>CM060411.1:209692334-210366030 GCA_030545235.1 Helianthus tuberosus | reverse complement strand
CCAAACCCATCGGGAAAGACAAAGCGGGCGAAGATGTGTATTGTGATGGAACTGGGGTGGGGTTTCATCAAGTTCCACCACCTGTTCTTGATAACTATACGAAAAAGCAATCTGGGTTGGTTGAAATTGAGGAAGAAAAAGAAGTTAAACTTCCAGAGAACATTGATGTCACTTTTACATTATTTGATGATAGTGTTCAGACAGAGATTGTTAAGAGCACAGCTGAAAGTGTTTTGATGTCTGATTCACTTGAAGATGATGGGTGTTTCTTGGACAAATACATTCAGAAATCAAAGTCCAAAAACAACTTAAGTGATGAACCGGGTCTTGTGATGTACAAGATGGCTGGATCTGATAAGTTGTATTCGGATTCTGAATTTCCAATTGAGAATGTTAATGTGAAAAAGTTGACAAATGTTTTCAAATTGGTTGAAGTTGAGTTGTCAGAAGTGAATAGTTTGAAACAAACAAAAAGGCAAATGAATTTTGAGAAAGATAAAGCTTACTACAAAAAGCCTGTTGTTCCACCAAGGTTTTATAATAACAATCGAAACAATTGGTCGGGTGGTTATAGGGATGGTAAGAGTTATCAGCAAAGAAGGTTTCAAAACAAAAGGTTTGCTGAAAAGAAGGTGTTTGTGAACAGTTCAAGTTCACTTTCAGATGAGGAAAATGAAATTTTTTCAAAATCAAATAAAGAGTTCTTTGAGAAAAGAGCTTCACAGTATCAGTCTGAAGGCACAAGTCGAGTTATTGATACTCGAACATGTTTCAGATGTAATCAAGTTGGTCATATTGCACGAAAGTGTACAAATGTGAAGCCTAAGACTGAAACTGTGAAGATTCAACAAAAGAAAGTTGATGTGAAGGGTAAAGCACCAATCGTTGTTGAGAAAAAGAATGTGAAAAATGACAATATCAAAGTGAAAAATGAACCCGTAATGAAAGTGGTAACTAAAAATGACAAATTTTATAAGCGGGTTGCATTATCTCAACAAGTTTGGAAACCAAAAACTGAAATGAAAATTTCAACTTCTGAAGTGAAAAAGGCTGAAGAATCAATTTCGGTTGAATATGATGCAAATTTTCCACCTTTGAAGGCTAAAAATTTCAAAATTCAAATTGCGAGAGTCAAGGTTACACCTAAGGCTAATGAGGCCTGGGTGGACACCATGTTCGAATAAGCAGTTTGAATTGCCGGAGCTTCCCGGATCGCGAAGCATGAATCGGCATCTTTATTGAAATGTTTTTAAAATCAACTTGTGGTATGTGCCGGATATTCCAAGAGCCATTTCAAGATGGATCATGGATAGTGGCGCATCTCGACATATGACAGGAAAAACTGCATTACTGTATGATGTGAAGAATATCAATGGTGGTTATGTGGGATTTGCAGGTCATGAAGGTGGTAGAATTGTTGGTGAAGGAACGTTATCCAATGGGATTGTGACGTTTGAGAGAGTTAACTATATCACTGAGCTGGAGAACAATCTGCTTAGTATCTCGCAGATTTGTGACAATCAGTATACTACTCACTTCACTGATAAAGAATGTTTGATTTTGAAACCTGGTTTTGTTATCCCTGAAGAATGGATTATCATGAGGGCACCTAGAGTGAATGATTTATATGTGTTAGATATGTCTGTAGCAACTACAACTACTGGTCAAGCACATTGTTTCGTGTCTAGAGCAACTGAGAAAGAATCAAGATTGTGGCACCGAAAGATGGGGCATATTCATCTTAGAAAAATGAATCATTTGGTGCACAATGATTTGGTATTGGGAGTTAATATCAAAGGTTTTCATCTGGAAGGGGAGTGCATTAGCTGTATCAAAGGCAAGCAAAAGAAAAAGTCACACCCTACAAAGCAAGTCAATTCAGTTTCGAGACCTCTGGAAAGACTTCACATGGATTTGTTTGGTCCTGTGAATGTCAAAAGTATTACAGGAGATTACTATTGTTTGGTCGTTACTGATGATTATTCCAGATTTTCGTGGGTATCTTTCTTGAAGACGAAAGATGAAACATTTGATAGTTTGATGGGGCTGTTCAGGAAGATTGAGAATTTGTACCAAAGGCGTATCAAGAGAATTAGAAGTGATAATGGTACTGAATTCAAGAACAGCAAGATGGAAGAATTTTGTGATGAAAGAGGTATTTTGCATGAGTTTAGTGCTCCGTACACTCCGTAGCAGAATGGAGTCGCAGAACGCAAAAACCGGACACTAATCGAGACGGCTAGAACTATGCTCGCAGATTCAAAGTTACCGATTAATTTTTGGGCTGAAGCTGTTTCCGCCGCATGCTATACGCTCAACAGGGTTCTCACTGTCAAGAAGTTTAACAAAACATGATTTGAGCTAATCAATAATCGCAAACCGAATTTGAAGTATCTAGAACCGTTCGGGTCACCTTGCACGGTTATAGAGCCTTTTGGAAAGTTTGGTCCGAAGTGCATTGAGGGAATATTTGTTGGTTATGCAAATCCGTTGCGACGTGTCTTCGTTCCAAGTGAGAAGCGGATTATTGAAGCTGCAAATGTTGAATATCAAGGTTATACTATGCCGCCGCAGAATCCTGGTGATTCATGGCGTTATCATTATGACAAACTTTGGGATTCGTTTGACATGAGAGAAGAATCAGAGGATGATGAAGATTTCTTTGATGAGTTGGATATTTTGCGTGAATATGAGTCGCAGCTAAGGTTCCCAGCTGAGTATTCGAGAAGACCGCGGGAAACTTTAAATGACAATGAAGCAGGTCCAAGTAATGCTGGTGAACATGATAATGTCCAACAGAATGAAGTTGCTCAAGATAATCAGTCGGCTCAGAATGATAATTTAGAAGCTGAAAATATGCCAATATTTGATCATGGTGATTCAGATTCAGATTCTGAGGGGGAGCAAATTCAGATTTCAGGTCAAACAAACCAAGTTGGTGAACAAGATGCAGAGCAAAATGTTACTAATCTGGAGGGAAATGTAGATGTTCCAAGCGAAGTGATGCCGCGAACTTTTTCATATCATCCAGAGGAGTTGATCATAGGAGAATTGCAAGCTGGCATTCGCACTCGAAATCAGATTGATAAAGGGCTTACATGTTTTTATACAAAAGTTGCTCCTTTGCAAACTGAATTCTCATTAAGTTGTTTTATCTCGCAGGTTGAACCAAGAACTTACAAAGAGGCGCTTACTGAAGACTCTTGGGTCAATGCAATGCAGGAGGAACTTAGTCAATTCGAGAAATTGGGAGTGTGGAAGTTAGTTGATTTGCCGGATGGTCATAGAAAAATTAACACTAAGTGGGTGTTCAAGTGTAAGAGGGACGATAGAGGAGTTGTTGTAAGGAACAAAGCTCGACTCGTTGTTCAGGGATTTAGTCAACAGGAGGGGATTGATTTTACCGAAGTCTATGCTCCTGTAGCACGATTAGAGGCAATCAGAATTTTCCTAGCATTTGCGTCTTGGAAGAACTTTAAAGTTTATCAGTTAGATGTTAAATCGGCTTTTCTCTACGGGAAGATTAAAGAGGAGGTTTATGTCGATCAGCCACCGGGCTTTACCGATCCAATCCACAAAAACAAGGTCTACTTATTGGACAAAGCGCTGTATGGTTTACACCAAGCCCCGAGAGCTTGGTACGAGACTTTGTCTCAACACCTACTAGCCAACAAGTTCATTCGTGGAAAAGTGGATGCCACTCTCTTCACTAAAGAGGTCGATGGTCATCTTCTGATAGTTCAGATTTATGTGGATGATATAATCTTTGGGTCAACAAATGAAAATTTATGCAAAGATTTTGAATCAGTGATGAAGCAAAAGTTTGAAATGTCATCAATGGGGGAGATGAAATTCTTTCTGGGATTACAAGTTGAACAACTTCCTGAGGGAATTTTCATTCATCAGTCAAAGTATGTTCATGATATTCTAGAGAAATTTGGGATGTCAAGTTCTACTCCAGCTGCTACCCCACTTGCAACAAATCATGGGATTCACCCAGATCTCACCGGAGACAGGGCTGATGAAACTTTTTATCGATCCATGATAGGTTCTTTGATGTACTTAACAGCTTCACGTCCTGATATCATGTACCCAACGTACCTCGCAACAAGATTTCAGTCTAACCCGAGAGCATCGCATATGATCATTGTGAAGAGGATATTGCGCTACCTGAAAGGAACTCCTTCATTGGGGTTGTGGTATCCTAGAAAAGGCGATTTTACGCTCGAAGGGTATTCCGATTCGGATTTCGGATGCTGCAAAGTTAATTCAAAATCAACAACTGCAGGATGCCAGTTCTTTGGTCCTAGATTGGTTACCTGGCAGTGTAAGAAACAAACATCTGTGGCGTTATCTACATGTGAAGCGGAGTATGTTTCTGCTAGCAGTTGCTGCTCTCAGATTTTGTGGATACAGCAACAGATGCGCGACTACGGTTTGCAGTTTCTTAACACACCTCTTTTTGTTGATAATGAGGCCGCAATAAATATAACAAAAAATCCAGTACATCACGCTAAAACTAAACGCATAGAAATTCGTCATCACTTTATTCGTGATTGTTTTGAGAAAAAGTTGATACGAATTGAGAAAATCCACACTGACGAACAGAAAGCTGATTTACATACCAAAGCTTTTGATAAAAATCGGTTTAAATATTTGTTAAAACTGAATGGTATGAAGCTTCTGTCGGTGTCGGATGGCATAATTGGCGTTGATGAGAGTACTGTTGCGGATGAAGACGAGAAACAATCTGCAATGGTTTGTCGAATTTTTACTTATTTTGGTATTTAGGGGGAGTAGATATTTGTACATAGTTTATTTTTCAGAAAATACAAAAACAGTAAAAAATGCAAAAATACAAAAACATGATAAAATCTGAAAAAGAGCTTGTGTATATAGGGAAAATGATAGTACATCAGCTAGACGATTACAGTATGCTAAAGATTTGAAAAGTTTAAAAGAGTTAAACAATCTCACTGATGATGTGTCGATAGGTTTTCACACATTTAGTAGATTTATTCGGGATATAAACCTAAATTCAAACTTGTGAATTCGTGGGGAACACTACTTGGATATATAGGTAACCCCTGAATTCTCGTTTGAAAGGTCTCTTAATCTGATATACTAGGTCTTTATACTCAATGATGTCTGTGGTATTATTCCAGGACTTCTGCTGAATGGTGGTTCTGACCTAGTCCCTGGCTAATACTTGCTGCAATGCTTGAAACACAGCATTAAACCCTCAGCATGCTGAAACAATAAAATTGATAAATGCTGCTGTTGTAAGCAAAAAGATCCTCTAAAGGGGACACACCGAAAAGTCGAAGCTGATATCTCTCTGCGTATACGGAAGTATCGACCTGAGATCTCTCGGCCCTCGCATACCTAAATTATATACAGATATCATTGTAGTATTCTCACCTGTAAGACTGATTATTGAGATTCTGGATACGGGAGTATATTCAAGAGGTGGGACACATGAATGATCTAAGTTCTTAATTCATCTAAATCGTATCCTGAGTAAATTGAAATTTGTGTGGGAATTTAAGATGGATCAGTATATCGACAATCGAGGTAAATTGTTTAAATCTGAGTATGTAATGTAGCTTAACGGTACTTTGGTTTGTCAGAAAAATAAAGCAGAAATAAAATCTTTTTGAATTTTATCAAAGTGTTCTAAACTAAGAAATGAAATACAGAAAACTTAAATTGCAGAAAGTAAACAAAGTAAACTATTTACAAACATATTTTTGACATTCGTTGATAAAATCTGATAACGTACAAGAACCGTGAATCACTTGGAGTACTTTCTCTCTCTAGACTCTCTCTCTAGATCTAGAGTTCTCCAAAACACAAATGAGCCAAAAGTCTCTAATCTAAACATAAAGCTCCTATTTATAGGCCTTGGCTTTTAATGAGATTTCTCATTAATTACAATATTGCCACCTTGCCTTTTGCCTAAATATTGCATCATAACGACTCGTTTTCTTCTGTTTCTCGCTACGGCTCGGATTGACGAAGGCTATATTAGTATAAAATTTTAGGGTATCTAAGGGATAATTTTACGGAATGTCCGGAAGAAATGGAGCTCATTGACATCCGTTGGTGTTTAGCTAGTTGTATTCGAAGAGCTCAGAGGTATATGGAGATTACCGGGAAACAATCGCTTGGAGGTGCTTCAACAAAGCGTGGATTTGACAAATCCAAAGTGACCTGCTTCAATTGCAAGCAAAAAGGTCATTTCAAAAGAGAATGTAGAAATTCTGAAGTTGCTGAAGGAAGTGAACGTCCTTTCAACGATGATTATTATCGAAAGGCGATTTACCATCGAAGCAGAGAAGAACCAAAGTTGATTGAAGATAAGCCGAGAGAAAAATCAAGAGCATATGCAGTAATCTATCCTGATGAAGGATTTGACTGGAGCACAGTTTGTCCAGAAGAAGATCGTTTAGAGAATGTTCGTAAAACAGCTCACGGGAGAGCTATGACAGAAGAAAGAAAGTTTGTTTTTGTTGCTGAGATTCAAGATGAAAACAAAGACAAAGATACTGCTGAAATCAGTGAAGAAAAAGTTGAGATCAAAGAGAAAACTCGAGAAGAGATCTTGAGTGAGAAGACTTACAGAGAAAGAAATGTGGTCTACAACAGAATGGATGACATGCAAGAGGAGTATGAGATGGCTGTCGGTAGCAAAAGATGGGATAAAAAGAGAGAATGTTATTATAACAGAGAAGGAGAACCGGTTGTTCCCAAGAAAGACATAATCTTCGATGATGTTCTTCTCAAAGTCCCGTTGAGAGATGAATACTATAGAAATGTATTGAAAGATGACACATACGTTAAGAGATATGAAAAGAAGATCAGATATGCTATGTTATCATGTCTAAGAAAAAGGGATGAGGAGAGAATGAAGAAGAATGTTGAAGAAATGGTGAACAATCTGAAGAAAGATGCTGAAGAGGTTAAAGTAGAAACTATTGAAGTTGAAGCTGTGAAGGAAATCAAAAATGAAGAGATTGAGAAAGCTGTTACTGAAGAACAGCAGATTGAAGAAGAGGTGAAGAAAGAAGAAAAAGAAGAAAAGAATGAGAATGAGGAAGCTGATAATGCTGGTGATGAAGTCGGTGTTGAAGAAAAGCAGGATGTTGATGAGCAGACAGAGGTTGCTGAAAACATCGAAGTGCCAATCACTGAGGTAAATTCTGATTTTGAAAACTTGAAACAGATTGATCAGTGCAAGAAATGCATGGAACCGTGCAGAGCTTGTACTGAAAAAGATGAGCAATTCAGAACAAGAGATCTTGAATTCACAAAAATAGAAAACATTTTCAAAGAAAAATGCAAAGAGATGTTAGAAAAAGAAAAGGTTTTTAAAGAAAATGATGAAAAACTTTCAGAAAAATGTAATAAATTAGAGAAAGAAAATGAAGTTTTAAAAGAAAATGTTTTGAAAATGACAAATGAATGTGAACAAAAAGAAATTGCTTGTCAAGAAGTGAAAAAGGAATATGACTCAATGAAATTATCATATCACATTACAAAAGAGTCATATGAAAAAGTGAAAGACGAAATGAAATATGCTCAATCAAGAATGAATTATATGTCTGAAACAACTAAAGAGCTTAAACGAATGTATGCTATAAAACAAGATGTTGTTAATTCCTATATTGAGGATGTTGCTAAGTTAAAGCGACAGATTGCTGATTTAGAACAGGATAACAACAAGTTAAAGAGTTACCACGTGTCGTCATATGTGCTTGAACGAATTTTCAATATAAAACCGACCTAAACACACATGACGTAATATAAACATGATTCGTTGATAAAATCTGATAACGTACAAGAACCGTGAATCACTTGGAGTACTTTCTCTCTCTAGACTCTCTCTCTAGATCTAGAGTTCTCCAAAACACAAATGAGCCAAAAGTCTCTAATCTAACAATATGTGTTAGATTATAACAGTTAGACCTAGTATATCAGATTATTTCTTCAGAATCATCAGAATTTGTCTTTGAAGATGAATGATATCCAGAATGATGACTTGTTGGCATTGTTGGTGGTTCTTTCATCTTTTCACCACTAAATGCTGTTTTTGGTGAACCAACGCCTTTATCAGAAAGCACACTGCTTTTGTAGTACAAGCCAACGTTCTGTTGATGTGAAGAATCAGTCATCTTGTTTTGCTTCTACAACTCCAAATCATGACTTTCAATCTTTTCAAACAAAGCATCAAGAGTAATTGTATCATACAAAGCATCATTTTTCAACATAAAAACAAACGTTTGCCACTGATCAGCTCGTGGTAACGCTTCAATCACTTTGTCTATCAATTCCTCTCTTGTTTTATTTATCTCTAATCTCTCCAACTCAATTTTAAGATGACGGAATCTCTCAATCATTTGCCTCACCGACTCTCCTTTTATGTTATCAAAAAGATCAAATTCTTTCTTTAATAAAGCGATTTTGTTCTTTTTAATCTGTTTACCCCCTTCAGCTTTAACACGTAAAGCTTCCCAGACAGACTTAGATGACCCATCATGAGTTAGTAAAGCAAAAATATCATTTCTGATTGCTGACTGAATCAATGCTATCATTCTCTGTTCAGCTCCGTATTCAGCTTTATCTTCTCTGGAAAACTTCTTGAATACTAGATCTTCGCCTTTCTCGTCTTTTGGTTTTTCATACCCATACTCCAAGCAAAACCTCGCCCAGTTGATAAACCTTTCTTTCCACCAGGTATAATCTTCGATGCTATCAAGAGTTGGTGGCTTTGAATGAGTTCCATAAAAATTATCATGTTTGATGTTCTCATTTAGCACCTTAGAAATGGTTTTTGGTGTAATATTTGAAACCTCAGACGATTCGGTTGCGAACGCGTTGTAAAACGTATTAAAAAATTCCTCAGCCATGATGTAAACCTAGCAATCACAAGAAAACAAACAAACACAATCAGTTCAAACACTATCAAACAACTGAATTAAAATAATACTCGAACTGGTGAATTTTCTGTGCGGACTGAAAGTTGACAGACTGTGCGGACTGAACATGATGCGAACTGAGATTTAAGTTGTCAAACCGTACGAAGTGCTATGACCCGGATCAAATTGAAATGACCTTTTCCAATGACCTTACAAGATTCAAATGAACTGGAACAAACAACTTGAAATCTTATGTTTTTATTTATAACTCCACTTTTTCTTCCGTAAATGCACTGGTAAACCAATTTTATTTACGAATTTCCAAGATAATTTTAAACACGTTAAAAATCTTTGAAATCTTTGAATCTATTATTCAAGATAATTTTACATTCAAGTAATTGAAAATAACTCAATTAAACACGTTGAAATCTTTGAAATCTTTGAATCTATTATTCAAGATAATTTTGTATTTTTGAATATTTGACAAAAATTAAAAACAAACATATTTTTGGTTTTTCAAATTTTTCAATTTTTAGGATTTTT
Source organism: Helianthus tuberosus (assembly GCA_030545235.1). Taxonomy (NCBI): domain Eukaryota; kingdom Viridiplantae; phylum Streptophyta; class Magnoliopsida; order Asterales; family Asteraceae; genus Helianthus; species Helianthus tuberosus. The sequence continues at coordinate 210,356,569 of CM060411.1, read as the reverse complement.
GAAAATATTGTTTATTTATTTACAGAAAAACATATAAATTCCCTGTTTCAACCAACACAGGATCCAGCAGCCTCCTCTCCTCGTTGTGTAGTTTTTAGATTGAGTTTAAGTGGACAAATATATTGTCAATCGATGTGAATCGTTTAGAGCTTAAAATGAAATGAAGCTTAACGGTGTTGGTGATTTGTCTCACAAACTGATATGATCCTCTTACACAAACTCACAAAAATAGTGTTTGTACATATATTATTTCTGCAAACAATCTGCAATGGTTTGTTGAATTTTTACTTGTTTTGGTATTTAGGGGGAGTAGATATTTGTACATAGTTTATTTTTCAGAAAATACAAAAACAGTAAAAAATGCAAAAATACAAAAACATGATAAAATCTGAAAAAGAGCTTGTGTATATAGGGAAAATGATAGTACATCAGCTAGACGATTACAGTATGCTAAAGATTTGAAAAGTTTAAAAGAGTTAAACAATCTCACTGATGATGTGTCGATAGGTTTTCACACATTTAGTAGATTTATTCGGGATATAAACCTAAATTCAAACTTGTGAATTCGTGGGGAACACTACTTAGATATATAGGTAACCCCTGAAATCTCGTTTGAAAGGTCTCTTAATCTGATATACTAGGTCTTTATACTCAATGATGTCTGGGGTATTATTCCGGGACTTCTGGTGAACGGTGGTTCTGACCTAGTCCCTGGCTAATACTTGCTGCAATGCTTGAAACACAGCATTAAACCCTCAGCATGCTGAAACAATAAAATTGATAAATGCTGCTGTTGTAAGCAAAAAGATCCTCTAAAGGGGACACACCGAAAAGTCGAAGCTGATATCTCTCTGCGTATACGGAAGTATCGACCTGAGATCTCTCGGCCCTCGCATACCTAAATTATATACAGATATCATTGTAGTATTCTCACCTGTAAGACTGATTATTGAGATTCTGGATACGGGAGTATATTCAAGAGGTGGGACACATGAATGATCTAAGTTCTTAATTCATCTAAATCGTATCCTGAGTAAATTGAAATTTGTGTGGGAATTTAAGATGGATCAGTATATCGACAATCGAGGTAAATTGTTTAAATCTGAGTATGTAATGTAGCTTAACGGTACTTGTGATTTGTCTGAAAAGCTGATATGATTCCCTGACACACTCGTCAAAAATATGTTTGTAAATAGTTTACTTTGTTTACTTTCTGCAATTTAAGTTTTCTGTATTTCATTTCTTAGTTTAGAACACTTTGATAAAATTCAAAAAGATTTTATTTCTGCTTTATTTTTCTGACAAACCAAAGTGGAGAGTTAATTGTTGGATTCTCAGTTGTTTGAAGCAGATGCAGGAGATTCTGAACTGAAGACTGAGGAGAGCTTACTTTGATGAAGTTTGAATTGTTTGAAAAGTCAAACACAAGTTCATTGATTTGATACTTGTTATTTTCAGAAATTGTTTCAAAAAATGGTTTGATTCGTCAAAAGATCAACCAAGGTCATTAATTTGGACTTGGTAGATTAATCAAGTGATCAGGGTCATTAACTTGGACCTGAATACTTGAGTGGATTTCTAAAGCTGATTAAGTTTGTGATTTTGTGGTTGAAAAGATAGAATTGTAATGTTTGTTGGTTGAATAACAGATTTGGACTTCATTATTCCCAATGGAAGCAAATTGTCAAAGCTTGAACCAGATATCTCAGATTCAGCATATCGAGAGGGGGAGTCTGCGAAAGGGGGAGTCTGGATTAACAGTATATGGGAGTGTGAAGATAGAGTGCTTATGATGAAAAGATAGAGTGCTTATGCGAAAGGGGGAGTCTGGATTAACATTTCAAACGGAACATGAGGAAGGTCATTGTATGTGAAACGAAGTGCTGCCGGATTTGTATCAGAAAACATTGTACAAGCACGTAAATCAATTAGAAAAGAAAGATTAAAGGATACAAGTTGTTTTGGACGTTGTTTACTTTGATTCCGCCTTAGTAATCGATGTTGAACTACCTTAACTGACTTTCAGGGTCACGTACACGATCCAACACATTGCCCTTGATTTTCTTGATTGTATATCTCTTAAATGTCAACATATACACGAGTGATTTAGTTTACGGAGATTTTTCAATGCCGAGAACCTCGATCAGAGAGTAAAAAAGTCGTAAGGTTCACAATGGTGTAAAATTAAAATGGGATATACCGGGCTAGGATTCGAGTTACAGGAACAAGGGCCAAATCAACCACCCAAGAATGGAATCGTCTAGCGAAAACACTTCACAAGCTCCTTGAAGAAGCTTTTCTTGCCAACAGACCTTTCTCCATCAATTAGGGATCTGATGCCGTCACTAAACACATTCCTTAAATTTTAGCCATTTGTTGAGTGTTTTTTTTTGTGTCTAATCCGCATATATATCACCATTGCCCTTGATTTTCTTGACTGTATATCTCTTAAATGTCAACATATACACGAGTGATTTAGTTTACGAAGATTTTTCAATGCGGAGAACCTCGATCAGAGAGTAAAAAAGGTGTAAGGTTCACAATGGTGTAAAATTAAAATGAGATATACCGGTCTAGGATTCGAGTTACAGGAACAAAGGTCAAACCAACCACCCAAGAATGGAATCGTCGAGGGAAAACACTTGACAACCTCCTAGAAGCAGCTTTTCTTACCACCAGACCTTTATCCATCAATTAGGAATCTGATGCAGTCACTAAACACATTCCTTAAATTTTAGCCATTTGTTGAGTGTTTTTTTTTGTGTCTAATTCGCATATATATCACCATTGCCCTTTATTTTCTTGAGTGTATATCTCTTAAATGTCAACATATACACGTGTGATTTAGTTTACGAAGATGTTTCAATGCCGAGAACCTCGATCAGAGAGTATAAAAGGCGTAAAGTTCACAATGGTGTAAAATTAAAATGAGATATACCGGGCTAGAATTCGAGTTACCGGAACAAGGGCCAAACCAACCACCCAAGAATGGAATCGTCGAGTGAAAACACTTGACAACCTCCTAGAAGCAGCTTTTCTTGCCACCAGACCTTTCTCCATCAATTAGGAATCTGATGCCGTCACTAAACACATTCCTTAAATTGTAGCCATTTGTTGAGTGTTTTTTTTTTGTGTCTAATCCGCATATATTTCACCATTGCCCTTGATTTTCTTGACTGTATATCTCTTAAATGTCAACATATACAAGTGTGATTTAGTTTACGAAGATTTTTTAATGCCGAAAACCTCGATCAGAGAGTAAAAAAGGGTAAGGTTCACAATGGTGTAAAATTAAAATAGGTTATACCGGGGGGCTAGGATTCGAGTTACTAGAACAAGGGCCAAACGAACCACCCAAGAATGAAATCGTCGAGCGAAAACACTTGACAACCTCCTAGAAATGGCTTTTCTTGCCACTAGACCTTTTCCATCAATTAGGAATCTGACGCCGTCACTAAACACATTCCTTAAATTGTAGCCATTTGTTGAGTGTTTTTTTTGGTGTCTAATCCGCATATATATCAACATTGCCCTTGATTTTCTTTTTGTATATCTCTTAAATGTCAACATACACACGTGTGATTTAGTTTACAAAGATTTTTCAATGCCGAGAACCTCGATCAGAGAGTAAAAAAGGCATAAGGTTCACAATGGTGTAAAATTAAAATGGGATATACCGTGCTAGGATTCGAGTTACAGGAACAAGGGCAAACCAACCACCCAAGAATGGAATCGTCTAGCGAAAACACTTGCCAACCTCCTAGAAGCAGCTTTTCTTGCCACCAGACCTTTCTCCATCAATTAGGAATCTTATGACGTCACTAAACACATTCCTTAAATTGTAGCCATTTGTTGAGTGTTTTTTTTTGTGTCTAATCCGCATATATATCATCATTGCCCTTGATTTTCTTGACTGTATATCTCTTAAATGTCAACATATACACATGTGATTTATTTTATTAAGATTTTTCAATGCCGAGAACCTCGATCAGAGAGTAAAAAAGGTGTAAGGTTCACAATGGTGTAAAATTAAAATGGGATATACCGGGCTAGGATTCGAGTTACAGGAACAAGGACCAAACCAACCACCCAAGAATGGAATCGTCGAGCGAAAACACTTGACAACCTCCTAGAAGCAGCTTTTCTTGCCACCAGACCTTTCTCCATCAATTAGGAATCTTATGACGTCACTAAACACATTCCTTAAATTGTAGCCAATTGTTGAGTGTTTTTTTTTGTGTCTAATCCGCATATATATCATCATTGCCCTTGATTTTCTTGACTGTATATCTCTTAAATGTCAACATATACACGTGTGATTTATTTTATGAAGATTTTTCAATGCCGAGAACCTCGATCAGAGAGTAAAAAAGGTGTAAGGTTCACAATGGTGTAAAATTAAAATGGGATATACCGGGCTAGGATTCGAGTTACAGGAACAAGGACCAAACCAACCACCCAAGAATGGAATCGTCGAGCGAAACACTTTACAACCTCCTAGAAGCAGCTTTTCTTGCCGCCAGACCTTTCTCCATCAATTAGGGATCTGATGCCGTCACTGAACACATTCCTTAAATTGTAGCCATTTGTTGATTGTTTTTTTGGTGTCTAATCCGCATATACTTTACCATTGCCCTTGATTTTCTTGATTGTATATCTCTTAAATGACAACATATACACGAGTGATTTAGTTTACGGAGATTTTTCAATGCCGAGAACCTCGATCAGAGAGTAAAAAAGTCGTAAGGTTCACAATGGTGTAAAATTAAAATGGGATATACCGGGCTAGGATTCGAGTTACAAGAACAAGGGCCAAATCAACCACCCAAGAATGGAATCGTCTAGCGAAAACACTTGACAAGCTCCTTGAAGAAGCTTTTCTTGCCAACAGACCTGTCTCCATCAATTAGGGATCGGATGCCGTCACTAAACACATTCCTTAAATTTTAGCCATTTGTTGAGTGTTTTTTTTTGGTGTCTAATCCGCATATATATCACCATTGCCCTTGATTTTCTTGACTGTATATCTCTTAAATGTCAACATATACACGAGTGATTTAGTTTACGAAGATTTTTCAATGCGAAGAACCTCGATCAGAGAGTAAAAAAAGGCGTAAGGTTCACAATGGTGTAAAATTAAAATGAGATATACCGCTCTAGGATTCGAGTTACAGGAACAAGGGCCAAACCAACCACCCAAGAATGGAATCGTCGAGCGAAAACACTTGACAACCTCCTAGAAGCAGCTTTTCTTGCCACCAGACCTTTCTCCATCTATTAGGAATCTGATTCCGTCGCTAAACACATTCCTTAAATTATAGCCATTTGTTGAGTGTTTTTTTTGGTGTCTAACCCGCATATATATCACCATTGCCCTTGATTTTCTTGACAGTATATCTCTTAAATGTTAACATATACACGTGTGATTTAGTTGACGAAGATTTTTCAATGCCGAGAACCTCGATCAGAGAGTAAAAAAGGCGTAAGGTTCTCAATGGTGTAAAACTAAAATGGGATATACCAGGCTAGGATTCGAGTTATAGGAACAAGTGCCAAACTAACCACCAAAGAATGGAATCGTCGAGCGAAAACACTTGACAACCTCCTAGAAGCAGCTTTTCTTGCCAACAGACCTTTCTCCATCAATTAGGAATCTAATTCCGTCACTAAACACATTCCTTAAATTTTAGCCATTTGTTGAGTGTTTTTTTTGGTGTCTAATCCGCATATATATCACCATTGCCCTTGATTTTCTTGCGTGTATATCTCTTAAATGTCAACATATACACGTGTGATTTAGTTTACGAAGATTTTTCAATGCCGAGAACCTCGATCAGAGAGTAAAAAAGGTGTAAAGTTCACAATGGTGTAAAATTAAAATGAGATATACCGGGCTAGGATTCGAGTTACAGGAACAAGGGCCAAACCAACCACCCAAGAATGGAATCGTCGAGTGAAAACACTTGACAACCTCCTAGAAGCAGCTTTTCTTGCCACCAGACCTTTCTCCATCAATTAGGAATCTGATGCCGTCACTAAACACATTCCTTAAATTTTAGCCATTTGTTGAGTGGTTTTTTTTTGGTGTCTAATCCGCATATATATCACCATTGCCCTTGATTCTTGACTGTATATCTCTTAAATGTCAACATATACACGTGTGATTTAGTTTACGAAGATTTTTTAATGCCGAGAACCTCGATCAGAGAGTAAAAAAGGCGTAAGGTTCACAATGGTGTAAAATTAAAATAGGTTATACCGGGGGGCTAGGATTCGAGTTACTGGAACAAGGGACAAACGAACCACCCAAGAATGGAATCGTCAAGCGAAAACATTGACAACCTCCTAGAAGTGGCTTTTCTTGCCACCAGACTTTTCTCCATCAATTAGGAATCTAACGCCGTCACTAAACACATTCCTTAAATTGTAGCCATTTGTTGAATGTTTTTTTTGTGTCTAATCCGCATATATATCACCTTTGCCCTTGATTTGCTTGACTGTATATCTCTTAAATGTCAACATATACATGTGTGATTTAGTTTACGAAGATTTTTCAATGTCGAGAACCTCGATCAGAGAGTAAAAAAGGCGTAAGGTTCACAATGGTGTAAAATTAAAATGGGATATACCGGGCTAGGATTCGAGTTACAGGAACAAGGGCCAAACCAACCACCCAAGAATGGGATCGTCGAGCGAAAATACTTGACAACCTCCTAGAAGCAGCTTTTCTTGCCACAAGACCTTTCTCCATCAATTAGGAATCTGATGTAAGGACCTGCAAAAATGTCCAAAAACGACCCTTAAGTGAAAACCCGGACCCTTGTAACCCTAACGTGCATGAAAAACCAAGAAAACAAGAATTTTGAGTTTCAGGCGGGACGCGTAAAACGTAAGCTTAGGCTTACGCGGGCCGCGTCAAAGTAAAGTTGACCGGATAAGCGTTCCAGGCCACGTGTCGCACACGTGGAAGACCTACCTGTGACACAGAAGCCCTACACGTAGACTAGGGGCCCTCACGGGCCGTGTAAGATTCATGTTAAGGTTTACGTGGGCAGCGTAAAACCTAAAATGTTGCTATAAGTCGCCTGTGCATGGGACTTGCTTCTGTGTTCGAAATTTCAGTTTCAAAACGTCCCAATTCTACTAAAAACGAGTTTTACGGTGTCCCGACGCTGCTACGATACAGGGTATTAACTCGATCACTGCTACGATACAATGTCCGATTGATTGAAACCGATCTGATGGATGTTTAAGTGCTGCCCAAATCAGGGCTATACTTTGTCATTCGTCATGAGGGTTTTGATTTCGTGAGCTTATCGTAAATATTGTATTAAGTTACTGACCTAGTTTCTTGTGCATTGTTATTTAAACTAGGTTACACGGCTAAATCAGTAGGCTAAACTCTGCCCGTCTAAACTTGCAATGTGAATCATTCTCTTTTTATCAATAATGTTTTACAATACTTAAATTGTTTTCAAAAGTTATAATTACAGGGATTAAGTCATGGTTATCTTGAATCACTGGCAAGTGGGGCATTGTGCACATTACTAATTTCTCATGGTTAGGTAAATAAAACCTAACAGTGATAATCATCACTACTTGGGTGAAAGGACCCAATAGTGGTATGACCATCGTCACTAGGGTGTGACACGGCGCCAGATAAAAATAAGATAGTAGCCATTGTAATCGCTCCTATGCTGTAATTTATAACTATGTGTCGTTTTATCAAAATTGAGTGACTCGCCAGTATTTCCCCGCTGATAAAATATTTTAAAACATGTTTCAGGTGACTTACTGTGAATCAGGGAAAACGTGCTACGGAGCACTAACAAGCTTGAAGTGGTGGCTCAGTAAAATAAACATGTTTTGTGAAACAAGGGATTTCCTCGTGAAATTACCCTTATTGTAAATTATGGGGTTTGTCCCAATTTGTGAAATAAAATAATTGGGCATTTTCAAGTTTCAAAAGATCCTGTAAAACTTTCGCTGCCAAATCAAATAATAAATACCACGGGTTTCTGTCCCGCGGCTCCTGGACCGGGTCACACCGAGACGGGGGCCGTGACATCTGATGCCGTCACTAAACACATTCCTTAAATTTTAGCCATTCGTTGAGCGTTTTTTTTTGTGTCTAATCCACTTATATATCACCATTGCCCTTGATTTTCTTGAATGTATATCTCTTAAATGTCAACATATACACGTGTGATTTAGTTTACGGTGATTTTTCAATGCCGAGAACCTCGATCAGATCGTAAAAAAGGCGTAAGGTTCACAATGGTGTAAAATTAAAATGGGATATACCGTGCTAGGATTCGAGTTATAGGAACAAGGGCCAAACCAACCACCCACAAATGGAATCATCGAGCGAAAACACTTGACAACCTCCTAGAAGCAGCTTTTCTTGCCACCAGACCTTTCTACATCAATTAGGAATCTGATGCCGTCACTAAACACATTCCTTAAATTGTAGCCACTTGTTGAGTGTTTTTTTTGGTGTCTAATCCGCATATAAATCACCATTACCCTTGATTTTCCTGATTGTGTATCTCTTAAATGTCAACATATACATGTGTGATTTAGTTTACGAAGATTTTTCAATGCCGAGAACCTCGATCAGATAGTAAAAAGGCGTAAGTTTCACAATGGTGTAAAATTAAAATGGGATATACCGGGCTAGGATTCGAGTTACAGGTACAAGGGCCAAAGGAACCACCCAAGAATGGAATCGTCGAGCGAAAATACTTGACAACTTCCTAGAAGCAGCTTTTCTTGCCTGAGCACATTTACTTATGGCAATTACTGCCTCGGTTTTCTCTAACCAACGCAGTGCCGCAGTCGCTCCTTCATTGCCTGCAAACTCAATGGGTTTACAGGCAAGAAATTTTTTATAAGTGCAACCAGGTGTTGCAACTTTCCTTTTCTTAGGGAGCGGAGCTTGCCGTGGTTCATTATCATGATTAACATGATTACCGCCTCCATTTACGCTATTACTGAAATTATCTTCAGAAATGCGTTTACTAGGAACAACTTGTTGCGGTTCGATTAGATTTTTAACAGCAGCAATGATTGCTGGAATAGCATTGGCTATCCCTTGAGCAACTATTCCTGGAATAGCGTTGGCTATCCCTTGAGCAACGATATTTTCTATATCTTGCCTAGTCACATATTGATTCCCCGGTTGTTGCTCAGATTGATTAACCTCATTAACTGGTTCATTATTAGCATTTTCCATCTGATATCTAATTTATAGATTCATAATTAGTATTAAGGAAAATAATCCAATGTCACAATTTAATTGCACATAATCACGTAAACGAATATACAAACAAAATTTGTAACTTTCTAAAATTTCTTTATATCATGCTTCTATATACACCCGTTTTATTTATTCTACACATACTGATTTTACTATTACTATTACATAACCATAATTTCATAAATCCCCTATCCTTTGTCAGGTGATGTTCTAGTAACGGCGTTCCTTCTCATCGTATTTCCAGGAGATCTGTCCCAAAATCTCTTGGATCCTATTCTGTCACACCCCTTTCTGCGGCGGAAGCACGAGGTGTGATCATGAAAGGTTCTCATTGCATACGAAGAGTAAACATACTACATGCTCAAAAATATCTTCAAATATTACATTACTGAAAACATATGTCAAGTGTTTACAACACGAGATAACATATTGTCTTAAAAGTCACAACTTTATTTAAAGATAGACAAAGCGACATCCACGAGCATGAGTAAGACCACGCGCACATCCATCCTAGTTACCTGAAATACATGTGAGTTTTGGAAAAACGTCAACATAAAGTTGGTGTGAATTCATGCAATTTTTGTATTTCACGTTTGTATACTTTGTTTGAAAACATAATTTGTCTTTTGTATAAATCAAGTCTTTTGTGTACACCACGTACTCATGTATAAGTCAAATATTTCTGTATGTATCAAGTGTTAATGGGTTGCAAAGCCATTAACATGTGACACGACATAGGAAGTCACCAAACCATAGGCATTTTTCTGTAGTCGATTTACGACTGAGACACAAAAACACTGCTTGGTAAAAGAGTGGCCAAGCGTGGGGCTGCCAGGCACCCGTTAGATCTAACCTTTTGTTCTGCGGTCTAAGTATGTACACGATTAATGGTGCTTCTGTACCCTATTCGTGACACTATTTCTCATAACGCATCCTACTTGGTTCTCGTTCTCACCAAGCGCGTTTCTTGTTATCATTTCTCATAGCGCCTCATACTTGGTTCTCGTTCTCACCAAGTGCGCTTCTCATATTCTTATATTTCGTCACACTTGGTTCTCGTTCTCACCAAGTGTACTTCTTGTATTTATATCATACCAATTATAAATTTTTGTATATTTGTACATGTATTTCACCCCCGAAGTTATAAAAACTGAAAACAGTTAAAAGAAAAGGGGGAGCATGAACTCACAACTTTGCGTTCCAAGCGTCGTAAACTTCACTGGATTTGCTTAAATAACGTCGTAACCTATACGCGTTTTCTTAACGTTAGTCACTAGACTTGCGTCGCACAAGTACAGTCACTTTCTGTTGTGTATATATTCCTGTGTTAAAAATATTCTATATTTTTAACTAAGTATCCTACTTATATTATTTTCTCAAAAATAAATATAAGTCTTTTGTGTTTTGCACTTTGCACCCGAATTATGTATCTTGTATTTTGTATGTGTATTTTTATGTTTATACTCCTCACGAGTATTTAGTGTATTTTTAAGTCTTAATACATTAGTACGTATAACACATACTATATACACTTAGCACATAAGTTGGTGATCAAATAATATATATTTTTCTCTCAAAAATATACATACTTATATCCATTTTTATTCTTGAAGAAATCCTCATTTCTTATCACCAAAAATTAGGGAAACCTTGGTAATGCTTTTAAACACATTTTTAGGGAATAAGTTTCTCAAAAACTTATATTTTTCTAAGTGTCAAAATTTATAAAAATTTTGACAGAGTTTCCCCTAAAAATGGAGGTTTCCCATGTTTTCAAAACATGTGTTTATTTTCTTTTAAATCGTCAACAACCATCAACAACAATTATCAACAATAATCATCAACAATAATCACTAATTTCTCCATTTCATGAACTTGAATATTTACAAAAATGTGTAGTAACTTACTAGCACATTTAGTAAGTCTTGTCACCTTTAAAAATAATTTTAGTTTCTTAAAAACTTTATTTTTAAAGAATATGAAGTTTCACAACTTCTAGTCGAGATTCGCAAAAATATTTCTTTGTTAAATTTTTCTTGTGACACAAGTGTCTACACACTTGTTTATGTACTAAAATGCTTTTAGTTCGGATAAGATCCGGGCTTTAACAAAACTAATATTTTTGCTTGGTTCTTCCGAAAAACCACTTGTAGATCTTTAGATCTACATGTTTAGAGTCTTATTTTACAAGAAAATTTACTTTTACACAAGTTCATGTCTTATGAATGGATGGATCCATCATCTTTTAACTTTCTAACTTTTACATCCTACTAGTTCATGCTCTCAAACATGGACTAGTATGTCTAGATGATGATCCATCTTGCTTTTACTAACAACAACATCAAATAATAACAATCATACAAGATTCACATGATTTACACACATATCTACTCTTTAACCAACTAGTTTATCTTTCTTTCAAGACTTTTAGTTATTTTCTTGTGTGTTCTTGCTTTTTAACCAATAAACTTCTTATTAACCACTTTAATCATGAACAAGATAATGATTTAGAGCACTTACTACTAGCACAAGGCTAGGGAAGTTCAAGAGTGCAAATGAGGTGGATAAAAGCAAATGGTGAAGGTCCTTCAAGATCCGTTGCTTGCAACCTTCCTAATTAGGCTTGAATCACCTTTGTATAAGCTTAGAATGTATGGAAATGGATTAAAAATGGAGGGGTTTGGAGGGGTGTTTGGAGCCGTGAGGTATGGGGGTGAAGGAGGTGGTTATGGTGTTGAATGAGAAGATGAAATCTTGTGATATCTTATAGTACATGGCAACATCTAATAAGATCATATCATATCTTGCAATATCTAAATAAAATCAAATTAAATCCAAGAGATATCAATTTAGATCTTAGTAGGATTTTAGCAATCTTGGTGGGGGCTACCCCCTTGTAACTGTGAACAAGATGGGGGGGGGGCAAAGTGTAAGTTTCCAATCTCTAGTTTCATAGACTAGTTAGTTTACAAGTGAAATTTTTAGGGACATGATGTGTTATCTTGTTATAAGGGGTGTTATGGTGTTCGGGGATCATAACTGGCTCAGAAAAAGAAAAACAATGTCAATGACAATATTTTTATATTCCGGGTAAAGTCTGGTTGTTCGGTTATATACCGGTACGTTAAAGTGCTAAATTGCACCTTTTAGTGCCGTTTAAGTACCTTTCTTGTACTCTTTCAATTCCCAACACTTAGGGAAATATTCTGGATAATAAAACGACATTTCTGCATAATATTTATATGTCTAAATGCTGATTTATTGCTGAATTATATAAATTCTGCACTTAAAGTGCGTTTCGGGTGCTTTTTAGTGCTTATTTTTGCTTTCGTATTGCATATATATTAACCCTTGTATGTACTCTTGGGTTTTAATGCATTCTTGTCGTCGGACCTACACCTAGGTTCCAATTTTATTGTGTGACTGCTTTCTGCAGTTCTGTTGACACAGTGTGTCTTACCGGTGAGTTTACTATTATTTTTGACGCAACGCTCTTGTTTATGCATAAAGCAATATTTTGTAGTATACAACATGCATGAATTCACTTGTTTAGTATGTAATTAGACATGGCTGACAATTAAGCACGAAATTGCAGTCATTAAGCACTAATTAAAGTGTACGGAAATTACCGGTTTGTGCCAGTTGTCACAGTCTCCCCCCGTTAAAAGAATTTCGTCCCGAAATTCAGACTGAACTCCCTCTCGCTGGAGTCTTCTTGAATAGGTGGGGATACTTTTTCTTGAACTGGTCTTCACGTTCCCATGTGTACTCGGGTCCGTGCTTAGAGCTCCAACGTACTTTGACAAGTTTTACGCTGCTCCTCCTGGTCTTGTTGACTTTCCAGTCGGTAACCTCAACGGGTTGCTCTGTAAATCGGAGGGCTTCATCAATATGCACTTCATCCATCGGGATGATCACGCTTTCTTGTGTTGGACTCTTCTTCAGGTTGGATACATGAAACGTATCATGTACTCCATTAAGTTCTTCCGGTAACTCCAATTTGTATGCCACGGTACCAATTCTCTTCAGTATTCTGAATGGTCCGATATATCGTGGATTCAGCTTTCCACGCTTTCCAAATCTGACTACTCCCTTCCATGGTGAGACTTTTAACAACACTTTGTCTCCCACCTTGAATTCTACCGATTTTCTATTCGGATCAGCGTAGCTCTTTTGTCGCTCTCAAGCCGCCTTAATGCGCTCTCGGATCTGTGCAATCTTGTCGGTTGTCTCTTGTACAAGTTCAGGACCAACCATACGTTTATCTCCGGCATCTGCCCAACATAAGGGCGATCGGCATTTGCGGCCAAACAGAGCTTCGAACGGCGCGGCTTTTATGCTCGTATGATAACTGTTATTGTAGGAAAACTCAACTAAAGGTAGGTGAGTATCCCAACTGCCGCCTAGATCCATGACACATGCGCGAAGCATATCTTCTAACGTTTATATAGTCCGTTCGCTCTGGCCGTCTGTTTGCGGATGGAATGCCGTGCTCAGATCCAACTGAGATCCAAAGGCTTCCTGAAATGATTGCCAGATTCTTGAGACAAAGCGTCCATATCTGTCTGAAATGATTGAGATTGGCACTCCATGACGTGCCACAATTTCTCTTAAGTATATTTCAGCAAGCTTCCCAGTGTTGTCTTTTTCTCGGATTGGTAGGAAATGCGCAGACTTTGTCAATCGATCAACTATTACCCATATCATATCGTGCCCTCTCGGGGTCCTGGGTAATTTCGTTATGAAGTCCATCGAGATTTGTTCCCACTTCCACACAGGAATCTCTGGTTGTTGTAATAGGCCGGACGGTTTCTGATATTCTGCCTTAACCTTAGCACAGGTTAGGCATTTTCCAACATAGACAGCAACGTCGCTCTTGAGTCTCGGCCACCAATAATATTCCTTCAAGTCTTGATACATCTTGTCCGACCCTGGGTGGATCGAGTATCTTGACTTGTGCGCTTCATCAAGGATGACTTCTCGTAGGCCACCATAGAGCGGAACCCAAATGCCTTTTTAAAGTATAAGGCTCCCTCTTCATTTGGCGCCATGTATTTAAGCATACCCCGTAGGTATTCAGCTTTACGGTTCTCTCCTTTAAGAGCTTCTTGTTGTGCATCTCGAATGCGTGCAGTGAGGTTCGTTCGAATCGTCATTTCCAATGCTCGAACCCTTAGGGTCTTAACCCTTTCTTTTCGGCTCAATGCGTCCGCTACAACATTCGCCTTTCCAGGATGGTACTTAATCTCACAGTCATAATCATTTAGCAGCTCGACCCAACGTCGCTGGCGCATATTCAATTCCTTCTGATCAAATATGTGTTGTAAGCTTTTGTGATCTGTGAAGATTGTACATCGAGTACCATATAAATAATGTCGCCAAATCTTCAAGGCGAATACCACTGCACCCAACTCCAGGTCGTGAGTGGTATAATTTCTCTCGTGAACCTTCAGTTGTCTTGAAGCATAAGCGATGACTTTTTGGCGTTGCATGAGCACGCAACCCAAGCCTTGTCGTGAGGCGTCGCAGTATACCACGAAGTCTTCAGTGCCTTCGGGTAGTGATAGTATTGGTGCATCGCAGAGCTTGTTCTTAAGTAGCTGAAACGCTTCTTCCTGTTTGTGACCCCAGTCGTATTTCTTGTCTTTCTGTGTTAGGGTCGTTAGCGGTTGAGCTATCTTCGAGAAATTCTCAATGAATCGCCGATAGTAGCCCGCTAAGCCCAAAAATTGACGAACTTCGGTTGGGGTCTTGGGAGCTTCCCAATTCTTTATTGCTTCAATCTTGGACGGGTCTACATGAATGCCCTTCTCATTCACCACGTGACCAAGAAATTGTACTTCGCGAATCCAGAATTCGCACTTCGAGAATTTTGCATAAAGTTTCTCTTTCTTCAGTAGCTCCAAGATGGTTCTGAGATGTTGCTCGTGCTCTACTTTCGTTCGCGAGTAAATCAGGATATCATCGATAAATACTATCACGAATTTATCGAGATATGGTTTGCATACGCGGTTCATCAGATCCATAAAGACCGCTGGCGCGTTCGTCAATCCAAATGGCATGACAAGAAATTCGTAGTGCCCATAGCGCGTTCTGAATGCAGTCTTTGGCACACTTTCATCTTGGATTCTCAGCTGATGGTATCCAGATCGAAGGTCGATCTTGGAATAGTAGCTTGATCCTTGCAGTTGATCAAACAAGTCATCAATCCTCGGTAGCGGATACCGATTCTTGATTGTGAGCTTGTTCAGTTCCCTGTAATCGATACACATCCGCAGTGTTCCATCCTTCTTCTTTACGAATAATACTGGAGCTCTCCAGGGTGAGAAGCTTGGCCTTATGAATCCTTTATCCAACAACTCCTGGAGTTGTGTAGATAATTCTTGCATCTCGGATGGCGCAAGTCGATAGGGTGCCTTGGCTACAGGAGCAGCTCCTGGAACCAAGTCTATATGGAATTCGACTTGTCGTTGTGGAGGTAGTCCTGGCAGATCTTCAGGGAACACATCAGGAAATTCCTTCACCACAGGAATGTCTTCGAGTTTCGGCTCCTCAGCCTTCTTGTCTATAACGTGTGCTAGGAAAGCAACACATCCTTTCCTTAAGCACTTCTGTGCCTTCATATAACTGATGATTCGTAGAGGCGCGTTTCGTCTTTCTCCATGTACTAGGAGAGTTTCATCATTCGCCAGAGGGATGCGAATGATTTTCTCATGACAAATGACTTCCGCTTTGTTCTTGGACAACCAGTCCATTCCGACCACTACATCGAAGCTACCTAATTGAATAGGTAAAAGGTCGATGCTAAATCTTCGTTCACCAAGTTCTAGCGTGCAGCCTCTAACAACTTCGCCCGATTCAACAAGTTTACCATTGGCTAGTTCTATGGAATAAGGAATTTCTAATCTACTAGATTCTATTCCGAGTATGCGTTTAAATTCCACAGACATGAAGCTATAATCGGCGCCAGTGTCGAATAATATGGATGCAAAGTGATTGTTAATGAGAAACGTACCGGTGACCACGTTAGGGTCCTCGCGTGCCTCTCTTGCTCCAATCACAAATGCTCGAGCCGGAGCGTTGTTTCTCTCTGGGCAGTTCTTCATGAAATGATCATTGCTTCCACACTTGAAGCATCCTTGCCCTTTCCCGTTACCATTCTTGTTACCAGAACCATTCCCGTTTCGGTTCTTTCCTTTTCCCCAACAGTCTTCTGTTTGATGACCCAATTTACCACATTTGTCGCACCTTGGAATGCGACAAGCTCCATCATGATGATACTTACATTTTTGGCATCTAGGCATGGAGCCTTGGTATGCTTTGGTTGCATGGGTTTTCGTCTCCTGAGGCGGATTAGTGTCGCGCTTCTTGCTGAAACCCTTGTTGTTGCGAGTTGCTTGGTTCAAACTTGTATGCTTTCTCTTTTTGTCACCGGACGACTCAGCATGTGTCTCGGTCTTTTCTGTTGGGTTCAGTGATAGCTTCTTCATACGAACACAATCTTCAGTAAGGCTGACAGCCAGAGTTACAGCCTCGGTGATTGTTTGTGGTTTGGCCGACGTCACCATGCCACGAAACTCTGAGGCCAGTCCCCAAATGTAGCGTTCGACACGCTTGAATTCGGGAGTCACCATATAGGGAAGCACTCTGGACAGATCGTGGAACCTTCGAGTGTAACCATTGATGTCAGCACCTTCCATAGTCAAGTGCCAGAACTCTGTTTCCAGTCTTTGGAGTTCAGCACGAGAGCAGTACTTCTCTCTCATTCTTTCCTTCAGTTCCTCCCAAGTTAGGCCATAAGCGGCATCATCACCCAAAGTTTGCGCTTGCAGGTTCCACCAAGTCAGAGCTTCATCGAAAAATAACCCAGTAGCAAAGGTGACTTGTTGATCTGCGGTACACTTGCTCATGCGGAAAGTAGCTTCAGTCTTCTCCGTCCAGCGCACAAATGCTACTGCACCTCCTGTGCCATCGTAGTTCATCGGCTTGCAGTCGAGGAACTGCTTGAAAGTGCAGCCTGGAATTGATTCAACCAATTCACATGTGAGCAATCGAAGAATTAATGAAACAAGGACCGTTCATAAATTTCTTCATGCTTAGCAAAGCGTCTGAGGTTACCTTGAGCTGCATTGCCTCCAGATGAATCTCCGTTCCCATTACGCCTAGCGTTGCTTGGTCCTCCACTGTCTTGAGTTCGGTTCGCCTCGTACTGGGCGATAGCAGCGGAGATCCTTTCCTCCAGTAGGGCGTTCAGCTCCTCAGCAGTTCTTGGCAGTAGGGGAGGAGGAGGTTGATCGTCATTGCGAGCATTCACAGCTTTCCTGGGTGCCATGTTCTGACAGAACATAACACAACAGGGTTAGGCATTTGTTTCATATCGTCACACTAGACAGTAGTACCATATATTCACAGGTATATATACCACATAAGTGACATCAAACAATTATTACTCTAGCAGAGTACTTAGTAGGCTTGCTCTGTGGAAATCTATACGTGACAAGACTTGTTGTGGTTTCTGTGCACTGAATTCCATAATTATGTATGCATCCATAATTACGTAACTCCTTGCACAGTCCGCACAGTTCGTTTCATCCTCGTATTTCTTCCTTCAGGTAGGCCATTGCTTACAGGTAAAGTCACATATACTTGTGACATTCTACTTCTAGTACATGCTAATTATCACACATAATTGCAAGTAATTTCTAGTCAACGACAAGTGCTACTCAAGTGCACTCTAAGTCTCGTAGTGTCTTTTCTAGACTCATGTAGTCAGTTTCAGGTAGTGGACGTCGCGGGACGTTTTTATGCAATGAAAACTCTTTGAAAATTGTTTTCGTGAAAGGATCCTAGAGATTGTAGACTAGACTCGAGAAGGAATCCTGGTTCACTACAATCGCAGCTCTGATACCAATCTGTCACACCCCTTTCTGCGGCGGAAGTACGAGGTGTGATCATGAAAGGTTCTCATTGCATACGAAGAGTAAACATACTACATGCTCAAAAATATCTTCAAATATTACATTACTGAAGACATATGTCAAGTGTTTACAACACGAGATAACATATTGTCTTAAAAGTCACAACTTTATTTAAAGATAGACAAAGCGACATCCACGAGCATGAGTAAGACCACGCGCACATCCATCCTAGTTACCTGAAATACATGTGAGTTTTGGAAAAACGTCAACATAAAGTTGGTGTGAATTCATGCAATTTTTGTATTTCACGTTTGTATACTTTGTATGAAAACATAATTTGTCTTTTGTATAAATCAAGTCTTTTGTGTACACCACGTACTCATGTATAAGTCAAATATTTCTGTATGTATCAAGTGTTAATGGGTTGCAAAGCCATTAACATGTGACACGACATAGGAAGTCACCAAACCATAGGCATTTTTCTGTAGTCGATTTACGACTGAGACACAAAAACACTGCTTGGTAAAAGAGTGGCCAAGCGTGGGGCTGCCAGGCACCCGTTAGATCTAACCTTTTGTTCTGCGGTCTAAGTATGTACACGATTAATGGTGCTTCTGTACCCTATTCATGACACTATTTCTCATAACGCATCCTACTTGGTTCTCGTTCTCACCAAGCGCGTTTCTTGTTATCATTTCTCATAGCGCCTCATACTTGGTTCTCGTTCTCACCAAGTGCGCTTCTCATATTCTTATATTTCGTCACACTTGGTTCTCGTTCTCACCAAGTGTACTTCTTGTATTTATATCATACCAATTATAAATTTTTGTGTATTTGTACATGTATTTCACCCCCGAAGTTATAAAAACTGAAAACAGTTAAAAGAAAAGGGGGAGCATGAACTCACAACTTTGCGTTCCTAGCGTCGTAAACTTCGCTGGATTTGCTTAAATAACGTCGTAACCTATACGCGTTTTCTTAACGTTAGTCACTAGACTTGCGTCGCACAAGTACAGTCACTTTCTGTTGTGTATATATTCCTGTGTTAAAAATATTCTATATTTTTAACTAAGTATCCTACTTATATTATTTTCTCAAAAATAAATATAAGTCTTTTGTGTTTTGCACTTTGCACCCGAATTATGTATCTTGTATTTTGTATGTGTATTTTTATGTTTATACTCCTCACGAGTATTTAGTGTATTTTTAAGTCTTAATACACTAGTACGTATAACACATACTATATACACTTAGCACATAAATTGGTGATCAAATAATATATATTTTTCTCTCAAAAATATACATACTTATATCCATTTTTATTCTTGAAGAAATCCTCATTTCTTATCACCAAAAATTAGGGAAACCTTGGTAATGCTTTTAAACACATTTTTAGGGAATAAGTTTCTCAAAACTTATATTTTTCTAAGTGTCAAAATTTATAAAAATTTTGACAGAGTTTCCCCTAAAAATGGAGGTTTCCCATGTTTTCAAAACATGTGTTTATTTTCTTTTAAATCGTCAACAACCATCAACAACAATTATCAACAATAATCATCAACAATAATCACTAATTTCTCCATTTCATGAACTTGAATATTTACAAAAATGTGTAGTAACTTACTAGCACATTTAGTAAGTCTTGTCACCTTTAAAAATAATTTTAGTTTCTTAAAAACTTTATTTTTAAAGAATATGAAGTTTCACAACTTCTAGTCGAGATTCGCAAAAATATTTCTTTGTTAAATTTTTCTTGTGACACAAGTGTCTACACACTTGTTTATGTACTAAAATGCTTTTAGTTCGGATAAGATCCGGGCTTTAACAAAACTAATATTTTTGCTTGGTTCTTCCGAAAAACCACTTGTAGATCTTTAGATCTACATGTTTAGAGTCTTATTTTACAAGAAAATTTACTTTTACACAAGTTCATGTCTTATGAATGGATGGATCCATCATCTTTTAACTTTCTAACTTTTACATCCTACTAGTTCATGCTCTCAAACATGGACTAGTATGTCTAGATGATGATCCATCTTGCTTTTACTAACAACAACATCAAATAATAACAATCATACAAGATTCACATGATTTACACACATATCTACTCTTTAACCAACTAGTTTATCTTTCTTTCAAGACTTTTAGTTATTTTCTTGTGTGTTCTTGCTTTTTAACCAATAAACTTCTTATTAACCACTTTAATCATGAACAAGATAATGATTTAGAGCACTTACTACTAGCACAAGGCTAGGGAAGTTCAAGAGTGCAAATGAGGTGGATAAAAGAAAATGGTGAAGGTCCTTCAAGATCCGTTGCTTGCAACCTTCCTAATTAGGCTTGAATCACCTTTGTATAAGCTTAGAATGTATGGAAATGGATTAAAAATGGAGGGGTTTGGAGGGGTGTTTGGAGCCGTGAGGTATGGGGGTGAAGGAGGTGGTTAATGTGTTGAATGAGAAGATGAAATCTTGTGATATCTTATAGTACATGGCAAGATCTAATAAGATCATATCATATCTTGCAATATCTAAATAAAATCAAATTAAATCCAAGAGATATCAATTTAGATCTTAGTAGGATTTTAGCAATCTTGGTGGGGGCTACCCCCTTGTAACCGTGAACAAGATGGGGGGGGGGCAAAGTGTAAGTTTCCAATCTCTAGTTTCATAGACTAGTTAGTTTACAAGTGAAATTTTTAGGGACATGATGTGTTATCTTGTTATAAGGGGTGTTATGGTGTTCGGGGATCATAACTGGCTCAGAAAAAGAAAAACAATGTCAATGACAATATTTTTATATTCCGGGTAAAGTCTGGTTGTTCGGTTATATACCGGTTCGTTAAAGTGCTAAATTGCACCTTTTAGTGCCGTTTAAGTACCTTTCTTGTACTCTTTCAATTCCCAACACTTAGGGAAATATTCTGGATAATAAAACGACATTTCTGCATAATATTTATATGTTTAAATGCTAATTTATTGCTAAATTATATAAATTCTGCACTTAAAGTGCGTTTCGGGTGCTTTTTAGTGCTTATTTTTGCTTTCGTATTGCATATATATTAACCCTTGTATGTACTCTTGGGTTTTAATGCATTCTTGTCGTCGGACCTACACCTAGGTTCCAATTTTATTGTGTGACTGCTTTCTGCAGTTCTGTTGACACAGTGTGTCTTACCGGTGAGTTTACTATTATTTTTGACGCAACGCTCTTGTTTATGCATAAAGCAATATTTTGTAGTATACAACATGCATGAATTCACTTGTTTAGTATGTAATTAGACATGGCTGACAATTAAGCACGTAATTGCAGTCATTAAGCACTAATTAAAGTGTACGGAAATTACCGGTTTGTGCCAGTTGTCACATATTCCTAGCATCCATTTCGTCAAAATGACGGAATTCAGCCATATTCTCGTTACTTCTTGGTGAATTTGGTAAAGGTTCTGGATTGAACTTAGGAAAAAGCCTATAGGGATGGTTTTGTAACAGTATTTCATTAGTCACCCATTCGTCTATTTGCGAGTGGATTGAAAGGTTTGAAATAGCTGGTTCTAAATTCATTGGTAGTTGTGTTTCAAGAGAATGAATAAAATCATTTTCATTAACAGGCTCAATAGTATCATCGGTTGCCATTATAAAATCTAGTTCTTCTTGAGATGGTAACTCTTCAATTTGCCTAGAGCTTTCCCCAATTTCCATTTTCTTAGACTTAGGTTTCTCGAGAGGTAAAGCGTTGAATTCTAGAGGTTCTTCTATGTCTGGAATATACCTATTGAAATATCTGGAAACTTCGATTCTTACTGGATAGAGATTTAAATTCTGAAGGGCTTCCGACAAACCACTCATGCTGTTTATGCAAGATACACACAATTACTAAGTTTAAAAATTATATCAAATTTCACAGAAAACTTTTAAATATTATTTCATATTGGGTAACTATGAAACAACCGAATATGAAAACATACTAGGTTTTATTTGTAATTTATTTATAAGGTTTCTAGACTGTAGATAATAAAAGTGCTAAAACTTTGAGTCAAATTATTTAAAAATTTGTATTAATTGCTACATTGGTTAGCATATAAAGATCTGCCCATACTGTATACAATTAGCCAGATAATAAAACATATAATCACAAAATAGCAATAAAAATTATTAAGTATTTCTAAATACTTAATTGGCTTAAATCAGTGGCTCGATAAGTGGCTCTGATACCACCTTTTTCTGTCACGGCCCCCGACCCGGTTTGACCCGTTTCAGGAGCCGCGGAACAGAAAATCCCGTGGTATTTATTTAATTGAGTTTGACAGCGGAAGTTTTCATCAGGATCTTTTAAAATGTAAATATTTCCCGATTATTTTATTTCACAATTCGGGATAAAACCCGGTAATTTACAATCATTTGATTTCACAAAGAAATCTTTTATTTTACAAAACATGTTTCTTTATTTTATACTGAGCCACTTCTTTGAGCTTGTAGTGCTATATGGCACTTTTCCTGGTTCATAACAGGTCACCTGAAACATGTTTGAAAAAGGTTTTGTCAGCGGGAAATACTGAGTGAATCATTCTATTTTGCATAATGATGCTTAGTTATTAATTACAGCATAAGAGCGATTACAATGGCTTCTATCTTATTTTTATCTGGCATACAGTCACAATGGTGACATGTCACAATGGTGACGATGGTCATACCACTATTTAGATCAATGAACCTAAATAGTGATGATTATCCCTGTAGGTCAATGAACCTAACAGTGATTATCCCGAGTAGGTCAATGAACCTAACTGGGAGAAAATTAGTAATGTGCACAATACCCCAACTAACCAGTAATTCAAGATATCCACGACTT
Source organism: Helianthus tuberosus (assembly GCA_030545235.1). Lineage (NCBI taxonomy): Eukaryota > Viridiplantae > Streptophyta > Magnoliopsida > Asterales > Asteraceae > Helianthus > Helianthus tuberosus. Next base: position 210,333,541 of record CM060411.1, on the reverse strand, counting down.
AGTCCCTGTAATTATAACCTTGAAAATAATTTGAGGTCTTGTAAAATAGTTGATAAAAAGATAATGACTCACATTGCAGATTTATACGGGCAGAGTTTGGCCTACTGATTTAGCCTTTTATCCTAAATTTAATAACAATGCACACAAAATTGGGTTAGTAAACAATCCAGCAAATTTACGATAACTCACGAGATCAAATTTTCACAACGAACGACAAAGTGCAATAGTTCATCCATCGATTTAACGATGATCCGTCAAATTAACGACGAACGACAAAGTATAATACTTCATCCATCGAATTAACGATGATCCGTCAAATTAATGACGAAAGATAAAGTATAACCCTAATGTGGGCGGCACTTAAACATCCATTGGATATATTGATCGATCGGACAATGAATCGTAATAGCGATTGTGCTAATACCCTGATTGCGGTGTCGATTTAGTGCTGGTGTATGTTAATTGGAGTATACAGAGCATAACTCCGTGTAGAATTGGAATTTCTTCGTCGTTCTTCTTCCATAAATCAAGTCCCACTGTCCTCTATTTATAGCCAAATTTTGACCCTGAGGCGGCCCGCTTTAGTTTTGGCTTAACCTCACGCGGGCCGCGTGAGACCTATTTTTTTCTATAGGGTTGCCACGTGTGGGACTAGCTCAGCTGAGTCAACGAATTTCATTAATTCTATTTCTATAGCTCACAATTTGGATAATCGTTACTTAGGGTATTACCCCCCCTGAGTTTTAGGGGCCCTAATCCTGATTCTGATTGTTCTGAAAATTTTAGGGTTTGTGCAGAATCACTTGGGTGTCTCAATTAGGGTTTCCTATTGGTCAAATTAATTTAATAATTATGACTTTTGATGAGAGTTGTTACATTCTCCCTAACTTAATAAAAATCTCGTCCTCGAGATTTACTGTAATAAATGAGGATACTTTCTCTTCATTTCTGATTCCAGCTCCCAAGTGTATTCATCTCCACTTTTTGAATCCTATCTAATTTTGACTAAAACGAGTCATTTATGTTTAAGAAACTTGATCTTTCGATTCTAAATTTGAAGCGGTTTATCAACAAATTTTAGCTTTTACTTTACCTCTATCTCTCGAAGAGGTACTACCAGTGATTTGTCTGATAAACATTTCTTGATATGGGATATATCATGTTTTCCAGTAAACTATTCTGGTAGTTGTAAACTATAAGCAAATAGTCCTATATGTTAGATCACTGGAAATAGTCCTACTTACCTTGGACTTAACTTTCCTTTCTTACTCCTTTCTAAGGAGATACTTTCAATTATATTTTGTCTCCAACTCGAACTCCAACAGCTTTCGTCTATTATCTGTATAACTTTTCTGTCGATCTCTTGTCGTCTTCATCCCTTTCCTTCGTGATACTGAATATCACAGTCGTAGTCACTTAGGATTTTCATCCATCTCCTTTGCCTCATGTTTAATTCTTTGTGCCCAATTATATATCTCAAATTCTTGTAACCCGTATAGATAGTATACTTACTTCTATACAGATAATTTATCCAAATCTTAAGGGCAAAAATTATGGCTCTAAATTCTAAATTATGAGTGATAAAATTTTCTTCATACTTTTTCAATTATCTTAATGCATACGCAATGACCTTTTTGCGTTGCACTAACACATATCCAAATCCCAGCTTTGAAGCATTACCGTATACTTCAAAATCTTCAGTTCCTTCTGGTAAGGCTAGGATTGTAGTATTGGTTAACTTCTGTTTCAAGATACTAAAGGTTTCTTATTGTTTAGGTCCTTAATCAAACTTAAATGCTTTACAGGTTAGCTTATTTAATGATACAGCTATTTTGGAAAAATCCTTAATAAACTACCTGTAGTATCCAGCTAAACCTACAAAACTCCTAATTTCCATTGCTGATTGCGGAATCTTCCATTTGGTAATTGCTGCTATCTTAGCAGAATTTACATGAATACCTTCATGATTCACCACGTGTCCTAAGAATTTGTACTTCTTGTAACCAAAATTCACACTTTTGAGAATTTAACGTACAACTTTTCTTTTCTTAACAAAGTTAAGAGTGCATGCAAGTGCTGAAAATGTTCTCCCTGACTTTTTGGAATAAATAAGTATATCGTTGATGAAGATAATTACAAATTTATCCAAATTACGGTTTATAGATCCTATTCATTATGTCCATGAATACTGCAGGTATATTTGTTAATCCGAAGGGCATGACTGTAAACTCGTAATGACCATACCTAGTTCTGAAAGCAGTTTTAGGTATATCTTCCTCTTGTACTTTCAATTGATAATATCCGAAACATAAATTGATCTTAGAAAACTATCTATCTTCCTGGAATTGATCGAATAGATCATTAATTCTAAGTAATGGGTATCGATTCTTAATTGTAACTTTATTCAATTCTCTATAATCAATACACATTCTTATTGAATCATCCTTTTTCTTAACAACCAATATTGTGCTAACCGATAAGGTTCCCTGACTTATTGGTAAAATTCCCGGAATTTAGATGAATCCTATTTTTTATCTCCCTATCTGGTGGTAATCCAGGTAAATCTTCTGGAATTACATCTGGGTATTCTGAATGCTACAGAAATCCCTTAAGTTCTTTATCTTTAGTATTAATGATTACTGAAATCATATATATACTATTCCTTGCTTTTGTTTATAATTAGCAACTTTCATTACTGATATGAACTTTATGACTTATTTCCTGTAATCATTATTACTTCTCCAGTGATTGCTCAAACTTCTATAGAATTCTTATCATAGATAATTCAAGCATACTTAATCAATTCATTCCTAACATATCATCGAATTCAACCAATATGGTGGCATAAAATTTATGACTTAAAAGTTCTATTTCTATGTTTCGCAGAACCTTATTTACTTTAACTAAATTCCTATCTGCTAATTCTACTGTAGAAATTTATCTAATGCCGGTTAAGTTAAGAGTTTGGCAGAGTAAAGTAGTTATAAAACTTTGGTTTGTACCAGAGTCAAATAATACTTTTGTGTAAACGTTGTAAGCTAAAAACATACCGGCTATCACATCTGGAATCATCTCGGCTTCATGAGTAGTCAGCTGAAAGGCTCTCGCATTCCTTTTTGCTCCTTCTGCCGGTTTGGCTTGATTGTCAAATGGTTTATTCAGTTTTGGACAATCTGGCCTAAGATGTCCAGTTTCTCCACAGTTGTAGCAGACTGAAAATTTCTTCCTCCTACAGTCTTCTTCTTGATGTCCCGGAATTTTGCAAAAATTGCAATATCCTTTGCATCTTCCAAAATGCTTCCTTTTGCAAAAATTGCAAAATGGGCTAGTAGAAGATTGCCCATTCCCTCCTTTCTTAAAATTGTTATGGTTATCCGAACGGAATTCTTGGGTAATCTTTTGGGCTACTTCATTCCTTCTATTTTCTTCTCTTGTCCGTACTAGTTCGTCAGTCAGAGTATTGGCTAATTCTACTGCATCATCAATCGTATGAGGTTTCACAGCCTTGACGATATTACGGATTTCAGAAATCAATCCCCAAATATAACGAGAAATAAGTACCGGCTCTGGCGAAGCCAGAGTTGGTACCACTCTAGCATATTCGAAGAATGTCGAAGTATACCCTCGACAATCTACATCCACCATCCGGTGGGTTAGAAACTTATTTGTCATTTGTTCCTTTTCATATTCAGGACAGAATTTTCTTTCTACAAAGCTCTTAAATTCTTCCCAGTCCATAGCATACGCCATCCTTCTTCCTTTTGCTTGTACCACCGTATTCCACCATTCTAGTGCCACTTCTTTGAATAGGTTTGACGCGTACATGACCTGATCATCCTGAGCACATTTACTTATGGCAATTACTGCCTCGGTTTTCTCTAACCAACGCAGTGCCGCAGTCGCTCCTTCATTGCCTGCAAACTCAATGGGTTTACAAGCAAGAAATTCTTTATAAGTGCAACCAGGTGTTGCAACTTTCCTTTTCTTAGGGAGCGGAGCTTGCCGTGGTTCATTATCATGATTAACATGATTACCGCCTCCATTTACGCTATTACTGAAATTATCTTCAGAAATGCGTTTACTAGGAACAACTTGTTGCGGTTCGATTGGATTTTTAACAGCAGCAATGATTGCTGGAATAGCATTGGCTATCCCTTGATCAACTATTCCTGGAATAGCGTTGGCTATCCCTTGAGGAACGATATTTTCTATATCTTGCCTAGTCACATATTGATTCCCCGGTTGTTGCTCAGATTGATTAACCTCATTAACTGGTTCATTATTAGCATTTTCCATCTGATATCTAATTTATAGATTCATAATTAGTATAAAGGAAAATAATCCAATGTCACAATTTAATTGCACATAATCACGTAAACGAATATACAAACAAAATTTGTAACTTTCTAAAATTTCTTTATATCATGCTTCTATATACACCCGTTTTATTTATTCTACACATACTGATTTTACTATTACTATTACATAACCATAATTTCATAAATCCCCTATCCTTTGTCAGGTGATGTTCTAGTAACGGCGTTCCTTCTCATCGTATTTCCAGGAGATCTGTCCCAAAATCTCTTGGATCCTATTCCCAGCATCCATTTCGTCAAAATGACGGAATTCAGCCATATTCTCGTTACTTCTTGGTGAATTTGGTAAAGGTTCTGGATTGAACTTAGGAAAAAGCCTATAGGGATGGTTTTGTAACAGTATTTCATTAGTCACCCATTCGTCTATTTGCGAGTGGATTGAAAGGTTTGAAATAGCTGGTTCTAAATTCATTGGTAGTTGTGTTTCAAGAGAATGAATAAAATCATTTTCATTAACAGGCTCAATAGTATCATCGGTTGCCATTATAAAATCTAGTTCTTCTTGAGATGGTAACTCTTCAATTTGCCTAGAGCTTTCCCCAATTTCCATTTTCTTAGACTTAGGTTTCTCGAGAGGTAAAGCGTTGAATTCTAGAGGTTCTTCTATGTCTGGAATATACCTATTGAAATCTCTGGAAACTTCGATTCTTACTGGATAGAGATTTAAATTCTGAAGGGCTTCCGACAAATCACTCATGCTGTTTATGCAAGATACACACAATTACTAAGTTTAAAAATTATATCAAATTTCATAGAAAACTTTTAAATATTATTTCATATTGGGTAACTATGAAACAACCGAATATGAAAACATACTAGGTTTTATTTGTAATTTATTTATAAGGTTTCTAGACTGTAGATAATAAAAGTGCTAAAACTTTGAGTCAAATTATTTAAAAATTTGTATTAATTGCTACATTGGTTAGCATATAAAGATCTGCCCATACTGTATACAATTAGCCAGATAATAAAACATATAATCACAAAATAGCAATAAAAATTATTAAGTATTTCTAAATACTTAATTGGCTTAAATCAGTGGCTCGATAAGTGGCTCTGATACCACCTTTTTCTGTCACGGCCCCCGACCCGGTTTGACCCGTTTCAGGAGCCGCGGAACAGAAAATCCCGTGGTATTTATTTAATTGAGTTTGACAGCGGAAGTTTTCATCAGGATCTTTTAAAATGTAAATATTTCCCGATTATTTTATTTCACAATTCGGGATAAAACCCGGTAATTTACAATCATTTGATTTCACAAAGAAATCTTTTATTTTACAAAACATGTTTCTTTATTTTATACTGAGCCACTTCTTTGAGCTTGTAGTGCTATATGGCACTTTTCCTGGTTCATAACAGGTCACCTGAAACATGTTTGAAAAAGGTTTTGTCAGCGGGAAATACTGAGTGAATCATTCTATTTTGCATAATGATGCTTAGTTATTAATTACAACATAAGAGCGATTACAATGGCTTCTATCTTATTTTTATCTGGCATACAGTCACAATGGTGACATGTCACAATGGTGACGATGGTCATACCACTATTTAGATCAATGAACCTAAATAGTGATGATTATCCCTGTAGGTCAATGAACCTAACAGTGATTATCCCGAGTAGGTCAATGAACCTAACTGGGAGAAAATTAGTAATGTGCACAATACCCCAACTAACCAGTAATTCAAGATATCCACGACTTAGTCCCTGTAATTATAACCTTGAAAATAATTTGAGGTCTTGTAAAATAGTTGATAAAAAGAGAATGACTCACATTGCAGATTTATACGGGCAGAGTTTGGCCTACTGATTTAGCCTTTTATCCTAAATTTACTAACAATGCACACAAAACTGGGTTAGTAATCAATCCAGCAAATTTACGATAACTCACGAGATCAAATTTTCACAACGAACGACAAAGTGCAATACTTCATCCATCGATTTAACGATGATCCGTCAAATTAATGACGAACGACAAAGTATAATACTTCATCCATCGAATTAACGATGATCCGTCAAATTAATGACGAACGATAAAGTATAACCCTAATCTGGGCGGCACTTAAACATCCATTGGATACATTGATCGATCGGACAATGAATCGTAATAGCGATTGTGCTAATACCCTGATTGCGGCGTCGATTTAGTGCTGGTGTGTGTTAATTGGAGTATACAGAGCATAACTCCGTGTAGAATTGGAATTTCTTCGCCGTTCTTCTTCCAGAAATCAAGTCCCACTGTCCTCTATTTATAGCCAAATTTTGACCCTGAGGCGGCCCGCTTTAGTTTTGGCTTAACCTCACGCGGGCCGCGTGAGACCTATTTTTTTTTTCTATAGGGTTGCCACGTGTGGGACTAGCTCAGCTGAGTCGACGAATTTCATTAATTCTATTTCTATAGCTCACAATTTGGATAATCGTTACTTAGGGTATTACCCCCTCTGAGTTTTAGGGACCCTAATCCTGATTCTGATTGTTCTGAAAATTTTAGGGTTTGTGCAGAATCACTTGGGTGTCTCAATTAGGGTTTCCTATTGGTCAAATTAATTTAATAATTATGACTTTTGATGAGAGTTGTTACAACAATGGTGTAAAATTAAAATGGGATATACCGGGCTAGGATTCGAGTTACAGGAACAGGGGCCAAACCAACCACCCACGAATGGAATCATCGAGCGAAAACACTTGACAACCTCCTAGAATCAGCTTTTCTTGCCACCAGACCTTTCTACATCAATTAGGAATCTGATGCCGTCACTAAACACATTACTTAAATTGTAGCTATTTGTTGAGTGTTTTTTTTTGGTATCTAATCCGCATAGATATAACCATTGCCCTTGATTTTCGTGATTGTATATCTCTTAATTGTCAACATATACATGTGTGATTTAGTTTACGAAGATTTTACAATGCCGAGAACCTCGATCAGAGAGTAAAAAGGGCGTAAGTTTCACAATGGTGTAAAATTAAAATGGGATATACCGGGCTAGGATTCGAGTTACAGGAACAAGGGCTAAACCAACCACCCAATAATGGAATCGTCGAGCGAAAATACTTGACAACTTTCTAGAAGCACCTTTTCTTGCCACAAAACCTTTCTCCATTAATTAGGAATCTGATGGCATCACTAAACACATTCCATAAATTGTAGCCAATTGTTGAGTGTTTTGGTTTTTTTTGGTGTCTAATCCACATACATATCATCATTGCCCTTGATTTTCTTGACTGTATATCTCTTAAATGTCAACATATACACGTGTGATTTAGTTTACGGAGATTTTTCAATGCCGAGAACCTCGATCAGAGAGTAAAAAGGCGTAAGTTTCACAATGGTGTAAAATTAAAATGGGATATACCGGGCTAGGATTCGAGTTACAGGAACAAGGGACAAACTAACCACCCACGAATGGAATCATCGAGCGAAAACACTTGACAACCTCCTAGAAGCAGCTTTTCTTGCCACCAGACCTTTCTACATCAATTAGGAATCTGATGCCGTCACTAAACCCATTCCTTAAATTGTAGCCATTTGTTGAGTGTTTTTTTGTGTCTAATCCGCATATATATCACCATTGCCCTTGATTTTCCTGATTGTATATCTCTTAAATGTCAACATATACATGTGTGATTTAGTTTACGAATATTTTTCAAGGCCGAGAACCCCGATCAGAGAGTAAAAAGGCGTAAGTTTCACAATGGTGTAAAATTAAAATGGGATATACCGGTCTAGGATTCGTGTTACAGGATCAAGGGCCAAACCAACCACCCCCGAATGGAATTATTGAGCGAAAACACTTGACAACCTCCTAGAAGCAGCTTTTCTTGCCACCTGACTTTTCTACATCAATTAGGAATCTGATGCCGTCACTAAACACATTCCTTAAATTGTAGCCATTTGTTGAGTGTTTTTTTTTTGGTATCTAATCCCCATATATATAACCATTGCCCTTGATTTTCCTGATTGTATATCTCTTAATTGTCAACATATACATGTGTGATTTAGTTTACGAAGATTTTTCAATGCCGAGAACCTCGATCAGAGAGTAAAAAGGGCGTAAGTTTCACAATGGTGTAAAATTAAAATGGGATATACCGGGCTAGGATTCGAGTTATAGGAACAAGGGCTAAACCAACCACCCAAGAATGGAATCGTCGAGCGAAAATACTTGACAACTTTCTAGAAGCAGCTTTTCTTGCCACAAGACCTTTCTCCATCAATTAGGAATCTGATGCCGTTACTAAACACATTCCTTAAATTGTAGCCATTTGTTGAGTGTTTTCGTTTTTTTTTTGTGTCTAATCCGCATATATATCATCATTGCCCTTGATTTTCTTGACTGTATATCTCTTAAATGTCAAAATACACACGTGTGATTTAGTTTACGGAGATTTTTCAATGCCGAGAACCTCGATCAGAGAGTAAAAAAGGCGTAAGGTTCACAATGGTGTAAAATTAAAATGGGATATACCGGGCTAGGATTCGAGTTACAGGAACAAGGGCCAAACCAATCACCCACGAATGGAATCATCGAGCGAAAACACTTGACAACCTCCTAGAAGCAGCTTTTCTTGCCACCAGACCTTTCTACATCAATTAGGAATCTGATGCCGTCACTAAATACATTCCTTAAATTGTAGCCATTTGTTGAGTGTTTTTTTTTTGTGTCTAATCTGCATATATATCACCATTGCCCTTGATTTTCCTGATTGTATATCTCTTAAATGTCAACATATACATGTGTGATTTTGTTTACGAAGATTTTTCAATGCCGAGAACCTCGATCAGAGAGTAAAAAGGTGTAAGTTTCACAATGGTGTAAAATTAAAATGGGATATACCGGGCTAGGATTCGAGTTACAGGAACAAGGGCCAAACCAACCACCCAAGAATGGAAGCGTCGAGCGAAAATACTTGACAACTTCCTAGAAGCAGCTTTTCTTGCCACAAGACCTATATCCATCAATTAGGAATCTGATGCCGTCACTAAACACATTCCTTAAATTGTAGCCATTTGTAGAGTGTTTTTGTTTTTTTTTGTGTCTAATCCGGATATATATCATCATTGCCCTTGATTTTCTTGACTGTATATCTCTTAAATGTCAACATATACACGTGTGACTTAGTTTACGAAGATTTTTCAATGCTGAGAACCTTAATCAGAGAGTAAAAAAGGCGTAAGGTTCACAATGGTGTAAAATTAAAATGGGATATACAGGGCTAGGATTCGAGTTACAGGAACAAGGGCCAAACCAACCACCCAAGAATGGAATCGTCGAGAGAAAACACTTGACAACCTCCTAGAAGCAGCTTTTCTTGCCACCAGACCTTTCTCCGTCAATTAGGAATCTGATGCCGTCACTAAACACATTCCTTAAATTGTAGCCATTTGTTGAGTGTTTTTTTTTTGTGTCTAATCCGCATATATATCACCATTGCCCTTGATTTTCTTGACTATATATCTCTTAAAAGCCAACATATACACGTGTGATTTAGTTTACGAAGATTTTTCAATGCCGAGAACCTCGATCAGAGAGTAAAAAAGGCGTAAGTTTCACAATCGTGTAAAATTAAAATGGGATATACCACGCTAGGATTCTAGTTACAGGAACAAGGGCCAAACCAACCACCCACGAATGGAATCATCGAGCGAAAACACTTGAAAACCTCCTAGAAGCAGCTTTTCTTGCCACCAGACCTTTCTACATCAATTAGAAATCTGATGCCATCACTAAACACATTCCTTAAATTGTAGTCATTTGTTGAGTGTTTTTTTTTTGTGTCAAATCCGCATATATATCACCATTGCCCTTGATTTTCCTGATTGTATATCTCTTATATGTCAACATATACATGTGTGATTTAGTTTACGAAGATTTTTCAATGCCGAGAACCTCGATTAGAGAGTAAAAAAGGCGTAAGGTTCACAATGGTGTAAAATTAAAATGGGATATACCGGGCTAGGATTCGAGTTACAGGAACAAGGGCCAAACCAACCACCCAAGAATGTAATCGTCGAGAGAAAACACTTGACAACCTCCTAGAAGCAGCTTTTTTTGCCACCAGACCTTTTTCCATCAATTAGGAATCTGATGCCGTCACTAAACACATTCCTTACTCCTTAGATTGTAGCCATTTGTTGAGTGTTTTTTTTGTGTGTCTAATCCGCATTTATATCACCATTGCCCTTGATTTTATTGACTATATATCTCTTAAAAGTCAACATATACACGTGTAATGTAGTTTACGAAGATTTTTCAATGCCGAGAACCTCGATTAGAGAGTAAAAAACGCGTAAGGTTCACAATGGCGTAAAATTAAAATGGGATATACCGGGCAAGGATTCGAGTTACAGGAACAAGGGCCAAACCAACCACCCAAGAATGGAATCGTCGAGCGAAAATACTTGACAACTTCCTAGAAGCAGCTTTTCTTGCCACAAGACCTATATCCATCAATTAGGAATCTGATGCCGTCACTAAACACATTCCTTAAATTGTAGCCATTTGTAGAGTGTTTTTGTTTTTTTTTGTGTCTAATCCGGATATATATCATCATTGCCCTTGATTTTCTTGACTGTATATCTCTTAAATGTCAACATATACACGTGTGACTTAGTTTACGAAGATTTTTCAATGCTGAGAACCTTAATCAGAGAGTAAAAAAGGCGTAAGGTTCACAATGGTGTAAAATTAAAATGGGATATACAGGGCTAGGATTCGAGTTACAGGAACAAGGGCCAAACCAACCACCCAAGAATGGAATCGTCGAGAGAAAACACTTGACAACCTCCTAGAAGCAGCTTTTCTTGCCACCAGACCTTTCTCCGTCAATTAGGAATCTGATGCCGTCACTAAACACATTCCTTAAATTGTAGCCATTTGTTGAGTGTTTTTTTTTTGTGTCTAATCCGCATATATATCACCATTGCCCTTGATTTTCTTGACTATATATCTCTTAAAAGCCAACATATACACGTGTGATTTAGTTTACGAAGATTTTTCAATGCCGAGAACCTCGATCAGAGAGTAAAAAAGGCGTAAGTTTCACAATCGTGTAAAATTAAAATGGGATATACCACGCTAGGATTCTAGTTACAGGAACAAGGGCCAAACCAACCACCCACGAATGGAATCATCGAGCGAAAACACTTGAAAACCTCCTAGAAGCAGCTTTTCTTGCCACCAGACCTTTCTACATCAATTAGAAATCTGATGCCATCACTAAACACATTCCTTAAATTGTAGTCATTTGTTGAGTGTTTTTTTTTTGTGTCAAATCCGCATATATATCACCATTGCCCTTGATTTTCCTGATTGTATATCTCTTATATGTCAACATATACATGTGTGATTTAGTTTACGAAGATTTTTCAATGCCGAGAACCTCGATTAGAGAGTAAAAAAGGCGTAAGGTTCACAATGGTGTAAAATTAAAATGGGATATACCGGGCTAGGATTCGAGTTACAGGAACAAGGGCCAAACCAACCACCCAAGAATGTAATCGTCGAGAGAAAACACTTGACAACCTCCTAGAAGCAGCTTTTTTTGCCACCAGACCTTTTTCCATCAATTAGGAATCTGATGCCGTCACTAAACACATTCCTTACTCCTTAGATTGTAGCCATTTGTTGAGTGTTTTTTTTGTGTGTCTAATCCGCATTTATATCACCATTGCCCTTGATTTTATTGACTATATATCTCTTAAAAGTCAACATATACACGTGTAATGTAGTTTACGAAGATTTTTCAATGCCGAGAACCTCGATTAGAGAGTAAAAAACGCGTAAGGTTCACAATGGCGTAAAATTAAAATGGGATATACCGGGCAAGGATTCGAGTTACAGGAACAAGGGCCAAACCAACCACCCAAGAATGGAATCGTCGAGCGAAAATACTTGACAACTTCCTAGAAGCAGCTTTTCTTGCCACAAGACCTATATCCATCAATTAGGAATCTGATGCCGTCACTAAACACATTCCTTAAATTGTAGCCATTTGTAGAGTGTTTTTGTTTTTTTTTGTGTCTAATCCGGATATATATCATCATTGCCCTTGATTTTCTTGACTGTATATCTCTTAAATGTCAACATATACACGTGTGATTTAGTTTACGAAGATTTTTCAATGCCGAGAACCTTAATCAGAGAGTAAAAAAGGCGTAAGGTTCACAATGGTGTAAAATTAAAATGGGATATACAGGGCTAGGATTCGAGTTACAGGAACAAGGGCCAAACCAACCACCCAAGAATGGAATCGTCGAGAGAAAACACTTGACAACCTCCTAGAAGCAGCTTTTCTTGCCACCAGACCTTTCTCCGTCAATTAGGAATCTGATGCCGTCACTAAACACATTCCTTAAATTGTAGCCATTTGTTGAGTGTTTTTTTTTTGTGTCTAATCCGCATATATATCACCATTGCCCTTGATTTTCATGACTATATATCTCTTAAAAGTCAACATATACACGTGTGATTTAGTTTACGAAGATTTTTCAATGCCGAGAACCTCGAACAGAGAGTAAAAAAGGCGTAAGTTTCACAATCGTGTAAAATTAAAATGGGATATACCACGCTAGGATTCTAGTTACAGGAACAAGGGCCAAACCAACCACCCACGAATGGAATCATCGAGCGAAAACACTTGACAACCTCCTAGAAGCAGCTTTTCTTGCCACCAGACCTTTCTACATCAATTAGAAATCTGATGCCATCACTAAACACATTCCTTAAATTGTAGTCATTTGTTGAGTGTTTTTTTTTTGTGTCAAATCCGCATATATATCACCATTGCCCTTGATTTTCCTGATTGTATATCTCTTATATGTCAACATATACATGTGTGATTTAGTTTACGAAGATTTTTCAATGCCGAGAACCTCGATTAGAGAGTAAAAAAGGCGTAAGGTTCACAATGGTGTAAAATTAAAATGGGATATACCGGGCTAGGATTCGAGTTACAGGAACAAGGGCCAAACCAACCACCCAAGAATGTAATCGTCGAGAGAAAACACTTGACAACCTCCTAGAAGCAGCTTTTTTTGCCACCAGACCTTTTTCCATCAATTAGGAATCTGATGCCGTCACTAAACACATTCCTTACTCCTTAGATTGTAGCCATTTGTTGAGTGTTTTTTTTGTGTGTCTAATCTGCATTTATATCACCATTGCCCTTGATTTTATTGACTATATATCTCTTAAAAGTAAACATATACACGTGTAATGTAGTTTACGAAGATTTTTCAATGCCGAGAACCTCGATTAGAGAGTAAAAAAGGCGTAAGGTTCACAATGGCGTAAAATTAAAATGGGATATACCGGGCTAGGATTCGAGTTACAGGAACAAGGGCCAAACCAACCACCCAAGAATGGAATCTTCGAGCGAAAACACTTGACAACCTCCTAGAAGCAGCCTTTCTTACCCACAGACCTTTCTCCGTCAATTAGGAATCTGATGCCGTCATTAAACACATTCCTTAAATTGTAGCCATTTGTTGAGTGTTTTTTTTTTGGTGTCTAATCCGCATATATATCATCATTGCCCTTGATTTTCTTGACTGTATATCTCTTAAATGTCAACATACACACGTGTGATTTAGTTTACGGAGATTTTTCAATGCCGAGAACCTCGATCAGAGAGTAAAAAAGGCATAAGGTTCACAATGGTGTAAAATTAAAATGGGATATACCGGGCTAGGATTCGAGTTACAGGATCAAGGGCCAAACCAACCACCCACGAATGGAATCATCGAGCGAAAACACTTGACAACCTCCTAGAGGCAGCTTTTCTTGCCACCAGACCTTTCTACATCAATTAGGAATCTGATGTCGTCACTAAACACATTCCTTAAATTGTAGCCATTTGTTGAATGTTTTTTTTTTTGTGTCTAATCCGCATATATATCACCATTGCCCTTGATTTTCCTGATTGTATATCCCTTAAATGTCAACATATACATGTGTGATTTAGTTTACGAAGATTTTTCAATGCCGAGAACCTCGATCAGAGAGTAAAAAGGTGTAAGTTTCACAATGGTGTAAAATTAAAATGGGATATACCGGGCTAGTATTCGAGTTACAGGAACAAGGGCCAAACCAACCACCCAAGAATGGAATCGTCGAGCGAAAATACTAGACAACTTCCTAGAAGCAGCTTTTCTTGCCACAAGACCTTTCTCCATCAATTAGGAATCTGATGCCGTCACTAAACACATTCCTTAAATTGTAGCCATTTGTTGAGTGTTTTTGTTTTTTTTGGTGTCTAATCCGGATATATATCATCATTGCCCTTGATTTTCTTGACTGTATATCTCTTAAATGTCAACATATATACACGTGTTATTTAGTTTACGAAGATTTTTCAATGCCGAGAACCTTAATCAGAGAGTAAAAAAGGCGTATGGTTCACAATGGTGTAAAATTAAAATGGGATATACAGGGCTAGGATTCGAGTTACGGGAACAAGGGCCAAACCAACCACCCAAGAATGGAATCGTCGAGAGAAAACACATGACAACCTCCTAGAAGCAGCTTTTCTTGCCACCAGACCTTTGTCCATCAATTAGGAATTTGATGCCGTCACTAAACACATTCCTTAAATTGTAGCCATTTGTTGAGTGTTTTTTTTGGTGTCTAATCCGCATATATATCACCATTGCCCTTGATTTTCTTGACTATATATCTCTTAAAAGTGAACATATACACGTGTGATTTAGTTTACGAAGATTTTTCAATGCCGAGAACCTCGATCAGAGAGTAAAAAAGGCGTAAGTTTCACAATCGTGTAAAATTAAAATGGGATATACCGCGCTAGGATTCGAGTTACAGGAACAAGGGCCAAACCAACCACCCACGAATGGAATCATCGAGCGAAAACACTTGACAACCTCCTAGAAGCAGCTTTTCTTGCCACCAGACCTTTCTACATCAATTAGGAATCTGATGCCGTCACTAAACACATTCCTTAAATTGTAGTCATTTGTTGAGTATTTTTTTTGGTGACTAATCCGCATATATATCACCATTGCCCTTGATTTTCCTGATTGTATATCTCTTATATGTCAACATATACATGTGTGATTTAGTTTACGAAGATTTTTCAATGCCGAGAACCTCGATCAGAGAGTAAAAAAGGCGTAAGGTTCACAATGGTGTAAAATTAAAATGGGATATACCGGGCTAGGTTTCGAGTTACAGGAACAAGGGCCACACCAACCACCCAAGAATGTAATCGTCGAGAGAAAACACTTGACAACCTCCTAGAAGCAGCTTTTTTTTGCCACCACACCTTTCTCCATCAATTAGGAATCTGATTCCGTCACTAAACACATTCCTTAGATTGTAGCCTTTTGTTGAGTGTTTTTTTTGTGTGTGTCTAATCCGCATATATATCACCATTGCCCTTGATTTTATTGACTATATATCTCTTAAAAGTCAACATATACACGTGTGATGTAGTTTACGAAGATTTTTCAATGTCGAGAACCTCGATTAGAGAGTAAAAAAGGCGTAAGGTTCACAATGGCGTAAAATTAAAATGGGATATACCGGGCTAGGATTCGAGTTACAGGAACAAGGGCCAAACCAACCACCCAAGAATGGAATCTTCGAGCGAAAACACTTGACAACCTCCTAGAAGCAGCTTTTCTTACCCACAGACCTTTCTCCATCAATTAGGAATCTGATGCCGTCACTAAACACATTCCTTAAATTGTAGACATTTGTTGAGTTTTTTTTTTGGTGTCTAATCCGTATATATAACACCATTTCCCTTGATTTTATTGACTGTATATCTCTTAAATGTCAACATATACACATGTGATTTAGTTTACGAAGATTTTTCAATGCCGAGAACCTCGATCAGAGAGTAAAAAAGGCGTAAGGTTCACAATGGTGTAAAATTAAAATGTGATATACCGGGCTAGGATTCGAGTTACAGGAACAAGGGTCAAACCAACCACCCAAGAATGGAATCGTCGAGCGAAAACACTTGACAACCTCCTAGAAGCAGCTTTTCATGCCACCAGACCTTTCTACATCAATTAGGAATCTGATGCCGTCACTAAACACATTCCTTAAATTGTAGCCATTTGTTGAGTGTTTTTTTTTTGTGTCTAATCCGCATATATATCACCATTGCACTTGATTTTCTTGATTGCATATCTCATAAATGTCAACATATACAGGTGTGATTTAGTTTACAAAGATTTTTCAATGCCGAGAACCTCGATCAGAGAGTAAAAAAGGCGTAACGTTCACAATGGTGTAAAATTAAAATGGGATATACCGGGCTAGGTTTCAAGGTATAGGAACAAGGGCCAAACCAACCACCCAAGTATGGAATCGTCGAGCGAAAACACTTGACAACCTCCTAGAAGCAGCTTTTCTTGCCACCAGACCTTTCTCTATCAATTAGGAATCTGATGCCGTCACTAAACACATTCCTTAAATTGTAGCCATTTGTTGAGTGTTTTTTTTGGTGTATAATCCGCATATATATCACCATTGCCCTTGATTTTCTTGACTGTATATCTCTTAAATCTCAACATATACACGTGTGATTTAGTTTACGGAGATTTTTCAATGCCGAGAACCTCGATCAGAGAGTAAAAAAGGTGTAAGGTTCACAATGGTGTAAAATTAAAATGAGATATACCGGGTTTGGATTCGAGTTACAGGAACAAGGGCCAAACCAACCACCCAAGAATGGAATCGTCGACCGAAAACACTTGACAACCTCCTAGAAGCAGCTTTTCTTGCCACCAGACCGTTCTCCATCAATTAGGAATCTGATGCCGTCACTAAACACATTCCTTAAATTGTAGCCATTTGTTGAGTGTTTTTTTTTTGTGTCTAATCCGCATATATATCACCATTGCCCTTAATTTTCTTGACTGTATATCTCTTAAATGTCAACATATACACATGTGATTCAGTTTACGAAGATTTTTCAATGCCGAGAACCTCGATCAGAGAGTAAAAAAGGCGTAAGGTTCACAATGGTGTAAAATTAAAATGGGATATACCGGGCTAGGTTTCGAGTTACAGGAACAAGGGCCAAACCAACCACCCACGAATGGAATCGTCAAACGAAAACACTTGACAACCTCCTAGAAGCAGCTTTTCTTGCCACCAGACCTTTCTCCATCAATTAGGAATCTGATGCCGTCACTAAACACATTCCTTAAATTGTAGCCATTTGTTGAGTGTTTTTTTTTGTCTAATCCGTATATATATCACATTGCCCTTGATTTTCTTGACTATATATCTCTTAAATGTCAACATATACACGTGTGATTTAGTTTACGAAGATTTTTCAATGCCGAGAACCTCCATCAGAGAGTAAAAAAGGCGTATGGTTCACAATGGTGTAAAATTAAAATGGGATATACCGGGCTAGGATTCGAGTTACAGGAACAAGGGCCAAACCAACCACCCAAGAATGGAATCGTCGAGCGAAAACACTTGACAACCTCCTAGAAGCAGCTTTTCTTGCCACCAGACCTTTCTCCATCAATTAGGAATCTGATGCCGTCACTAAACGCATTCCTTTAATTGTAGCCATTTGTTGACTGTTTTTTTGTTGTGTCTAATCCGCATATGTATCACCATTGCCCTTAATTTTCTTGACTGTATATCTCTTAAATGTCAACATATACATGTGTTATTTAGTTTACGAAAATTTTTCAATGCCCAGAACCTCGATCGGAGAGTAAAAAAGGCGTAAGGTTCACAATGGTGTAAAATTAAAATGGAATATACCGGGCTAGGATTCGAGTTACAGGAACAAGGGCCAAACCAACCACCCAAGAATGGAATCATCGAGCGAAAACACTTGAAAACCTCCGAGAAGCAGCTTTTCTTGCCACCAGACCTTTCTCCGTCAATTAGCAATCTGATGCCGTCACTAAACACATTACTTAAATTGTAGCCATTTGTTGAGTGTTTTTTTTGTGTCTAATCCGCATATATATCACCATTGCCCTTGATTTTCTTCACTGTATATCTCTTTAATGTCAACATATACACATGTGATTTAGTTTACGAAGATTTTTCAATGCCGAGAACCTCGATCAGAGAGTAAAAAAGGTGTAAGGTTCACAATGGTGTAAAATTAAAATGGGATATACCGGGCTAGGATTCAACTTACAGGAACAAGGGCCAAACCAACCAGACAAGAATGGAATCGTCGAGCGGAAACACTTGACAACCTCCTAGAAGTTGCTTTTCTAGCCACCAGACCTTTCTCCATCAATTAGGAATCTGATGCCGTCACTAAACACATTCCTTAAATTGTAGCCATTTGTTGAGTGTTTTTTTTTTGTGTCTAATCCGCATATATATCACCACTGCCCTTGATTTTCTTCACTGTATATCTCTTAAATGTCAACATATACACGTGTGATTTAGTTTACGAAGATTTTTCAATGCCGAGAACCTCGATCAGAGAGTAAAAAAGGCGTAAGGTTCACAATGGTGTAAAAATAAAATACGATATATCGGGCTAGGATTCGAGTTACAGGAATAATGGCCAAACCAACCAACCAAGAATGGAATCGTCGAGAGAAAACACTTGACAACCTCCTAGAAGCAGTTTTTCTTGCCACCAGACATTTCTCCATCTATTAGGAATCTGAGGCCGTCACTAAACACATTCCTTAAATTGTAGCCATTTGTTGAGTGTTTTTTTGTGTCTAATCTGCATATATATCACCATTGTCCTTGATTTTCTTGACTGTATATCTCTTAAATGTCAACATATACACGTGTGATTTAGTTTACGAAGAATTTTCAATGCCGAGAACCTCGATCAGAGAGTAAAAAAAGCGTAAGGTTCACAATGGTGTAAAAATAAAATACGATATATCGGGCTAGGATTCGAGTTACAGGAATAAGGGCCAAACCAACCAACCAAGAATGGAATCGTCGAGAGAAAACACTTGACAACCTCCTAGAAGCAGCTTTTCTTGCCACCAGACATTTCTCCATCTATTAGGAATCTGAGGCCGTCACTAAACACATTCCTTAAATTGTAGCCATTTGTTGAGTGTTTTTTTTGTGTCTAATCTGCATATATATCACCATTGTCCTTGATTTTCTTGACTTTATATCTCTTAAATGTCAACATATACACGTGTGATTTAGTTTACGATGATTTTTCAATGCCGAGAACCTCGATTAGAGAGTAAAAAAGGCGTAAGGTTCAAAATGGTGTAAAATTAAAATGGGATATACCGGGCTAGGATTCGAGTTACGGGAACAAGGGCCAAACCAACCACCCAAGAATGGAATCCTCGAGGGAAAACACTTGACAACCTCCTAGAAGCAGCTTTTCTTGCCACCAGACCTTACTCCATCAATTAGGAATCTGATGCCGTCACTAAACACATTTCTTAAATTGTAGCCATTTGTTGAGTGTTTTTTTTTGTGTCTAATCCGCATATATATCACCATTACCCTTGATTTTCTTGACTGTATATCTCATAAATGTCAACATATACACGTGTGATTTAGTTTACGAAGATTTTTCAATGCCGAGAAACTCGATCAGAGAGTAAAAAAGGCGTAAGGTTTACAATGGTGTAAAATTAAAATGGGATATATCGGGCTAGGATTCGAGTTATAGGAACAAGGGCCAAACCAATTGTTAGTACATTATGTCTATCGTCTCCATCAACCAGATCGTAGCAGAAACTGAAGAAATCTAGAGCTTTTATTGAAATATTTAGATAAAATGGGCAAGGTGGCAGTCTTGTAAATAAGGAGAAATCCTTATACCTTGTGCCTATAAATAGAAGACTTAGGGTTTTCATTAGAGAGTTTTGCTCATTTGAGAGATTTGGAGCTTTGGTGCTTAGAGAGAGAAACTAGAGAGAGAAAGTTGTGCTCAAGGTGATTCGTGGTACTTGTAATCGTCGGATATTCAATAAAATAACGTTTATTGTATGATCTTGTGTTCGGTCACGTTCGTGCACGGATTCCTCACGTCGCACAAGTCGGTTCGCAATCGTTCGGGAGTGAAAACCGATCCTACAAGTGGTATCAGAGTAGGAGCTCGATTGCACGGATCAAACACACAGATTCTCACACGAATTCAGCAGATTCAGATCCAATTTCATCCAGATTTGTCAAAATTTCTTCATTTTTCATATCTTTCACGTTTTTGACCGAAAATCGCCAAATTAAACGGGTTTTTACGGTTAAAAATCGCTGATTTTTTGATATGTTGTGCGAAAACACTTGATCTACAAAGCTACAAAATTCCAGAACTCAATTCTAAGCGGTTTAAGAGAAATCTTAAATTTTTTGGTTCGAAAAAGTTAAAATATGTTGACTGTTACTGCTGTTGATATTCTTGGTGTTCACCGATTGGATGGCCACCCGATCGGGTGACCATCCGATCAAAACCCCACCCGATCCAAAATCATTCATTTCAAAAGATAACTCTCACTCGATCTGGTCACATGGTCATATTTGATTAAAAATGTTTTGAAGGTCAACCGTGTCAGTCCACTACTTGTATTGGCCCAATCAGTATTAAGATCAAAGTTATTGGCCCAATCACATTTTGTGTTGCAACAGTTTTGTCGACCACTTTGAGATTTCTTAAATCATTCAATTGATATTATAAATTGCATGTGAGTGTTAGGCTATACATTTCTCCTGTTTTCGATATTACCCACTTCAATTATTGGTTTGCACTTCTAAATTATGTTGATTCATCCTTTTTTGAATGATTTCTCCATGTGAATTCAAACACCCACCACACACGAATTGTTGCTGTTCATCGCCTCAGACTTTAAACACATTTTTAGGCTCAGAATCAACTTGCACACCAGTTATTTGATAAAATGCTTGACCCAAATTTTGGTGATTGATTGTTTTGAATTTGATTTTTTTTTTCTTCAAGCATCTTCACATTCAGTTCCTTTCACAGCACTTCAATTTCATCTTTAGTGTCTACATTTGGCATAGCTTCTAACTCCAATCCAAACAAGTCAACCTAGGTAAAATCATTAATCTATAACTCTTCGTTTGTTTGTTTGATTGGTATCTTTGCAATTGGTAGGAGCAAAAGGGGGACATTTTAGGGCTCTTGGGTGATTAATTCTTGTTCAAGTTAAAATTGGGATTTGCCACAAGTCGCGCACTCATGACGTAGCTCTTTCTTAGTGACGTGTCTGGAAGGGTGAGCAACTGTAGGTTGCTTTCCTCTCCTTCGTTTCTTGGGTGGATTGATACCTGGCCTCCTCCTCACCTCAAGAAGGAGGGCTCGTTATCACTTCTCGGTTTTGATTGTTTCCAATGGGCTCTGCCAAGGGTAGGAGCATGGTATCCAGTGCCTCTAAAGGGGATGTTGGCTCCACCTCGTCCAATGGAGTGTGGCTATGCCCCTTCAGGAACTTCCACGAGTGTAAAGAGTGCAAGCCTGGGTCTTCTGGGTATAACAGATTGATCGCGCATTTTCAGCAATTCCATTTTAAAGATGATCATAAAGAATCCCTTCAAGATGCGCTTTCTAAGGATTTAGAATTGTTTTCGAATGTTGGGGAAACCCTGCGAGTTTTTGGATATTGGTTGTGTGGGAGGTGCATGAAGACACACGCACTTAGTAGGGGGTGTCATCATCCTGATGGTGTTTTCACGTTCTCTAGAAAATCCTGGTCTGATGAGGATTTTGTCGTGGGGATCCCAAGGCCCCAAGATCATGTGATGGTTGTTGAGCTTAGGACCCCGCAGGGAGTGATGGGAGATGTCGATCTCCTTGAACGTGTTTTCTCCCTTCCGGTTCGAACTGTTAAGAGCATCCCCCCAAGCTGTCATTTGGCATTTGCACAAGCTTTGACAGGTGCCATCCATAAAGTAGCAGCTTCCCCTAGGACTGACGAAAGTTGGGTCAAACTCTTGCTCTTACCCCATTGTACCCTTAAGGTGGTTAAGCCATCTTCCAAGCAAGAGCGAAGGTCGGGTAATCAAAAATCCTTGCAATGTGATAGTATTTTGCGAGCCTTAGCTATGTGGAAGGAGGGCTCTGGTTTTGAGGTTTTGGTAAATTCCCTCCTTGCCGATATTGGAGAAGGGGTCGTGTGTGCGGGGAGGCACAACAGGAGATAGCTGAGGAGGTTAGCCCAAACATCAAGCAATGTCTCAGGAAAGTGAGTGATGGTCACTTCACTGCTGCAGTTAAGGTGTTGTGTTCCAGTGGGGTCGCTCCCCGGGGGGAATCTACCATGCAAGCCCTTATCGACAAACATCCCTTTGCACCGCCCCAGAACCTCCCTTCAACTCCTCTTTCACAACCTACGTTATCCGTGGATGAAGACTGCGTCCACAGGTGTGTGAAATCTTTCCCGAAAGGGACATCTTGTGGGCGAGATGGCCTGCGGGCCCAACACCTGTTGGACGCTCTTAGCGGCGAGGGGTCGTTTACTGCCTCGGGACTGCTTACTACCATCACTGAAGTGGTAAACCTTTGGCTAGGGGGGTTATGTCCTAAGGTGCTCGCGGATTTTGTTGCTTCGGCGCCCTAACCCCTTTGTTGAAGCCTGATAATGGGATTCGCCCCATTGCTGTGGGGGCAATTTGGAGAAAATTAGTCTCCAAAGTAGCCATGAAGAAAGTTGGGAAAGAAGCTGTTAAGTACTTGGGTGACTATCAATTTGGGGTGGGGGTCCCCAATGGGGCGGAGGTGGTGCTGCACAGCGCTAACAGGTTTCTTAATTCTTTTCATTCAGATGGTTCGCTGGCCATGCTTACGGTTGATTTTTCCAACGCTTTCAACTTAGTTGACCGTTCAGTTTTGCTTCGCGAGGTCCATCGCCATTGCCCCTCCATATTCCCATGGCTTCAATTTATGTATGCTCAGCCTGCTAGGCTATATGTGGGGAATGACCGCGTCGGGGCATTCACGGGGGTGCAGCAAGGGGATCCCTTGGGACCTTTGCTTTTTGCCCTAGCCTTACACCCCTTAGTGCTTCAGGTGCAGGAAAACTGTAAACTCCCCTTTCATAGTTGGTACTTGGATGACGGGACAATTATCGGGGACGCAGTTTAGGTTGCTAAAGCTCTCGACATCATCGGTTCGGAGGGTCTAGCCTTGGGGCTACGGCTTAATATTAGAAAAATTGAAGTATTTTGGCCGACATGCAACGGGGTGAAGGTCCGGCCAGGGCTTTTCCCCAGTGAGATTGGGAGGCCGGAGAAAGGTGTCAAACTGCTAGGAGGGGCAGTCAGCCGTGATGCCAGTTTTATTAGTGGTCTAGCGGCTAAGAGGGCAACGCGTGTTGTTGACATTATGGGACACCTTCCCTTGTTGCAGGATCCTCAAAGTGAACTCCTCTTGCTTAGATCTTTTATGGGGGTTGCAAAGTTGCTATTTGGTTTGCGAACTTGCCAGCCCCCCTTTGTGGATGATGTTGTTTCATTTTTTGATAAAGGTCTTCGGGAGGCAATAGAAGACATTGTCGTATGTGGGGGTCCTTTTTTTGGTGATCTACAGTGGCGAATCGTGACCTTGCCAATGAGGCTTGGTGGGTTGGGCCTTCTCTTGGCCCGGGATGTGGCTGCCTATGCCTTTGTGGCATCCAGGTCTCAATCTTGGGAGTTGCAGGACCACATCTTACGTAACAGTGGGGTTGCTAACACTGATCCGGATTATGCCAGCGCCTTGGAACGCTTGCATGAATCTCTACCTGACTTTGATCTCGGCGGTTTCTCTAACAAGGACATCGCCCCCAAAAAGCCACAGAAAACTTTGGTGAATGCCCTTTGTTGTCGAATCGCACAAAGTTTGGGAGAAGCTTTCCATTTGTCACCCAGCCAGAAAGACGTCGTTGAATGCCTACAGAGGCCTCATGCTCAGGATTTCTTAACTGTTATTCCTATTGAAGGTTTGGGTCAACGTATGTCAGCGGTGGAGTACAGGTCAATCCTTAAGTACCGTTTGATGATCCCCATGTTCCCGAATGATGAAACTTGCCCAGTCTGCCGTAAAGCATGACTGGATAAATACGGGGAGCATGCGTTACAATGTAGAGAGTTGTCGGGGTTTAAGTATCGCCATGACTTTGTGCGAGACGCGTTAATGGATATTCTCAGATGAGCAGGGATCTCGGCGAAGAAAGAGGCACTGGTTAATTTTCTTACAGACCCGTCGGAGGGGAGATCTACCCTACGCCCAGCTGACGTGCTAGTTTTTGGTTGGGAGGGCGGGAAACATGCTTGTGTCGATCTCACAGGTGTGTCCCCGCTAGCCGGGTTCCGGGAAAATGGGTTTGTGGCGGGGCAAGCGGTGCTGAAAGCAGAGTCAAAGAAGGTGGAAAAGCACGCGAAAGCTTGTGAGGATAATCAACATGCATTTTATCCCCCTGGCGTTTGACACGTTCGGCTCCTTGGCGCCGGAGGCAGCCCGGTTCTTGTCTAGAGTTCAGCGTGTGGTCCATAGCAACTTTTCGACCCCTCAGGGGCGGGGCTTTGTTTTTAGTAGATTAGGGTTTTCTATTCAGAAAGTGATGGCGGCGCAGTTTGTTGCTCGTCTACCTGCTATTCTTATGTAATTTGCCCTGATGATTGGAAAGTATAAGTATTTATTAATAAAAAAGATCACTATTAAAAAAAATGATATGGTCGGCACATTTATCATACATATTCACGTGATTTCTTTTAGTGGCTCAATAAAGTTCATACGATCCAATTAAAATTGTTTGTCTGATTATGTGATATTGTATGTGCATGTGAATTTTTGTGTCATTCATCGGACGGATACTCGATCGGGTCACTGTCCGATCCGTTGAACATTGATTTGATAAATTCATTAGTGTCCGGTCTCGGATTGTGACCCGATCGGATCACCACCCTATTCATTGCATTTCATTAAAAGTTTGACTTTGTTGACTCACCCGATCGGATCACCAACCTACCCTATGCAATTCATTAAAAGTTTGACTTTGTTGACTGTCACCCGATCGGATCACCATCCGATCGAGCGGTGATCCGATCAACAAACATTTTAAGTTTTGCTTGGGGTCAATACATCACATGAACTCCTGAGTTCATTTATTAGATCTTGTCCATCGGCCCAATCACAAAGTGAAATCTATAGTGTTGTCAGTTTTGTCACGTGAATATCTCGGGCCAAGCATTCATAAGTATCGGCCCATCATTACATGTGATCATTTCTGTCCAAAGTGTTAAGGTCCAATTGAGGATTACAGAGTGTTGATCTTCATATGATATCTTGATTGATTCAAGTAACAGGTGTCAAAAATTGTCTGATTGCTTTAAAGTGTTACATGTGATAGAATATCTTGGTTCATGTTAACTGTTTGCATGTGAAATCAATTAATATTACATTGTTCTAAATGTGACAGCCTATGATTTGCATAATAAACAAGTTTGTCGGCCACTCTACAAAACATAAATTTTTCTAAAGATTGCATGTGAAGTATTGTGTGGATCAATAAGATTGTTGTCAGATTGCATGTGATTTATTTGAAAGTTAAATTGTCGGGTCACTAGTCACTCGATCGGACAGCATCTCACCCGATCGGACAGCCTCTCACCCAATCGGATAACCACCCGATCCAAGGCACACTGTCACTCGATCGGATCACCATCCGATGCGTTGTCATACGATCATCATTATTCTGTTGACTTTTGTTGACTCACTCGATCGGATACCCGTCCGATCAAGTTGTTTGATAGTGTTTGAACTGATCTTGTGTGTTTGTGATTTAGGTGATTCAAAGGTGCTGTGATTAGAAGTGATTCGAGGAGATAACATCATGGATGAAGAATTTTACAACACATTTTATAATGCATTCACTTCAGAATCTTCCGAAAGAAGAACAGAAACAAGAGATCTTTAAAAAGAGATTTCGGACAGTTTGAAGTACGACAATATGTGTAGGTCCCCTTGACGTATGGATCTTTCACAGAATTGTCAATCTAATCAAGAGTGTGGAATCCTCTTGATCAGAATCTAGCAGAAAACGTGTAGGAAACAGAAACAACAATTCACTTTCAAACTGATTGTAGGTCCCCTTGACGTATGGATCTTTCACAGAATTGTCAATCTAATCAAGAGTGCGGAATCCTCTTGATCAGAATCTAGCAGAAAACGTGTAGGAAACAGAAACAGCAATTCACTTTCAAACTGGATCTTTATTGATTATCTATCAAACTGATTACAATCAATCAAGATCCCTAACCAACTCCAAATTCGTCCAAACCCTAAAGCTCTCACGAATTCTCACTCTAACAATTGTTTTGGCTGATTCACCTAAACCCTAAAGCCTAACCTTGTTTATATAACACAAGGTTTGCTACTTTAGACATGGGTTCCTACATGGGCTAGGCCCATTTCGTCCCCCATCACCCAATGTGGGTTTTGTTTAGCCCAAACTCTATTAACTCACTAATACAAAGCTAAGACCGCTAACTGTTTATCGTTTAACAAATTACAAGATATCCAAAGACCAAATCTAAGCTGTTGTCATAAACATGCACCAACAAACTCCCCCTTGACAATAGCTTCATAAAATAACTTTGTCTTCAGTTATCTTGCAATCTTCATGTAATCTTGCACTGTCTTTGGTCTTTGGATAGCTTCAGCTTCAACAGCTTCTGTCAGCAACAGACTCCCCCTAAGCTGATGCATCCAATCACCAAATCTTCAAAAACTTTAGCGTTTGAGTAAACTCCAGTTCAGCATATGTATAGCAATCTTCAATCTCTTCATCTTATTCTGCAATGTAGAAAGGAGGTTCTACCATGCATCCAATCAAACTCTCATCTCTTCACAGCAACTCATCACTTTAACTTCTCAGCAACACACTACTTCAATCTGTATACTATAAAACAAACATCTCGAGAAACCATAAGAATTTTTCAACAAAGTTAAATAAATTATTATTTTTCAAGAGATTATATCACAGATTAAGCATTTTCAACTTATTACCAACACGCAAAACTTTTTAATCACACACTCTATAACCCGCATGATTTAAAATTTTGAACTCACTTTCTAACACTGTCTCCCCCTATTAGTAACAATTCCTCCAAGAATAACAGTTTTCCGTACGTTAAGAATTTTAAACAGAAAAAAAACACAATTTTTGGATTTTTTTTTATATTTTCTGAAAGCAAGTAAATAACAAAAGCAATAAACACTCTATTTTTGTGAGAATCACTGGTAAGAAGGTCATATCAACAAAATCAAACTGTTTCACACTATTAGATAATTCTTTATTTAATTTTTCGTGAAAAGCAGTCCAAAACGATTACCAGTATGTTTGTCCACTTAAACAAAATGCATGAACATTTCAAGTACCATTACCGTATGATACGTTAAGGTAATTTTAATTACTGATATACTAGCGTGTCCCACTTCAGGATATACCCCCGCGATCAAGGTATGCACAAAGATTCATCGTAGTAGGTGAGTATACTGAATTCATCCGTTTTGTTTTTCAACGTTTAGATAATTGGTGAACAGGTCAGTACTTCCGTACAGCAAAGAGACCAAAATATCTAACGAGGGCTATGACAAATACCATTTTTGGTACGATTTATGCATTTTTGCACATTTGAATAACTCTCTTTGAGAGCTTCTTCAATTATGGGATTTGGCATTTTTTGCTCTTTTAAGATATCCTGGGTGTGCCTAGGTCAGCATGTATCTGGATGCAGCAGAAGGACAACCCTGATATCCCCAGATGAAATAACAGTATAAAGACCCAAAACTTCAGATATTGGCAATCTATCAACGCAAGATTTAAGGTCATTAAACCATACACCACTGATGTGTTCCCCACTCATACACAGTTGTATTTAGGTTTATATCACATTGGTAAGTTGATTATTTCATGCTTTTTGCCTACTGGTACATCGTATGATGAAGCTGCTATCACACTTAAGCAATTTAGGTTCAATTTCAGTGTGACAGTCTAACATGCTGATGTACTATCATTTCTTCTTTTTCACACAGTGAACTCATTTTTAATTTTCTTTTTTTTTTATGTTTTTCATTTTTCAATGTTTTTGTATTTTTGATTTTTTAAGAAAACCGTAAACTATTTACAAAATTCTTATGAAAAACCAGTTATTCAGGATTCCTCATCTCGTTGAGTTCGACTAAATGTTCAAAGCGAGCCCTGTCAAAAGCTTTAGTATAAATATTTGCCAGGTTATCTAGTGTGTCGACTTAGCACTTTGAACTTCAATTTAAATCAATTAATATATATATCAACAATCTCACATCCCCCGTCATGTGCCTAGAGCAGCCATTATCAACATAAGTTGATAATCCTCCTTAGCAGCTCCTGCACACACCAACTTAAGAAATTAGTTAGATTAGGGGACCCAAGCCTTAATGGTCTTGGGTCGTCCAAATTCACCAACTACTGGAACATCCATCCAATATCCATTACTCCTAACTGGAGTCTTGGTTCTTAGACTTGTTGATGGAAATGGGTTTTGATTCCATAAGGTCTCTGGTCCTGAGGGTTCCTATATGTGTTTGGACTATTTGACCTTTGAAAATTTTGATTTTGATATCTTGAATTTTGATTCCAAGAAGCATTATTGTTGTAATTTCTAAAGCCATTGTTATAAAAAGTTCGACCACCATTATTTTGGTATCGATTTTGATTTTGATATTGACCTTGACTTCTGAAATTATTAGCATTATAATTGTTCATTCTTGGTGAACTGCTTCTAGGTCTCTCAAATCTGCCTGGTGGAGATCTAGGCTGAAATCTTGGTTGATTTCTTTGAAAACGTGGAACTTGTGGAGTTCCTGTTCCAGCCTTATCTACACCAACATCAACATTCTCTTGTTGCTTGGGAGCAGATTTCTTTGGAGAATTTGAGCCTTTCTCATCACTATCACCTTTCTTCTCTGGTAATTTCCCTCTCTGTTTTTCACTAAGTTGTGCTTCACTCTTTTTGTTTGGACAGCAGCTAGCTACATGTCCTTTGATGTGACACTTGAAGCACGATCTCCTTTTCAAAGACTTCTTAGCTGGAGTCTCTGAGGTAGATCCCTTATCAGATGGTGATGATCCCTTGGATGAACCTTGTTTAGTTTGCTTGGATTCAGATTTTTCTTTGTTTTTATTTTTAGCAAACTCTACATTTGATTCATTTTCAATAACAGTTGTTTCATTTTTCATATCACTACCTTGAACAAAATTAATCTTTTTAACAAAAGCTTGATTTTTATTCTTAGGCTGTGAATTTTTCCTTTTCAAAAGTTCCCTGTTATTGTTCTTCTTAGTATCATCACTTTCAGATCCATCACCTTGACTTGATGTGAATCCGAAACTACTTGGTGCAGATGCCATAAAGTCTGCTAGCTCATCTTCACTAGGCAGGAATGAATAGTCATGACTAAGAGGAGGTGGAACTTCATTAAAGCCCTGGAAGCCCACACTTGTCTTGTCAATACTCTTCTTTAACCCACCCATCATGTGTTCCATAACAAAAGTAGAGTCCCTGAATTGACCTAATTTCTTTTCAAGTTCAACAATTTTCAGTTGTGCATCTGACAACTCTTTGCATTTATCAGAAATCTCTTTTGTTTTCTCAGCCATCATGTCATGAACTAAATCTATGACTTGAAGTTTTTCATTTAGTTTGCAAGTTAAAGCTTCAATTTCAGCTTCATAACCTTTTATCTTCTTCAAGTATGACGATTCATTTCTTTTAGCAAAAAAGTTTGATTCTTTAATGTTAGACATCTCACTTACCAAACTTTGGTTTTGTGTTGACAACCTGTCAACCTCACCCTGTAGTTCACGACATCTCAAACATACAGACTTAGATTGTACCTCTTTCTCATGAACTTCTGTATTTTCATCAGCAACAACCGGTTCAGCTTCACTTTCTTTCTCTACTTCAGCATCCACTTTTGCTTCAGCATTTTTCACTTCAGATTCAGCATCACTCACAATAGTTTCAGCCTCATCAACTGGCACTATCTCTGCCATGAATGCCTGAGTGGCACTCTCATTCCCCTGATATCGCTTTTGTAATGCATCCCACATATCATTTGAATTAGTGTACTTTGTGAAGGTATGCTTGATACTATCAGGTAAGGACATATTTATCGCAGCCAAGGCTCTCTTTTCAGCCTCATGCATCCTTTTATCATCCTCTTTCATGTTCACATAGTCTGTTCGACGTGGTCTGCCCTCATAATCGTGTGTTGGGTTTATGTACCCATCTTCAATACAGATCCACATGCGTGCATCCTGAGATTTAATGAATGATTGGTAGCTGGCCTTCCATGTAAGATAATTCTCCACCTTCATCATCTTAGGTGCATTCAAATTCGTCATGTTCGACATTTTGACGCAACAGACTGGTAAAACCGTACAAAATATCTCCGAAAACAGTGGTTACCAAATTACACCTTTAGAATCGTCTCGAAAAGACGAATCCAATGATATATAATGTCAAAAACCGAATTCGAGAGCAGTGGTTACCAAATTACACCAGACAATTTTTTTTACCCTAAAAATCCAAGGAATTCAACGGTCCAAACGGTTCTGTCTAACGGGCTACGGATCAATTTCTATTTGCAAAACACTGAAATTTTATCGACGCTTGCCAACAAAAATTCCACCACTTAATGTTTCTAGTAATTTCGCTGGAAAATCAGGTTAAATTCGCTGGTCTGTTATTCGTCCAATTTCGCTAGTTATCTTTGCTGGACAAATTCGCTGGTATAATTTCGCTGTTACGACGACCTGTAAAGTCGCCGAAAACCGTACTAATTTCGCTGTGGAAAATTATACGGTTACCAAAGTCGCCTTTGGATTTAACTTCGCCAGTCACCGAGTAATCAAGTCACAAATTCGCTGGTAAAAATGCTGGATCAGTTAATTTCGCCGGTCTATTAATTTCGCAGATCAGTAAATATGGAAATTCAATCTGATCAAAATTTTGAAGATTTTTCTGATTCTCCTAACACTTTCCTGCAGAATCGAAATAGCTAAATATCAGTAGTTTTCGAAAATCAGTAAGAAACAGAATGAAGAACGTGATGAACATGAAGAACAATCTTCGAATCTTCAATCCTTTCCAGCCAAAATCCTTCAAACAATCAACCAACAACTGTCCTGGAAACCTGTAAAACAGCAATCAAACAAAGCAGAAGATCAAAACAGCCAAAGAATTCGAAAATTTTTATCACACATTTCGAAAATTTCAAAACCCTAATTTTCAGATTTCAAAGATTTCGAAAATTCTTCCTGTTTCTGCAGCCAACAATTCTGAACCGAGCCTTCAAGAGCCTAATGCTCTGATACCAATTGTAGGTCCCCTTGACGTATGGATCTTTCACAGAATTGTCAATCTAATCAAGAGTGTGGAATCCTCTTGATCAGAATCTAGCAGAAAACGTGTAGGAAACAGAAACAGCAATTCACTTTCAAACTGGATCTTTATTGATTATCTATCAAACTGATTACAATCAATCAAGATCCCTAACCAACTCTAAATTCGTCCAAACCCTAAAGCTCTCAAGAATTCTCACTCTAACAATTTTTTTGGCTGATTCACCTAAACCCTAAAGCCTAACCTTGTTTATATAACACAAGGTTTGCTACTTTAGAGATGGGTTCCTACATGGGCTAGGCCCATTTCGTCCCCCATCACCCAATGTGGGTTTTGTTTAGCCCAAACTCTATTAACTCACTAATACAAAGCTAAACCCGCTAACTGTTTATCGTTTAACAAATTACAAGATATCCAAAGACCAAATCTAAGCTGTTGTCACAAACATGCACCAACAATATGTACAGAAACCAACAGAAACCACCGAAATTAATGAATGTTGAAGATTATAACTGGTGGAAAAATCGGTTTGAGGGTTGGGTAAAAGCTTTTGTACATGAAAGTTGGATAAAATTAAAATACGGATATATTGAACCAACGAAAGAAGGAGGTGTTTTATTAACTGATGCAGAGCTCACAGAAAAAGAAATAAAACATATTGTTGCTGAACAAAGAATGATTACATTGTTATATCAATCAGTTAGAGTAGATATTATTTCACTACTTGAACATGAGAAAACGTCAAAAGGTTTGTGGGAAGCGTTAGAAAGAAAATGTACTAGTAGTGAGGAGATTATTAAAAACAGACGTTCGTTATTGAAAAAAGAATTTGATTTATTTGCATGTATGAAAGGTGAAACTGTACCACATATGATTGAAAGATTCTGTCACCTTAAACTTGAAATGGAGAGAATTGGTGTGTTAAAAGATAATGAAGAGATCATTGATAGATTGATAGAAGTTGTTCCGAATGAAGACGACTGGTTACATTATGTCATGATTCTCAAAAACAGCAATGATATGAGCAAGGTAACCCTGGACTGGCTGATTGAGAAGCTTGAGGGGCATGATTTAGAAATCAAGAAACAAAACAAAATAGGAAGCCAGCTGTATAAACAAACTGTCGATCTTTACTACAGAGGAAATATGATTGATCAAAAGTCAAAAACGACATTTAGTGCTGGAAGCTCAAGGGATTCACCTCAGAAAAGTTCTTCAAGAGATTCGGGTTATCATTCAATTGGTTCAAATTCATCAAATCCGAACATAGTCTAGTGCAATATCGCCATAGATTCGAAAACTCTCAAAGTCTGAATGTAGAAGTTGTCAAGCAACAAATGGTGTTTTTAGCATCTGTCCTGGAATCGTATGAAAGTCTGATCGCGGGAAAAGTTGGAAATCCAAATATGACAAAGGAGGATTATGATCAGATCGATCCAGAGGAGATGGAGCTGATAGACATAAAATGGTGAATGGCTAGCACAATGAGGAGAGCACAACGCTTCAGGGATATCACTGGAAGATTGTGTTTGGGAACTGCTGATACGAAATTGGGATTTGATAAGGAAAAAGTTACCTGTTTTAGATGCAAACAGAAAGGGTACTTCAAGAGAGAATGTACAAACAGGCAAACTGGTGAAGTTGTGAATCCATTCAAAGATGATTATTATCAGAAAGCAATTTATCATCGCAACAGTGGATCATCAAATGCGAAACAAAAACAGATAGGTGAAGGGTCGTCAAAGGAAAGATCAAGGGCGATGGTCGTCATTCAAGAAGGCGAAGGTTATGATTGGAGTCAAGTTCTTCCAGAAGAAGATTATGTCGGATCTGCTTTTGTAGCCGAAGTAGTTCAAGATAAACGATGGCAAAGAGATAGTGCGAGACATGAGATTAGAAAATTGAATGCTCCATTCAAAGAAGCTCAGAAACCCAAAAGATGGAATGCTGATTTGGAATGTTATATGCATCCACAGGGTAATCCAGTGGTTGATCCTTCTAAGGTGGATTTTGATGCAGTAACAAATCTTTTTCCAGATCAGGACACTTATCATACAAGAAGGTTATCTGAAAAAGGTTATGAAGCTGAGTTGATGAACAAATTGAAAGAAATTTTTGAAGCAAGTCTACCAAAGGTGGTGGAAATGAAAAAGAGGAAAGAAGAAGAGCTAGAAAAGCTGATAGAGGAGGTGAAGAGAACGGCAAAGGATGCTGATGAGGATGAACAAAAGAAGGAAGAGGATCAGAAAGTTGAAACAGAAGAATCACAAGTGTCTGATGACACTGAGGTAACTAAATCTTCTGAATTATTAAATGTTGAAAATGTTGATAAAACTGAAGATAAGTGCAGGAATTGCATAGAAATGTGCAAAGTCTGTACTGAGAAAGATGAAAAGATAAAAACAAAAGATATTGAAATAAATAAAATTGAAAATAGTTTCAAAACAAAATGCAAAGAAATGCTTGAAAATGAAGAAATTTTGAAACAAAAGATTGAAAAGCTGACACTGAAATGTCAAGATTTTAAGAAGGAAAATGAAATTTTAAGACAAATGTGTACAGCAAAATGTAAAGGTTGTGTTGAAAAAGAAAATAAATTTCAAGATTTTCAAAAGGAGTATGATAATTTGAAATGGTCAAGTCAGAGGGTACAAGAAGCTTATGATACTTTGAAGAAACAAGTCAAATGTTTTGATGAAAGATTGTCTGAAACTTTAACAACAAAGGGACTTTATGAGAAAAAGTTTAAAGAAAAGCAACTTGAATTAAACAAGTGTGTTGATGAAGTTGCTAATCTCAAACAAGTTCTGGTTGAAAAAGAAAAGATTGTTACAAAACTTCAAAGTTATCATAGTTCTTCATACATTCTCGAATGCATTTTCAACATCACACCAGATGACAAAGATTCTGACAAGAATAAAAAGGGTATTGGTTCAGAATATCATAAGGTACCACCACCATTGAGAGATAATTATACGTTTTATGATGAGGAAAAGGTGGAAAAAGGTCTGAATATAGTTGACCAATGTCACGACCCCCGATCCACCCTGGACGGAATCGGGAGCCGCGAACAGCCAAGTAGTACCAGTGATTATTTTGAAAAATATTGCAGCGGAAATTTCATCAGGACCGTGAGTTAGGAAAAATATCAGAGTTTAGAAAACACCGGATTTTATTTATTAAATAGATGGGATAAACCCATGTTTTACAAAGGTAGCTTTAATAAGGGATAAACCCAATTACATAAAACAATATTTCTTAATTTGATTTAATTAATAAAATAAGCCACTTCTTGAAGCCTTTCAGTGCCGTATCCATCTCTTACTCCAATCTATTGTAATTACCTGAAACGCGTTTTAAAAAGGTTTGGTCAGCAGGAATTACTGGTGAGTTCATTCATTTTGCTTAAAACGACGCATTTGTTATAATCTACAGTATTAAGAGCGATTACAATGTTTCCATATATCAACCAACTACCCACGGTATTTGTCACTCGACCATCCATTGGTAACCTCATTGTCCAATGGTGTCTGTGACTATGGTCATATCACCCCTTGGCTAACTCGTTGTCCAATGGTGACGGTTATCAAGTAATGTATACAAAACCCCACATACCGGCTGTAATTTGGAGACTACAAAGACTTAATCCCTGTAATTATAACTTTGAAAATATTTAAGAATTTATAAAGAACTTTGATAAAAAGAGAATGACTCACATTACAGATTCATACGGGAAAAGTTTAGCCTACAGATAAGCCTTGATATATTGCAGATTTATACAGGCAGAGCTTAGCTTATTGATTAGCCTGGATACCTAGTTTAATTAACAATGCACACGAAACTAGGTAAGTGGCTGAATATAACTCTTACGATAAGCTCATGAGATAAAAACCCTCACGACGAATGACAAAGTGCAACACTTAAACATCCATCGGATTCGCAACGAATGACAGAGTCTACCCCGAGTTTGGGTGGCACTCAAACATCCTGTCGGATTCACGACTAGTGACAAAGTATAGCATTTAAACATCCTATCGGATAGTTTCAATCGATCGGATATTGAATCGTAGCAGCGATTGAGTTAATACCCGGTATTGTAGCAGCATCTCCCTAATGAAAATTATTATTTCTAACAGTATACTTTCGTTTTTGATTGATTTCTCGTGCACAGCCGAACTGCTCATAACCCGCTCTATTTATAGCTGGAAATTGGGTCTCACGCGGCCCGCGTGAGCCTTGGCTCGACCCTTACGTGGCCCGCGTGGCCACCTAATCTACACGTAGGGTTGCTGGGTCATTAGTAGGTGTGCCACGTGGATGACACGAAGCCCCGGATGCTTATCCGGTCAACTCTCAAGTTGACGCGGCCCGCGTGACCTCCCGCCTTTTCTTTACGCGGCCCGCGAGAAGACCACAAATCTTGATTTCTTTATTTTTGATATGGATTAGGGTTTCAGGGGTCCGGGTTTTTACTTATGGATCAATTTGGGACATTTTTTAATATAATTATATTATAAAGAAAAAGGGAATAAACTAGTGAGAAAAGAGAATGGACCCACTTTGTAACTTGAGGGTTCAATTAGAAAGTAGCCATTTGTTAAATGTCAACATATACACGTGTGATTTAGTTTACGAAGATTTTTCAATGCCGAGAACCCCGATCAGAGAGTAAAAAAGGCGTAAGGTTCACAATGGTGTAAAATTAAAATGGGATATACAGGCCTAGGATTCGAGTTACAGGAACAAGGGCCAAACCAACCACCCAAGAATGGAATCGTCGAGCGAAAACACTTGACAACCTCCTAGAAGCAGCTTTTCTTGCCACCAGACCTTTCTCCATCAATTAGCAATCTGATGCCGTCAATAAACACATTCCTTAAATTGTAGCCATTTGTTAAGTGTTTTATTTTGGTGTCTGATCCGCATATATATCACCATTGCCCTTGATTTTCTTGACTGTATATCTCTTACATGTCAACATATACACGTGTGATTTAGTTTACGAAGATTTTTCAATGTCGAGAACCCCGATCAGAGAGTAAAAAAGGCGTAAGGTTCACAATGGTGTAAAATTAAAATGAGATATACCGGGCTAAGATTCGAGTTACAGGAACAAGGGCCGAACCAACCATATAAGAATGGAATCGTCGAGCGAAACCACTTGACAACCTCCTAGAAGAAACTTTTCTTTCCACCAGACCTTTATCCATCAAATAGGAATCTGATGCCGTCAATAAACACATTCCTTAAATTGTAGCCATTTGTTGAGTGTTTTTTTTGTGTCTAATCCGCATATATATCACCATTGCCCTTTATTTTCTTGACTGTATATCTCTTAAATGTCAACATATACACGTGTGATTTAGTTTACGAAGATTTTTCAATGCCGAGAACCCCGATCAGAGAGTAAAAAAGGCGTAAGGTTCACAATGGTGTAAAATTAAAATGGGATATACAGGCCTAGGATTCGAGTTACAGGAACAAGGGCCAAACCAAAAAACCCAAGAATGGAATCGTCGAGCGAAAACACTTGACAACCTCCTAGAAGCAGCTTTTCATGCCACCAGACCTTTCTCCATCAATTAGGAATCTGATGCCGTCAATAAACACATTCCTTAAATTGTAGGCATTTGTTGAGTGTTTTTTTTTTTGTGTCTAATTGTAGGCAGTTCTGTTTGTAAAGAAAAAAGACGAGTCCTTTCGTATGTGTATTGATTATCGGGAACTCAACAAGGTGATAGTCAAGAACCGCTATCCTTTACCACGTATCGACGACTTGTTTGACCAGTTGCAAGGGTCAAGTTTCTACTCGAAGATTGATTTAAGATCGGGCTATCATCAGATGAGAGTCCGGGAGGAGGATGTTCCTAAGACAGCTTTTAGAACGCGGTATGGCCATTATGAGTTTCTAGTTATGCCATTTGGGTTGACAAATGCACCAGCGGTCTTCATGGACCTCATGAATCGGGTGTGCAAACCGTATCTCGACGATTTCATCATTATGTTTATCGATGACATCTTGATCTACTCTAAGAGCAAGGAGGACCACGAGCGACATTTGCGCCTTATTTTGGAGCTTCTGAGGAAGGAGCAACTCTATGCGAAATTCTCTAAGTGTGACTTCTGGATTCGAGAAGTGCACTTCCTTGACCACATTGTTAATGAATCGGGGATACACGTGGACCCTGCTAAGATTGATGCTATCAGAAATTGGGCGGCACCAAAGAATCCTTCGGAGGTGCGACAATTTCTTGGTCTCGTTGGGTACTATCGAAGATTTATTAAGGACTTCTCGAAGATCTCACAACCTCTTACCTCATTGACACAAAAAGGTGTCGTATACTCTTGGGGAACGAAGCAGGAAGATGCTTTCCAACTTTTGAAACAAAAACTCTGCAGTGCACCGATCTTGTCTTTACCTGAAGGTACCGAAGATTTTGTGGTGTATTGTGATGCTTCTATTCAGGGTCTCGGTTGCTTGCTGATGCAGCGCGAGAAGGTGATAGCTTACGCTTCTCGGTAGTTGAAGGTTCATGAGAAGCATTACACGAATCACGACTTAGAATTGGGGGTTGTGGTCTTTGCGTTAAAACTCTGGAGGCATTACTTGTACGGTACTAAATGTACTATTTATACCGATCACAAGAGCCTTCAGCATATCTTTGACCAGAAGGAATTGAATATGCGACAGCGTCGCTGGGTAGAACTCTTAAATGAATACGACTGTGCAATCAAGTATCACCCAGGTAAAGCTAACGTTGTAGCTGATGCCCTTAGTCGGAAGGAAACGAAACTTAAACGTGTTCGAGCCATACAGCTCACTATTCACTCAAATCTTCCTGATCAGATACATTCGGCTCAGACCGAAGCGTTGAGGGAAGAAAACCTGGAAGCTGAATATTTGCGGGGCATGGAGAAACGACTCGTGGAGAGGTCAGACGGCATTTATTATTTTATGGAACGGATATGGGTTCCTTTGTTTGGAAATCTTAGGGAGCTTGTGATGGACGAAGCGCACAAGTCTTGATACTCTGTTCACCCGGGTTCGGATAAGATGTATCAGGATCTCAAAGTCTTGTATTGGTGGCCGAAGATCAAAGCTCATATCGCGACGTACGTAAGTAAATGCTTGACTTGTGCGAAAGTCAAGGTGGAGTATCAGAAACCCTCAGGCATGCTTCAACAACCAGAAATAGCCATGTGGAAGTGGGAGCAGATTGCTATGGATTTTGTCACTAGACTACCTCGAACTCAAAACGGGAACGATACCATTTGGATGATCCTCGACCGTCTCACGAAATCAGCACACTTCCTTGCAATCAAGGAAACGAATAAGTTCTCTCAACATGCTGTCGTTTATCTGAAAGAAGTGGTTTCTAGGCACGGGGTACCATCCTCTATTATCTCTGATTGTGATCGTCGTTTCATATCTGATTTATGGCAGTAGATGCATAAATCATTCGGCTCACGTCTCGACGTGAGTACTGCGTATCACCCACAGACGGATGGTCAAAGTGAACGAACTATTCTGACACTCGAAGACATGCTGCGAGCATGTGTGATCGATTTTGGAAAAGGCTGGGAGAAGCACTTGCCGTTGATAGAGTTCTCTTACAACAATAGTTACCATACCAGCATTCAAGCAGCTCCGTTCGAAGCATTGTACGGACGGAAGTGTCGCTCCCCTCTTTGTTGGGCTGAGGTGGGTGACAGCCAGATCACAGGTCCGGAACTTATTCTTGAAACTTCTGAAAAGATTGTTCAGATCAGAAATCGTATGGCGGTAGCGCGAGACCGTCAGAAAAGCTACGCTGACAGGCGTAGGAAACCCTTGGAATTTGCTGTAGGCGATCGTGTTATGTTGAAGTCTCACCCTGGAAAGGTGTGGTGCGCTTTGGGAAGCACGGCAAGCTTAATCCATGCTATGTTCAGCCATTCAAAGTTTTGGAGCGTATTGGTAAAGTGGCATACAAACTCGCGTTACCTGCTGAGTTGGGTAACGTTCATATTGTGTTCCATGTTTCGCAACTGAAGAAGTGTTTGTCTAATAAAACACTGGTGGTACCACTTCAAGAACTAAAGATCGATGACAAATTGCAGTTTGTTGAGGAACCAATAGAAATTATGGATCGGGAAGTCAAGGTTCGTAAGCATAGTCGGATTCCAATCGTGAGAGTTCGTTGGAACCCAAGACCTGGACTGGAGTTCACGAGGGAACGCGAGGATCAGATGAAGCTCAAGTACCCGCACTTATTCCCAACCGACCAATCTAAATCTGATGCAACTGGTGAATTTCGAGGAGAAATTTCCTTTCAAGTTGGGGATGATGTGACACCTTCGGAAAATCCACAGTCATCCTGATTTAACACCTTGTCGCTTTGGATTACTTATCAAATTTCGGGAAGAAATTTCTTTCAAGTTGGGGATGATGTGACAACCCGAGATTTCAAGGTCTTTCCTTTACACATCACTGACTTTAAATTTCTGTTTTTACAATTTGGTTTACGTGGTGTCTGTACAGTTTATCTGAATGATTAATGTTTTATGTGTAATGGTGATTGTTATATGTGTAGTGTTAAAAATAGTTTATTTAGGGTTTAATAATGTTCTTCTCCACCAATTCCTCTCGACGAAGAAGGGGATCCTTCGCCGACCTCATCTCGACGAAGAAGGGGGTTCTTCGTTGAAGAAGGTTCTTCGCCGAAGATGGCCTTCGGCCCAGAACAGTTCACGGCCCAACTGTTGATGATTATGTGATTGTATAACCCTTATAACCATCAGACGTAAACTAAAAACCCTAAAGTCTCCCTTTTTCCTTCCTGTTCGACGGCAAACTTGGTTCCCTTGAAGCTCTCAATCATTCGATCACCTCTCCACTCCTTGTGTCATTTTGTTTATCGGTTAGTTTCTAACGTTATTATTCGATGAGTTTATGATGATTGTGATGTTATCTGAATTAGGGTTTTAATAGGTTGATAGATCTAGAACGTTACATGATGCGGTGGTTCCGATGATTATATACATTTATGTATTCGTATTGTGATTCCTTGATTTCGTGTAATAAGTTGATGACTTGATAGATTAACATTTGATGGTTCATGGTCTATGAATGTCACATGTTAATGCTCGATGAAACTGTTATGTGTGGAGCAAATCTGAATGCTTGATGATTGCTTATAACTAGGATGTTTACTCGTGCAATGATCGATGTTGTTGAAACTGTTAAGTTATTACTGTTGTTAGAGATCTAAGGGTTGAAACTGTTTCATCACCTGATGAGGGGCGACGAAGATGGGTTGTCGACGAAACATGGTGGTTCTTCATCGGACCTTGCCCCGACGAAGGATGATCCTTCGTCACAAGGGATATTTCACTGTGAAAGTAGATAGGAGTAACAATGGATTAATATAATGCTTTTGTTGACGAATAATTGTGTTACAAGAGGTTAATGTTGCATGATAATAATAACTAATGACGAAAGTCCTGATTCAACTTGTGTAGTTAAAAACACCCATCTTTTGTAGGTTGTTATGTGATATTCACATGAGGTGTGAACATGTATTAAACTGGTTATTTTATATATGATATATGGTGACCTTGTGATAAATGCATATTGTGTACAAATACGTGACTTACTATGTACAAATACGTGACTTGTTTGATTATGTAACTAATGTTGATTGGTAACCACGGTAGGGTTTGGGTTGACCAACTTGGATGGGTAATTTAACATACCGAGCAAATCAAAGGTGAGTTCATTCCTCTTAAGCATGCGTCCAGGTGGTTGGGACAGTCATTGGGTATCCCTGAGAGGGATATGTTTTTGGGTAAATCAAATGGGAATTCCTGAGAGGAATACGTCTTGTGGGTAAAATCTGGAATATTGGATAATACACTCATCCTATCACCTTTAAGTCCCATCTTGTTTGTTACCTGAGAGGTAACGGAGTATTAGTTAGTAGCGCTATCTAGGTTTGGCACCCTCACCCCGTACCTGAGAGGACGGGTGTGAACTAATGACTCAGTCATGCCCAATGCTTTGATAGGAGCACTAGGGAAAGGGCAAAATAAATCTGGAGCCGTCGTGTATTCGAGTTATTATCAACATTATAATCAATGAACTAAACTAAACACTTGGTAACCGACGTTTACATAAAACTATGAACTCATAACGTTGTCTGATACACTTGTTACATGCTCGCAGGTCGTTAGATGCTTTGGATGAGGAACTTGCTATCTGGATGGCGGGAGTGGTCATGGGTCGCATTGCTTGGATATGCATGTCTTGTTTACTGAATTCATATACATTGGGTTTTGAAATATTTAAACAATGAATTACTATTCGCTTCCGCTGACACTATTTAACTGGATTATGTTTTATGAATGTTTTACTTAATGAATGGGAATTTTGTTAAACATCTTATGATTAGTGCGATGTGATTGGTGGCTAGATCCTGGTACGTCACACGCCTAGCGAGGTTACCGCATGTCGTATTTTGGGGGTGTGACATATATCAACATTGCCCTTGATTTTCTTAATTGTATATCTCTTAAATGTCAACATATACACGTGTGATTTAGTTTACGAATATTTTTCAATGCCGAGAACCTCGTTCAGAGAGTAAAAAACGCGTATGGTTCACAATGGTGTAAAATTAAAATTGGATATACCGGGCTAGGATTCGAGTTACAGAAACAAGGGCCAAACAAA
This sequence comes from Helianthus tuberosus, assembly GCA_030545235.1. Lineage (NCBI taxonomy): Eukaryota > Viridiplantae > Streptophyta > Magnoliopsida > Asterales > Asteraceae > Helianthus > Helianthus tuberosus. Next base: position 210,291,121 of record CM060411.1, on the reverse strand, counting down.
CCACCCAAGAATGGAATCGTCGAGCGAAAACACCTGACAACCTCCTAGAAGTAGCTTTTCTTGCCACCAGACCTTTCTCCATCAATTAGGAATCTGATGCCGTCACTAAACACATTCCTTAAATTGTAGCCATTTGTTGAGTGTTTTTTTTTTTGTGTCTAATCCGCATATATATCACCATTGCCCTTGATTTTCTTAACTGTATATCTCTTAAATGTCAACATATACACGTGTGATTTAGTTTACGAAGATTTTTCAATGCCGAGAACCTCGATCAGAAAGTAAAAAAGGCGCAAGGTTCACAATGGTGTAAAATTGAAATGGGATATACCGGGCTAGGATTCGAGTTACAGGAACAAGGGACAAACGAACCACCCAAGAATGGAATCATCGAGCGAAAACACTTGACAACCTCCTAGAAGCTGCTTTTCTTACCACCAGACCTCTCTCCATCAATTAGGAATCTGATGCCGTCTCTAAACACATTCCTTAAATTGTAGCCATTTGTTGAGTGTGTTTTTTTATTTTTTGTTGTCTAATCCACATATATATATCACCATTGCCCTTGATTTTCTTGACTTTATATCTCTTAAACGTCAACATATCCATGTGTGATTTAGTTTATGAAGATTTTTCAATGCCGAGAACCTCCATCTGAGAGTAAAAAGGCGTAAGGTTCACAATGGTGTAAAATTAAAATGGGATATACCGGGCTAGGATTCGAGTTACAGGAACAAGGGCCAAACCAACCACCCAAGAATGGAATCTTCGAGCGAAAACACTTGAAAACCTCCTAGAAGTTGCTTTTCTTGCCACCAGACCTTTTTCCATCAATTAGGAATCTGATGCCGTCACTAAACACATTCCTTAAATTGTAGCCATTTGTTGAGTGTTTTTTTTGTGTCTAAACCGCATATATATCACAATTGCCCTTGATTTTCTTGACAGTATATCTCTTAAATGTCAACATATACACGTGCGATTTTGTTTACGAAGATTTTTCAATGCTGAGAACCTCGATCAGAGAGTAAAAAAGGCGTAAGGTTCAAAATGGTGTAAAATTAAAATGGGATATACCGGGCTAGGATTCGATTTACAGGAACAAGGGCCAGACCAACCACCCAAGAATGGAATCGTCGAGCGAAAACACTCGACAACCTCCTAGAAGCAGCTTTTCTTGCCACCAGACCTTTCACCATCAATTAGGAATCTGATGCCGTCACTAAACACATTTCTTAAATTGTAGTCATTTCTTGAGTGTTTTTTTTTTGTCTAATCCGCATATATATCACCATTGCCCTTTGTTTTCTTGACTGTATATCTCTTAAATGTCAACATATACACGTGTTTAGTTTACGAAGATTTTTCAATGCTGAGAACCTCAATTAGAGAGTAAAAAAGGCGTAAGGTTCACAATGGTGTAAAATTAAAATGGGATATACCCGGCTAGGATTCGAATTACAGGAACAAGGGCCAAACCAACCACCCAAGAATGGAATCGTCAAGCGAAAACACTCAACAACCTCCTAGAAGCAGCTTTTCTTGCCACCAGACCTTTCTCCATCAATTAGGAATCTGATGCCGTCACTAAACACATTCCTTAAATTGTAGCCATTTTTTGAGTGTTTTTTTTTGTGTCTAATCCGCATATATATCTCCATTGCCCTTGATTTTCTTGACTGTATATCTCTTAAATGTCAACATATACATGTGTGATTTAGTTTACAAAGATTTTTCAATGCCGAGAATCTCGATCAAAGAGTAAAAAAGGCTTAAGGTTCACAATGGTGTAAAATTAAAATGGGATATACCGGGCTAGGATTCAAGTTACAGGAACAAGGGCCAAACCAACCACCCAAGAATGGAATCGTCGAGCGAAAACACTTGACAACCTCCTAGAAACAGCTTTTCTTGCCACCAGACCTTTCTCCATCAATTAGGAATCTGATGCCGTCACTAAACACATTCCTTAAATTGTAGCCATTTGTTGAGTGTTTTTTTTTGGTGTCTAATGCGCATATACATCACCATTGCCCTTGATTTTCTTGACTGTATATCTCTTAAATGTCAACATATACACGTGTGATTTTGTTTACGAAGATTTTTCAACGCCGAGAACCTCGATTAGAGAGTAAAAAAGGCGTAAGGTTCACAATTGTGTAAAATTAAAATGGGATATAGCGTGCTAGGATTCGAGTAACAGGAACAAGGGCCAAACCAACCACCCAAGAATAGAATCGTCGAGCGAAAACACTTGACAACCTCCTAGAAGCAGCTTTTCTTGCCACCAGACCTTTCTCCTCAATTAGGAATCTGATGCCGTCAGTAAACACATTCCTTAAATTGTAGCCATTTGTTGAGTGTATTTTTTTGGTGTCTAATCCGCTTATATATCACCATTGCCCTTGATTTTCTTGCATGTATTTCTCTTAAATGTCAACATATACACGTGTGATTTAGTTTACGAAGATTTTTCAATGCCGAGAACCTCGATCAGAGAGTAAAAGAGGCGTAAGGTTCACAATGGTGTAAAATTAAAATGGGATATACCGGGCTAGGATTCGAGTTACAGGAACAAGGGCCAAACCAACCACCCAAGAATGGAATCGTCGAGCGAAAACAATTGACAACCTCCTAGAAGCAGCTATTCTTGGCACCACACCTTTCTCCATCAATTAGGAATCTGAAGCCGTCACTAAACACATTCCTTATATTGGAGCCATTTGTTAAGTGTTTTTTTTTGTATCTAATCCGCATATATATCACCAATGCTCTTGATTTTCTTGACTGTATATCTCTTAAATGTCAACATATACACGTGTGATTTTGTTTACGAAGATTTTTCAATGCCGAGAACCTCGATCAGAGAGTAAAAAAGGCATAAGGTTCACAATAGTGTAAAATTAAAATGGGATATACCGGACTAGGATTCGAGTTACAGGAACAAGGGCCAAACCAACCACCCAAGAATGGAATCGTCGAGCGAAAACACTTGACAACCTCCTAGAAGTAGCTTTTCTTGCCACCAGACATTTCTCCATCAATTAGGAATCTGATGCTGTCACTAAACACATTCCATAAATTGTAGCCATTTGTTGAGTGTTTTTTTTTGTGTCTAATCCGCATATATATCACCATTTCCCTTGATTTTCTTGATTGTATATCTCTTAAATGTCAACATATACACGTGTGATTTAGTTTAAGAAGATTTTTCAACGCAGAGAACGTCGATCAGAGAGTAAAAAAGGCGTAAGGTTCACAATGGTGTAAGATTAACATGGGATATACCGGGGCTAGGATTCGAGTTACAGGAACAAGGGCCAAACCAACAACCCAAGAATGGAATCGTCGAGCGAAAACACTTGACAACCTCCTAGAAGCAGCTTTTATTGCCACCAGACCTTTCTCCATCAATTAGGAATCTGATGCCGTCACTAAACACATTCCTTAAATTGTAGCCATTTGTTGAGTGTTTTTTTGTGTCTAATCCGCATATATATCTCCATTGCCCTTGATTTTCTTGACTGTATATCTCTTAAATGTCAACATATACACGTGTGATTTAGTTTACGAAGATTTTTCAATGCCGAGAACCTCGATCAGAGAGTAAAAGAGGCGTAAGTTCACAATGGTGTAAAATTAAAATGGGATATACCGGGCTAGGATTCGAGTTACAGGAACAAGGGCCAAACCAACCAGCCAAGAATGGAATCGTCGAGCGAAAACACTTGACAACCTCCTAGAAGCAGCTTTTCTTGGCACCAGACCTTTCTCTATCAATTAGGATTCTGAAGCCGTCACTAAACACATTCCTTAAATTGTAGCCATTTGTTAAGTGTTTTTTTTTTGTCTAATCCGCATATATATCACCAATGCCCTTGATTTTCTTGACTGTATATCTCTTAAATGTCAACATATACACGTGTGATTGAGTTTACGAAGATTTTTCAATGCCGAGAACCTCGATCAGAGAGTAAAAAAGGCGTAAGGTTCACAATGGTGTAAAATTAAAATGGGATATACCAGACTAGGATTCGAGTTACAGGAAAAAGGGCCAAACCAACCACCCAAGAATGTAATCGTCGAGCGAAAACACTTGACAACCTCCTAGAAGTAGCTTTTCTTGCCACCAGACATTTCTCCATCAATTAGGAATCTGATGCTGTCACTAAACACATTCCATAAATTGTAGCCATTTGTTGAGTGTTTTTTTTTGTGTATAATCCGCATATATATCACCATTGCCCTTGATTTTCATAACTGAATATCTATTAAATTTCAACATATACACGTGTAATTTAGTTTACGAATATTTTTCAATGCCGAGAACCTCGATCAGAGAGTAAAAAAGGTGTAAGGTTCACAATGGTGTAAAATTAAAATGTGATATACCGGACTAAGATTCGAGTTATAGGAACAAGGGCCAAACCAACCACCCAAGAATGGAATCGTCGAGCGAAAACATTTGACAACCTCCTAGAAGCAGCTTTTCTTGCCACCAGACCTTTCTCCATCAATTAGGAATCTCATGCCATCACTAAACACATTCCTTAAATTCTAGCTATTTGTTGAGTGTTTTTTTTTTGTGTCTAATCCGCATATATATCACCAATGCCCATAATTTTCTCGACTGTATATCTCTTAAATGTCAACATATACACGTGTGATTTAGTTTACGAAGATTTTTCAATGCCGAGATCCTCGATCAGAGAGTAAAAAAGGCGTAAGGTTCACAATGGTGTAAAATTAAAATGGGTTATACCGGGCTCGGATTCGAGTTACAGGAACAAGGGCCAAACCAACCACCCAAGAATGGAATCGTCGAGCGACAACACTTGAGAACCTCCTAGAAGCAGCTTTTCTTGCCACCAGACCGTTCTCCATCAATTAGGAATCTGATGCCGTCACTAAACACATTCCTTAAATTGTAGTCATTTGTTGAGTGTTTTTTTTTGGTGTCTAATCCGCGTATATATCACCATTGCCCTTGATTTTCTTGACTGTATATCTCTTAAATGTCAACATATACACGTGTGATTTAGTTTACGGGGATTTTTCAATGCCAAGAACCTCGATCAGAAAGTAAAAAAGGCGTAAGGTTCACAATGGTGTAAAATTAAAATGGGATATCCTGGGCTAGGATTCGAGTTACAGGAACAAGGGCCAAACCGACCACCCAAGAATGGTATCGTCGAACGAAAACACTTGACAACCTCCTAGAAGCGGCTTTTCTTGCCACCAGACCTTTCTCCATCAATTAGGAATTTGATACCGTCACAGAACACATTCCTTAAATTGTAGCCATTTGTTTGTGTATTGTTTTTGGTGTCTAATCCGTATATATATCACCATTGCCCTTGATTTTCTGGACTGTATTTCTCTCAAATGTCAACATATACACGTGTGATTTGGTTTACGAAGATTTTTCAATGCCGAGAACCTCGATCAGTGAGTAAAAAAGGCGTAAGGTTCACAATGGAGTAAAATTAAAATGGGATATACCGGGCTAGGATTCGATTTACAGGAACAAGGGCCAAACCAACCACCCAAGAATAGAATCGTCAAGCGAAAACACTTGACAACCTCCTAGAAGAAGCTTTTCTTGCCACCAGACCTTTCTCCATCAGTTAGGAATTTGATATCGTCACTGAACACATTCCTTAAATTGTTGCTATTTGTTGAGTGTATTTTTTTTTTGGTTTTAATCCGCATACATATGACCATTACCCTTGATTTTCTTGACTGTATATCTCTTAAATGTCAACATATACACGTGTGATTTAATTTACAAAGATATTTCAATGCCGAGAACCTAGATCAGAGAGTAAAAAAGGCGTAAGGTTCACAATGGTGTAAAATTAAAATGGGATATATCGAGGTAGGATTCGAGTTACAGGAACAAGGGCCAAACCAACCACCCAAGAATGGAATCGTCAAGCGAAAACACTTGACAACCTCCTAGAAGCAGCTTTTCTTGCCACCAGACCTTTCTCCATCAATTAGGAATCTGATGCCGTCACTAAACACATTCCTTAAATTGTAGCCATTTGTTGGGTGTTTTTTTTGTGTATAATCCGCATATATATCACCATTGCCCTTGATTTTCTTGATTGTATATCTCTTAAATGTTAACATATACACGTGTGATTTAGTTTATGAATATTTTTCAATGCCGAGAACCTCGATTAGAGAGTAAAAAAGGCGTAAGCTTCACAATGGTGTAAAATTAAAATGGGATATACCAGGCTAGGATTCGAGTTACAGGAACAAGGGCCAAACCAACCACCCAAGAATTGAATCGTTGAGCGAAAACACTTGAAAACCTCCTGGAAGCAGCTTTTCTTGCCACGAGACCTTTCTCCATCAATTAGGAATCTGATGCCGACGCTAAACACATTCCTTAAATTGTAGCCATTTGTTGAGTGTTTTTTTTTCTGTCTAATCCGCATATATATCACCATTGCCCTTGATTTTCTTGACTGTATATCTCTTAAATGTCAAAATAAACACGTGTGATTTAGTTTACGAAGAATTTTCAACGCAGAGAACGTCGATCAGAGAGTAAAAAATGCGTAAGGTTCACAATGGTGTAAAATTAAAATGGGATATACCGGGCTAGGATTCGAGTTACAGGAACAAGGGCCAAACCAACAACCCAAGAATGGAATCGTCGAGCGAAAACACTTGACAACCTCCTAGAAGCAACTTTTATTGCCACCAGACCATTCTCCATCAATTAGGAATCTGATGCCGTCACTAAATACATTCCTTAAATTGTAGCCATTTGTTGAGTGTTTTTTTTGGTGTCTAATCCGCATATATATCACCATTGCCCTTTATTTTCTTGACTGTATATCTCTTAAATGTCAACATAAACACGTGTGACTTAGTTTGCGTAGATTTTTCAATGCCGAGAACCTCGATCAGAGAGTAAAAAAGGCGTAAGGTTCACAATGGTATAAAATTAAAATGGGATATACCAGGCTATGATTTGAGTTACAGGAACAAGGGCCAAACCAACATCCCAAGAATGGAATCGTCGAGCGAAAACACTTGACAACCTCCTAGAAGCAGCTTTTATTGCCACAAGACCTTTCTCCATCAATTAGGAATCTGATGCCGTAACTAAACACATTCCTTAAATTGTAGCCATTTGTTGAGTGTTTTTTTGTGTCTAATCCGCATATATATCTCCATTGCCCTTGATTTTCTTGACTGTATATCTCTTAAATGTCAACATATACATGTGTGATTTAGTTTACAAAGATTTTTCAATGCCGAGAATCTCGATCAGAGTAAAAAAGGCGTAAGGTTCACAATGGTGTAAAATTAAAATGGGATATACCGGGCTATGATTTGAGTTACAGGAACAAGGGCCAAACCAACATCCCAAGAATGGAATCGTCGAGCGAAAACACTTGACAACCTCCTAGAAGCAGCTTTTATTGCCACCAGACCTTTCTCCATCAATTAGGAATCTGATGCCGTCACTAAACACATTCCTTAAATTGTAGCCATTTGTTGAGTGTTTTTTTTGTGTCTAATCCGCATATATATATATCACCATTGCCCTTGATTTTCTTGACTGTATATCTCTTAAATGTCAAAATATACACGTGTGATTTAGTTTACGAAGATTTTTCAACGCAGAGAACGTCGATCAGAGAGTAAAAAAGGCGTAAGGTTCACAATGGTGTAAAATTAAAATGGGATATATCGGGCTTGGATTCGAGTTACAGGAACAAGGGCCAAACCAACAACCCAAGAATGGAATCGTCGAGCGAAAACACTTGACAACCTCCTAGAAGCAACTTTTATTGCCACCAGACCTTTCTCCATCAATTAGGAATCTGATGCCGTCACTAAACACATTCCTTAAATTGTAGCCATTTGTTGTGTTTTTTTTGTGTCTAATCCGCATATATATCTCCATTGCCCTTGATTTTCTTGACTGTGTATCTCTTAAATGTCAACATATACATGTGTGATTTAGTTTACAAAGATTTTTCAATGCCGAGAATCTCGATCAGAGAGTAAAAAAAGCGTAAGGTTCACAATGGTGTAAAATTAAAATGGGATATACCGGGCTAGGATTCGAGTTATAGGAACAAGGCCCAAACCAACCACCTAAGGATGGAATCGTCAGCGAAAACACTTGACAACCTCCTAGAAGCACCTTTTCTTGCCACCAGACCTGTCTCCATCAATTAGGAATCTCATGCCGTCACTAAACACATTCCTTAAATTGAAGCCATTTGTTGAGTGTTTTTTTTTGGTGTCTAATCCGCATATATATCACCAATGCCCATGATTTTCTTTACTGTATATCTCTTAAATGTCAACATATACACGTGTGATTTAGTTTATGAAGATTTTTCAATGCCGAGAACCTCGATCAGAGAGTAAAAAAAGGCGTAAGGTTCTCAATTGTGTAAAATTAAAATGGATTATACGGGGCTAGGATTCGAGTTACAGGAACAAGGGCCAAACCAACATCGCAAGAATGCAATCGTCGAGCGAAAACACTTGACAACCTCCTAGAAGCAGCTTTTCTTGCCACCAGACCTTTTTCCATCAATTAGAAATCTGATGCCGTCACTAAACACATTCCTTAAATTGTAGCCATTTGTTGAGTGTATTTTTTTTGTGTCTAATCCGCATATATATCACCATTGCCCTTGATTTTCTTGCCTGTATTTCTATTAAATGTCAACATATACACGTGTGATTTAGTTTACAAAGATTTTTCAATGCCGAGAACCTCGATCAGAGAGTAAAAGAGGCGTAAGGTTCACAATGGTGTAAAATTAAAATTGGATATACCGGGCTAGGATTCGAGTTACAGGAACAAGGGCCAAACCAACCACCCAAGAATGGAATCGTCGAGCGAAAACACTTGACAACCTCCTAGAAGCGGCTTTTCTTGCCACCAGACCTTTCTCCATCAATTAGGAATCTGATGCCGACACTAAACACATTCCTTAAATTGTAGCCATTTGTTGAGTGTTTTTTTTGTGTCTAATCCGCATATATATCACCATTGCCCTTGATTTTCTTGACTGTATATCTCTTAAATGTCAACATATATACGTGTGATTTAGTTTACGAAGATTTTTCAACGCAGAGAACGTCGATCAGAGAGTAAAAAAGGCGTAAGGTTCACAATGGTGTAAAATTAAAATGGGATATACCGGGCTAGGATTCGAGTTACAGGAACAAGGGCCAAACCAACAACCCAAGAATAGAATCATCGAGTGAAAACACTTGACAACCTCCTAGAAACAACTTTTATTGCCACCAGACCTTTCTCCATCAATTAGGAATCTGATGCCGTCACTAAACACATTCCTTAAATTGTAGCCATTTGTTGAGTGTATTTTTTTTGTGTCTAATCCGCATATATATCACCATTGCCCTTGATTTTCTTGCCTGTATTTCTATTAAATGTCAACATATACACGTGTGATTTAGTTTACAAAGATTTTTCAATGCCGAGAACCTCGATCAGAGAGTAAAAGAGGCGTAAGGTTCACAATGGTGTAAAATTAAAATTGGATATACCGGGCTAGGATTCGAGTTACAGGAACAAGGGCCAAACCAACCACCCAAGAATGGAATCGTCGAGCGAAAACACTTGACAACCTCCTAGAAGCGGCTTTTCTTGCCACCAGACCTTTCTCCATCAATTAGGAATCTGATGCCGACACTAAACACATTCCTTAAATTGTAGCCATTTGTTGAGTGTTTTTTTTGTGTCTAATCCGCATATATATCACCATTGCCCTTGATTTTCTTGACTGTATATCTCTTAAATGTCAACATATACACGTGTGATTTAGTTTACGAAGATTTTTCAACGCAGAGAACGTCGATCAGAGAGTAAAAAAGGCGTAAGGTTCACAATGGTGTAAAATTAAAATGGGATATACCGGGCTAGGATTCGAGTTACAGGAACAAGGGCCAAACCAACAACCCAAGAATAGAATCATCGAGCGAAAACACTTGACAACCTCCTAGAAACAACTTTTATTGCCACCAGACCTTTCTCCATCAATTAGGAATCTGATGCCGTCACTAAACACATTCCTTAAATTGTAGCCATTTGTTGTGTTTTTTTGTGTCTAATCCGCATATATATCTCCATTGCCCTTGATTTTCTTGACTGTGTATCTCTTAAATGTCAACATATACATGTGTGATTTAGTTTACAAAGATTTTTCAATGCCGAGAATCTCGATCAGAGAGTAAAAAAGGCGTAAGGTTCACAATGGAGTAAAATTAGAATAGGATATACCGGGCTAGGATTCGAGTTATAGGAAGAAGGGCCAACCCAACCACCTAAGGATGGAATCGTCGAGCGAAACACTTGACAACCTCCTAGAAGCACCTTTTCTTGCCACCAGACCTGTCTCCATCAATTAGGAATCTCATGCCGTCACTAAACACATTCCTTAAATTGTAGCCATTTGTTGAGTGTTTTTTTTTTGGTGTCTGATCCGCATATATATCACCAATGCCCATGATTTTCTTTACTGTATATCTCTTAAATGTCAACATATACACGTGTGATTTAGTTTATGAAGATTTTTCAATGCCGAGAACCTCGATCAGAGAGGAAAAAAGGCGTAAGGTTCACAATTGTGTATATCTCTTGGCACCAGACCTTTCTCCATCAATTAGGAATCTGAAGCCGTCACTAAACACATTCCTTAAATTGTAGCCATTTGTTGTTTGTTTTTTTTTTGTGTCTAATCCGCATATATATCACCAATGCCCTTGATTTTCTTGACTGTATATCTCGTAAATGTCAACATATACACGTGTGATTTAGTTTACGAATATTTTTCAATGCCAAGAACCTCGATCAGAGAGTAAAAAAGGCGTAAGGTTCACAATGGAGTAAAATTAAAATGTGATATACCGGGCTAGGATTCGATTTACAGGAACAAGGGCCAAACCAACCACCTAAGAATAGAATCGTCGAGCGAAAACACTTGACAACCTCCTAGAAGCAGCTTTTCTTGCCACCACACCTTTCTCCATCAGTTAGGAATTTGATATCGTCACTGAACACATACCTTAAATTGTAGCCATTTGTTGAGTGTATTTTTTTTTTTTGGTTTCTAATCCGCATACATATGACCATTACCCTTGATTTTCTTGACTGTATATCTCTTAAATGTCAACATATACACATGTGATTTAATTTACAAAGATATTTCAATGCCGAGAACCTCGATCAGAGAGTAAAAAAGGCGTAAGGTTCACATTGGTGTAAAATTAAAATGGGATATACCGAGGTAGGATTCGAGTTACAGGAACAAGGGCCAAACCAACCACCCAAGAATGGAATCATCAAGCGAAAACACTTGACAACCTCCTAGAAGCAGCTTTTCTTGCCACCAGACCTTTCTCCATCAATTAGGAATCTGATGCCGTCACTAAACACATTCCTTTAATTGTAGCCATTTGTTGGGTGTTTTTTTTATGTCTAATCCGCATATATATCACCATTGCCCTTGATTTTCTTGACTGTATATCTCTTAAATGTCAACATATACACGTGTGATTTAGTTTACGAAGATTTTTCAACGCAGAGAACGTCGATCAGAGAGTAAAAAAGGCGTAAGGTTCACAATGGTGTAAAATTAAAATGGGATATACCGGGCTAGGATTCGAGTTATAGGAACAAGGGCCAAACCAACCACCCAAGGATGGAATCGTCGAGCGAAAACACTTGACAACCTCCTAGAAGCACCTTTTCTTGCCACCAGACCTTTCTCCATCAATTAGGAATCTCATGCCGTCACTAAACACATTCCTTAAATTGTAGCCATTTGTTGAGTGTTTTTTTTTGGTGTCTAATCCGCATATATATCACCAATGCCCATGATTTTCTTGACTGTATATCTCTTAAATGTCAACATATACACGTGTGATTTAGTTTATGAAGATTTTTCAATGCCGAGAACCTCGATCAGAGAGTAAAAAAGGCGTAAGGTTCACAATTGTGTAAAATTAAAATGGATTATACGGGGCTAGGATTCGAGTTACAGGAACAAGGGCCAAACCAACCACCCAAGAATGGAATCGTCGAGCGACAACACTTGACAACCTCCTAGAAGCAGCTTTTCTTGCCACCAGACCGTTCTCCATCAATTAGGAATCTGATGTCGTCACTAAATACATTCCTTAAATTGTAGCCATTTGTTGAGTGTTTTTTTTGGTGTCTAATCTGCATATATATTACCATTGCCCTTGATTTTCTTGACTGTATATCTCTTAAATGTTTACATATACACGTGTGATTTAGTATACGAAGATATTTCAATGCCGAGAACCTCGATCAGAGATTAAAAAAAGTGTAAGGTTCACAATGGTGTAAAATTAAAATGGGATATACCGGGCTAAGATTTGAGTTACAGGAACAAGGGCCAAACCAACCACCCAAGAATGGAATCGTCGAGCGAAAACACTTGACAACCTCCTAGAACCAGCTTTTCTTGCCACCAGAACTTTCTCCATCAATAAGGAATTTGATGCCGTCACTAATCACATTCCTTAAATTGTAGCCATTTATTGAGTGTTTTTTTTTTCGTGTCTAATCCGCTTATATATCACCATTGCCCATGATTTTCTTGAGTGTATATCTCTCAAATGTCAACATATACACGTGTGATTTAGTTTTCGAAGATTTTTTAATGCCGAGAACCTCGATCATTGAGTAAAAAAGACGTAAGGTTCGCAATTGTGTAAAATTAAAATGGGATATACCGGGCTAGGATTCGAGTTACAGGAACAAGGGCCAAACCGGCCACCCAAGAATGGAATCATCGAGTGAAAACACTTGACCACCTCTTAGAAGCGGCTTTTCTTGCCACCAGACCTTTCTCCATCAATTAGGAATTTGATACCGTCACTGAACACATTCCTTAAATTGTAGCCATTTGTTGAGTGTATTTTTTTTTGTGTCTAATCCGTATATATATCACCATTGCCCTTGATTTTCTGGACTATATTTCTATTTAATGTCAACATATACACGTGTGATTTAGTTTACGAAGATTTTTCAATGCCGAGAACCTCGATCAGAGAGTAAAAAAGGCGTAAGGTTCACAATGGTGTAAAATTTAAATGGGATATACCGGGCTAAGATTCAAGTTACAGGAACAAGAGCCAAACCAACCACCCAAGAATGGAATCGTCGAGCGAAAACACTTGACAACCTCCTAGAAGCAGCTTTTCTTGCCACCAGACCTTTCTCCATCAATTAGGAATATGATGCCGTCACTAAACACATTCCTTAAATTGTAGCCTTTTGTTAAGTGTTTTTTTTTTGTGTCAAATCCGCATATATATCACCATTGCCCTTGATTTTCTTGACTGTATACCTCTTAAATGTCAACATATACACGTGTGATTTAGTTTACGAAGATTTTTCAAAGCCGAGAAACTCGATCAGAGAGTAAAAAAGGTGTAAGGTTCACAATGGTGTAAAATTAAAATGGGATATACCGGGCTAGGATTCGAGTTACAGGAACACGGGCCAAACCAACCACCCAAGAATGGAATTGTCGAGCGAAAACACATGACAACCTCCTAGAAGCGGCTTTTCTTGCCACCAGACCTTTATCCATCAATTAGGAATCTGATGCCGTCACTAAACACATTCCTTAAATTGTAGCCATTTGTTGAGTGTTTTTTTTTTGTGTCAAATCCGCATATATATCACCATTGCCCTTGATTTTCTTGACTGTATATCTCTTAAATGTCAACATATACACGTGTGATTTAGTTTACGAAGATTTTTCAATGCCGAGAAACTCGATCAGAGAGTAAAAAAGGCGTAAGGTTCACAATGGTGTAAAATTAAAATGGGATATACCGGGCTAGGATTCGAGTTACAGGAACACGGGCCAAACCAACCACCCAAGAATGGAATCGTGGAGCGAAAACACATGACAACCTCCTAGAAGCGGCTTTTCTTGCCACCAGACCTTTCTCCATCAATTAGGAATTTGATGCCGTCACTAAACACATTCCTTAAATTGTAACGATTTGTTGAGTGTTTTTTTTGTGTCTAATCCGCATATATATCACCATTGCCCTTGATTTTCTTGACTGTATATCCCTTAAATGTCAACATATACACGTGTAATTTAGTTTATGAAGATTTTTCAATGCCGAGAACCTCGATCAGAGAGTAAAAAAGGCGTAAGGTTCACGATGGTGTAAAATTAAAATGGGATATAACGGGCTAGGATTCGAGTTAAAGGAACAAGGGACAAACCAACCACCCAAGAATAGAATCATCGAGCGAAAACACTTGACAACTTCCTAGAAGCAGTTTTTCTTGCCACCAGACCTTTCTCCATCAATTAGGAATCTGATGCCGTCACTAAACACATTCCTTAAATTGTAGCCCTTGATTTTCTTGACTGTATATCTCTTAAATGTCAACATATACACGTGTGATTTAGTTTACGAAGATTTCTCAATGCCGAGAACCACGATCAGAGAGTAAAAAAGGTATAAGGTTCACAATAGTGTAAAATTAAAATGGGATATACCGGGATAGGATTCGAGTTACAGGAACACATGGTAACCTCCTAGAAGCAGCTTTTCTTGCCATCAGATCTTTCTCCATCTATTAGGAATCTGAAGCCGTCACTAAACACATTCCTTAAATTGTAGCCATTTGTTGAGTGTTTTTTTTTGTGTCTAATCCTCAAATATATCACCATTGCCCTTGATTTTATTGACTGTATATCACTTAAATGTCAACATATGCACGTTTGATTTAGTTTACGAAGATTTTTCAATGCTGAGAACCTCGATCAGAGAGTAAAAAAGGCGTAAGGTTCACAATGGTGTAAAATTTAAATGGGATATACCGGGCTAAGATTCAAGTTACAGGAACAAGGGCCAAACCAACCAACCAAGAATGGAATCGTCTAGCAAAAACACTTGACAACCTCCTAGAAGCAGTTTTTCTTGCCACCAGACCTTTCTCCATCAATTAGGAATATGATGCTGTCACTAAACACATTCCTTAAATTGTAGCCATTTGTTGAGTGTTTTTTTTTTTGGTGTCAAATCCGCATATATATCACCATTGCCCTTGATTTTCTTGACTGTATATCTCTTAAATGTGAACATATACATGTGTGATTTAGTTTATGAAGATTTTTCAATGCCGAGAAACTCGATCAGAGAGTAAAAAAGGCGTAAGGTTCACAATGGTGTAAAATTAAAATGGGATATACCGGGCTAGGATTCGAGTTACAGGAACACGGGCCAAACCAACCACCCAAGAATGGAATCGTCGAGCGAAAACACATGACAGCCTCCTAGAAGTAGCTTTTCTTGCCACCAGACCTTTCTCCATCAATTAGGAATCTGATGCCGTCACTAAACACATTCCTTAAATTGTAGCCATTTGTTGAGTGTTTTTTTTTGGTGTCAAATCCGCATATATATCACCATTGCCCTTGATTTTCTTGACTGTATATCTCTTAAATGTCAACATATACACGTGTGATTTAGTTTACGAAGATTTTTCAATGCCGAGAAACTCGATCAGAGAGTAAAAAAGGCGTAAGGTTCACAATGGTGTAAAATTAAAATGGGATATACCGGGCTAGGATTCGAGTTACAGGAACACGGGCCAAACCAACCACCCAAGAATGGAATCGTCGAGCGAAAACACCTGACAACCTCCTAGAAGCGGCTTTTCTTGCCACTAGACCTTTCTCCATCAATTAGGAATCTGATGCCGTCACTAAACACATTCCTTAAATTGTAACGATTTGTTGAGTGTTTTTTTTTTTGTGTCTAATCCGCATATATATCACCATTTCCCTTGATTTTCTTGAGTGTATATCTCTTAAATGTCAACATATACACGTGTGATTTAGTTTATGAAGATTTTTCAATGCCGAGAACCTTGATCAGAGAGTAAAAAAAGGCGTAAGGTTCACAATGGTATAAAATTAAAATGTGATATAACGGGCTAGGATTCGAGTTAAAGGAACAAGGGCCAAACCAACCACCCAAGAATAGAATCATCGAGCGAAAACACTTGACAACTTCCTAGAAGCAGTTTTTCTTGCCACCGGACCTTTCTCCATCAATTAGGAATCTGATGCCGTCACTAAGTACATTCCTTAAATTGTAGCCCTTAATTTTCTTGACTGTATATCTCTTAAATGTCAACATATACACGTGTGATTTAGTTTACGAAGTTTTTTCAATGCCTAGAACCTCGATCAGAGAGTAAAAAAGGTATAAGGTTCACAATGGTGTAAAATTAAAATGGGATATACCGGGATAGGATTCGAGTTACAGGAACAAGGGCCAAACCAACCACCCAAGAATGGAATCGTCGAGCGAAAACACTTGGCAACCTCCTAGAAGCAGCTTTTTTGCCACCAGACCTTTCTCCATCTATTAGGAATCTGAAGCCGTCACTAAACACATTCCTCAAATTGTAGCCATTTGTTGAGTGTTTTTTTTTTTGTGTCTAATCCGCATATATATCACCATTGCCCTTGATTTTATTGACTGTATATATCACTTAAATGTCAACATATGCACGTTTGATTTAGTTTACGAAGGTTTTTCAATGCTGAGAACCTCGATCAGAGAGTAAAAAAGCGTAAGGTTCACAATTGTGTAAAATTTAAATGGGATATACCGGGCTAAGATTCAAGTTACAGGAACAAGGGCCAAACCAACCACCCAAGAATGGAATCGTCGAGCGAAAACACTTGTCCACCTCCTAGAAGCAGCTTTTCTTGCCACCAGACCTTTCTCCATCAATTAGGAATATGATGCCGTCACTAAACACATTCCTTAAATTGTAGCCATTTGTTAAGTGTTTTTTTTTTGTGTCAAATCCGCATATATATCACCATTGCCCTTGATTTTCTTGACTGTATACCTCTTAAATGTCAACATATACACGTGTGATTTAGTTTACGAAGATTTTTCAATGCCGAGAAACTCGATCAGAGAGAAAAAAGGCGTAAGGTTCACAATGGTGTAAAATTAAAATGCGATATACCGGGCTAGGATTCGAGTTACAGGAACACGTGCCAAACCAACCACCCAAGAATGGAATCGTCGAGCGAAAACACATTACAACCTCCTAGAAGCGGCTTTTCTTGCCACCAGAACTTTATCCATCAATTAGGAATCTGATGCCGTCACTAAACACATTCCTTAAATTGTAGCCATTTGTTGAGTGTTTTTTTTTGGTGTCAAATCCGCATATATATCACCATTGCCCTTGATTTTCTTGACTGTATATCTCTTAAATGTCAACATATACACGTGTGATTTAGTTTACGAAGATTTTTCAATGCCGAGAAACTCGATCAGAGAGTAAAAAAGGCGTAAGGTTCACAATGGTGTAAAATTAAAATGGGATATACCGGGCTAGGATTCGAGTTACAGGAACACGGGCCAAACCAACCACCCAAGAATGGAATCGTCGAGCGAAAACAAATGACAACCTCCTAGAAGCGGCTTTTCTTGCCACCAGACCTTTCTCCATCAATTAGGAATCTGATGCCGTCACTAAACACATTCCTTAAATTGTAACGATTTGTTGAGTGTTTTTTTTTGTGTCTAATCCGCATATATATCACCATTGCCCTTGATTTTCTTGACTGTATATCCCTTAAATGTCAACATATACACGTGTGATTTAGTTTATGAAGATTTTTCAATGCCGAGAACCTCGATCAGAGAGTAAAAAAGGCGTAAGGTTCACGATGGTGTAAAATTAAAATGGGATATAACGGGCTAGGATTCGAGTTAAAGGAACAAGGGCCAAACCAACCACCCAAGAATAGAATCATCGAGCGAAAACACTTGACAACTTCCTAGAAGCAGTTTTTCTTGCCAACAGACCTTTCTCCATCAATTAGGAATCTGATGCCGTCACTAAACACATTCCTTAAATTGTAACCCTTGAGTTTCTTGACTGTATATCTCTTAAATGTCAACATATACACGTGTGAATTAGTTTACGAAGATTTTTCAATGCCGAGAACCTCGATCAGAGAGTAAAAAAGGTATAAGGTTCACAATGGTGTAAAATTAAAATGGGATATACCGGGATAGGATTCGAGTTACAGGAACAAGGGCCAAACCAACCACCCAAGAATGGAATCGTCGAGCGAAAAGACTTGGCAACCTCCTTGAAGCAGCTTTTCTTGCCACCAGACCTTTCTCCATCTATTAGGAATCTGAAGCCGTCACTAAACACATTCCTTAAATTGTATCCATTTGTTGAGTGTTTTTTTTTTGTGTCTAATCCACATATATATCACCATTGCCCTTGATTTTATTGACTGTATATCACTTAAATGTCAACATATGCACGTGTGATTTAGTTTACGAAGATTTTTCAATGCTGAGAACCTCGATCAGAGAGTAAAAAAGGCGTAAGGTTCACAATGGTGTAAAATTTAAATGGGATATACCGGGCTAAGATTCAAGTTACAGGAACAAGGGCCAAACCAACCAACCAAGAATGGAATCGTCGAGCGAAAACACTTGACAACCTCCTAGAAGCAGCTTTTCTTGCCACCAGACCTTTCTCCATCAATTAGGAATATGATGCCGTCACTAAACACATTCCTTAAATTGTAGCCATTTGTTGAGTTTTTTTTTTTTTGGTGTCTAACCCGCATATATATCACCATTGCCCTTGATTTTCTTGACTGTATATCTCTTAAATGTCAACATATACACGTGTGATTTAGTTTATGAAGATTTTTCAATGCCGAGAACCTCGATTAGAGAGTAAAAAAGGGGTAAGGTTCACAATAGTGTAAAATTAAAATGGGATATAACGGGCTAGGATTCGAGTTACAGGAACAAGGGTGAAACCAACCACCCAAGAATAGAATCGTCGAGCGAAAACACTTGACTACCTCCTACAAGTAGCTTTTCTTGCCACCAGACCTTTCTCCATCAATTAGGAATTTGATGCCGTCACTAAACACATTCCTTAAAATGTAGCCATTTGCTGAGTGTTTTTTTTTTGTGTCTAATCCGCATATATATCACCATTGCCCTTGATTTTCTTGACTGTGTATCTCTTAAATATCAACATATACACGTGTGATTTAGTTTACGAAGATTTTTCAATGCCGAGAACCTCGATCAGAGAGTAAAAAAGGCGTAAGGTTCACAATGGTGTAAAATTAAAATGGGATATACCGGGCTAGGATTCAAGTTACATGAACAAGGGCCAAACCAACCAACCAAGAATGGAATCGTCGAGCGAAAACACTTGACAACCTCCTAGAAGCGGCTTTTCTTGCCACCAGACCTTTCTCCATCAATTAGGAATCTGATGTCGTCACTAAACACATTCCTTAAATTGTAGCCGTTTGTTGAGTGTTTTTTTTTGGTGTCTAATCCGCATATATATCACCATTGCCCTTGATTTTCTTGACAGTATGTCACACCCTCAAAGTACCACCTAGGGAGTGTCCCTGTTAGGCGTGTGACCACTCGCAATGAGCCACTAATTACATTGAATCATAAGTTTAAAATAATGTTCCATCAATTAATAATGATAAAATCCCAATCATAAGTTATTCAAAAACCACAAGTTCAGCGGAAGCGTTAAGGTAACATAATGTAAATACTTTTCGATCAATCATAAGAAATAAATGTTTGATAAATAATCCCATCTGTATAACCATGACCACTCTCGCTCTCCAGCCAGCAAGCTCCTGTTTCAATCACCTAGCGACCTGCGAGCATGTAACAAGTGTATCAGACAAAGCTGGCGAGTTCACAGTTTTAGAAAACGTTTATTACCAGTTGTATGTAAAACAGTTCACTGACCAATGCAAGTAATATTGTTAATATCTCAATTCCGAACAAGACGGCTCCTGAAATACAGGACTGCCCTTCCCACGTACTCCTATCTAGTACTGGGCCCCGACTGGGTTATTAGTTCACATCCGTCCTATCTAGGAGCGGTGTGAGGGTGCCAAACCTAAGTAGCGCTACCAACTAATACCCGTTACCCTCCAGGTAACATAATAAGGGACTTACAAAAATGATAGGTGAGAATATTAACCAATATACCCGTTTTTACCCAAACCACTGACTGTCCCCAACCACTGGGACGCATGCTCGAAAGTAGTGAACTCACCTTAGAGTGCTCGGTAGACTTAACTACTCGTTTAACCAAACAATCAATCAGGTCCTATGATTAATGCACATATAACTGTAAAACCCGTTAGGATCTTTCAATGATATCAACCTTTAACTTGTGAAGGTGCGGAAAACAATCACAAGCTGATTCAAGAATGAATTATAATAATCAACACAAGAATAATATATGAAATAACAAACCGAAATCTTGCATTCAATGATCAAGCAAAGACTGATACAAGACTTCAAACACAACCGGTTCCTTGTGCCTCTTGTGTCGCCACTAATCAACTCATCAACCACCTCAAACAATGAGGTAATAGTATGCTTAAATACAAAACAACTAGGCCACTAACCTAAGCCCATTGCGACACAAGACCACTAACCCAAACACTAACATAACCGGCCCAAACATGTAAACTAAACATAAACATAATCAACCCTCAAACTATGCTAACCTACATGAATAAACCTTCAAGTTCCAACAATCTCCCCCTAGGTTTATGCATGCAGGTTCTTGACACTTTAACCTTCACGATCACCTTGCAACCGATCCTTAATACCACCGAATCCCTTTGTATGAATATGAATTGATGCTGTAACAGCTTTAGTCCAAGCTTTTGCAATTTCTTCATATTTCTCAGTAGCTCTAATTTGATGACGAGCTAACACTTCCAAATCTTCATGAGCAACATTCAGTAAATCAATCTGATCCACCAATTGAAAACACACATCATCATCACAAACAATCACTGCCTGCCCTAAGCGCTCATCATATGACCAAAAGTGTAAGGTCTTTAGAGCACCCTTTGGAATCTTTCTCATCAATGGAATCATCTTCTCTTTGTCAGTTACAGGCCAGCGTACAATCTTCATTCGCTTGTTCGTATATGGATCTCTAATGCCTTTAGCTGGTTTAACAATGGACTCTGCAGTACGCATTGAAGGGAAACCCTTAAGAACCTCCCTCTTCAACCTCTCGAAAAACCTATAACCAACTCCTCCAGGCTTATCATCTACATAAGGTGCTCTAGACAAGTCTGTCAAGTCCACTTTAGTAAATGACTGAAACTGGCCTGGATGTTTGTACCACTCAACAGGTCCAACTTTTCTTTTGATCCACCATCTTTTACGATCATGATCATAACCCCAGCTAACTACACCAGAACGATTTCCAACCTTATCATAGAGAGTTTCACCAACATCCATCAAATGATGAGTTGCATGAGCATCATCATCGTCTGGATTTAGATTCCGATTCTTCATAATTACAAACTCTCTTTTCTTCTTGATTCTTTCAGCCTTCTCTTTGTCTGCAACAGGATCAATGATTCTTCTAAAGTAATGTTCCATAGCAGCACTTCTTTCAGCATCATCCTTTTCAAAAGCCTTTTTCCTATTTTCAACATCAGTTGGATCTGAGAACTCCTGTCCAAATTTCTTCTCCAACTTTCCACGCAAATCATACACCATGTTAAACAACAAACTAACATCTCCTTGAAGCTGCTCAATCTGTTGATCTTTCTTCACAACCATATCTTCTAGTTGAATAATCTTTGCATCTTTATGAATGGAATCTTGCTCAAGGACAACCATTCTTTTCTTCATATCTCTCATGCTGACAAACTCATCTTCATCACTCGAATCATCATCAAACGGCATTCTAAATGGCTCTTCAGGTCTTTTACCACTTGAACTGCTAGGCATATCAAGATCAACTCTAGAAGAACCTGCAGCATCAGTAGCACTAGGTAACGTTGTCTCAACATTGGTATCCACATCAATACTAGTAACCGGAACATCATCAGTAGTGATAACCATATCAGTTCTTCCAGTATCAACATCAAAATCAAAGATGTCTTCAGTAGCGGTGGTGGTATCGGTGATATTCTTCTCAAACTCGAAGTCATAAAGACCTTCATCATCTTCATCAGTAATTACGGGTTGATCTTTGCTATGCTCAATATACATTCCGAGCCGAGGATCCCTCCTTTTCCGTTTCAATGGCATGGAATCAGAATCCTTTGGGTCTTCACTAGGCTTTTCACTTGACACTGAAAGATCAGAAGGAGGATTTCCCATCTTATCAGTTACAGATTTTAGTAACAAAGCCAAACTTTCAGCAGTAATCACGGGTGGAACAGCAGAAACAGCAGTATCAACTTCAGCTTCAGGAGGAAGCTCTTCATCTTCATCAGAATCACGCATAATCTCAACACCTTCATCGTCAGAGTCTATTGTTAAAATCTCTGTCTCAGGCTGATCTTCAGCATCCATACGAATATCATGTTCTTCAGCAACAATGGCACTTGCAGGTACACTATGCACTGAAACAGATTGTGCTATTTCTAGATTTTCACTAACATCTTCCGTCTCTGCAAACTGACCAAACTTCTCCAATTTAATCAAACCTTCAAACTTCTTCTCAGTACCCTTCTTTGTAGTAAGTGCTCCAAAACATGATGGACCCATTGGTTTCAATTCCAACGTATTACCAGATCTCTTCAATTCTGGATATTTATCATTCAGAATCATCTGCAAAAATCTAGGATACATCAGAAACTTATCCTTTCGAAGTCCAATTGCATTCCTTTTCATCGCTTCCAAAATATATCTTGAATAATTGAACGACTCATTTGTAATTACACAAATCACAACAGCAGACTGAGTAGTATTCAACTGATCAATTCCCCCTCTATTCTCTGTCATGCACAAAAGAAACATATGCAGCAACAGACGCCAGTATGGATGCACAAACTTCTTAGCCAAGGGTGGAAACTTTCCTTCGTAGCTCAAACGAGGCAAAATTGCTTCTACTGCTCCAGCTGGAAGTTCTATAGGATCTGTTTCCTGATCATTAAATCTTAGCACTTCTCTAATCATCTGCTCAGTCACTATAACTTTCTTTTCTTGAATTTCAGCAACTATAGCTCCCTTTCCATCAACGACTTCTACTTTAGCACTCTTCCAAAAAGCTTGAATAAGATCTTCATAAACAACCGGATTCTCACGAAGAGCATGAACAATCCGACAGTTATTTAAGCCTTTCATCAATGACGTGTACATCTGCTTGTGTTTCTCTGGTGGAGGTGCTAAATATCCAACTTGATTATGAGAAGAAATAAACTTTAAATCCATTTTCTGCACACAACACAAATCAAATAAGTTTCCAACTTTTGAATATAACAGTGATAAAAATAAAAACCAAAACAAACACTGTTACTGTTCACTCGAGACCATGAGTCGCAACCAAAAGGTCTCGAGTCGAAACCAGTTGTTTGCGAGTCGCAACCATGAGTCGCAACCAACAGATTTCGAGTCGCAATCATGAGTCGCAATCTTGATGTTGCGACTCGTAACCACTGGTTTCGAGTCCTCAGTGTTCTTGATTGCGAGTCAAACATCTTCAAAACATCATCGGAATCTTCAAATCCTCATCGGAATCTTCAAATCTTCATCGGAATATTCAACAACCATTCATAATTCCTGCAAAAACTTGAATAATGACGTCATTATACCTTGATGATCAATGAGTCGCAACCGGAGATTGCGAGTCGTAACCGGAGATGAATCGAAATCTTCAACAGATCACCGGAGCTTTTGAGAGAGAATCAGACTTGGTTGCGAGTGAGAAATGAGGTCTCGACTCGCAACCGCCCTTTTATACCACAAATCTGATTATGGGCCAACATGGGCTTTTAACTCTTGGGTCACAACTTTAACAAATTGGGCTTGACAAATTTGGGCTCTTGATTTAACAGATTTATCAATCAAATTTTTTTAACCCATTTCAAAAACTGATTTAATTTTAATGAAAATTATCCATTAAACCTTTTGAGCAATGTTTGCAAAATAAAAAACCTAAAAAAAACAAAATTAAATAATAAAAATATTTACAAAATAAAATAAGGAAATTTGCATAGATACTCAGGGATCAAATCACAAGGTTTTGGGCTTGACTTCACTTATCAACACTGATCTACTACTGAATGATCTAGACAATTGCCAGTATATTTGTCCCCTTAAACTCATCTCCCTAGACCTTTTCCATATAACTGCCTGTAACTCAATTTATCATGTTTTGATATCTTAACAATGAACACTCAAAACAAATACTAATCAAATCCCGAAATTATAACAGCACACTCTATCATGCAAGTAGCTTCCCTACCACATGTTTCACAAGTCCAATCCAGATCTCTGAAATCTTAACTGGGACTAGGTTGAGAAGAGAACAGAATAGATCTTAAGTAGAGATGGTATAATATACAGGATCAAATGAGTTTTTCTCAATTTGACATAGGTTTATAGGGTTTCTTTTGGGCACTAGAGGGCCTCTTTCGGGTGTTTAATTGATCTACAAAGCGACAACGTGCAGCTAGGTCAGCATGTATCTGGATGCAGCAGAAGCTGTCGTTGCCTAGCACCTCCAGGTCAGCATATATCTGGATGCAGCAGAGGAGATACACGACTTTTTCAGAGAAGATTTCAGAGTCAGACCAAAATTGTGTGTATCAGGACAACATACAGACATTCAAATAGAAATGAGCTAATTCCAAGTGACTTTCTTTCCTGAGGTCATGTACAATTTTTAGTTCTAAACAGAAACAGCCAATGTTTCCAGTCTTAAGGATAGAGCCTACCAACACATCATACTAGAGTCAAACTATTTCGATACTGGTCTTACATGAGTCAGCCCTCAACCATAATGTGTAAAATCATTTCATTTCCCAGTCATGCCACACCTCTTTTTGTATTTTTCAATTTTTCAATGTTTTTGTATTTTTTCAAAAATTCTCCCCCTAAATTTGAGCATAAATAAAAACTACCTAAGAATAGAAAACTTTATGAACAAATTTACCTACGAAAAACAAAAACATGCTCAGTCAGTAAAACGGATCATTTTCAGAAAATCCACAAGCACTCTGAATTTTGAGCTGCTGACAGGTTTGGTGAACAAATCGGCAGCATTTGCATCTGTGTCGATTTGCTCAAGTGTAATAAGACCTCTGTCGAAGCAATCTCGAATAAAATGAACTTTGATATCAATGTGCTTGGTTTTGGAGTGAAAAACAGGATTTCTAACAATTTGTATTGCAGCATCATTATCGCAGTAAATAGTGGTGTTGAGATAAGTCAAACCGTAATCCTGCAATTGATGTTGCATCCACACCACTTGAGAGCAAGAAGCAGAAGCCGCAACATACTCGGCTTCAGCTGTAGATATTGCCACTGTTTGTTGTTTCTTGCATTGCCAAGAAATGAGCCGATCACCCAAAAATTGGCATCCCGCAGATGTAGATTTCCTGTCACTGTCAGTACCTCCAAAATTGCTGTCAGAAAAAGCAAACAAGTCAAAATTGGAATCCCTCGGATACCACAGGCCAAACCGAGGTCGGCCTTTAAGATACCGAAAGATCCTTTTAACAGCAGTAAGGTGAGAAGTTTTAGGATTAGCCTGATAGCGTGCACAGTTGCAAACAGCAAACATAATGTCCGGACGGCTAGCTGTGAGATACATCAATGACCCGATCATTGACCTATATTGACGTTGATTGACAGACTCTCCTTCTTCATCTTCAGTCAATAGTGGTCTCTCTGCCATAGGTGTTTCAGCAGGCTTTGCGTCCGTGAATTTGAATTTTGCCAGCACATCATCCACATACTTCCCTTGATGAATAAGAATTCCTTGTGAACTCTGCTTGACTTGTAGACCCAAAAACAGTGTCATTTCCCCCAGAGCACTCATTTCAAACTTCTTTTTCATAATTCTCTCGAATTCCTTGCAAAGATCCTCACTTGTAGATCCGAAAATGATATCATCAACATAGATTTGAACCAAGATTTGATCACGTCCTACCTTCTTGATAAACAGAGTCTGGTCTATGGTGCCACGCGTATACCCATGAGCCAACAGATGCTCTGTTAGTGTGGCATACCAAGCTCGAGGAGCCTGGTGTAACCCGTACAGTGCCTTGTCTAGCTTGTAAGCATATTCAGGATGGTCTGGATGCACAAACCCTGGTGGCTGCTCGACAAAAATTTCCTCCTTCACTTTTCCATAGAGAAACGCGGTTTTGACATCCATCTGATAAACAGTGAATCCCATGTATGACGCGTAAGCCAAAAAGATCCGGATGGCTTCAAGTCGTGCAACCGGAGCATATACTTCATCATAATCCAGTCCTTCAATTTGTCTAAATCCCTGAACCACCAGCCTTGCTTTGTTTCGAACGATGACTCCTGCAGAATCCTGCTTGTTTCGAAATACCCATCTAGTTCCAAGCTTACGTTTTCCTGTTGGCAACTTGACGAGCTTCCATACTCCAAGTCTTTCAAACTGGTTCAGCTCTTCGTGCATAGCATCTACCCAGCCAGGTTCCTGCAAAGCTATATCAATAGTTTTAGGTTCGATTTGAGAAAGATAACAAGAATATAAGCAAGTGTTAATGGTTCCTGTTTGACTCCTGGTCAAAATTCCTGCATTTACAGGACCAATCACATTCTCGATTGGGTGATTGCGTTGAACGCTCGTAGGTATGGCCAAATCAGGTACAGTCTCCTCTTCAGTGGTGGTGTTGCTAGACTTCCCCTCATTAGGTGCTGTAGTAGTGTGAACTACAGAAGAAGTGACAACACAATCCTCAGGAATTGGTTCAGGAAATAAAGCAGAGTCACTAGTTGATGCACCCTCAGGAGATCGATTGACCATCGGAGTTGGTGTAGGATGTTGCGTAAACACCATTCCCGGTGGATCAATGGTATGATGCCTCACGTTGTCTTGCATCTGTGATTCGTCTTCCGTATCTTCAAACGACAATGGTTGTTTGGGAATAGACACACCTGCAACTGAAACATCACTTGACAAAATGTTAAATGATTTAAACAGAGCAGAATAATCGTATAACCAATCTGGACCAACTCTAGCGTCCGTAGCATTCTCTTCAAGCCATTCAATGTTGCATGACTCGACGACCTTTTTAGTTACTTTGTTGTATACCCTATAAGCAGAGCCTTTAGCATATCCAACAAAGTAACATTCGTCACCTTTGACTTCAAACTTTCCGTTGGAGTCCATTAGTAATAATACACATGGACAACCAAAGATACGAAAGTGTGAAACCGAAGGTTTATGTCCTTCCAGAATCTCATAAGGGGTTTTCATGTGACGTTTGTTTACTAAAGCATGATTCTGGATATAACAAGCCGTGCTAACTGCCTCGGCCCAAAAGAAGCTAGGAAGCTTTGAATCAGCCAGCATAGTACGCGCAGCTTCAATGAGAGTACGATTCCTTCTTTCAGCCACTCCATTTTGTTGTGGAGTTCGAGGCGCACTGAACTGACGATCGATTCCCTTATCAATGCAGAAAGTATCCAAAGTAACGTTCTTGAATTCTGTCCCATTGTCTGATCGAATAACCTTCACCTTAGTACTCGCTTGATTTTCAGCCAAAGTAATAAATTGTTTTACCAAGACAGCAGTTTCATTTTTGTGGCTGAGAAAATACACCCAAGTGTAACGAGAGTAATCATCGACGATTACCAGACAGTAAGCTTTCTTCCCAATGCTCAGCACATTCACTGGACCAAAAAGATCCATGTGAAGTAGTTCGAGGACAGCTTTTGTCGAGAGTACTGGTTTAGTCTTATGAGGTTTTCGATGAGCTTTCCCTTTCGCACAAGCAACACATTTCTCCACCAACATGAAGTCCTTGATTGGAAGATCACGTACCAGTTGACCTTTAGCTAGACGATTCAGATTTTTCATATTCACATGCCCAAGTCGACGATGCCACAACAGACCATCATGCTCCGAAATTTTTGAAAATAGACAAGTGATCTCTTCACACGGTTTCTTGTTCATATCAATGACGTAAGCATTACCTTTCCTTTCAGCTGTCATCAAGAACCAATCTTCTGGAATAACAATCCCAGGCTTAAGAACATGACATCCCTTCTTCGTGAAATGAACTGAATTCCCTCGATCACAAATCTGCGAAATACTTAACAGATTGTGTTTCAGTTCTGGAACATAATTAACATTTTCAAAACTTAAGACGCCGTTTCGAACAGTTCCTTTTAACGTGATTCTGCCTGACTCTCCTCCCGCAAATGAGACATATCCACCATTAAACTCTTTGATATTTTCCAGTTGGGATAAGTCTCCTGTCATGTGCCTGGAACAGCCACTATCCATGTACCAGAGGCGCACGGTAGTCCTCCACAGCTGTTCCTGCACGATTAGCGGGATTAGTTAGATTTAGGAACCCAGCCCATAGTGGATCTGGGTTTTCCTTGTGCATCAATATACGTCACTCTCTGCCACACTAAATTATCTTTATTCAGAAATTTTGAAACATCCCTTTTGGCGACATTTTGATGACATGATTTCATTGAATTGGATTGCATGCCATTAGCTTTAGGTTTCCAAAACTGTCTTGACCAGTTAGAATTGAAACTTTCATAAGCGTTACCAAAAGAATTACTTCGATTTCGCTGAAAATTTGTTTGTCTATTCTGATATTGATTATAGCGTTTGGCTGCATTCCAATCCTGATCAGAAGGTCTAGTCCTGTGATAGTTGTTCTTCATTGTCTTAGTCTTTGCAGACATCATGGACTTCGAACAGTGATATCGATTAGACGTGACCTTCTGATTTCGCTCTGATGTTTTCTTGTTCGGTGTCCTTGGGAGTTTGCCACAATTTCTGGCAATGTGACCAGCAATGCCACAGTTAAAACATGTTTGACGTTTCACATTTTGAATATTCTTGACATTTTGACTCTGTTTGCTTGATTTCGTGTGATTTGATGTTTTAGTTTTCTGAACATGTTTGACTTGTGGTTTTTCTTTAGACAACTTTTCTTCTAATGATCTCTCTCTTAGATCAGCATCCCTTTCATTGTTACTTAATCTTGATTCCGAATTTGAACATGTACGAGTTTCATCCAAATGCGTTTTATCAAGGCATTTGTCATCTGAAACCGATTCAGGTTCACTTCCCGAACAAGAAGAAGTCTCAACAATATGCTCTTCCTCAATGCATTTTTCATGTGAAACTGATTCCGATTCTTTTTCTGAGCCTAAAGAAGTTTCATCAATATGCATTTTCTCAGAGCATTTATCATGTGACACAGATTCAGGTTCATTGTTTAACACAGTTTCCAATGGGGTCCCACTAGATTCAACATTAGGGACACCCACTGAGACAGATTCAGAAGAAGAATCAGGATACTCTTGATTTTCTTGAGAAGTCGTTTCAGTGGTTTCACTGAATGCATCCTGAGGGACCTCACCTGTAACATTTTCACAAGCTGAAACATTAGAGATGTTAGGATCACAAACATTAGTTGAAAAACAACCATCACCACACTTATTGTTCAAATCATCCACACAAACATTATCAGTTTTGCCCAAAACAACAGGCTCACAAGACGAAACATAAGCTGAAAATGACGCAAACAAAGAACTAGTAAAAGCAATGTCCGACTCAGTTGGTTCAGAATAATGTTCAAAATATGGTTCAGAAACATTTGAAATAATAACCGGTTCACTCCCATGAACATCATCACACTTTACTTCAGAGCTATCATCTGCACACGAAGATGAAACATTAGGATCAATTGTGCCTTTGTGAACAAAATTTATAGGAGCAGACTTCCTTTTCTCAATTGGTCTGTCATTGAACGATGACTTATTATTTTTGGGACCATAAGTCATTTTACTTTCATTAGTCATCTCCTCCTCAGTCATAGGTAAATAAGTATAATTGTCATTATAAGGAGGAGGAGCCTTATTAAAACCCAAACCACACCCTTTCTTTTCCTTGTATGCAAGTTGTTGATCACAAAGATTTTTAACCAATTTACTGGAAGAATCAAACTTCTTGATATTTAATTCATTAATTTGATATCTGTTTTGAATATCTTCCAGTTCCTTAGTTAAAATGCATACCTTTTCTTGAGCTTCTAGGAAATGGGCTGTTTTTACACTCACATCATCCTTTAGCTTGATGATGTCTTTTCGCTGAGCTTCAATCTTTTCTTTATAAAGCTTCTCATTTTTAGACAAAGTAAAATTTTTATTTTTTATGTCATTATAATCTTGAATGAGCTCAGCGTTGTGTATTCTGTAAGCCTCAACCCTTTCCCTACACTCAGGAGTACAGAAAACAGAAATTACCTCTTCTTTAGTGAGACCTTTAACAGGAGCTGAAAGAATTTGAGTCATGAATGCAAAATCATCAGCTTCAGTCTCTTCCTCTGGCTTTGGGCTATGTTCGCTTGAAGTCATGAAAGCAATGTTGGATGTAGCAGCTTGATTCTCTAGAGCTGATATGTTCAGACGCTCAATTTCTGAAGTCCAATCAAAGTTGAGGTTGGGCTGAACCACCAGTGCTTGTGCTAATCCTTGCGGCGGTGGACTTCCAGAAGCAGCAGCATCTGCTATACTTGTAGTGGTCACAAGAGCTCTTTCTCGATTAGGAGTTGCAGGTTGGGCAGGAGTTGCAGGAGTTTGATCTCTGTTTATAAGTGGCTTTGGGCAGTTTCGAGCATAGTGTCCTTCCTCATGACAGTTGAAGCAACGAAGATTAAAGGGCACTTTAGCAGCTCCATTCCATGCATTTCCCCACCTGTTTTTACCTGTTCTTTTCACAAACTTTTGGGCTCTGAAAGCTGCCATCGCCATCTGCCAGGTGATGTCCATTTCTTCAACATCATCTGGATGAATCTGTTTCAGATCATCAGGACACCACTTTGGTGGGTCAAGTTTTCCTGCAATAAAAGCATTCAAACAGTTGATCACTGAAGCTGCAATATCCAAGTTTTCCTTTGATTGTTTAGCAAAGAAAGCTATCATTTCGTTGTTAGCAGCGGAAGCAGAAGCAGCAGTAGAGACATTTCCAGAATTTGGAATTGAAGCAGGAGAAGCTGGAGAGACGACTTGATTAGAGGATCCAGATGAGTGCACCTTTGCTGAAGTTGGAGTAGTGGATGAAGTATTTCGAAACATCTGAAAACCACCTTGAGACAATAATGTTGTGTTGCTGTTGTTAGAGGAAGCGGGAGCAATGGAGAAACCAGCAGCTAGCATACTGTTCTTGTAATTTGTTTCTCTTTGTTTATCATCCAGTTCGCATGCCTTAATGTGAGAGATCATCTCTGACAGAGTACATCTAGCGAGATCTTTAGTCTTCTTGATCATAGCAACATGATGATCCCAACTCTTTGGTAGTGCATTAAGAAGTTGTCGGTTTGTAGATGCATTTGTTGTATGAATTTCTTCCATTTGCATTTGAGTGATCAGCTTCACAAACCTCTGAATCTGATTGTCTACCGTTTCACCATAAATATGGTTGAAGTTGTTGAAGTTTTGTTGCAGCAGATTTCTTCGGCTCTCTTTCATATCTTCGTTTCCTTCATATACTTCGATCAGAGAATCCCACAATTCTTTGGCAGATTTGCAGGTGCGAAAGCCAATAGCAATATCAGGACCCAAACCCATGGTTAAGTAGGAAAGAGCTCGATCATCTTCTTCAACAATGAGCAAATCATCTTCAGTGTACTGATCCCTAGGTTTCTTTACCTT
The DNA here is from genome assembly GCA_030545235.1 of Helianthus tuberosus. NCBI lineage: Eukaryota > Viridiplantae > Streptophyta > Magnoliopsida > Asterales > Asteraceae > Helianthus > Helianthus tuberosus. The sequence goes on along the minus strand of CM060411.1, from coordinate 210,259,348 downwards.
AAGACCTGGTTCAGTTGTGCTTTCCATCATGATTTCCCTAGGACCTCGCAAAATGCTTCGCCACAGCTTATAATCCTTAACCTTAAGATGCTGTTCAAAGCGCCACTTCCACTCAGGAAAATCATTAGCATCAGTTAACCTAGGAATGCGTGTTGTGGTACCAAGCTTTGAATCCAAATCTTGTTGTTCTTTAAGGGCAGTCAATTCACTGTTGTTTGACGACATGTTTAATTAATTAGTTAATTAATTAATTGATTTTTGTTTTAAGTCCAAAAGTCAACAGTTCAAATGTCCGTAAATCAGTGTCGTTGCGAGTCGTAACAGCTGGGTTGAAACTGCTGTGGTTGCGAGTCGTAACTGCTGTGGTTGCGAGTCGTAACTAAAACAGGATGAGCCGAAACCAAGGTTGCGAGTCGTAACAGCTTCGGTTGCGAGTGGAGACTGACTACTGGTTGCGAGTCGCAACTGAAACAGGATGAACCGAAACCGTGGTGAATGCGAGTCGAAACCAAAACGTGATGAACCGCAACAATGATGGTTGCGAGTCGTAACCAGAACGTGATGAACCGCAATAGAGATGGTTACGAGTCGGAACCTGCAAAAGAATAAACGATAAGATCTGTTTACTCGCAATCCCGATTTTTCAGCACTTCCAAAATTCAAAGATATCGTAATCTTTGAATCTCTTGACCACCAACTTTCCGTAAAATCAGCAAACACCTTTTTCAGAAATCAACAAACCAAAATCAGTATAATTTTTAATGAATCGGTCATGAACAGTTTAAGTATTTCACTGCAAAACATGTAACAAAACAGATCAGTAGCACAAACGATTCTTGAATCCGAATGATATCAAAACCGAGCCCTTGAATGGCTTCAATTGCTCTGATACCAATTGTAAAACCCGTTAGGATCTTTCAATGATATCAACCTTTAACTTGTGAAGGTGCAGAAAACAATCACAAGCTGATTCAAGAATGAATTATAATAATCAACACAAGAATAATATATGAAATAACAAACCGAAATCTTGCATTCAATGATCAAGCAAAGACTGATACAAGACTTCAAACACAACCGGTTCCTTGTGCCTCTTGTGTCGCCACTAATCAACTCATCAACCACCTCAAACAATGAGGTAATAGTATGCTTAAATACAAAACAACTAGGCCACTAACCTAAGCCCATTGCGACACAAGACCACTAACCCAAACACTAACATAACCGGCCCAAACATGTAAACTAAACATAAACATAATCAACCCTCAAACTATGCTAACCTACATGAATAAACCTTCAAGTTCCAACAATAACGGTTAGTATGCATACAAGCTCGGTCCGTGTCACTCCACATTTATTCATCAAACAGTACACATCAGATACATGTAGTAACATTTGTCAATCTGTATACCAACTTATCCAGTTAAGCACAAAGTATAAGAATTCATTACTCAGGTTCGGCTGGATAAACATTCAAGTTCAACATACTGAATAGCTACATGCATGTTACTGAATAAAACATGTGTGTGTGCTTAATAGGTCTAGGACAGCCCAATGTTACAACCGGCCCAACATCACAACGAGATATCCCTGCGGCCCACACTTCATTCGTGTATATTTATGTGTGTGTGTGTGGCCCTAAACTATTGATATTAAAATCGAGCCACAAAAATCAGATCCATCATGTACGTTTCTTGTATCAATGTACACAAATTTCCAAGCAAAACATCATGCATTACTACATTCACATGATACTCTTGGCTGTCACATGTCACAGACAACATCATTAAATACCTATTTGGTTTTTTATTAGATTAAGGCTATAGCACATGGGCCACCATTCAAGGTTATCAATTTCAAGAACCCACTTTCCTTCAATTATATTGGACCATAAAGCTACTGATTTACTAGGAATCGATCATGTGTATATTTGTGAATTTTAGTGGTTAACTTTGATTGGACCAAACACTAACAGTGAGTTCGAATGAATACAAACTACTTTGAGTTTTGCAAATCAGCCAATACAATCAATAATTATCGGCACTCAACAAGATCACAGATTGTATACCATTCATAATTCCGAGTCCTATTAGCATGAGATCTAACCCACCATAGAACGTATGCTTACTAACATCGATATATCTAATAGTCACCCTAAATCAAATAAATCATACACGTAACAAGAGACAGTCAATCCATGATTAATACAAGGGAGATCACACTGACCGAGTAGTGGATTAGCCAGGCAAAAGGTAATCTTCGAATCTGAGAGGGTGTTGGTGTTCCTGCCGTTGATCACCGAGAGCATGTAGGGTTTGCTATGGTCTCTACATGTTTTTCTTTCCAAGACATAATCGAACCCTATATCTCTTAATGTGTTTATTTCGAATCAAGTGGGCCGAACCCCACTTGGGCCTTGCTTGAGCCGCGTATCAATGCACCATGGGTATGGGTTTGGACTCGGTTTGATTCGGAAGGGGTTTGGGCCGGGAGTTAAGAGAATCACATGTTAAGGAGTGTGCGAGTGTAAGAGGGGTGTGCGACCCGGAACTTGTTCGTGGTTAACTATTGCAAACACAACCCCTAACTGCTTTCCTTCATTTGTAATATCCAATAATATAAACCAACTATATTGATTTCATATATTAAACACAAGGTCACAACATATAAACGGAGATAGTGCATAGGTAATTAACCTTATAATTTCGGGTTGTCACATCATCCCCAACTTGAAAGAAATTTCGTCCCGAAATTTGATAAACATTCTCGGTGAAAAGGAGTGATGGTTTAAGACGATATCGAATTTTCCTCGGGTGCCACATCATCCCTAACTTGAAAGGGAATTTCGTCCCGAAATTCACTAGTTGTATCAGGATTCAATTCAACAATGCCAAACAGGTTAGGGTGCTTGAGCTTCGTCTGATCATCACGTTCCCATGTGAACTCCAGTCCACGTCTCGAGTTCCTACGAACTTTCGCGATTGGGATTCGACCATGCTAACTAACCTCGGTTTCCTGATCCAAGCCTTCGATAGGTTCTAACAAGGGTATCACAAGTGTTTCATCGGCAAACACTGTCTTTGGATTGGAGGCCTAAATGTCATCGCAAACGTTATCGATTCTTTCCAGAATTCTGAATGTTCAACATATCGTAATTAAGCTCGCCACGCTTCCCAAAGCGTACTGCACCCTCCCAGGGTGAGACTTTCGACATGATATGACCACCTACAGCGATCTTCCAGCGTTTCCTGGGCTTTTCAGCTTTCCTGGCAGTCACGCGTTGCCGCCAAACGTTTTCCGATCTAAGCAATCTTCCCAAGAGTTTCGAGTACAAGTCTTGGACCTGTGATTAGGTTGCCACCCACCTTAATCCACAAGAGGATTGGTATTATCGTCCATGCAATGCCTCAAACAGAGCTGTCAATATACAAGAATGGTAACTGCTAGAGTAGAACTCAACCAAGGGAAGTGTCCTTTCAATTCTTACTAAAGTCAATCACACACATGCTCGCAGCATGTCCTTGAGGGTCTGGATGGTTCGTTTATTCTGACCATCTGTCTAATGGTGATAGGTAGTGCTCATGTCTAGACATGAGCCACAAGATTTGTGTGCTGTCTGCCATAAATCGAGTATAAACGCGGATCACCACTCGAGATAGTAGAAGTTGGCACCTCGTGCCTAGAAACCGCCTCTCTCAGAGGAATATTCACAAGCTGTGAAGACTCGTCAGTTTCCTTGATTGCAAGAAAGTGTGCTGGTTCGTCTCTCTTTTATTTGTTGTACATCATATTTAGTGAACACTTGAGTTTGGCATTGCATGTAAATACGCACCTAGCACTATAGCATGAGTTCTTGTGTTACTAGCTTATGTCACGTGATTGATAAACCTTCTCGATCTATGTTGTGATGTTTTTGACTTGCTACTCGAACTTGAAGAATCTTTTAGCATAAGTTGGGAGGAGCTGAGATAAACATGCAAATCGTATAATTATTATGGGTGCACACATAATAATAATGTGGGGTGCATGTGAGTCCCAGTAAGGCCTAACGAGTGTGAAAGGGGTTCCGCTCTGTTATTTGGTTGAACTGGTAGTCCGTAGAAGTCATCGTGAGGTTTGACTCCTACTTTATTTGAACTTTTGACCTTTTTCCCTTTTCCAATATAGAATCATGAGCGGACGAGGTCGTGGACGTGGTCACATTGCTATGACTCAGGCCGAATTGACTGAACTGATAAACACCCGTGTGGCTGAGGCTTTGGCAGCCTACCAAGCTGGTACGATATGTGCCAATTACTCTTTACTCTTGTGTCGCGTACACAACTCTTACCCGTGTGTTGTAATTTCTTTCGTACTTAGGTCAGTAAGCAAATCAGAATCAAAACAATCCACCTGCTTGCACGTTTAAGACGTTCATGGATTGTAGGCCACAGACGTTCAGTGGGACTGAAGGGGCTGTGGGGCTACTGCATTGGTTTGAGAAGGCAGAATCTGTGTTCGCGATGTGTAACTGTCCTGTGGGGGACGGAGAGAAGTATGCTTCAGGCACACTCGAGGATGGTGCCCTGACATGGTGGAATGCCCAGTTCCAGATGTTGGGTATTGAGATGGCGAATGCGACTACTTGGGATGATTAAGGAGCTGATGCGTGAAGAGTACTATCCTCGTGATGAAGTGTAGAAACTAGAGAATGAGTATTATGATTTGAAAATGGTGGGGTCTGAGATTGAGGCATACACGAAACGGTCTCATGAGTTAGCTAATATGTGCCCAAACTTATCATGACCTCCACTCTGAAGAATCGAACTGTATATCAAAGGATTAATCCCATAGGTTAAGGGTTTGGTTACTGCAGCGAACCTCAACAACTTAGCTCAGATCATCCGCTTAGCTCACAAGATCACAAATCAGGAGGTGGAGTGTGGCTTGCTACCACCGCGTGTTTCTACTACTGCTACTATTGCTACAGCTGCTACTCCTGCCACTGATAGCAAGAGAAAATGGAATGATGTGGACAAGGTGTCCAACTCGAATCAGTCACAGAAGAAGCCAGACAACAGCGTCAACCACAGTTTTAGCCAGTCATCTTCTGTGAATCAGAATCAGAGCAACAATTCAAATCAAGGTTCATACGCAAGGAAGCAGCCTAAGTGTAACAAGTGCAACATCCACCATCGTGGGCCGTGCACCCGGCTATGTCACAGGTGCAACAAGGTGGGTCATATGGCTAGAGACTGTAGGGTCTCACTCCCAAGGCAGCAGCAGCAACAAACCCCACAACAACAGCAACCACAGCAACATGAGAGGCAGCAGCCTCAGCAGAATCAGGATAATCGCAAAGGGTGCTTTCAGTGTGGTGATGAGGGTCATTTCAGACGTGATTGCCCTCAACTCAATCAGAATGTTGGTAACAACAACACCACTGGGAATAACAACAATGGGAACAATGGTGGGAACGGTGCGCGTGGGAGATTGTTTACCATTGGTGCGGGGGAAGCTCGTAATGATGGCAACGTTGTGACCGGTACGTTTTCTGTGAACAATCTATTTGCTTCTGTTTTATTCGAATCTGGTGCCGATTGGAGTTATGTGTCTTTGGAGTTCAGTCGTCAGTTAGGATTGAGTCCTGCACCTCTTGTAAACAAACACGTTGTAGAGTTAGCCGATGGCAAAACGATTGAGGCTTCACATGTTCTTTTTGGCTGTAAACTTGATCTTATGGGTCAAGTGTTTGACATTGACCTACTCCCCGTTACTCTTGGAAGTTTTGATTTGGTCATTGGCATGGATTGGTTGTCTAAGCACCAAGCGGAAATCCTATTTAAAGAGAAAATCGTGCGTATCCCTCTCCCAAGTGGAGAATCCTTGATGGTTCAAGGTCATCGAAGTGGTGCAATGGTTGGCATCATCTCAGCAATGAAGGCTCAGAAGTGTCTACGAAAGGGCTACCCTGCTATTTTAGCTCTTGTTACTGATACCCAGCCTGAAGAAAGGAAGATTGAAGACCTTCCAGTTGTTCGCGAGTTTACTGATGTGTTTCCTGAAGAGCTTCCTGGTTTACCTCCACACCGTCAGGTGGAATTTCAGATCGACCTCACACCAGGAGCATCCCGATTGCCCATGCTCCTTATCGTCTTGCACCAGAAGAGTTACAAGAGTTGTCAAATCAACTTCAAGAACTGTTGGATAGAGGTTTTATCCGACCTAGTTCTTCGCCTTGGGGAGCCCCAGTTCTGTTTGTAAAGAAAAAAGACGAGTCCTTTCGTATGTGTATTGATTATCGGGAACTCAACAAGGTAATAGTCAAGAACCGCTATCCTTTACCACGTATCGACGACTTGTTTGACCAGTTGCAAGGGTCAAGTTTCTACTCGAAGATCGATTTAAGATCGGGCTATCATCAGATGAGAGTTCGGGAGGAGGATGTTCCTAAGACAGCTTTTAGAACGCGGTATGGCCATTATGAGTTTCTGGTTATGCCATTTGGGTTGACAAATGCACCAGCGGTCTTCATGGACCTCATGAATCAGGTGTGCAAACCGTATCTCGACGATTTCATCATTATGTTTATCGATGACATCTTGATCTACTCTAAGAGCAAGGAGGACCACGAGCGACATTTGCGCCTTATTTTGGAGCTTCTGAGGAAGGAGCAACTCTATGCGAAATTCTCTAAGTGTGACTTCTGGATTCGAGAAGTGCACTTCCTTGACCACATTGTTAATGAATCGGGGATACACGTGGACCCTGCTAAGATTGATGCTATCAGAAATTGGGCGGCACCAAAGAATCCTTCGGAGGTGCGACAATTTCTTGGTCTCGTTGGGTACTATCGAAGATTTATTAAGGACTTCTCGAAGATCTCACAACCTCTTACCTCATTGACACAAAAAGGTGTGGTATACTCTTGGGGAACGAAGCAGGAAGATGCTTTCCAACTTTTGAAACAAAAACTCTGCAGTGCACCGATCTTGTCTTTACCTGAAGGTACCGAAGATTTTGTGGTGTATTGTGATGCTTCTATTCAGGGTCTCGGTTGCTTGCTGATGCAGCGCGAGAAGGTGATAGCTTACGCTTCTCGGTAGTTGAAGGTTCATGAGAAGCATTACACGAATCACGACTTAGAATTGGGGGTTGTGGTCTTTGCGTTAAAAATCTGGAGGCATTACTTGTACGGTACTAAATGTACTATTTATACCGATCACAAGAGCCTTCAGCATATCTTTGACCAGAAGGAATTGAATATGCGACAGCGTCGCTGGGTAGAACTCTTAAATGAATACGACTATGCAATCAAGTATCACCCAGGTAAAGCTAACGTTGTAGCTGATGCCCTTAGTCGGAAGGAAACGAAACTTAAACGTGTTCGAGCCTTACAGCTCACTATTCACTCAAATCTTCCTGATCAAATACATTCGGCTCAGACCGAAGCGTTGAGGGAAGAAAACCTGGAAGCTGAATATTTGCGGGGCATGGAGAAACGACTCGTGGAGAGGTCAGACGGCATTTATTATTTTATGGAACGGATATGGGTTCCTTTGTTTGGAAATCTTAGGGAGCTTGTGATGGACGAAGCGCACAAGTCTTGATACTCTGTTCACCCGGGTTTGGATAAGATGTATCAGGATCTCAAAGTCTTGTATTGGTGGCCGAAGATCAAAGCTCATATCGCGACGTACGTAAGTAAATGCTTGACTTGTGCGAAAGTCAAGGTGGAGTATCAGAAACCCTCAGGCATGCTTCAACAACCAGAAATACCCATGTGGAAGTGGGAGCAGATTGCTATGGATTTTGTCACTAGACTACCTCGAACTCAAAACGGGAACGATACCATTTGGATGATCCTCGACCGTCTCACGAAATCAGCACACTTCCTTGCGATCAAGGAAACGAATAAGTTCTCTCAACATGCTGTCGTTTATCTGAAAGAAGTGGTTTCTAGGCACGGGGTACCAGCCTCTATTATCTCTGATCGTGATCGTCGTTTCATATCTGATTTATGGCAGTAGATGCATAAATCATTCGGCTCACGTCTCGACGTGAGTACTGCGTATCACCCACAGACGGATGGTCAAAGTGAACGAACCATTCTGACACTCGAAGACATGCTGCGAGCATGTGTGATCGATTTTGGAAAAGGCTGGGAGAAGCACTTGCCGTTGATAGAGTTCTCTTACAACAATAGTTACCATACCAGCATTCAAGCAGCTCCGTTCGAAGCATTGTACGGACGGAAGTGTCGCTCCCCTCTTTGTTGGGCTGAGGTGGGTGACAGCCATATCACAGGTCCGGAACTTATTCTTGAAACTTCTGAAAAGATTGTTCAGATCAGAAATCGTATGGCGGTAGCGCGAGACCGTCAGAAAAGCTACGCTGACAAGCGTAGGAAACCCTTGGAATTTGCTGTAGGCGATCGTGTTATGTTGAAGTCTCACCCTGGAAAGGTGTGGTGCGCTTTGGGAAGCACGGCAAGCTTAATCCATGCTATGTTCAGCCATTCAAAGTTTTGGAGCGTATTGGTAAAGTGGCATACAAACTCGCGTTACCTGCTGAGTTGGGTAACGTTCATAATGTGTTCCATGTTTCGCAACTGAAGAAGTGTTTGTCTAATAAAACACTGGTGGTACCACTTCAAGAACTAAAGATCGATGACAAATTGCAGTTTGTTGAGGAACCAATAGAAATTATGGATCGGGAAGTCAAGGTTCGTAAGCATAGTCGGATTCCAATCGTGAGAGTTCGTTGGAACCCAAGACCTGGACTGGAGTTCACGAGGGAACGCGAGGATCAGATGAAGCTCAAGTACCCGCACTTATTCCCAACCGACCAATCTAAATCTGATGCAACTGGTGAATTTCGAGGAGAAATTTCCTTTCAAGTTGGGGATGATGTGACACCTTCGGAAAATCCACAGTCATCCTGATTTAACACCTTGTCGCTTTGGATTACTTATCAAATTTCGGGAAGAAATTTCTTTCAAGTTGGGGATGATGTGACAACCCGAGATTTCAAGGTCTTTCCTTTACACATCACTGACTTCAAATTTCTGTTTTTACAATTTGGTTTACGTGGTGTCTGTACAGTTTATCTGAATGATTAATGTTTTATGTGTAATGGTGATTGTTATATGTGTAGTGTTAAAAATAGTTTATTTAGGGTTTAATAATGTTCTTCTCCACCAATTCCTCTCGACGAAGAAGGGGATCCTTCGCCGACCTCATCTCGACGAAGAAGGGGGTTCTTCGTTGAAGAAGGTTCTTCGCCGAAGATGGCCTTCGGCCCAGAACAGTTCACGGCCCAACTGTTGATGATTATGTGATTGTATAACCTTTATAACCATCAGACGTAAACTAAAAACCCTAAAGTCTCCCTTTTTCCTTCCTGTTCGACGGCAAACTTGGTTCCCTTGAAGCTCTCAATCATTCGATCACCTCTCCACTCCTTGTGTCATTTTGTTTATCGGTTAGTTTCTAACGTTATTATTCGATGAGTTTATGATGATTGTGATGTTATGTGAATTAGGGTTTTAATAGGTTGATAGATCTAGAACGTTACATGATGCGGTGGTTCCGATGATTATATACATTTATGTATTCGTATTGTGATTCCTTGATTTCGTGTAATAAGTTGATGACTTGATAGATTAACATTTGATGGTTCATGGTCTGTGAATGTCACATGTTAATGCTCGATGAAACTGTTATGTGTGGAGCAAATCTGAATGCTTGATGATTGCTTATAACTAGGATGTTTACTCGTGCAATGATCGATGTTGTTGAAACTGTTAAGTTATTACTGTTGTTAGAGATCTAAGGGTTGAAACTGTTTCATCACCTGATGAAGGGCGACGAAGATGGGTTGTCGACGAAACATGGTGGTTCTTCATCGGACCTTGCCCCGACGAAGGATGATCCTTCGTCACAAGGGATATTTCACTGTGAAAGTAGATAGGAGTAACAATGGATTAATATAATGCTTTTGTTGACGAATAATTGTGTTACAAGAGGTTAATGTTGCATGATAATAATAACTAATGACGAAAATCCTGATTCAACTTGTGTAGTTAAAAACACCCATCTTTTGTAGGTTGTTATGTGATATTCACATGAGATGTGAACATGTATTAAACTGGTTATTTGATATATGATATATGGTGACCTTGTGATAAATGCATATTGTGTACAAATACGTGACTTACTGTGTACAAATACGTGACTTGTTTGATTGTGTAACTAATGTTGATTGGTAACCACGGTAGGGTTTGGGTTGACCAACTTGGATGGGTAATTTAACATACCGAGCAAATCAAAGGTGAGTTGATTCCTCTTAAGCATGCGTCCAGGTGGTTGGGACAGTCATTGGGTATCCCTGAGAGGGATAGGTTTTTGGGTAAATCAAATGGGAATTCCTGAGAGGAATACGTCTTGTGGGTAAAATCTGGAATATTGGATAATACACTCATCCTATCACCTTTAAGTCCCATCTTGTTTGTTACCTGAGAGGTAACGGAGTATTAGTTAGTAGCGCTATCTAGGTTTGGCACCCTCACCCCGTACCTGAGAGGACGGGTGTGAACTAATGACTCAGTCATGCCCAATGCTTTGATAGGAGCACTAGGGAAAGGGCAAAATAAATCTGGAGCCGTCGTGTATTCGAGTTATTATCAACATTATAATCAATGAACTAAACTAAATACTTGGTAACCGACGTTTACATAAAACTATGAACTCATAACGTTGTCTGATACACTTGTTACATGCTCGCAGGTCGTTAGATGCTTTGGATGAGGAACTTGCTATCTGGATGGCTGGAGTGGTCATGGGTCGCATTGCTTGGATATGCATGTCTTGTTTACTGAATTCATATACATTGGGTTTTGAAATATTTAAACAATGAATTACTATTCGCTTCCGCTGACACTATTTAACTTGGATTATGTTTTATGAATGTTTTACTTAATGAATGGGAATTTTGTTAAACATCTTATGATTAGTGCGATGTGATTGGTGGCTAGATCCTGGTACGTCACACGCCTAGCGAGGTTACCGCATGTCGTATTTTGGGGGTGTGACATATATCAACATTGCCCTTGATTTTCTTAATTGTATATCTCTTAAATGTCAACATATACACGTGTGATTTAGTTTACGAATATTTTTCAATGCCGAGAACCTCGTTCAGAGAGTAAAAAACGCGTATGGTTCACAATGGTGTAAAATTAAAATTGGATATACCGGGCTAGGATTCGAGTTATAGGAACAAGGGCCAAACCAACCACCCAAGAATGGAATCGTCGAGCGAAAACACCTGACAACCTCCTAGAAGTAGCTTTTCTTGCCACCAGACCTTTCTCCATCAATTAGGAATCTGATGCCGTCACTAAACACATTCCTTAAATTGTAGCCATTTGTTGAGTGTTTTTTTTTGTGTCTAATCCGCATATAGATCACCATTGCCCTTGATTTTCTTAACTGTATATCTCTTAAATGTCAACATATACACGTGTGATTTAGTTTACGAAGATTTTTCAATGCCGAGAACCTCGATCAGAAAGTAAAAAAGGCGCAAGGTTCACAATGGTGTAAAATTGAAATGGGATATACCAGGCTAGGATTCGAGTTACAGGAACAAGGGACAAACGAACCACCCAAGAATGGAATCATCGAGCGAAAACACTTGACAACCTCCTAGAAGCTGCTTTTCTTGCCACCAGACCTCTCTCCATCAATTAGGAATCTGATGCCGTCTCTAAACACATTCCTTAAATTGTAGCCATTTGTTGAGTGTGTTTTTTTATTTTTTGTTGTCTAATCCACATATATATATCACCATTGCCCTTGATTTTCTTGACTTTATATCTCTTAAACGTCAACATATCCATGTGTGATTTAGTTTATGAAGATTTTTCAATGCCGAGAACCTCCATCTGAGAGTAAAAAGGCGTAAAGTTCACAATGGTGTAAAATTAAAATGGGATATACCGGGCTAGGATTCGAGTTACAGGAACAAGGGCCAAACCAACCACCCAAGAATGGAATCTTCGAGCGAAAACACTTGAAAACCTCCTAGAAGTTGCTTTTCTTGCCACCAGACCTTTCTCCATCAATTAGGAATCTGATGCCGTCACTAAACACATTCCTTAAATTGTAGCCATTTGTTGAGTGTTTTTTTTGTGTCTAATCCGCATATATATCACCATTGCCCTTGATTTTCTTGACAGTATATCTCTTAAATGTCAACATATACACGTGCGATTTTGTTTACGAAGATTTTTCAATGCTGAGAACCTCGATCAGAGAGTAAAAAAGGCGTAAGGTTCAAAATGGTGTAAAATTAAAATGGGATATACCGGGCTAGGATTCGATTTACAGGAACAAGGGCCAGACCAACCACCCAAGAATGGAATCGTCGAGCGAAAACACTCGACAACCTCCTAGAAGCAGCTTTTCTTGCCACCAGACCTTTCACCATCAATTAGGAATCTGATGCCGTCACTAAACACATTTCTTAAATTGTAGTCATTTGTTGAGTGTTTTTTTTTTTGTCTAATCCGCATATATATCACCATTGCCCTTTATTTTCTTGACTGTATATCTCTTAAATGTCAACATATACACGTGTTTAGTTTACGAAGATTTTTCAATGCTGAGAACCTCGATTAGAGAGTAAAAAAGGCGTAAGGTTCACAATGGTGTAAAATTAAAATGGGATATACCCGGCTAGGATTCGAATTACAGGAACAAGGGCCAAACCAACCACCCAAGAATGGAATCGTCGAGCGAAAACACTCAACAACCTCCTAGAAGCAGCTTTTCTTGCCACCAGACCTTTCTCCATCAATTAGGAATCTGATGCCGTCACTAAACACATTCCTTAAATTGTAGCCATTTTTTGAGTGTTTTTTTATGTCTAATCCGCATATATATCTCCATTGCCCTTGATTTTCTTGACTGTATATCTCTTAAATGTCGACATATACATGTGTGATTTAGTTTACAAAGATTTTTCAATGCCGAGAATCTCGATCAAAGAGTAAAAAAGGCGTAAGGTTCACAATGGTGTAAAATTAAAATGGGATATACCGGGCTAGGATTCAAGTTACAGGAACAAGGGCCAAACCAACCACCCAAGAATGGAATCGTCGAGCGAAAACACTTGACAACCTCCTAGAAACTGCTTTTCTTGCCACCAGACCTTTCTCCATCAATTAGGAATCTGATGCCGTCACTAAACACATTCCTTAAATTGTAGCCATTTGTTGAGTGTTTTTTTTGGTGTCTAATGCGCATATATATCACCATTTCCCTTGATTTTCTTGACTGTATATCTCTTAAATGTCAACATATACACGTGTGATTTTGTTTACGAAGATTTTTCAATGCCGAGAACCTCGATTAGAGAGTAAAAAAGGCGTAAGGTTCACAATTGTGTAAAATTAAAATGGGATATAGCGTGCTAGGATTCGAGTAACAGGAACAAGGGCCAAACCAACCACCCAAGAATAGAATCGTCGAGCGAAAACACTTGACAACCTCCTAGAAGCAGCTTTTCTTGCCACCAGACCTTTCTCCTCAATTAGGAATCTGATGCCGTCAGTAAACACATTCCTTAAATTGTAGCCATTTGTTGAGTGTATTTTTTTTGGTGTCTAATCCGATTATATATCACCATTGCCCTTGATATTCTTGCATGTATTTCTCTTAAATGTCAACATATACACGTGTGATTTAGTTTACGAAGATTTTTCAATGCCGAGAACCTCGATCAGAGAGTAAAAGAGGCGTAAGGTTCACAATGGTGTAAAATTAAAATGGGATATACCGGGCTAGGATTCGAGTTACAGGAACAAGGGCCAAACCAACCACCCAAGAATGGAATCATCGAGCGAAAACAATTAACAACCTCCTAGAAGCAGCTATTCTTGGCACCACACCTTTCTCCATCAATTAGGAATCTGAAGCCGTCACTAAACACATTCCTTATATTGGAGCCATTTGTTAAGTGTTTTTTTTTGTGTCTAATCCGCATATATATCACCAATGCCCTTGATTTTCTTGACTGAATATCTCTTAAATGTCAACATATACACGTGTGATTTTGTTTACGAAGATTTTTCAATGCCGAGAACCTCGATCAGAGAGTAAAAAAGGCATAAGGTTCACAATAGTGTAAAATTAAAATGGGATATACCGGACTAGGATTCGAGTTACAGGAACAAGGGCCAAACCAACCACCCAAGAATGGAATCGTCGAGCGAAAACACTTGACAACCTCCTAGAAGTAGCTTTTCTTGCCACCAGACATTTCTCCATCAATTAGGAATCTGATGCTGTCACTAAACACATTCCATAAATTGTAGCCATTTGTTGAGTGTTTTTTTTTTGTGTCTAATCCGCATATATATCACCATTTCCCTTGATTTTCTTGACTGTATATCTCTTAAATGTCAACATATACACGTGTGATTTAGTTTAAGAAGATTTTTCAACGCAGAGAACGTCGATCAGAGAGTAAAAAAGGCGTAAGGTTCACAATGGTGTAAAATTAACATGGGATATACCGGGCTAGGATTCGAGTTACAGGAACAAGGGCCAAACCAACAACCCAAGAATGGAATCGTCGAGCGAAAACACTTGACAACCTCCTAGAAGCAGCTTTTATTGCCACCAGACATTTCTCCATCAATTAGGAATCTGATGCCGTCACTAAACACATTCCTTAAATTGTAGCCATTTGTTGAGTGTTTTTTTGTGTCTAATCCGCATATATATCTCCATTGCCCTTGATTTTCTTAACTGTATATCTCTTAAATGTCAACATATACACGTGTGATTTAGTTTACGAAGATTTTTCAATGCCGAGAACCTCGATCAGAGAGTAAAAGAGGCGTAAGGTTCACAATGGTGTAAAATTAAAATGGGATATACCGGGCTAGGATTCGAGTTACAGGAACAAGGGCCAAACCAACCAGCCAAGAATGGAATCGTCGAGCGAAAACACTTGACAACCTCCTAGAAACAGCTTTTCTTGCCACCAGACCTTTCTCCATCAATTAGGAATCTGATGCTGTCAATAAACACATTCCTTAAATTGTAGCCATTTGTTGAGTGTTTTTTTTTGTGTCTAATCCGCATATATATCACCAATGCCCATGATTTTCTTTACTGTATATCTCTTAAATGACAACTTATACACGTGTGATTTAGTTTATGAAGATTTTTCAATGCCGAGAACCTCGATCAGAGAGTAAAAAAGGCGTAAGGTTCACAATTGTGTAAAATTAAAATGGGATATACCGGGCTAGGATTCGAGTTACAGGAACAAGGGCCAAACCAACCACCCAAGAATGGAATCGTCGAGCGAAAACAATTGACAACCTCCTAGAAGCAGCTTTTCTTGGCACCAGACCTTTCTCTATCAATTAGGATTCTGAAGCCGTCACTAAACACATTCCTTAAATTGTAGCCATTTGTTAAGTGTTTTTTTTGTCTAATCCGCATATATATCACCAATGCCCTTGATTTTCTTGACTGTATATCTCTTAAATGTCAACATATACACGTGTGATTGAGTTTACGAAGATTTTTCAATGCCGAGAACCTCGATCAGAGAGTAAAAAAGGAGTACGGTTCACAATGGTGTAAAATTAAAATGGGATATACCAGACTAGGATTCGAGTTACAGGAAAAAGGGCCAAACCAACCACCCAAGAATGGAATCGTCGAGCGAAAACACTTGACAACCTCCTAGAAGTAGCTTTTCTTGCCACCAGACATTTCTCCATCAATTAGGAATCTGATGCTGTCACTAAACACATTCCATAAATTGTAGCCATTTGTTGAGTGTTTTTTTTTGTGTATAATCCGCATATATATCACCATTGCCCTTGATTTTCATAACTGAATATCTATTAAATGTCAACATATACACGTGTGATTTAGTTTACGAATATTTTTCAATGCCGAGAACCTCGATCAGAGAGTAAAAAAGGTGTAAGGTTCACAATGGTGTAAAATTAAAATGTGATATACCGGACTAGTATTCGAGTTATAGGAACAAGGGCCAAACCAACCACCCAAGAATGGAATCGTCGAGCGAAAACACTTGACAACCTCCTAGAAGCAGCTTTTCTTGCCACCAGACCTTTCTCCATCAATTAGGAATCTCATGCCATCACTAAACACATTCCTTAAATTCTAGCTATTTGTTGAGTGTTTTTTTTTTGTGTCTAATCCGCATATATATCACCAATGCCCATAATTTTCTCGACTGTATATCTCTTAAATGTCAACATATACACGTGTGATTTAGTTTACGAAGATTTTTCAATGCCGAGATCCTCGATCAGAGAGTAAAAAAGGCGTAAGGTTCACAATGGTGTAAAATTAAAATGGGTTATACCGGGCTCGGATTCGAGTTACAGGAACAAGGGCCAAACCAACCACCCAAGAATGGAATCGTCGAGCGACAACACTTGAGAACCTCCTAGAAGCAGCTTTTCTTGCCACCAGACCGTTCTCCATCAATTAGGAATCTGATGCCGTCACTAAACACATTCCTTAAATTGTAGTCATTTGTTGAGTGTTTTTTTTTGGTGTCTAATCCGCATATATATCACCATTGCCCTTGATTTTCTTGACTGTATATCTCTTAAATGTCAACATATACACATGTGATTTAGTTTACGGGGATTTTTCAATGCCAAGAACCTCGATCAGAAAGTAAAAAAGGCGTAAGGTTCACAATGGTGTAAAATTAAAATGGGATATCCTGGGCTAGGATTCGAGTTACAGGAACAAGGGCCAAACCGACCACCCAAGAATGGTATCGTCGAACGAAAACACTTGACAACCTCCTAGAAGCGGCTTTTCTTGCCACCAGACCTTTCTCCATCAATTAGGAATTTGATACCGTCACAAAACACATTCCTTAAATTGTAGCCATTTGTTGAGTGTATTGTTTTTGGTGTCTAATCCGTATATATATCACCATTGCCCTTGATTTTCTGGACTGTATTTCTCTCAAATGTCAACATATACACGTGTGATTTGGTTTACGAAGATTTTTCAATGCCGAGAACCTCGATCAGTGAGTAAAAAAGGCGTAAGGTTCACAATGGAGTAAAATTAAAATGGGATATACCGGGCTAGGATTCGATTTACAGGAACAAGGGCCAAACCAACCACCCAAGAATAGAATAGTCAAGCGAAAACACTTGACAACCTCCTAGAAGAAGCTTTTCTTGCCACCAGACCTTTCTCCATCAGTTAGGAATTTGTTATCGTCACTGAACACATTCCTTAAATTGTTGCTATTTGTTGAGTGTATTTTTTTTTTTTTTGGTTTCTAATCCGCATACATATGACCATTACCCTTGATTTTCTTGACTGTATATCTCTTAAATGTCAACATATACACGTGTGATTTAATTTACAAAGATATTTCAATGCCGAGAACCTAGATCAGAGAGTAAAAAAGGCGTAAGGTTCACAATGGTGTAAAATTAAAATGGGATATACCAGGCTAGGATTCGAGTTACAGGAACAAGGGCCAAACCAACCACCCAAGAATTGAATCGTTGAGCGAAAACACTTGAAAACCTCCTGGAAGCAGCTTTCTTGCCACCAGACCTTTCTCCATCAATTAGGAATCTGATGCCGACACTAAACACATTCCTTAAATTGTAGCCATTTGTTGAGTGTTTTTTTTTGGTGTCTAATCCGCATATATATCACCGTTGCCCTTGATTTTCTTGACTGTATATCTCTTAAATGTCAAAATATACACGTGTGATTTAGTTTACGAAGATTTTTCAACGCAGAGAACGTCGATCAGAGAGTAAAAAAGGCGTAAGGTTCACAATGGTGTAAAATTAAAATGGGATATACCGGGCTAGGATTCGAGTTACAGGAACAAGGGCCAAACCAACAACCCAAGAATGGAATCGTCGAGCGAAAACACTTGACAACCTCCTAGAAGCAACTTTTATTGCCACCAGACCATTCTCCATCAATTAGGAATCTGATGCCGTCACTAAACACATTCCTTAAATTGTAGCCATTTGTTGAGTGTTTTTTTTGGTGTCTAATCCGCATATATATCACCATTGCCCTTTATTTTCTTGACTGTATATCTCTTAAATGTCAACATATACACGTGTGACTTAGTTTGCGTAGATTTTTCAATGCCGAGAACCTCGATCAGAGAGTAAAAAAGGCGTAAGGTTCACAATGGTGTAAAATTAAAATGGGATATACCAGGCTATGATTTGAGTTACAGGAACAAGGGCCAAACCAACCACCCAAGAATGGAATCGTCGAGCGAAAACACTTGACAACCTCCTAGAAGCAGCTTTTCTTGCCACCAGACCTTTCTCCATCAATTAGGAATCTCATGCCATCACTAAACACATTCCTTAAATTCTAGCTATTTGTTGAGTGTTTTTTTTTTGTGTCTAATCCGCATATATATCACCAATGCCCATAATTTTCTCGACTGTATATCTCTTAAATGTCAACATATACACGTGTGATTTAGTTTACGAAGATTTTTCAATGCCGAGATCCTCGATCAGAGAGTAAAAAAGGCGTAAGGTTCACAATGGTGTAAAATTAAAATGGGTTATACCGGGCTCGGATTCGAGTTACAGGAACAAGGGCCAAACCAACCACCCAAGAATGGAATCGTCGAGCGACAACACTTGAGAACCTCCTAGAAGCAGCTTTTCTTGCCACCAGACGGTTCTCCATCAATTAGGAATCTGATGCCGTCACTAAACACATTCCTTAAATTGTAGTCATTTGTTGAGCGTTTTTTTTTTGGTGTCTAATCCGCATATATATCACCATTGCCCTTGATTTTCTTGACTGTATATCTCTTAAATGTCAACATATACACATGTGATTTAGTTTACGGGGATTTTTCAATGCCAAGAACCTCGATCAGAAAGTAAAAAAGGCGTAAGGTTCACAATGGTATAAAATTAAAATGGGATATCCTGGGCTAGGATTCGAGTTACAGGAACAAGGGCCAAACCGACCACCCAAGAATGGTATCGTCGAACGAAAACACTTGACAACCTCCTAGAAGCGGCTTTTCTTGCCACCAGACCTTTCTCCATCAATTAGGAATTTGATACCGTCACAAAACACATTCCTTAAATTGTAGCCATTTATTGAGTGTATTGTTTTTGGTGTCTAATCCGTATATATATCACCATTGCCCTTGATTTTCTGGACTGTATTTCTCTCAAATGTCAACATATACACGTGTGATTTGGTTTACGAAGATTTTTCAATGCCGAGAACCTCGATCAGTGAGTAAAAAAGGCGTAAGGTTCACAATGGAGTAAAATTAAAATGGGATATACCGGGCTAGGATTCGATTTACAGGAACAAGGGCCAAACCAACCACCCAAGAATAGAATAGTCAAGCGAAAACACTTGACAACCTCCTAGAAGAAGCTTTTCTTGCCACCAGACCTTTCTCCATCAGTTAGGAATTTGTTATCGTCACTGAACACATTCCTTAAATTGTTGCTATTTGTTGAGTGTATTTTTTTTTTTTTGGTTTCTAATCCGCATACATATGACCATTACCCTTGATTTTCTTGACTGTATATCTCTTAAATGTCAACATATACACGTGTGATTTAATTTACAAAGATATTTCAATGCCGAGAACCTAGATCAGAGAGTAAAAAAGGCGTAAGGTTCACAATGGTGTAAAATTAAAATGGGATATACCAGGCTAGGATTCGAGTTACAGGAACAAGGGCCAAACCAACCACCCAAGAATTGAATCGTTGAGCGAAAACACTTGAAAACCTCGTGGAAGCAGCTTTCTTGCCACCAGACCTTTCTCCATCAATTAGGAATCTGATGCCGACACTAAACACATTCCTTAAATTGTAGCCATTTGTTGAGTGTTTTTTTTTGTGTCTAATCCGCATATATATCACCGTTGCCCTTGATTTTCTTGACTGTATATCTCTTAAATGTCAAAATATACACGTGTGATTTAGTTTACGAAGATTTTTCAACGCAGAGAACGTCGATCAGAGAGTAAAAAAGGCGTAAGGTTCACAATGGTGTAAAATTAAAATGGGATATACCGGGCTAGGATTCGAGTTACAGGAACAAGGGCCAAACCAACAACCCAAGAATGGAATCGTCGAGCGAAAACACTTGACAACCTCCTAGAAGCAACTTTTATTGCCACCAGACCATTCTCCATCAATTAGGAATCTGATGCCGTCACTAAATACATTCTTTAAATTGTAGCCATTTGTTGAGTGTTTTTTTTGGTGTCTAATCCGCATATATATCACCATTGCCCTTTATTTTCTTGACTGTATATCTCTTAAATGTCAACATATACACGTGTGACTTAGTTTGCGTAGATTTTTCAATGCCGAGAACCTCGATCAGAGAGTAAAAAAGGCGTAAGGTTCACAATGGTGTAAAATTGAAATGGGATATACCAGGCTATGATTTGAGTTACAGGAACAAGGGCCAAACCAACATCCCAAGAATGGAATCGTCGAGCGAAAACACTTGACAACCTCCTAGAAGCAGCTTTTATTGCCACCAGACCTTTCTCCATCAATTAGGAATCTGATGCCGTCACTAAACACATTCCTTAAATTGTAGCCATTTGTTGAGTGTTTTTTTGTGTCTAATCCGCATATATATCTCCATTGCCCTTGATTTTCTTGACTGTATATCTCTTAAATGTCAACATATATACATGTGTGATTTAGTTTACAAAGATTGTTCAATGCCGAGAATCTCGATCAGAGTAAAAAAGGCGTAAGGTTCACAATGGTGTAAAATTAAAATGGGATATACCGGGCAATGATTTGAGTTACAGGAACAAGGGCCAAACCAACATCCCAAGAATGGAATCGTCGAGCGAAAACACTTGGCAACCTCCTAGAAGCAGCTTTTATTGCCACCAGACCTTTCTCCATCAATTAGTCATCTGATGCCGTCACTAAACACATTCCTTAAATTGTAGCCATTTGTTGAGTGTTTTTTTTTTTGTGTCTAATCCGCATATATATCACCATTGCCCTTGATTTTCTTGACTGTATATCTCTTAAATGTCAAAATATACACGTGTGATTTAGTTTACGAAGATTTTTCAACGCAGAGAACGTCGATCAGAGAGTAAAAAAGGCGTAAGGTTCACAATGGTGTAAAATTAAAATGGGATATACCGGGCTAGGATTCGAGTTACAGGAACAAGGGCCAAACCAACAACCCAAGAATGGAATCATCGAGCGAAAACACTTGACAACCTCCTAGAAGCAACTTTTATTGCCACCAGACCTTTCTCCATCAATTAGGAATCTAATGCCGTCACTAAACACATTCCTTAAATTGTAGCCATTTGTTGTGTTTTTTTGTGTCTAATCCGCATATATATCTCCATTGCCCTTGATTTTCTTGACTGTGTATCTCTTAAATGTCAACATATACATGTGTGATTTAGTTTACAAAGATTTTTCAATGCCGAGAATCTCGATCAGAGAGTAAAAAAAGCGTAAGGTTCACAATGGTGTAAAATTAAAATGGGATATACCGGGCTAGGATTCGAGTTATAGGAACAAGGGCCAAACCAACCACCTAAGGATGGAATCGTCGAGCGAAAACACTTGACAACCTCCTAGAAGCACCTTTTCTTGCCACCAGACCTGTCTCCATCAATTAGGAATCACATGCCGTCACTAAACACATTCCTTAAATTGAAGCCATTTGTTGAGTGTTTTTTTTTGTGTCTAATCCGCATATATATCACCAATACCCATGATTTTCTTTACTGTATATCTCTTAAATGTCAACATATACACGTGTGATTTAGTTTATGAAGATTTTTCAATGCCGAGAACCTCGATCAGAGAGTAAAAAAAGGCGTAAGGTTCACAATTGTGTAAAATTAAAATGGATTATATGGGGCTAGGATTCGAGTTACAGGAACAAGGGCCAAACCAACCACCCAAGAATGGAATCGTCGAGCGACAACACTTGACAACCTCCTAGAAGCAGCTTTTCTTGCCACCAGACCATTCTCCATCAATTAGGAATCTGATGCCATCACTAAATACATTCCTTAAATTGTAGCCATTTGTTGAGTGTTTTTTTTGGTGTCTAATCCGCATATATGTCACCATTGCCCTTTATTTTCTTGACTGTATATCTCTTAAATGTCAACATATACACGTGTGACTTAGTTTGCGTAGATTTTTCAATGCCGAGAACCTCGATCAGAGAGTAAAAAAGGCGTAAGGTTCACAATGGTGTAAAATTAAAATGGGATATACCGGGCTATGATTTGAGTTACAGGAACAAGGGCCAAACCAACATCCCAAGAATGGAATCGTCGAGCGAAAACACTTGACAACCTCCTAGAAGCAGCTTTTATTGCCACCAGACCTTTCTCCATCAATTAGGAATCTGATGCCGTCACTAAACACATTCCTTAAATTGTAGCCATTTGTTGAGTGTTTTTTTGTGTCTAATCCACATATATATCTCCATTGCCCTTGATTTTCTTGACTGTATATCTCTTAAATGTCAACATATACATGTGTGATTTAGTTTACAAAGACTTTTCAATGCCGAGAATCTCGATCAGAGTAAAAAAGGCGTAAGGTTCACAATGGTGTAAAATTAAAATGGGTTATACCGGGCTAGGATTCGAGTTACAGGAACAAGGGCCAAACCAACCAACCAATAATGGAATCGTCGAGCGAAAACACTTGACAACCTCCTAGAAACAACTTTTCTTGCCACCAGACCTTTCTCCATCAATTAGGAATCTGATGCCGTCACTAAACACATTCCTTAAATTGTAGCCATTTGTTGAGTGTTTTTTTTGGTGACTAATGCGCATATATATCACCATTGCCCTTGATTTTCTTGACTGTATATCTCTTAAATGTCAACATATACACGTGTGTTTTTGTTTACGAAGATTTTTCAATGCCGAGAACCTCGATTAGAGAGTAAAAAAGGAGTAAGGTTCACAATTGTGTAAAATTAAAATGGGATATATCGGGCTAGGATTCGAGTTACAGGAACTAGGGCGAAACCAACCACCCAAGAATAGAATCATCGAGCGAAAACACTTGACAACCTCCTAGAAGCAGCTTTTCTTGCCACCAGACCTTTTTCCATCAATTAGAAATCTGATGCCGTCACTAAACACATTCCTTAAATTGTAGCCATTTGTTGAGTGTATTTTTTTTTTGTCTAATCCGCATATATATCACCATTGCCCTTGATTTTCTTGCATGTATTTCTCTTAAATGTCAACATATACACGTGTGATTTAGTTTACGAAGATTTTTCAATGCCGAGAACCTCGATCAGAGAGTAAAAGAGGCGTAAGGTTCACAATGGTGTAAAATTAAAATGGGATATACCGGGCTAGGATTCGAGTTACAGGAACAAGGGCCAAACCAACCACCCAAGAATGGAATCGTCGAGCGAAAACACTTGACAACCTCCTAGAAGCGGCTTTTCTTGCCACCAGACCTTTCTCCATCAATTAGGAATTTGATACCATCACAGAACACATTCCTTAAATTGTAGCCATTTGTTGAGTGTATTGTTTTTGGTGTCTAATCCGTATATATATCACCATTGCCCTTGATTTCTGGACTGTATTTCTCTCAAATGTCAACATATACACGTGTGATTTAGTTTACGAAGATTTTTCAATGCCGAGAATCCCGATCAGTGAGTAAAAAAGGCGTAAGGTTCACAATAGAGTAAAATTAAAATGGGATATACCGGGCTAGGATTCGATTTACAGGAACAAGGGCCAAACCAACCACCCAGGAATAGAATCGTCAAGCGAAAACACTTGACAACCTCCTAGAAGCAGCTTTTCTTGCCACCAGACCTTTCTCCATCAGTTAGGAATTTGATATCGTCACTGAACACATTCCTTAAATTGTTGCTATTTGTTGAGTGTATTTTTTTTGGTTTCTAATCCGCTTACATATGACCATTACCCTTGATTTTCTTGACAGTGTATCTCTTAAATGTCAACATATACACGTGTGATTTAATTTACAAAGATATTTCAATGCCGAGAACCTCGATCAGAGAGTAAAAAAGGCGTAAGGTTCACAATGGTGTAAAATTAAAATGGGATATACCGAGGTAGGATTCGAGTTACAGGAACAAGGGCCAAACCAACCACCCAAGAATGGAATCGTCAAGCGAAAACACTTGACAACCTCCTAGAAGCAGCTTTTCTTGCCACCAGACCTTTCTCCATCAATTAGGAATCTGATGCCGTCACTAAACACATTCCTTAAATTGTAGCCATTTGTTGGGTGTTTTTTTTTTGCGTCTAATCCGCATATATATCACCATTGCCCTTGATTTTCTTGATTGTATATCTCTTAAATGTTAACATATACACGTGTGATTTAGTTTATGAATATTTTTCAATGCCGAGAACCTCGATTAGAGAGTAAAAAAGGCGTAAGGTTCACAATGGTGTAAAATTAAAATGGGATATACCAGGCCAGGATTCGAGTTATAGGAACAAGGGCCAAACCAACCACCTAAGGATGGAATCGTCGAGCGAAAACACTTGACAACCTCCTAGAAGCACCTTTTCTTGCCACTAGACCTATCTCCATCAATTAGGAATCTCATGCCGTCACTAAACACATTCCTTAAATTGAAGCCATTTGTTGAGTGTTTTTTTTTTGTGTCTAATCCGCATATATATCACCAATGCCCATGATTTTCTTTACTGTATATCTCTTAAATGTCAACATATACACGTGTGATTTAGTTTATGAAGATTTTTCATTGCCGAGAACCTCGATCAGAGAGTAATAAAGGCATAAGGTTCACAATTGTGTAAAATTAAAATGGATTATACGGGGCTAGGATTCGAGTTACAGGAACAAGGGCCAAACCAACCACCCAAGAATGGAATCGTCGAGCGACAACACTTGACAACCTCCTAGAAGCAGCTTTTCTTGCCACCAGACCATTCTCCATCAATTAGGAATCTGATGCCGTCACTAAATACATTCCTTAAATTGTAGCCATTTGTTGAGTGTTTTTTTTGTGTCTAATCCGCATATATATCACCATTGCCCTTTATTTTCTTGACTGTATATCTCTTAAATGTCAACATATACACGTGTGATTTAGTTTGCGTAGATTTTTCAATGCCGAGAACCTCGATCAGAGAGTAAAAAAGGCGTAAGGTTCACAATGGTGTAAAATTAAAATGGGATATACCGGGCTAGGATTCGAGTTACAGGAACAAGGGCCAAACCAACAACCCAAGAATGGAATCGTCGAGTGAAAACACTTGACAACCACCTAGAAACAGCTTTTCTTGCCACCAGACCTTTCTCCATCAATTAGGAATCTGATGCCGTCACTAAACACATTCCTTAAATTGTAGCCATTTGTTGAGTGTTTTTTTTTTGTGACTAATGCGCATATATATCACCATTGCCCTTGATTTTCTTGACTGTATATCTCTTAAATGTCAACATATACACGTGTGATTTTGTTTACGAAGATTTTTCAATGCCGAGAACCTCGATTAGAGAGTAAAAAAGGCGTAAGGTTCACAATTGTGTAAAATTAAAATGGGATGTTCCGGGCTAGGATTCGAGTTACAGGAACTAGGGCGAAACCAACCACCCAAGAATAGAATCATCGAGCGAAAACACTTGACAACCTTCTAGAAGCAGCTTTTCTTGCCACCAGACCTTTCTCCATTAATTAGGAATCTGATGCCGTCACTAAACACATTCCTTAAATTGTAGCCATTTGTTGAGTGTATTTTTTTGTGTCTAATCCGCATATATATCACCATTGCCCTTGATTTTCTTGCCTGTATTTCTATTAAATGTCAACATATACACGTGTGATTTAGTTTACAAAGATTTTTCAATGCCGAGAACCTCGATCAGAGAGTAAAAGAGGCGTAAGGTTCACAATGGTGTAAAATTAAAATGGGATATACCGGGCTAGGATTCGAGTTACAGGAACAAGGGCCAAACCAACCACCCAAGAATGGAATCGTCGAGCGAAAACACTTGACAACCTCCTAGAAGCGGCTTTTCTTGCCACCAGACCTTTCTCCATCAATTAGGAATCTGATGCCGACACTAAACACATTCCTTAAATTGTAGCCATTTGTTGAGTGTTTTTTTTGTGTCTAATCCGCATATATATCACCATTGCCCTTGATTTTCTTGACTGTATATCTCTTAAATGTCAACATATACACGTGTGATTTAGTTTACGAAGATTTTTCAACGCAGAGAACGTCGATCAGAGAGTAAAAAAGGCGTAAGGTTCACAATGGTGTAAAATTAAAATGGGATATACCGGGCTAGGATTCGAGTTACAGGAACAAGGGCCAAACCAACAACCCAAGAATAGAATCATCGAGCGAAAACACTTGACAACCTCCTAGAAACAACTTTTATTGCCACCAGACCTTTCTCCATCAATTAGGAATCTGATGCCGTCACTAAACACATTCCTTAAATTGTAGCTATTTGTTGTGTTTTTTTGTGTCTAATCCGCATATATATCTCCATTGCCCTTGATTTTCTTGACTGTGTATCTCTTAAATGTCAACATATACATGTGTGATTTAGTTTACAAAAATTTTTCAATGCCGAGAATCTCGATCAGAGAGTAAAAAAGGCGTAAGGTTCACAATGGAGTAAAATTAGAATAGGATATACCGGGCTAGGATTCGAGTTATAGGAAGAAGGGCCAAACCAACCACCTAAGGATGGAATCGTCGAGCGAAAACACTTGACAACCTCCTAGAAGCACCTTTTCTTGCCACCAGACCTGTCTCCATCAATTAGGAATCTCATGCCGTCACTAAACACATTCCTTAAATTGTAGCCATTTGTTGAGTGTTTTTTTTTGGTGTCTGGTCCGCATATATATCACCAATGCCCATGATTTTCTTTACTGTATATCTCTTAAATGTCAACATATACACGTGTGATTTAGTTTATGAAGATTTTTCAATGCCGAGAACCTCGATCAGAGAGGAAAAAAGGCGTAAGGTTCACAATTGTGTATATCTCTTGGCACCAGACCTTTCTCCATCAATTAGGAATCTGAAGCCGTCACTAAACACATTCCTTAAATTGTAGCCATTTGTTGATTGTTTTTTTTTTGTGTCTAATCCGCATATATATCACCAATGCCCTTGATTTTCTTGACTGTATATCTCGTAAATGTCAACATATACACGTGTGATTTTGTTTACGAAGATTTTTCAATGCCGAGAACCTCGATCAGAGAGTAAAAAAGGCGTCAGGTTCACAATTGTGTAAAATTAAAATGGGATATACCGGGCTAGGATTCGAGTTACCGGAACTAGGGCGAAACCAACCACCCAAGAATAGAATCATCGAGCGAAAACACTTGACAACCTCCTAGAAGCTGCTTTTCTTGCCACCAGACCATTCTCCATCAATTAGGAATCTGATGCCGTCACTAAACACATTCCTTAAATTGTAGGCATTTGTTGAGTGTATTTTTTTTGTCTAATCCGCATATATATCACCATTGCCCTTGATTTTCTTGACTGTATATCTCTTAAATGTCAACATATACACGTGTGATTTAGTTTACAAAGATTTTTCAATGCCGAGAACCTCGATCAGAGAGTAAAAGAGGCGTAAGGTTCACAATGGTGTAAAATTAAAATGGGATATACCGGGCTAGGATTCGAGTTACAGGAACAAGGGCCAAACCAACCACCCAAGAATGGAATCGTCGAGCGAAAACACTTGACAACCTCCTAGAAGCGGCTTTTCTTGCCACCAGACCTTTCTCCATCAATTAGGAATCTGATGCCGACACTAAACACATTCCTTAAATTGTAGCCACTTGTTGAGTGTTTTTTTTGTGTCTAATCCGCATATATATCACCATTGCCCTTGATTTTCTTGACTGTATATCTCTTAAATGTCAACATATACACGTGTGATTTAGTTTACGAAGATTTTTCAACGCAGAGAACGTCGATCAGAGAGTAAAAAAGGCGTAAGGTTTACAATGGTGTAAAATTAAAATGGGATATACCGGGCTAGGATTCGAGTTACAGGAACAAGGGCCAAACCAACAACCCAAGAATAGAATCATCGAGCGAAAACACTTGACAACCTCCTAGAAACAACTTTTATTGCCACCAGACCTTTCTCCATCAATTAGGAATCTGATGCCGTCACTAAACACATTCCTTAAATTGTAGCCATTTGTTGTGTTTTTTTGTGTCTAATCCGCATATATATCTCCATTGCCCTTGATTTTCTTGACTGTGTATCTCTTAAATGTCAACATATACACGTGTGATTTAGTTTATGAAGATTTTTCATTGCCGAGAACCTCGATCAGAGAGTAAAAAAGGCGTAAGGTTCACAATTGTGTAAAATTAAAATGGATTATACGTGGCTAGGATTCGAGTTACAGGAACAAGGGCCAAACCAACCACCCAAGAATGGAATCGTCGAGCGACAACACTTGACAACCTCCTAGAAGCAGCTTTTCTTGCCACCAGACCTGTCTCCATCAATTAGGAATCTGATGCCGTCACTAAACACATTCCTTAAATTGAAGCCATTTGTTGAGTGTTTTTTTTGGTGTCTCATCCGCATATATATCACCAATGCCCATGATTTTCTTTACTGTATATCTCTTAAATGTCAACATATACACGTGTGATTTAGTTTATGAAGATTTTTCAATGCCGAGAACCTCGATCGGAGAGTAAAAAAAGGCGTAAGGTTCACAATTGTGTAAAATTAAAATGGATTATATGGGGCTAGGATTCGAGTTACAGGAACAAGGGCCAAACCAACCACCCAAGAATGGAATCGTCGAGCGACAACACTTGACAACCTCCTAGAAGCAGCTTTTCTTGCCACCAGACCATTCTCCATCAATTAGGAATCTGATGCCATCACTAAATACATTCCTTAAATTGTAGCCATTTGTTGAGTGTTTTTTTTGGTGTCTAATCCGCATATATGTCACCATTGCCCTTTATTTTCTTGACTGTATATCTCTTAAATGTCAACATATACACGTGTGACTTAGTTTGCGTAGATTTTTCAATGCCGAGAACCTCGATCAGAGAGTAAAAAAGGCGTAAGGTTCACAATGGTGTAAAATTAAAATGGGATATACCGGGCTATGATTTGAGTTACAGGAACAAGGGCCAAACCAACATCCCAAGAATGGAATCGTCGAGCGAAAACACTTGACAACCTCCTAGACGCAGCTTTTATTGCCACCAGACCTTTCTCCATCAATTAGGAATCTGATGCCGTCACTAAACACATTCCTTAAATTGTAGCCATTTGTTGTGTTTTTTTGTGTCAAATCCGCATATATATCTCCATTGCCCTTGATTTTCTTGACTGTGTATCTCTTAAATGTCAACATATACACGTGTGATTTAGTTTATGAAGATTTTTCATTGCCGAGAACCTCGATCAGAGAGTAAAAAAGGCGTAAGGTTCACAATTGTGTAAAATTAAAATGGATTACACGGGGCTAGGATTCGAGTTACAGGAACAAGGGCCAAACCAACCACCCAAGAATGGAATCGTCGAGCGACAACACTTGACAACCTCCTAGAAGCAGCTTTTCTTGCCACCAGACCTGTCTCCATCAATTAGGAATCTGATGCCGTCACTAAACACATTCCTTAAATTGAAGCCATTTGTTGAGTGTTTTTTTTGGTGTCTCATCCGCATATATATCACCAATGCCCATGATTTTCTTTACTGTATATCTCTTAAATGTCAACATATACACGTGTGATTTAGTTTATGAAGATTTTTCAATGCCGAGAACCTCGATCGGAGAGTAAAAAAAGACGTAAGGTTCACAATTGTGTAAAATTAAAATGGATTATATGGGGCTAGGATTCGAGTTACAGGAACAAGGGCCAAACCAACCACCCAAGAATGGAATCGTCGAGCGACAACACTTGACAACCTCCTAGAAGCAGCTTTTCTTGCCACCAGACCATTCTCCATCAATTAGGAATCTGATGCCATCACTAAATACATTCCTTAAATTGTAGCCATTTGTTGAGTGTTTTTTTTGGTGTCTAATCCGCATATATGTCACCATTGCCCTTTATTTTCTTGACTGTATATCTCTTAAATGTCAACATATACACGTGTGACTTAGTTTGCGTAGATTTTTCAATGCCGAGAACCTCGATCAGAGAGTAAAAAAGGCGTAAGGTTCACAATGGTGTAAAATTAAAATGGGATATACCGGGCTATGATTTGAGTTACAGGAACAAGGGCCAAACCAACATCCCAAGAATGGAATCGTCGAGCGAAAACACTTGACAACCTCCTAGAAGCAGCTTTTATTACCACCAGACCTTTCTCCATCAATTAGGAATCTGATGCCGTCACTAAACACATTCCTTAAATTGTAGCCATTTGTTGTGTTTTTTTGTGTCAAATCCGCATATATATCTCCATTGCCCTTGATTTTCTTGACTGTGTATCTCTTAAATGTCAACATATACACGTGTGATTTAGTTTATGAAGATTTTTCATTGCCGAGAACCTCGATCAGAGAGTAAAAAAGGCGTAAGGTTCACAATTGTGTAAAATTAAAATGGATTATACGGGGCTAGGATTCGAGTTACAGGAACAAGGGCCAAACCAACCACCCAAGAATGGAATCGTCGAGCGACAACACTTGACAACCTCCTAGAAGCAGCTTTTCTTGCCACCAGACCTGTCTCCATCAATTAGGAATCTGATGCCGTCACTAAACACATTCCTTAAATTGAAGCCATTTGTTGAGTGTTTTTTTTGGTGTCTCATCCGCATATATATCACCAATGCCCATGATTTTCTTTACTGTATATCTCTTAAATGTCAACATATACACGTGTGATTTAGTTTATGAAGATTTTTCAATGCCGAGAACCTCGATCGGAGAGTAAAAAAAGGCGTAAGGTTCACAATTGTGTAAAATTAAAATGGATTATATGGGGCTAGGATTCGAGTTACAGGAACAAGGGCCAAACCAACCACCCAAGAATGGAATCGTCGAGCGACAACACTTGACAACCTCCTAGAAGCAGCTTTTCTTGCCACCAGACCATTCTCCATCAATTAGGAATCTGATGCCATCACTAAATACATTCCTTAAATTGTAGCCATTTGTTGAGTGTTTTTTTTGGTGTCTAATCCGCATATATGTCACCATTGCCCTTTATTTTCTTGACTGTATATCTCTTAAATGTCAACATATACACGTGTGACTTAGTTTGCGTAGATTTTACAATGCCGAGAACCTCGATCAGAGAGTAAAAAAGGCGTAAGGTTCACAATGGTGTAAAATTAAAATGGGATATACCGGGCTATGATTTGAGTTACAGGAACAAGGGCCAAACCAACATCCCAAGAATGGAATCGTCGAGCGAAAACACTTGACAACCTCCTAGAAGCAGCTTTTATTGCCACCAGACCTTTCTCCATCAATTAGGAATCTGATGCCGTCACTAAACACATTCCTTAAATTGTAGCCATTTGTTGAGTGTTTTTTTGTGTCTAATCCGCATATATATCTCCATTGCCCTTGATTTTCTTGACTGTATATATCTCTTAATTGTCAACATATACATGTGTGATTTAGTTTACAAAGATTTTTCAATGCCGAGAATCTCGATCAGAGTAAAAAAGGCGTAAGGTTCACAATGGTGTAAAATTAAAATGGGATATACCGGGCTAGGATTCGAGTTACAGGAACAAGGGCCAAACCAACTAACCAATAATGGAATCGTCGAGCGAAAACACTTGACAACCTCCTAGAAACAACTTTTCTTGCCACCAGACCTTTCTCCATCAATTAGGAATCTGATGCCGTCACTAAACACATTCCTTAAATTGTAGCCATTTGTTGAGTGTTTTTTTTGGTGACTAATGCGCATATATATCACCATTGCCCTTGATTTTCTTGACTGTATATCTCTTAAATGTCAACATATACACGTGTGTTTTTGTTTACGAAGATTTTTCAATGCCGAGAACCTCGATTAGAGAGTAAAAAAGGAGTAAGGTTCACAATTGTGTAAAATTAAAATGGGATATATCGGGCTAGGATTCGAGTTACAGGAACTAGGGCGAAACCAACCACCCAAGAATAGAATCATCGAGCGAAAACACTTGACAACCTCCTAGAAGCAGCTTTTCTTGCCACCAGACCTTTTTCCATCAATTAGAAATCTGATGCCGTCACTAAACACATTCCTTAAATTGTAGCCATTTGTTGAGTGTATTTTTTTTGTGTCTAATCCGCATATATATCACCATTGCCCTTGATTTTCTTGCATGTATTTCTCTTAAATG
This sequence comes from Helianthus tuberosus, assembly GCA_030545235.1. NCBI lineage: Eukaryota > Viridiplantae > Streptophyta > Magnoliopsida > Asterales > Asteraceae > Helianthus > Helianthus tuberosus. The sequence goes on along the minus strand of CM060411.1, from coordinate 210,226,932 downwards.
TCAACATATACACGTGTGATTTAGTTTACGAAGATTTTTCAATGCCGAGAACCTCGATCAGAGAGTAAAAGAGGCGTAAGGTTCACAATGGTGTAAAATTAAAATGGGATATACCGGGCTAGGATTCGAGTTACAGGAACAAGGGCCAAACCAACCACCCAAGAATGGAATCGTCGAGCGAAAACACTTGACAACCTCCTAGAAGCGGCTTTTCTTGCCACCAGACCTTTCTCCATCAATTAGGAATTTGATACCGTCACAGAACACATTACTTAAATTGTAGCCATTTGTTGAGTGTATTGTTTTTGGTGTCTAATCCGTATATATATCACCATTGCCCTTGAATTTCTTGGGTGTATATCTCTTAAATGTCAACATATACACGTGTGATTTTGTTTACGAAGATTTTTCAATGCCGAGAACCTCGATTAGAGAGTAAAAAAGGCGTCAGGTTCACAATTGTGTAAAATTAAAATGGGATATACCAGGCTAGGATTCGAGTTACATGAACTAGGGCAAAACCAACCACCCAAGAATAGAATCATCGAGCGAAAACACTTGACAACCTCCTAGAAGCTGCTTTTCTTGCCACCAGACCATTCTCCATCAATTAGGAATCTGATGCCGTCACTAAACACATTCCTTAAATTGTAGGCATTTGTTGAGTGTATTTTTTTGTCTAATCTGCATATATATCACCATTGCCCTTGATTTTCTTGACTGTATATCTCTTAAATGTCAACATATACATGTGTGATTTAGTTTACAAAGATTTTTCAATGCCGAGAATCTCGATCAGAGTAAAAAAGGCGTAAGGTTCACAATGGTGTAAAATTAAAATGTGATATACCGGGCTAGGATTCGAGTTACAGGAACAAGGGCCAAACCAACCAACCAATAATGGAATCGTCGAGCGAAAACACTTGACAACCTCCTAGAAACAACTTTTCTTGCCACCAGACCTTTCTCCTTCAATTAGGAATCTGATGCCGTCACTAAACACATTTCTTAAATTGTAGCCATTTGTTGAGTGTTTTTTTTTGGTGACTAATGCGCATATATATCACCATTGCCCTTGATTTTCTTGACTGTATATCTCTTAAATGTCAACATATACACGTGTGATTTTGTTTACGAAGATTTTTCAATGCCGAGAAGCTCGATTAGAGAGTAAAAAAGGCGTCACAATTGTGTAAAATTAAAATGGGATATACCGGGCTAGGATTCGAGTTACAGGAACTAGGGCGAAACCAACCACCCAAGAATAGAATCATCGAGCGAAAACACTTGACAACCTCCTAGAAGCAGCTTTTCTTGCCACCAGACCTTTCTCCGTCAATTAGGAATCTGATGCCGTCACTAAACACATTCCTTAAATTGTAGCCATTTGTTGAGTGTATTTTTTTTTTTGGTTTCTAATCCGCATACATATGACCATTACCCTTGATTTTCTTGACTGTATATCTCTTAAATGTCAACATATACACGTGTGATTTAATTTACAAAGATATTTCAATGCCGAGAACCTCGATCAGAGAGTAAAAAAGGCGTAAGGTTCACATTGGTGTAAAATTAAAATGGGATATACCGAGGTAGGATTCGAGTTACAGGAACAAGGGCCAAACCAACCACCCAAGAATGGAATCGTCAAGCGAAAACACTTGACAACCTCCTAGAAGCAGCTTTTCTTGCCACCAGACCTTTCTCCATCAATTAGGAATCTGATGCCGTCACTAAACACATTCCTTTAATTGTAGCCATTTGTTGGGTGTTTTTTTTATGTCTAATCCGCATATATATCACCATTGCCCTTGATTTTCTTGACTGTATATCTCTTAAATGTCAACATATACACGTGTGATTTAGTTTACGAAGATTTTTCAACGCAGAGAACGTCGATCAGAGAGTAAAAAAGGCGTAAGGTTCACAATGGTGTAAAATTAAAATGGGATATACCGGGCTAGGATTCGAGTTATAGGAACAAGGGCCAAACCAACCACCCAAGGATGGAATCGTCGAGCGAAAACACTTGACAACCTCCTAGAAGCACCTTTTCTTGCCACCAGACCTTTCTCCATCAATTAGGAATCTCATGCCGTCACTAAACACATTCCTTAAATTGTAGCCATTTGTTGAGTGTTTTTTTTTTTGGTGTCTAATCCGCATATATATCACCAATGCCCATGATTTTCTTGACTGTATATCTCTTAAATGTCAACATATACACGTGTGATTTAGTTTATGAAGATTTTTCAATGCCGAGAACGTCGATCAGAGAGTAAAAAAGGCGTAAGGTTCACAATTGTGTAAAATTAAAATGGATTATACGGGGCTAGGATTCGAGTTACAGGAACAAGGGCCAAACCAACCACCCAAGAATGAAATCGTCGAGCGACAACACTTGACAACCTCCTAGAAGCAGCTTTTCTTGCCACCAGACCGTTCTCCATCAATTAGGAATCTGATGTCGTCACTAAATACATTCCTTAAATTGTAGCCATTTGTTGAGTGTTTTTTTTGGTGTCTAATCTGCATATATATTACCATTGCCCTTGATTTTCTTGACTGTATATCTCTTAAATGTTTACATATACACGTGTGATTTAGTATACGAAGATATTTCAATGCCGAGAACCTCGATCAGAGAGTAAAAAAAGTGTAAGGTTCACAATGGTGTAAAATTAAAATGGGATATACCGGGCTAAGATTTGAGTTACAGGAACAAGGGCCAAACCAACCACCCAAGAATGGAATCGTCGAGCGAAAACACTTGACAACCTCCTAGAACCCGCTTTTCTTGCCACCAGAACTTTCTCCATCAATAAGGAATTTGATGCTGTCACTAATCACATTCCTTAAATTGTAGCCATTTATTGAGTGTTTTTTTTTCGTGTCTAATCCGCTTATATATCACCATTGCCCATGATTTTCTTGACTGTATATCTCTTAAATGTCAACATATACACGTGTGATTTAGTTTTCGAAGATTTTTTAATGCCGAGAACCTCGATCATTGAGTAAAAAAGGCGTAAGGTTCGCAATTGTGTAAAATTAAAATGGGATATACCGGGCTAGGATTCGAGTTACAGGAACAAGGGCCAAACCGACCACCCAAGAATGGAATCATCGAGTGAAAACACTTGACCACCTCTTAGAAGCGGCTTTTCTTGCCACCAGACCTTTCTCCATCAATTAGGAATTTGATACCGTCACTGAACACATTCCTTAAATTGTAGCCATTTGTTGAGTGTATTTTTTTTTTGGTGTCTAATCCGTATATATATCACCATTGCCCTTGATTTTCTGGACTATATTTCTATTTAATGTCAACAATGTCAACATATACACGTGTGATTTAGTTTACGAAGATTTTTCAATGCCGAGAACCTCGATCAGAGAGTAAAAAAGGCGTATGGTTCACAATGGTGTAAAATTAAAATGGGATATACCGGGCTAGGATTCGAGTTACAGGAACAAGAGCCAAACCAACCACCCAAGAATGGAATCGTCGAGCGAAAACACTTGACAACCTCCTAGAAGCAGCATTTCTTGCCACCTGACCTTTCTCCATCAATTAGGAATCTGATGCTTTCACTAAACACATTCCTTAATTTGTAGCCATTTGTTGACTGTTTTTTTTTTTCTAATCCGCATATATATCACCATTGCCCTTGATTTTCTTGACTGTATATCTCTTAAATATCAACATATACACGTGTGATTTAATTTACGAAGATTTTTCAATGCCGAGAACCTCGATCAGAGAGTAAAAAACGCGTAAGGTTCACAATGGTGTAAAATTAAAATGGGATATACCGGGCTAGGATTCGAGTTACAGGAACAAGGGCAAAACCAACCACCCAAAAATGGAATCGTCGAGCGAAAACACTTGACAACCTCCTAGAAGCAGCTATTCTTGCGACCAGATCTTTCTCCATCAATTAGGAATCTGATGCCGTCACTAAACACATGCCTTAAATTGTAGCCATTTGTTGAGTGTTTTTTTTTTGGTGTCTAACCGCATATATATCCCCATTGCCCTTGATTTTCTTGACTGTATATCTCTTAAATGTAAACATATACACGTGTGATTTAGTATACGAAGATATTTCAATTCCGAAAACCTCGATCAGAGAGTAAAAAAAGCGTCAGGTTCATAATGGTGTAAAATTAAATTGGGATATACCGGTCTAGGATTCAAGTTACAGGAACAAGGGCCAAACCAACCACCCAAGAATGGAATCGTCAAGCGAAAACACTTTACAACCTCCTAGAAGTAGCTTTTCCTGCCACCAGACCTTTCTCCATCAATTAGGAATCTGATGTCGTCACTAAACACATTCCTTAAATTGTAGCCATTTGTTGAGTGTATTTTTTTTTTGTGTCTAATCCGTATATATATCACCATTGCGTTTGATTTTCTGGACTATATTTCTATTAAATGTCAACATATACACGTGTGATTTAGTTTACAAAGATTTTTCAATGCCGAGAACCTCGATCAGAGAGTAAAAAAGGCGTAAGGTTCACAATGGTGTAAAATTAAAATGGGATATACCGAGGTAGGATTCGAGTTACAGGAACAAGGGCCAAACCAACCACCCAAGAATGGAATCGTCGATCGAAAACACTTGACAACCTCCTAGAAGCAACTTTTCTTGCCACCAGACCTTTCTCCATCAATTAGGAATCTGATGTCGTCACTAAACACATTCCTTTAATTGTAGCCATTTGTTGAGTGTTTTTTTTGGTGTCTAATCCGCATATATATCTCCATTGCCCTTGATTTTCTTGACTGTGTATCTCTTAAATGTCAACATATACACGTGTGATTTAGTTAACGAATATTTTTCAATCCCGAGAACCTCGATCAGAGAGTAAAAAAGGTGTGAGGTTAACAATGGTGTAAAATTAAAATGGGATATACCGTGCTAGGATTCGAGTTAAAGGAACAAGAGCCAAACCAACCACCCAAGAATGGAATCGTCGAGCGAAAACACTTGACAACCTCCTAGAAGCAGCATTTCTTGCCACCAGACCTTTCTCCATCAATTAGGAATCTGATGCCTTCACTAAACACATTCCTTAACTTGTAGGCATTTGTTGACTGTTTTTTTTTCTAATCCGCATATATATCACCATTGCCCTTGATTTTCTTGACTGTATATCTCTTAAATGTAAACATATACACGTGTGATTTAGTATACGAAGATATTTCAATTCCGAGAACCTCTATCAGAGAGTAAAAAAAGCGTAAGGTTCACAATGGTGTAAAATTAAATTGGGATATACCGGGCTAGGATTCAAGTTACATGAACAAGGGCCAAACCAACCACCCAAGAATGGAATCGTCGAACGAAAACACTTTACAACCTCCTAGAAGCGGCTTTTCCTGCCACCAGACCTTTCTCCATCAATTAGGAATCTGATGCCGTCACTAAACACATTCCTTAAATTGTAGCCATTTGTTGAGTGTTTTTTTTTGTCTTATCCGCATATATATCACCATTGCCCATGATTTTCTTGACTGTATATCTCTTAAATGTCAACATATACACGTGTGATTTAGTTTACGAAGATTTTTCAATGCCGAGAACCTCGATCAAAGAGTAAAAAAGGCGTAAGGTTCACAATGGTGTAAAATTAAATTGGGATATACCGGGCTAGGATTCAAGTTACAGGAACAAGGGCCAAACCAACCACCGAAGAATGGAATCGTCGAGCGAAAACACTTTACAACCTCCTAGAAGCAGCTTTTCCTGCCACCAGACCTTTCTCCATCAATTAGGAATCTGATGCCGTCACTAAACACATTCCTTAAATTGTAGCCATTTGTTGTGTGTTCTTTTTTTGGTGTCTAATCCGCATATATATCCCTATTGCGCTTGATTTTCTTGACTCTATATCTCTTAAATGTCAACATATACACGTGTGATTTAGTTTACGAAGATTTTTCAATGCCGAGAACCTCGATCAGAGAGTAAAAAAGGCGTAAGGTTCACAATGGGATATACCAGGCTAGGATTCGAGTTACAGGAACAAGGGCCAAACCAACCACCCAAGAATGGAATCGTTGAGCGAAAACACTTAAGAACCTCCTAGAAGCAGATTTTCTTGCCACCAGACCTTTCTTCATCAATTAGGAATCTGATGCCGTCACTAAACACATTCCTTAAATTGTAGCCATTTGCTGAGTGTTCTTTTTTGGTGTCTAATCCGCATATATATCCCTATTGCGCTTGATTTTCTTGACTGTATATCTCTTAAATGTCAACATATACACGTGTGATTTAGTTTACGAAGATTTTTCAATGCCGAGAACCTCGATCAGAGAGTAAAAAAGGCGTAAGGTTCACAATGGTGTAAAATTAAAATGGGATATACCGGGCTAGGATTCGAGTTAAAGGAACAAGGGCCAAACCAACCACCCACGAATGGACTCGTCAAGCGAAAACACTTGACAACCTCCTAGAAGCATCTTTTCTTGCCACCAGACCTTTTTCCATCAATTAGGAATCTGATGCCGTCACTAAACACATTCCTTAAATTGAAAGCATTTGTTGAGTGTTTTTTTTTTTTGTATCTAATCCGCATATATTTCACCATTTCCCTTGATTTTCTTGACTGTATATCTCTTAAATGTCAACATATACACGTGTGATTTAGTTTACGAAGATTTTTCAATGCCGAGAACCTCGATCAGAGAGTAAAAAAGACGTAAGGTACAATGGTGTAAAATTAAAATGGGATATACCGGGCTAGGATTCGAGTTACAGGAACAAGGGCCAAACCAACCACCCAAGAATGGAATTGTCGAGGGAAAACACTTGAGAACCTCCTAGAAGCAGCTTCTCTTGCCACCAGACCTTTCTCCATCAATTAGGAATCTGATGCCGACACTAAACACATTACTTAAATTGTAGCCATTTGTTAAGTGTTTTTTTTTGTGTCTAATCCGCATATATATCACCATTGCCCTTGATTTTCTTGACTGTGTATCTCTTAAATGTCAGCATATACACGTGTGATTTAGTTTACGAAGATTTTTCAATGCCGAGAACCTCGATCAGAGAGTAAAAAAGGCGTAAGGTTCACAATGGTGTAAGATTAAAATGGGATATACCGGGCTAGGATTCGAGTTACTGGAACAAGGGCCAAACCAACCACCCAAGAATGGAATCGTCGAGCAAAAACACTTGACAACCTCCTAGAAGCAGCTTTTCTTGGCACCAGACCTTTCTCCATCAATTAGGAATCTGATGCCGTAATTAAACACATTCCTTAAATTGTATCCAATTATTGAGTGTGTATTTTTTGTGTCTAATCCGCATATATATCACCATTGCCCTTGATTTTCTTGACTGTATATCTCTTAAATGACAACAAATAAACGTGTGATTTAGTCTACGAAGATTTTTCAATGCCGAGAACCTCGATTAGAGAGTAAAAAAGGCGTAAGGTTCACAATTGTGTAAAATTAAAATGGGATATACCGGGCTAGGATTTGAGTTACAGGAACAAGGGCCAAACCGACCACCCAAGAATGGAATCGTCGAGCGAAAACACTTGACAACCTCCTAGAAGCGGCTTTTCTTGCCACCAGACCATTCTCCATCAATTAGGAATCTAATGCCATCACTAAACACATTCCTTAAATTGTAGCCATTTGTTGAGTGTATTTTTTTTGGTGTCTAATCCTCATATATATCACCATTGCCCTTGATTTTCTTGACTGTATTTCTCTTAAATGTCAACATATACACGTGTGATTTAGTTTACGAAGATTTTTCAATGCCGAGAACCTCGATCAGAGAGTAAAAAAGGCGTAAGGTTCACAATGGTGTAAAATTAAAATAGGATATACCGGGCTAGGATTCGAGTTACAGGAACAAGGGCCAAACCAACCACCCAAGAATGGAATCGTCGAGCGAAAACACTTGACAACCTCCTAGAAGCGGCTTTTCTTGCCACCAGACCTTTCTCCATCAATTAGGAATCTGATGCCGTCACTAAACACATTCCTTAAATTGTAGCCATTTGTTGAGTGTTTTTTTTTGTGTCAAATCCGCATATATATCACCATTGCCCTTGATTTTCTTGACTGTATATCTCTTAAATGTCAACATATACACGTGTGATTTAGTTTACGAAGATTTTTCAATGCCGAGAAACTCGATTAGAGAGTAAAAAAGGCGTAAGGTTCACAATGGTGTAAAATTAAAATGGGATATACCGGGCTAGGATTCGAGTTACAGGAACACGGGCCAAACCAACCACCCAAGAATGGAATCGTCGAGCGAAAACACATGACAACCTCCTAGAAGCAGCTTTTCTTGCCACCAGACCTTTCTCCATCAATTAGGAATCTGATGCCGTCACTAAACACATTCCTTAAATTGTAACGATTTGTTGAGTGTTTTTTTTTGTGTCTAATCCGCATATATATTACCATTGCCCTTGATTTTCTTGACTGTATATCTCTTAAATGTCAACATATACACGTGTGATTTAGTTTATGAAGATTTTTCAATGCCGAGAACCTCGATCAGAGAGTAAAAAAGGCGTAAGGTTCACAATGGCGTAAAATTAAAATGGGATATAACGGGCTAGGATTCGAGTTAAAGGAACAAGGGCCAAACCAACCACCCAAGAATAGAATCATCGAGTGAAAACAATTGACAACTTCCTAGAAGCAGTTTTTCTTGCCAGAAGACCTTTCTCCATCAATTAGGAATCTGATGCCGTCACTAAACACATTCCTTAAATTGTAGCCCTTGATTTTCTTGACTGTATATCTCTTAAATGTCAAGATATACACGTGTGATTTAGTTTACGAAGATTTCTCAATGCCGAGAACCTCGATCAGAGAGTAAAAAAGGTATAAGGTTCACAATAGTGTAAAATTAAAATGGGATATACCGGGATAGGATTCGAGTTACAGGAACACTTGGCAACCTCCTAGAAGCAGCTTTTCTTGCCATCAAACCTTTCTCCATCTATTAGGAATCTGAAGCCGTCACTAAACACATTCCTTAAATTGTAGCCATTTGTTGAGTGTTTTTTTTTTGTGTCTAATCCTCATATATATCACCATTGCCCTTGATTTTATTGACTGTATATCACTTAAATGTCAACATATGCACGTTTGATTTAGTTTACGAAGATTTTTCAATGCTGAGAACCTCGACCAGAGAGTAAAAAAGGCGTAAGGTTCACAATGGTGTAAAATTTAAATGGGATATACCGGGCTAAGATTCAAGTTACAGGAACAAGGGCCAAACCAACCAACCAAGAATGGAATCGTCGAGCAAAAACACTTGACAACCTCCTAGAGGCAGCTTTTCTTGCCACCAGACCTTTCTCCATCAATTAGGAATATGATGTTGTCACTAAACACATTCCTTAAATTGTAGCCATTTGTTGAGTGTTTTTTTTTGGTGTCAAATCCGCATATATATCACCATTTACCTTGATTTTCTTGACTGTATATCTCTTAAATGTCAACATATACACGTGTGATTTAGTTTACGAAGATTTTTCAATGCCGAGAAACTCGATCAGAGAGTAAAAAAGGCGTAAGGTTCACAAAGGTGTAAAATTAAAATGGGATATACCGGGCTAGGATTCGAGTTACAGGAACACGGGCCAAACCAACCACCCAAGAATGGAATCATCGAGCGAAAACACATGACAACCTCCTAGAAGCGGCTTTTCTTGCCACTAGACCTTTCTCCATCAATTAGGAATCTGATGCCGTCACTAAACACATTCCTTAAATCGTAACGATTTGTTGAGTGTTTTTTTGTGTCTAATCCGCATATATATCACCATTTCCCTTGATTTTCTTGACTGTATATCTCTTAAATGTCAACATATACACGTGTGATTTAGTTTATGAAGATTTTTCAATGCCGAGAACCTTGATCAGAGAGTAAAAAAGGCGTAAGGTTCACAATGGTATAAAATTAAAATGTGATATAACGTGCTAGGATTCGAGTTAAAGGAACAAGGGCCAAACCAACCACCCAAGTATAGAATCATCGAGCGAAAACACTTGACAACTTTCTAGAAGCAGTTTTTCTTGCCACCAGACCTTTCTCCATCAATTAGGAATCTGATGCCGTCACTAAACACATTCCTTAAATTGTAGCCCTTAATTTTCTTGACTGTATATCTCTTAAATGTCAACATATACACGTGTGATTTAGTTTACGAAGTTTTTTCAATGCCGAGAACCTCGATCAGAGAGTAAAAAAGGTATAAGGTTCACAATGGTGTAAAATTAAAATGGGATATACCGGGATAGGATTCGAGTTACAGGAACAAGGGCCAAACCAACCACCCAAGAATGGAATCGTCGAGCGAAAACACTTGGCAACCTCCTAGAAGCAGCTTTTTTTGCCACCAGACCTTTCTCCATCTATTAGGAATCTGAAGCCGTCACTAAACACATTCCTTAAATTGTAGCCATTTGTTGAGTGTTTTTTTTTGTGTCTAATCCGCATATATATCACCATTGCCCTTGATTTTATTGACTGTATATATCACTTAAATGTCAACATATGCACGTGTGATTTAGTTTACGAAGATTTTTCAATGCTGAGAACCTCGATCAGAGAGTAAAAAAGCGTAAGGTTCACAATGGTGTAAAATTTAAATGGGATATACCGGGCTAAGATTCAAGTTACAGGAACAAGGGCCAAACCAACCACCCAAGAATGGAATCGTCGAGCGAAAACACTTGACAACCTCCTAGAAGCAGCTTTTCTTGCCACCAGACCTTTCTCCATCAATTAGGAATATGATGTCGTCACTAAACACATTCCTTAAATTGTAGCCATTTGTTAAGTGTTTTTTTTGTGTCAAATCCGCATATATATCACAATTGCCCTTGATTTTCTTGACTGTATATCTCTTAAATGTCAACATATACACGTGTGATTTAGTTTACGAAGATTTTTCAATGCCGAGAAACTCGATCAGAGAGTAAAAAAGGCGTAAGGTTCACAATGGTGTAAAATTAAAATGGGATATACCGGGCTAGGATTCGAGTTACAGGAACACGGGCCAAACCAACCACCCAAGAATGGAATCGTCGAGCGAAAACACATGACAACCTCCTAGAAGCGGTTTTTCTTGCCACCAGACCTTTATCCATCAATTAGGAATCTGATGCCGTCACTAAACACATTCCTTAAATTGTAGCCATTTTTGAGTGTTTTTTTTTTGGTGTCAAATCCGCATATATATCACCATTGCCCTTGATTTTCTTGACTGTATATCTCTTAAATGTCAACATATACACGTGTGATTTAGTTTACGAAGATTTTTCAATGCCGAGAAACTCGATCAGAGAGTAAAAAAGGCGTAAGGTTCACAATGGTGTAAAATTAAAATGGGATATACCGGGCTAGGATTCGAGTTACAGGAACACGGGCCAAACCAACCACCCAAGAATGGAATCGTCGAGCGAAAACACATGACAACCTCCTAGAAGCGGCTTTTCTTGCCAACAGACCTTTCTCCATCAATTAGGAATCTGATGCCGTCACTAAACACATTCCTTAAATTGTAACGATTTGTTGAGTGTTTTTTTTTTGTGTCTAATCCGCATATATATCACCATTACCCTTGATTTTCTTGACTGTATATCCCTTAAATGTCAACATATACACGTGTGATTTAGTTTATGAAGATTTTTCAATGCCGAGAACCTCGATCAGAGAGTAAAAAAGGCGTAAGGTTCACGATGGTGTAAAATTAAAATGGGATATAACGGGCTAGGATTCGAGTTAAAGGAACAAGGGCCAAACCAACCACCCAAGAATAGAATCATCGAGCGAAAACACTTGACAACTTCCTAGAAGCAGTTTTTCTTGCCAACAGACCTTTCTCCATCAATTAGGAATCTGATGCCGTCACTAAACACATTCCTTAAATTGTAACCCTTGAGTTTCTTGACTGTATATCTCTTAAATGTCAACATATACACGTGTGATTTAGTTTACGAAGATTTTTCAATGCCGAGAACCTCGATCAGAGAGTAAAAAAGGTATAAGGTTCACAATGGTGTAAAATTAAAATGGGATATACCGGGATAGGATTCGAGTTACAGGAACAAGGGCCAAACCAACCACCCAAGAATGGAATCGTCGAGCGAAAAGACTTGGCAACCTCCTAGAAGCAGCTTTTCTTACCACCAGACCTTTCTCCATCTATTAGGAATCTGAAGCCGTCACTAAACACATTCCTTAAATTGCATCCATTTGTTGAGTGTTTTTTTTTTGTGTCTAATCCACATATATATCACCATTGCCCTTGATTTTATTGACTGTATATCACTTAAATGTCAACATATGCACGTGTGATTTAGTTTACGAAGATTTTTCAATGCTGAGAACCTCGATCAGAGAGTAAAAAAGGCGTAAGGTTCACAATGGTGTAAAATTTAAATGGGATATACCGGGCTAAGATTCAAGTTACAGGAACAAGGGCCAAACCAACCACCCAAGAATGGAATCGTCGAGCGAAAACACTTGACAACCTCCTAGAAGCAGCTTTTCTTGCCACCAGACCTTTCTCCATCAATTAGGAATATGATGCCGTCACTAAACACATTCCTTAAATTGTAGCCATTTGTTGAGTTTTTTTTTGGTGTCTAACCCGCATATATATCACCATTGCCCTTGATTTTCTTGACTGTATATCTCTTAAATGTCAACATATACACGTGTGATTTAGTTTATGAAGATTTTTCAATGCCGAGAACCTCGATCAGAGAGTAAAAATGGGGTAAGGTTCACAATAGTGTAAAATTAAAATGGGATATAACGGGCTAGGATTCGAGTTACAGGAACAAGGGTGAAACCAACCACCCAAGAATAGAATCGTCGAGCGAAAACACTTGACTACCTCCTACAAGTAGCTTTTCTTGCCACCTGACCTTTCTCCATCAATTAGGAATTTGATGCCGTCACTAAACACATTCCTTAAAATGTAGCCATTTGCTGAGTGTTTTTTTTGTGTCTAATCCGCATATATATCACCATTGCCCTTGATTTTCTTGACTGTGTATCTCTTAAATATCAACATATACACGTGTGATTTAGTTTACGAAGATTTTTCAATGCCGAGAACCTCGATCAGAGAGTAAAAAAGGCGTAAGGTTCATAATGGTGTAAAATTAAAATGGGATATACCGGGCTAGGATTCAAGTTACATGAACAAGGGCCAAACCAACCAACCAAGAATGGAATCGTCGAGCGAAAACACTTGACAACCTCCTAGAAGCGGCTTTTCTTGCCACCAGACCTTTCTCCATCAATTAGGAATCTGATGTCGTCACTAAACACATTCCTTAAATTGTAGCCGTTTGTTGAGTGTTTTTTTTGGTGTCTAATTCGCATATATATCACCATTGCCCTTGATTTTCTTGACTGTATGTCACACCCTCAAAGTACCACCTAGGGAGTGTCCCTGTTAGGCGTGTGACCACTAGCAATGAGCCACTAATTACATTGAATCATAAGTTTAAAATAATGTTCCATCAATTAATAATGATAAAATCCCAATCATAAGTTATTCAAAAACCACAAGTTCAGCGGAAGCGTTAAGGTAACATAATGTAAATACTTTTCGATCAATCATAAGAAATAAATGTTTGATAAATAATCCCATCCGTATAACCATGACCACTCTCGCTCTCCAGCCAGCAAGCTCCTGTTTCAATCACCTAGCGACCTGCGAGCATGTAACAAGTGTATCAGACAAAGCTGACGAGTTCACAGTTTTAGAAAACGTTTGTTACCAGTTGTATGTAAAACAGTTCACTGACCAATGCAAGTAATATTGTTAATATCTCAATTCCGAACAAGACGGCTCCTGAAATACATGACTGCCCTTCCCACGTACTCCTATCTAGTACTGGGCCCCGACTGGGTCATTAGTTCACATCCGTCCTATCTAGGAGCGGTGTGAGGGTGCCAAACCTAAGTAGCGCTACCAACTAATACCCGTTACCCTCCAGGTAACATAATAAGGGACTTACAAAAATGATAGGTGAGAATATTAACCAATATACCCGTTTTTACCCAAACCACTGACTGTCCCCAACCACTGGGACGCATGCTCGAAAGTAGTGAACTCACCTTAGAGTGCTCGGTAGACTTAACTACTCGTTTAACCAAACAATCAATCAGGTCCTATGATTAATGCACATATAACGGTTAGTATGCATACAAGCTCGGTCCGTGTCACTCCACATTTATTCATCAAACAGTACACATCAGATACATGTAGTAACATTTGTCAATCCGTATACCAACTTATCCAGTTAAGCACAAAGTATAAGAATTCGTTACTCAGGTTCGGCTGGATAAACATTCAAGTTCAACATACTGAATAGCTACATGCATGTTACTGAATAAAACATGTGTGTGTGCTTAATAGGTCTAGGACAGCCCAATGTTACAACCGGCCCAACATCACAACGAGATATCCCTGCGGCCCACACTTCATTCGTGTATATTTATGTGTGTGTGTGTGGCCCTAAACTATTGATATTAAAATCGAGCCACAAAAATCAGATCCATCATGTACGTTTCTTGTATCAATGTACACAAATTTCCAAGCAAAACATCATGCATTACTACATTCACATGATACTCTTGGCTGTCACATGTCACAGACAACATCATTAAATACCTATTTGGTTTTTTATTAGATTAAGGCTATAGCACATGGGCCACCATTCAAGGTTATCAATTTCAAGAACCCACTTTCCTTCAATTATATTGGACCATAAAGCTACTGATTTACTAGGAATCGATCATGTGTATATTTGTGAATTTTAGTGGTTAACTTTGATTGGACCAAACACTAACAGTGAGTTCGAATGAATACAAACTACTTTGAGTTTTGCAAATCAGCCAATACAATCAATAATTATCGGCACTCAACAAGATCACAGATTGTATACCATTCATAATTCCGATTCCTATTAGCATGAGATCTAACCCACCATAGAACGTATGCTTACTAACATCGATATATCTAATAGTCACCCTAAATCAAATAAATCATACACGTAACAAGAGACAGTCAATCCATGATTAATACAAGGGAGATCACACTGACCGAGTAGTGGATTAGCCAGGCAAAAGGTAATCTTCGAATCTGAGAGGGTGTTGGTGTTCCTGCCGTTGATCACCGAGAGCATGTAGGGTTTGCTATGGTCTCTACATGTTTTTCTTTCCAGGACATAATCGAACCCTATATCTCTTAATGTGTTTATTTCGAATCAAGTGGGCCGAACCCCACTTGGGCCTTGCTTGAGCCACGTATCAATGCACCATGGGTATGGGTTTGGACTCGGTTTGATTCGGAAGGGGTTTGGGCCGGGAGTTAAGAGAATCACATGTTAAGGAGTGTGCGAGTGTAAGAGGGGTGTGCGACCCGGAACTTGTTCGTGGTTAACTATTGCAAACACAACCCCTAACTGCTTTCCTTCATTTGTAATATCCAATAATATAAACCAACTATATTGATTTCATATATTAAACACAAGGTCACAACATATAAACGGAGATAGTGCATAGGTAATTAACCTTATAATTTCGGGTTGTCACATCATCCCCAACTTGAAAGAAATTTCGTCCCGAAATTTGATAAACATTCTCGGTGAAAAGGAGTGATGGTTTAAGATGATATCGAATTTTCCTCGGGTGCCACATCATCCCTAACTTGAAAGGGAATTTCGTCCCGAAATTCACTAGTTGTATCAGGATTCAATTCAACACTGCCAAACAGGTTAGGGTGCTTGAGCTTCGTCTGATCATCACGTTCCCATGTGAACTCCAGTCCACGTCTCGAGTTCCTACGAACTTTCGCGATTGGGATTCGACCATGCTAACTAACCTCGGTTTCCTGATCCAAGCCTTCGATAGGTTCTAACAAGGGTATCACAAGTGTTTCATCGGCAAACACTGTCTTTGGATTGGAGGCCTACATGTCATCGCAAACGTTATCGATTCTTTCCAGAATTCTGAATGTTCAACATATCGTAATTAAGCTCGCCACGCTTCCCAAAGCGTACTGCACCCTCCCAGGGTGAGACTTTCGACATGATATGACCACCTACAGCGATCTTCCAGCGTTTCCTGGGCTTTTCAGCTTTCCTGGCAGTCACGCGTTGCCGCCAAACGTTTTCCGATCTAAGCAATCTTCCCAAGAGTTTCGAGTACAAGTCTTGGACCTGTGATTAGGTTGCCACCCACCTTAATCCACAAGAGGATTGGTATTATCGTCCATGCAATGCCTCAAACAGAGCTGTCAATATACAAGAATGGTAATTGCTAGAGTAGAACTCAACCAAGGGAAGTGTCCTTTCAATTCTTACTAAAGTCAATCACACACATGCTCGCAGCATGTCCTTGAGGGTCTGGATGGTTCGTTTATTCTGACCATCTGTCTAATGGTGATAGGTAGTGCTCATGTCTAGACATGAGCCACAAGATTTGTGTGTTGTCTGCCATAAATCGAGTATAAACGCGGATCACCACTCGAGATAGTAGAAGTTGGCACCTCGTGCCTAGAAACCGCCTCTCTCAGAGGAATATTCACAAGCTGTGAAGACTCGTCAGTTTCCTTGATTGCAAGAAAGTGTGCTGGTTACGTGAGACAATCAACGATCACCCAGGTGATATCGTCTCCGTTTCGGATTTTAAGTGGATCAGTGACAAAATCCATGGCAGTCTGTTCTTATCTCCGTATGGGTGTTTCCGGTTGCTGACCCAAACCAGAGGGTTTCTGATATTCCACCTCGACTTCCGCACAAGTCGAACATCGTTCACATACATTGCTATGTGGGCCTTCATGCCCGGTCATCAGTACAAGATTTATGAATCCTAATATCTCCTATCAAAACCCAGACGACTAGAATATCGAGGCTGGTGTGCTTTGCTCAACACAAGTTCCCTACAGTTGCCGTATAGTGAGACCCACATTCGCTCCATGAGGTAGCGAATATCGTCCGACCCGCCAAAGGTTGCTTCTCCATGCCTCGCATGGGTTTAACTTGAAAATTCTCTTCCATCAATTCTCCAGTTTGAACAGAGCGAGTCTGATTAGGTAGGTTAGAGTCGATAGCGAGCTGCAAAGCTTGTACACGTTCAGGTTTCACAGTCGTAATCATTCAAAAGTTACACCCAGCGATGCCATTACGTGTTTTAGCTCTTTCGAAACAAAGGTGCACGGGAGGCCCTTGTGATCGGTCTAAGCGGTGCATTTGGTACCGTCCAAGTAATGCCTCCAACTTAAATCCAAAGACCATGGCTTCCATCGCAGGTTGTGACTCATGTCATTCTTCTCGTAACTCCACTATGTAAGCCATCACCATCTCGTGTCGCATCGGCGTGTAACTAGGACTCTGATTCAAACCATCATGGTATACCACTAAATCACCCGTACCCTCGGGTGAGGACGATGCTCAGTGCATTGTAGTGTTGGGTTTCGGAAGCTGAAAAGACGTTCTCATGTTCCGTCTCCCACGGATACACAGCACGCTGCTGTGTTAAAGAGGTGAGAGCTGCACAATCTTTGAAAATCCTGCTATGAAGCTGCGATAGTATCTTGCGAAACCAAGGTTTTGCCATACCCCCAAAGGGATCTTTGGTGTCGGTCAGTTTCTAACCGAATGGATATTAGCGGGATCCACGTGTATCCCCTCTTCGTTGGCTACGTAACCAAAAGAGTATGTACCTCTCGAATCCAGAAGTTACTCCTAATGAGACTTCGCGTGTAGTGGTTCCTCCCTCTGGAGCTCTAAGATAGGGTGCAATTGTTGCCCATGGTGTTCCTTCCTCCTGTAAATGATTTAGGACGACCTCAATAAACATAGTCGATTCATGTGATTCATAAAGCTACTGGTGTGTTGTTTACCCCAAAAGGTCATGGAATAATTCTTCCTGTGCCTCCTGGAAATGGCCGCATTGCGTTCAATATGTTGTTTTAGGAACATCCTCCCCTTGGACTTCCATCTGATGTTAGTTCGTTCGTTAATCAATCTTCGAATAGGAGCGTGACCGTTGCAACTGGTCAACAGGTTGTCAGTACATGATCAGGACAAACGGTTCTGGACAGTCACTTGATGAGTTCTCAACAATTAGTACACATATGAAAAGGCCCATCTTTCCTAATATAACTGGGGCTCCCCCAGAGCGAAGAACTAGGTCCAACAAAACTCATGTCCAACAGTTCCTGTAGTTGATTTGGCAGTTCTTGCGACTTTCCTGGTGCAAAACGGTGGGGAGTACGAGTAATCAGGGCTGCCTCTGGTGTGAGATTAACTGGGATTCTGCCTAACAGTTGTGGAAGTAAACCTGAAAGTTCCTTGGGTAGTACACCGGGAGAAATCTCGATCGATTGGTGGGTTCTCGATCCTCTTTTCCTTAGCTTTACGTCAGCAACGGTTGTTAACGTAGTAGGGTAATCCCTACTTAGACACTTCTGGGCCTTCATTGCCGAAATGATGCTAATCTTTACACTACTCTGACATCCTAGGTCAGGCGATGATTCTCCACTAGGGAGAGGGATACGCAAAAAATTTCTCCTTACTGGGTGTATCTGTGCGATATCTGGATAACCATTCTACACTAACTACTGAATCGAAACCACCATGGATAGTAGAAGGAAGGTCGATGTCATACACTTATCTCACGAGGTCGAGTTTTCATTCCAACGAACATTCAATGTTTCAATTGACTTGCCATCAGTCGATTCCACAACAGGTTAGTTTCAAGAAGCATCGGGGTTAAACAGAACAGGAATGAGGTGTTTAGTTACCAAGAACGTGCAGACCACCGTGTTATCATAATCCTGGCATCGCCCATGCCAATCCTAAATGCCCTTCCACGAACGTCTCTCCTAGTGTTGTTTTCGTTACAAGGATTTCCAGTACTGTCATTATCCCCTTGGTTGCTGTCGTCTTGAATTATCAATGGCCAATCTTTGTCGTAGGCACCTTCATCTCTATACTGTAGGTTACAATTACGAGTTCCATGATGTTGCCATGACTGTTGCCCCTAATATCGTTACTTGAAACGGAGCCCTACGATCTTTCACCATCCAAGTCCATCTTCTCACCTTCTGTGCCACGTCCTAACGTGCTACTCACTGTGCCGGTAGTTACACATACCACACTATAGTCAATTGTCATTGCTTATGTCCCGATTAACTTGTAAGAGTTGACTCCCATAAGTCGCTAACTAGGGTTAAAGATTCGATTGGAGTCAAATTGCTGATGTTCGTTGCTGGTAATCAGGGTCGCCCTAATACTGAGGTCGGCAAGGTACTACGTTCATCTTCTTGTGCATCGTTCTTGCATGTTGACTGAGTACTACACGGTATGTAACTAAAGTGTTGCAGAAATGATCGCACTTCGGAATCTAAGGCGTCAATACATTGAGTTCCAGTAAACGAAGGTAAGTGAGAAAGGTATATACAAATCATTTAATGCTATCGCATCCAACTCAGGGACGTTCATACAGGCACCTAACGTTCTACACCGTTCGCTAGGCGTTCAGATGGGTGTTCAGGTATTACTCGATAGCATCGAGATTCGAAAGGAGTCAGAGAGAAGTGAAAAGATCATGTTCGAGTAAGAGACAATTACTGTTATGACTCTTATAAACTGTTGTGTTTCCCATCGATCAAATAACGGAATGGAACCCCTTTTTCACTTGTTAAGCCTCACTGGGACTCGCATGCACCCCACATTATTATTATGTGTGCACCCACAATAATATTGTGATTTGCATGCTCATCTCAGCTCCTCCTAACTCATGTCAAATGGTTCCTCAAACTCAAGTAGCAAGCAAAGAACATCACAAAACGCGAGTCATGAATGTCTAAGGAAACACCACACTACCCATCACATAGCACATGCAAGTAATGAATTCATACGGTTGTGCTAAACGTGCAATCACATGCAATATCAGATGTAAGTGTTCACTAGTTATGCAGTACAGTAAGTAAACAAGAGACGAACCTTGCAGTCTGGAGCTGAGTGTCATGGTCGATTTCGGATCTGTTCGGTTATAGTCTGGTTTTATAGAAACGTTTTTAAAACCAAATTCACAATAACCAGTGGCTCTGATACCAAACTGTCACACCCTCAAAGTACCACCTAGGGAGTGTCCCTGTTAGGCGTGTGACCACTAGCAATGAGCCACTAATTACATTGAATCATAAGTTTAAAATAATGTTCCATCAATTAATAATGATAAAATCCCAATCATAAGTTATTCAAAAACCACAAGTTCAGCGGAAGCGTTAAGGTAACATAATGTAAATACTTTTCGATCAATCATAAGAAATAAATGTTTGATAAATAATCCCATCCGTATAACCATGACCACTCTCGCTCTCCAGCCAGCAAGCTCCTGTTTCAATCACCTAGCGACCTGCGAGCATGTAACAAGTGTATCAGACAAAGCTGGCGAGTTCACAGTTTTAGAAAACGTTTGTTACCAGTTGTATGTAAAACAGTTCACTGACCAATGCAAGTAATATTGTTAATACCTCAATTCCGAACAAGACGGCTCCTGAAATACATGACTGCCCTTCCCACGTACTCCTATCTAGTACTGGGCCCCGACTGGGTCATTAGTTCACATCCGTCCTATCTAGGAGCGGTGTGAGGGTGCCAAACCTAAGTAGCGCTACCAACTAATACCCGTTACCCTCCAGGTAACATAATAAGGGACTTACAAAAATGATAGGTGAGAATATTAACCAATATACCCGTTTTTACCCAAACCACTGACTGTCCCCAACCACTGGGACGCATGCTCGAAAGTAGTGAACTCACCTTAGAGTGCTCGGTAGACTTAACTACTCGTTTAACCAAACAATCAATCAGGTCCTATGATTAATGCACATATAACGGTTAGTATGCATACAAGCTCGGTCCGTGTCACTCCACATTTATTCATCAAACAGTACACATCAGATACATGTAGTAACATTTGTCAATCTGTATACCAACTTATCCAGTTAAGCACAAAGTATAAGAATTCATTACTCAGGTTCGGCTGGATAAACATTCAAGTTCAACATACTGAATAGCTACATGCATGTTACTGAATAAAACATGTGTGTGTGCTTAATAGGTCTAGGACAGCCCAATGTTACAACCGGCCCAACATCACAACGAGATATCCCTGCGGCCCACACTTCATTCGTGTATATTTATGTGTGTGTGTGTGGCCCTAAACTATTGATATTAAAATCGAGCCACAAAAATCAGATCCATCATGTACGTTTCTTGTATCAATGTACACAAATTTCCAAGCAAAACATCATGCATTACTACATTCACATGATACTCTTGGTTGTCACATGTCACAGACTGTAGGTCCCCTATTCGTATGGATCTTCAACAGAATTGTCTTTCCAATCAAGAGTGCGGAATCCTCTTGATCAGAATATCACAGAAACAAGTAGAAAACAGAAACAGCAATTCACTTTCAAACCCGGGTTTTCTATTGATTATCCAACTTGCAGTTTACAATCAATTAAAACCCTAACCAACACAATTTCGTCCAAGCCTATTGCCTTTCACGAAATTACTCTCTCTAAACTGTTTTGGCTGATTAGCTGATTAACCTCAACCCTAAAGCATAACCCTGTTTATATAACACAAGGTTTGCTACTTGGGCCAAGGTTAAACATCATGGACTGCGAATTGGACAAGCCCAATTCGTTTCCCATTAACCCAATTCGTTGGGTTTGGTTAGCCCAAACATTATTACTAACTATTACAAAGCTAAACCCGCTAACTGTTTATCGTTTAACTAATTACAAGATATCCAAAGACCAAATCTAAGCTGTTGTCACAAACATGCACCAACAAACTCCCCCTTGACAATAGCTTCATAAAATAACTTTGTCTTCAGTCATCTTGCAATCTTCATGTAGTCTTGCACTGTGTTTGGTCTTTGGATAGCTTCAGCTTCAACAGCTTCTGTCAGCAACAGACTCCCCCTAAGCTGATGCATCCAATCACCAAATCTTCAAAAACTTTAGCGTTTGAGTAAACTCCAGTTCAGCATTTGAATAGCAATCTTCAAACTCTTCAACTTTGTCTGCAATATAGAAAGGAGGTTCTACCATGCATCCAATCAAACTCTCATCTCTTCAAAGCAACTTCTCAGCAACACAGCAACTTCTCAGCAACATACTGCTTCAATCTGTTTACTATAAAACAAACATCTCGAGAAACCATAAGAATTTTTCAACATAAGTTAAACAAATTATTATTATTCAAGAGATTTGTTAAACTGTATAACAGATTAAGCATTTTCCAATTTATCACCAACACGCAAAACTTTTTAATCACACACCCTATAACCCGCATGATTTAAAATTTTGAACTCACTTTCTAACACCGTCTCCCCCTATCAGTAACAATTCCTCCAAGAATAACAGTTTTCCGTACGTTAAGAATTTTAAACAGAAAAAGACACTATTTTTGGATTTTTATATTTTCTGAAAGCAAGTAAATAACAAAAGCAATAAACACTCTATTTTTGTGAGAATCACTGGTAAGAAGATCATATCAGCACAATCAAACTGTTTTCACACTATTAGATAATTCTTTATTTAATTTTTCGTGAAAAGCAGTTCAAGACGATTACCAGTATGTTTATCCACTTAAACAAAATGCATGAACATTTCAAGTACCATTACCGTATGATACGTTAAGGTAATTTTATTACTGATATACTAGTGTGTCCCACTTCAGGATATACCCCCGCGATCAAGGTATGCACAAAGATTCATCGTAGTAGGTGAGTATACTGATGTCATCCTTTAAGATATACTGACAATGTCTAGGTCTGCATATAATCCGTTTTATCATGTTTTAATTGCTTAACAATGAACACCCAAATAAATACTAATCAAATCCTGGAAATATAAACAACACACTCTATCATGCAAGTATCTTCCCTACCACATATTTCACAAGTCCAATCCAGATTTCTGAAATCTTAACTGGGAATAGGTTGAGAAGAGAACAGAATAGATCTTTAGGAGAGATGGTATAATATACAGATCAAATGAGTTTTTCTCAGTTTGATATAGGTTTCTTGGGTTTCATTTGGGCACTTGATGGCCTCTTTCGGGTGTATTAGATCTATAGCGCGACAACATACAGCTAGGTCAGCATGTATCTGGATGCAGCAGAAGCTGTCGTTGCCTAGCACCTCCAGGTCAGCATATATCTGGATGCAGCAGAGGAGGTACACGATTTTTTTCAGAGAAGATTTCAGAATCAGATCAAAATTGTGTGTATCGGGACAACATACAGACATTCAAATAGAAATGTGCAAATTCCAAGTGACTTTCTTTCCTGAGGTCATGTACAATTTTAGTTCTGAACAGAAAAACAGTCAAGATATCCCTAGATGAAATAACAGTATAAAGACCCAAAACTTCAGATTTTGGCAATCTATCAACGCAAGATTTAAGGTCATTAAACCACACACCACTGATGTGTTCCCCACTCATATTCAGTTTATTTAGGTTTATATCACATTGGTAAGTTGATTATTTCATGCTTTTTGCCTACTGGTACATCATATGATGAAGCTGCTATCACACTTAAGCAATTTAATTTCAGTTTCAGTGTGACAGTCTAACTTGCTGATGTACTATCATTTCTTCTTTTTCACACAGTGATAACTCATTTTTGTTTTTCTATTTTTTTATGTTTTTGATTTTTCAATTTTTTTTTATTTTTCATTTTTAAGAAAAGCAGTAAACTATTTACAAAAAAAAATCTTATGAAAAACCAGTTATTCAGGATTCCTCATCCCGTTGAGTTCGACTAAATGTTCAAAGCGAGCCCTGTCAAAAGCTTTAGTATAAAGTTCTGCCAGGTTATTTAGTGTGTCGACTCAGCACTTTGAACTTCACTTTAAATCAATCAAAATATATATATCAACAATCTCACATCCCCCTTCATATGCCTAGAGCAGCCATTATCAACACAAGTTGATAATCCTCCTTAGCAGCTCCTGCACACACCAACTAAGAAATTAGTTAGATTGGGGGACCCAAGCCTTAATGGTCTTGGGTCGTCCAAATTCACCAACCACTTTAACATCCATCCAATATCCATTACTCCTAACTGGAGTCTTGGATCTCAGACCTGTTGATGTAAATGGGTTTTGATTTCCATAAGGTCTCTGGTCCTGAGGGTTCCTATATGTATTTGGACTATTTGACCTTTGAAAATTCTGATTTTGAAATCTTGAATTTTGATTCCAAGAAGCATTATTGTTGTAATTTCTAAAGCCATTGTTATAAAAAGTTCGACCACCATTATTTTGGTATCGATTTTGATATTGACCTTGACTTCTGAAATTATTTGTATTTCCATTAAAATTGTTCATTCTAGGTGAACTGCTTCTAGGTCTCTCATGTCTGCCTGGTGGAGATCTAGGCTGAAATCTTTGTTGATTTCTTTGAAAACGAGGAACTTGTGAAGTTCCTTTTTCACCCTTATCTACACCAACAGCAACATTTTCTGGTTGCTTAGGAGCAGATTTCTTTTGAGAATTTGAGCCTTTCTCCTCACTATCACCATCCTTCACTGGTAATTTCCCTCTCTGTTTTTCACTAAGTTGTGCTTCACTCTTTTTGTTAGGACAGCAGCTTGCTACATGTCCTTTGACGTGACACTTGAAGCACGATCTCCTTTTCGAAGACTTCTTAGTTGGAGTCTCTGAGGTAGATCCCTTATCAGATGGTGATGATCCCTTAGATGAACCTTGTTCAGTTTGCTTTATTTCAGATTTTTCTATGCTCTTATTTTTAGCAAACTCTACATTCGATTCATTTTCAATAACAGCGGTTTCGTTTTTCATGTCACTTCCTTGAACAAAAGTAATCTGTTTAACAACAGTTGGATTCTTATTCTTAGGATGTGAAGTTTTATTTTTCAAAACTGGTTTGCTGTTATTTTTCTTCTTAGCATCATCACTCTCAGATCCATCACCTTTACTTGATGTGGATGCGAAACTACTAGGTGTAGATGCCATAAAGTCTGCTAGCTCATCTTCACTAGGCAGGAATGAATAGTTATGACTAAGAGGAGGTGGAACTTCATTAAAGCCTTGGAAGCCCACACTGGTCTTGTCATTACTCTTCTTTAACCCACCCATCATGTGTTTCATTACAAAAGACGAATCTCTGAATTGACTCAATTTCTTTTCAAGTTCAACAATTTTGAGTTGTGCATCTGACAACTCTTTGCATTTTTCAGAAATCTCTTTTGTTTTCTCAGCCATCATGTCATGAGCTAAGTCTATGACTTGAAGTTTTTCATTCAATTTGCAAGTTAAAGCTTCAATTTCAGCTTCACAACCTTTTATTTTCTTCAAGTATGTAGATTCATTTCTTTTAGCAAAAAAGTTTGACTCTTTTATGTTAGACATCTCACTTACCAGACTTTGGTTTTGTGTTGTCAACCTGGCTACCTCACCCTGTAGTTCACGACATCTCAAACATACTGAATTAGATTGTACCTCTTTCTCATGAACTTCTGAGTTTTCATCAGCAACAACCTGTTCAGCTTCACTCTCTTTCTTGACTTCAGCATCCACTTTTGCTTCAGCATTCTCCACTTGAGCTTCAGCATTTTTCACTTCAGATTCAGCATCACTCACAATAGTTTCAGCCTCATCAACTTGCACTACTTCTGCCATGAATGCCTGAGTGGCATGCTCATTATCTTCCAGATGAACATTACAATCATTTGAACCTTCTCGAGATGTAGAGCTCCCAGCTTTATTCCTTTTAACATCTTCATTTCCTTGATACTTCTTTTCTAATGCATCCCACATATCCTTTGAATTAGTGTACTTCGTAACGGTATGCTTGATGCTATCAGGTAAGGACATCTTTATCGCAGCTAAAGCTTTCTTCTCAGCTTCAACCACCTGTCTCTCAGATTCATCCATCTTGTCATAAGACATCACTATAACCCTTCCTTCGACACGACGTGTAGGAGCAACATATCCATCAATCATACAACACCACATTCTAAAATCCTCACTTTTCACAACTGATTCAAACTCCTCCTTCCAAACATCATACTCTTTAACATTTGCAAGCTTTGGCCAATTCTTAACAGTCTCATTGAACTCATTGAACTTATCCATTCTGACCATCTTTAAACACGTTTTACCGTAACCGTACAGATAAAAACCGTACAAAATATCTCCGAAAACAGTGGTTACCAAATTACACCTTTAGAATCGTCTCGAAAAGACAAATCCAACGATATATAATGTCCAAAACCGTATTCGGGATTTTCCAGGAATCTAATGCAAGGAATCTAATGGTCCAAACGGTTCTGTCAAACGAGCTATGGATCAATTTCTATTTGCAAAATACTGAAATTTTATCGACGCTTGCCAACGACAATTCCACCACTTTAATTATGCTGGTTTTAAATTTGCTAGTAATTTCGCTGGTTTACTGATTAAATTCGCTGGTTATTTTCGCTGGTCAAATTCACTGCTGAATTTCGCTGAAACCGTGATAATTTCGCTGTGGAAAATTATACGGTTACCAAAGTCGCCTTTGGATTTACTTCGCCGATAAATATGCTGGTACAGTTAATTTCGCAGGTCAGACAAATTCGCTGACTTGTTAATTTCGCTAAACCAGTAAATTCGGAAACTCAATCTGATCAAAATTTTGAAGATTTTATCTCTTCTCTAACACAAATCTGCAAAATCAAACAAGCAAATCAGTAAAGTTTTGACACAATTATGATGAACTTAACGAAGAACACGAAGAACAGTCTTCGAATCTTCAAGAAATTCAGCCAAAAATTTCTTCCAGAATCAACCAAAAACTTTCCTGGAAACCCTGAAACCTGCAAAACAGCAATCAAACAAACCAGAAGATCAAAACAGCCAACAAATTTCGAAAATTTTATCAAAAATTTCGAAAATTTTAAAAACCCTAATTTTCAGATTTCAAAAATTTCGAAAATTTCTTCCTGTTTCTGCAGCCAACAATTCTGAACCGAGCTTTCAAGAGCCTAATGCTCTGATACCAATTGTAGGTCCCCTATTCATATGGATCTTCAACAGAATTGTCTTTCCAATCAAGAGTGCGGAATCCTCTTGATCAGAATATCACAGAAACAAGTAGAAAACAGAAACAGCAATTCACTTTCAAACCCGGGTTTTCTATTGATTATCCAACTTGCAGTTTACAATCAATTAAAACCCTAACCAACACAATTTCGTCCAAGCCTATTGCCTTTCACGAAATTACTCTCTCTAAACTGTTTTGGCTGATTAGCTGATTAACCTCAACCCTAAAGCATAACCCTGTTTATATAACACAAGGTTTGCTACTTGGGCCAAGGTTAAACATCATGGACTGCGAATTGGACAAGCCCAATTCGTTTCCCATTAACCCAATTCGTTGGGTTTGGTTAGCCCA
This sequence comes from Helianthus tuberosus, assembly GCA_030545235.1. NCBI lineage: Eukaryota > Viridiplantae > Streptophyta > Magnoliopsida > Asterales > Asteraceae > Helianthus > Helianthus tuberosus. The sequence continues at coordinate 210,199,407 of CM060411.1, read as the reverse complement.
AACATTATTACTAACTATTACAAAGCTAAACCCGCTAACTGTTTATCGTTTAACTAATTACAAGATATCCAAAGACCAAATCTAACCTGTTGTCACAAACATGCACCAACACAGACAACATCATTAAATACCTATTTAGTTTTTTATTAGATTAAGGCTATAGCACATGGGCCACCATTCAAGGTTATCAATTTCAAGAACCCACTTTCCTTCAATTATATTGGACCATAAAGCTACTGATTTACTAGGAATCGATCATGTGTATATTTGTGAATTTTAGTGGTTAACTTTGATTGGACCAAACACTAACAGTGAGTTCGAATGAATACAAACTACTTTGAGTTTTGCAAATCAGCCAATACAATCAATAATTATCGGCACTCAACAAGATCACAGATTGTATACCATTCATAATTCCGAGTCCTATTAGCATGAGATCTAACCCACCATAGAACGTATGCTTACTAACATCGATATATCTAATAGTCACCCTAAATCAAACAAATCATACACGTAACAAGAGACAGTCAATCCATGATTAATACAAGGGAGATCACACTGACCGAGTAGTGGATTAGCCAGGCAAAAGGTAATCTTCGAATCTGAGAGGGTGTTGGTGTTCCTGCCGTTGATCACCGAGAGCATGTAGGGTTTGCTATGGTCTCTACATGTTTTTCTTTCCAGGACATAATCGAACCCTATATCTCTTAATGTGTTTATTTCGAATCAAGTGGGCCGAACCCCACTTGGGCCTTGCTTGAGCCGCGTATCAATGCACCATGGGTATGGGTTTGGACTCGGTTTGATTCGGAAGGGGTTTGGGCCGGGAGTTAAGAGAATCACATGTTAAGGAGTGTGCGAGTGTAAGAGGGGTGTGCGACCCGGAACTTGTTCGTGGTTAACTATTGCAAACACAACCCCTAACTGCTTTCCTTCATTTGTAATATCCAATAATATAAACCAACTATATTGATTTCATATATTAAACACAAGGTCACAACATATAAACGGAGATAGTGCATAGGTAATTAACCTTATAATTTCGGGTTGTCACATCATCCCCAACTTGAAAGAAATTTCGTCCCGAAATTTGATAAACATTCTCGGTGAAAAGGAGTGATGGTTTAAGATGATATCGAATTTTCCTCGGGTGCCACATCATCCCTAACTTGAAAGGGAATTTCGTCCCGAAATTCACTAGTTGTATCAGGATTCAATTCAACACTGCCAAACAGGTTAGGGTGCTTGAGCTTCGTCTGATCATCACGTTCCCATGTGAACTCCAGTCCACGTCTCGAGTTCCTACGAACTTTCGCGATTGGGATTCGACCATGCTAACTAACCTCGGTTTCCTGATCCAAGCCTTCGATAGGTTCTAACAAGGGTATCACAAGTGTTTCATCGGCAAACACTGTCTTTGGATTGGAGGCCTACATGTCATTGCAAACGTTATCGATTCTTTCCAGAATTCTGAATGTTCAACATATCGTAATTAAGCTCGCCACGCTTCCCAAAGCGTACTGCACCCTCCCAGGGTAAGACTTTCGACATGATATGACCACCTACAGCGATCTTCCAGCGTTTCTTGGGCTTTTCAGCTTTCCTGGCAGTCACGCGTTGCCGCCAAACGTTTTCCGATCTAAGCAATCTTCCCAAGAGTTTCGAGTACAAGACTTGGACCTGTGATTAGGTTGCCACCCACCTTAATCCACAAGAGGATTGGTATTATCGTCCATGCAATGCCTCAAACAGAGCTGTCAATATACAAGAATGGTAACTGCTAGAGTAGAACTCAACCAAGGGAAGTGTCCTTTCAATTCTTACTAAAGTCAATCACACACATGCTCGCAGCATGTCCTTGAGGGTCTGGATGGTTCGTTTATTCTGACCATCTGTCTAATGGTGATAGGTAGTGCTCATGTCTAGACATGAGCCACAAGATTTGTGTGCTGTCTGCCATAAATCGAGTATAAACGCGGATCACCACTCGAGATAATAGAAGTTGGCACCTCGTGTAAGATTTGTATGTTGTCTGCCATAAATGGTGTAAAATTAAGATGGGATATACCGGGCTAGGATTCGAGTTACAGGAACAAGGGCCAAACCAACCAGCCAAGAATGGAATCGTCGAGCGAAAACACTTGACAACCTCCTAGAAGCAGCTTTTCTTGCCACCAGAGCATTCTCCATCAATTAGGAATCTGATGCCGTCACTAAACACATTCCTTAAATTGTAGCCATTTGTTGTGTGTTTTTTTTTTTTTGTGTCTAATCCGCATATATATCACCATTGCCCTTGATTTTCTTGACTGTATATCTCTTAAATGTCAACATATACACGTGTGATTTTGTTTACGAAGATTTTTCAATGCCGAGAACATCGATTAGAGAGTAAAAAGGGCGTAAGGTTCACAATGGTGTAAAACTAAAATGGGATATACCGGGCTAGGATTCGAGTTACAGGAACAAGGGCCAAACCAATCACCCAAGAATGGAATCGTCGAGCGAAAACACTTGACAACCTCCTAGAAACAGCTTTTCTTTCCACCATACCTTTCTCCATCAATTAGGAATCTGATGCCGTCACTAAACACATTCCTTAAATTGTAGCCATTTGTTGAGTGTTTTTTTTTTTTTGGTGTCTAAGCCGCATATATATCACCAATGCCCTTGATTATTCTTGATTGTATATCACTTAAATGTCAACATATACACGTGTGATTTAGTTTACGGAGATTTTTAAATTCCGAGAACCTCGATCAGAGAGTAAAAAAGGCGTAAGGTTCACAATGGTGTAAAATTAAAATGGGATATACCGGGATTGGATTCGAGTTACCGGAACAAGGTCCAAACCAACCACCCAAGAATGGAATCGTCGAGCGAAAACACTTAACAACCTCCTAGAAGCAGCTTTTCTTGCCACCAGACCTTTCTCCATCAATTAGGAATCTGATGCCTTCACTAAACACATTCCTTAAATTGTAGCCATTTGTTGAGTGTTTTTTTGTGTCAAATCCGCATATATATCACCATTATCCTTGATATTCTTGACTGTATTTCTCTTAAATGTCAACATATACATGTGTGATTTAGTTTACGAAGATTTTTCAATGCCGAGAACCTCGATCAGAGAGTAAAAAAGGCGTAAGGTTCACAACGGTGTAAAATTAAAATGGGATATACCGGGCTAGGATTCGAGTTACAGGAACAAGGGCCAAACCAACCACCCAAGAATGGAATCGTCAAGCAAAAACACTTGACAACCTCCTAGAAGCAGCTTTTCTTGCCACCACACCTTTCTCTATCAATTAGGAATCTGATGCCATCACTAAACACATTCCTTAAATTGTAGCCATTTGTTGAGTGTTTTATTTTTTGGGGTCTAATCCGCATATATATCACCATTGCCCTTGATTTTCTTGACTGTATTCACTTAAATGTCAACATATACACGTGTGATTTAGTTTACGAAGGTTTTTCAATGCCAAGAAACTCGATCAGAGTGTAAAAAAGGCGTAAGGTTCACAATGGTGAAAAATTAAAATGGGATATACCGGGCTAGGATTCGAGTTACGGGAACACGTGCCAAACCAACCACCCAAAAATGGAGTCGTCGAGCGAAAACACTTGACAACCTCCTAGAAGCAGCTTTTATTGCCACCAGACCTTTCTCCATCATTTAGGAATCTGATGCCGTCACTAAACACATTCCTTAAATTGTAGCCATTTGTTGAGTGTTTTTTTTTTGTGTCTAATCCGCATATATATCACCATTGCCCTTGATTTTCTTGACGGTATATCTCTTAAATGTCAACATATACACGTGTAATTTAGTTTACGAAGATTTTTCAATGCCGAGAACCTCGATCAGAAAGTAAAAAAAAGGCGTAAGGTTCACACTGGAGTAAAATTAAAATGGGATATAACGTGCTAGGATTCAAGTTACAGGAACAAGGGCCAAATTGACCACCCAAGAACGGAATTGTCGAGCGAAAACACTTGACAACCTCCTAGAAGCAGCTTTTCTTGCCACCAGACCTTTCTCCATCAATTAGGAATCTGATGCCGTCACTAAACACATTCCTTAAATTTTAGCCATTTGTTGAGTGTTTTTTTTTTTGTGTCTAATCCGCATATATATCACCATGGCCCTTGATTTTCTTGACTGTATATCTCTTAAATGTCAACATATACACGTGTGATTTAGTTTACGAAGATTTTTCAATACCGAGAACCTCGATCAGAGAGTAAAAAAGGCGTAAGGTTCACATTGGTGTAAAATTAAAATGAGATATACCGGGCTGGGATTCGAGTTACAGGAACAAGGGCCAAATCAACCACCCAAGAATGGAATAGTTGAGCGAAAACACTTGACAACCTCCTAGAAGCAGCTTTTCTTGCCACCAGACCTTTCTCCATCAATTAGGAATCTGATGCCGTCACTAAACACATTCCTTAAATTGTAGCCATATGTTGAGTGTTTTTTTGGGTGTCTAATCCGCATATATATCACCATTTCCCTTGATTTTCTTGACTGTATTTCTCTTAAATGTCAACATATACACGTGTGATTTAGTTTACGAAGATTTTTCAATGCCGAGAACCTCGATCAGAGAGTAAAAAAGGCATAAGGTTCACAATGGTGTAAAATTAAAATGGGATATACCGCGCTAGGATTCGAGTTACAGGAACAAGGGCCAAATCAACCACCCAAGAATGGAATAGTTGAGCGAAAACACTTGACAACCTCCTAGAAGCAGCTTTTCTTGCCACCAGACCTTTCTCCATCAATTAGGAATCTGATGCCGTCACTAAACACATTCCTTAAATTGTAGCCATTTGTTGAGTTTTTTTTTTGTGTCTAATCCGCATATATATCACCATTGCCCTTGATTTTATTGTCTTTATATCACTTAAATGTCAACATATGCACGAGTGATTTTGTTTACGAAGATTTTTCAATGCCGAGAACCTCGATCAGAGAGTAAAAAAGGCGTAAGGTTCACAACGGTGTAAATTTAAAATGGGATATATCGGGCTAGGATTCGAGTTACAGGAACAAGGGCCAAACCAACCACCCAAGAATGGAACCGTCAAGCAAAAACACTTGACAACCTCCTAGAAGCAGCTTTTCTTGCCACCACACCTTTCTCTATCAATTAGGAATCTGATGCCATCACTAAACACATTCCTTAAATTGTAGCCATTTGTTGAGTGTTTTATTTTTTGGGTTCTAATCCGCATATATATCACCATTGCCCTTGATTTTCTTGACTGTATTCACTTAAATGTCAACATATACACGTGTGATTTAGTTTACGAAGGTTTTTCAATGCCAAGAAACTCGATCAGAGTGTAAAAAAGGCGTAAGGTTCACAATGGTGAAAAATTAAAATGGGATATACCGGGCTAGGATTCGAGTTACGGGAACACGTGCCAAACCAACCACCCAAAAATGGAATCGTCGAGAGAAAACACTTGACAACCTCCTAGAAGCAGCTTTTATTGCCACCAGACCTTTCTCCATCATTTAGAAATCTGATGCCGTCACTAAACACATTCCTTAAATTGTAGCCATTTGTTGAGTGTTTTTTTGGGTGTCTAATCCGCATATATATCACCATTGCCCTTGATTTTCTTGAATGTATATCTCTTAAATGTCAACATATACACGTGTGATTTAGTTTACGAAGATTTTTCAATACCGAGAACCTCGATCAGAGAGTAAAAAAGGCGTAAGGTTCACAATGGTGTAAAATTAAAATGGGATATACCGCGCTAGGATTCGAGTTACAGGAACAAGGGCCAAATCAACCACCCAAGAATGGAATCGTTGAGCGAAAACACTTGACAACCTCCAAGAAGCAGCTTTTCTTGCCACCAGACCTTTCTCCATCAATTAGGAATCTGATGCCGTCACTAAACACATTCCTTAAATTGTAGCCATTTGTTGAGGGTTTTTTTTTTTGTGTCTAATCCGCATATATATCACCATTGCCCTTGATTTTATTGTCTGTATATCACTTAAATGTCAACATATGCACGTGTGATTTTGTTTACGAAGATTTTTCAATGCCGAGAACCTCGATCAGAGAGTAAAAAAGGCGTAAGGTTCACAATGGTGTAAAATTAAAATGGGATATACCTGCCTAGGATTCGACTTACAGGAACAAGGGCCAAACCAACCACCCAAGAATGGAATCGTCGAGCGAAAACACATGACAACCTCCTAGAAGCGGCTTTTCTTGCCACCAGACCTTTCTCCATCAATTAGGAATCTGATGCCGTCACTAAACACATTCCTTAAATTGTAGCCATTTGTTGAGTGTTTTTTTTGGGTCTAATCCGCATATATATCACCATTGCCATTAATTTTCTTGACTGTATATCTCTTAAATGTCAACATATACAAGTGTCATTAACTTTACAAAGATTTTTCAATGCCGAGAACCTCGATCAGAGAGTAAAAACGGCGTAAGGTTCACAATGGTATAAAATTAAAATGGGATATACCGGGCTAGGATTCGAGTTACAGGAACAAGGCCCAAACCAACCACCTAAGAATGGAATCGTCGAGCGAAAACACTTGACAACCTCCTAGAAGCAGCTTTTCTTGCCACCAGGCCATTCTCCATCAATTAGGAATCTGATGCCGTCACTAAACACATTCCTTAAATTGTAGCCATTTGTTGAGTGTTTTTTTGTGTCTAATCCGCATATATATCACCAATGCCCTTGATTTTCTTGACTGTATATCTCTTAAATGTAAACATATACACGTGTGATTTAGTATACGAAGATATTTCAATTCCGAGAACCTCGATCAGAGAGTAAAAAAGGTGTAAGGTTCACAATGGTGTAAAATTAAATTGGGATATACCGGGCTAGGATTCGAGTTACAGCAACAAGGGCCAAACCAACCACCCAAGAATGGAATCGTCGTGCGAAAACATTTGACAACCTCCTAGAAGCGGCTTTTCTTGCCACCAGACCTTTTCTCCATCAATTAGGAATCTGATCCTATCACCAAACACATTCCTTAAACTGTAGCCATTTGTTGAGTGTTTTTTTGTATCAAATCCGCATATATATCACCATTGCCCTTGATTTTCTTGACTGTATATCTTTTAAATGTCAACATATACACGTGTGATTTAGTTTACGAAGATTTTCAATGCCGAGAACCTCGATCAGAGAGTAAAAAAGGCGTAAGGTTCACAATGGTGTAAAATTAAAATGGGATATACCGGGCTAGGATTCGAGTTACAAGAACAAGGGCCAAACCAACCTGCCAAGAATGGAATCGTCGAGCGAAAACACTTGACAACCTCCTAGAAGCAGCTTTTCTTGCCACCAGAGCATTCTCCTTCAATTAGGAATCTGATGCCGTCACTAAACACATTCCTTAAATTGTAGCCATTTGTTGTGTGTTTTTTTTGTGTCTAATCCGCATATATATCACCATTGCCCTTGATTTTCTTGACTGTATATCTCTTAAATGTCAACATATACACGTGTGATTTTCTTTACGAAGATTTTTCAATGCCGAGAACCTCGATTAGAGAGTAAAAATAGCGTAAGGTTCACAATGGTGTAAAATTAAAATGGGATATACCGGGCTAGGATTCGAGTTACAGGAACAAGGGCCAAACCAACCACCCAAGAATGGAATCGTCGAGCGAAAACACTTAACAACCTCCTAGAAGCAGCTTTTCTTGCCACCATACTTTTCTCCATCAATTAGGAATCTGATGCCGGCACTAAACACATTCCTTAAATTGTAGCCATTTGTTGAGTGTTTTTTTTTGTTGTCTAAGCCGCATATATATCACCATTGCCCTTGATTTTTATGGATTGTATATCACTTAAATGTCAACATTTACACGTGTGGTTTAGTTTACGAAGATTTTTAAATGCCGAGAACCTCGATCAGAGAGTAAAAAAGGCGTAAGGTTCACAATGGTGTAAAATTAAAATGGGATATACCAGGCTAGGATTCGAGTTACAGGAACAAGGGCCAAACCAACCACCCAAGAATGGAATCGTCGAGCGAAAACACTTAACAACCTCCTAGAAGCAGCTTTTCTTGCCACCAGACCTTTCTCCATCAATTAGGAATCTGATGCCTTCACTAAACACATTCCTTAAATTGTAGCCATTTGTTGAGTGTTTTTTTTGTGTCTAATCCGCAAATATATCACCATTGCCCTTGATTTTCTTGACTGTATATCTCTTAAATGTCAACATATACACGTGTGATTTAGTTTACGAAGATTTTTCAATGCCGAGATCCTCGATCAGAGAGTAAAAAAGGCGTAAGGTTCACAATGGTGTAAAATTAAAATTGGATATACCGGGATAGGATTCGAGTTACAGGAACAAGGGCCAAACCAACCACCCAAGAATGGAATCGTCGAGCGAAAACACTTGACAACCTCCTAGAAACAGCTTTTATTGCCACCAGACCTTTCTCCATCAATTAGGAATCTGATGCCGTCACTAAACACATTCCTTAAATTGTAGCCATTTGTTAAGTGTTTTTTTTTTTTGGTATCTAATCCGCATATATATCACCATTGCCCTTGATTTTCTTGATTGTATATCTCTTAAATGTCAACATATACACGTGTGATTTAGTTTACGAAGATTTTTCAATGCAGAGAACCTCGATCAGAGAGTAAAAAAGGCGTAAGGTTCACACTGATGTAAAATTAAAATGGGATATACCGTGCTAGGATTCGAGTTAAAAGAATAAGGGCCAAATTAACCACCCAAGAATGGAATTGTCGAGCGAAAACACTTGACAACCTCCTAGAAGCAGCTTTTGTTGCCACCAGACCTTTCTCCATCAATTAAGAATCTGATGCCGTCACTAAACACATTCCTTAAGTTGTAGCCATTTGTTGAGTGTTTTTTTTGGTGTCTAATCCGCATATATATCACCATTGCCCTTGATTTTCTTGATTGTATATCTCCAAAATGTCAACATATACACGTGTGATTTAGTTTACGAAGATTTTTCAATACCGAGAACCTCGATCAGAGAGTAAAAAAGTCATAAGGTTCACAATGGTGTAAAATTAAAATGGGATATACCGGGCTAGGATTCGGGTTACAGGAACAAGGGCCAAACCATCCCCTGAGAATGGAATCGTCGAGCGAAAACACTTGACAACCTCCTAGAAGCGGCTTTTCTTGCCACCAGACCTTTCTCCATCAATTAGAAATCTGATTCCGTCACTAAACACATTCTTTAAATTGTAGCCATTTATTGAGTGGTTTTTTTTTGTGTCTAATCCGCATATATATCACCATCGCCCTTGATTTTCTTGACTGTATATCTCTTAAATGTCAACATATACACGTGCGATTTTGTTTACGAAGATTTTTCAATGCTGAGAACCTCGATCAGAGAGTAAAAAAGGCGTAAGGTTCAAAATGGTGTAAAATTAAAATGGGATATACCGGGCTAGGATTCGAGTTACAGGAACAAGGGCCAGACCAACCACCCAAGAATGGAATCGTCGAGCGAAAACACTTGACAACCTCCTAGAAGCAGCTTTTCTTGCCACCAGACCTTTCTCCATCAATTAGGAATCTGATGCCGTCAATAAACACATTCCTTAAATTGTAGCCATTTGTTGAGTGTTTTTTTTTGTGTCTAATCCGCAAATATATCACCATTGCCCTTGATTTTCTTGACTGTATATCTCTTAAATGTCAACATATACACGTGTGATTTAGTTTACAAAGATTTTTCAATGCCGAGAACCTCGATCAGAGAGTAAAAAAGGCGTAAGGTTCACAATGGTGTAAAATTAAAATGGGATATACCGGGATAGGATTCGAGTTACAGGAACAAGGGCCAAACCAACCACCCAAGAATGGAATCGTCGAGCGAAAACACTTGACAACCTCCTAGAAGCAGCTTTTCTTGCCACCAGACCTTTCTCCATCAATTAGGAATCTGATGCCGTCACTAAACACATTCCTTAAATTGAAGCCATTTGTTGAGATTTTTTTTTGGTGTCCAATCCGCATATATATCACCATTGCCCTTGGTTTTCTTGACTGTATATCTCCTAAATGTCAACATATACACGTGTGATTTAGTTTACGAAGATTTTTCAATGCCGAGAACCTCGATCAGAGAGTAAAAAAGTCGTAAGCTTCACAATGGTGTAAAATTAAAATGCGATATACCGGGCTAGGATTCGAGTTACAGGAACAAGGGCCAAACCAACCACCCAATAATGGAATCGTCGAGCGAAAACACTTGACAACCTCCTAGAAGTAGCTTTTCTTGCCACCAGACATTTCTCCATCAATTAGGAATCTGATGCCGTCACTAAACACATTTCTTAAATTGTAGCCATTTATTGAGTGTTTTTTTTTGTGTCTAATCCGCATATATATCACCATTGCCCTTGATTTTCTTGACTGTATATCTCTTAAATGTCAACATATACACGTTTGATTTAGTTTACGAAGATTTTTCATTGCCGAGAACCTCGATCAGAGAGTAAAAAAGGCGTAAGGTTCACAATGGTGTAAAATTAAAATGGGATATACCGGGCTAGGATTCGAGTTCAGGAACAAGGGTCAAACCAACCACCCAAGAATGGAATCGTCGAGCGAAAACACTTGACAACCTCCTAGAAGCAGAGTTTCTTGCCAGCAGACATTTCTCCATCAATTAGGAATCTGATGCCGTCACTAAACACATTCCTTAAATTGTAGCCATTTGTTGAATGTTTTTTTTTTGTGTCTAATTCGCATATATATCACCATTGCCCTAGATTTTCTTGACTGTATATCTCTTAAATGTCAAAATATACACATGTGATTTACTTTACGAAGATTTTTCAACGCCGAGAACGTCGATCAGAGAGTAAAAAGGCGTTAGGTTCACAATGGTGTAACATTAAAATGGGATATACCGGGATAGGATTCGAGTTACAGGAAAAAGGGCCAAACCAACCACCAAAGAATGGAAACGTCGAGCGAAAACACTTGACAACCTCCTAGAAGCAGCTTTTCTTGCCACCAGACCTTTCTCCATCAATTAGGAATCTGATGTCGTCACTAAAGACATTCCTTAAATTGTAGCCATTTGTTAAGTGTTTTTTTTGTGTCTAATCCGCATATATATCACCATCGCCCTTGATTTTCTTGACTGTATATCTCTTAAATGTCAACATATACACGTGTGATTTAGTTTACGAAGATTTTTCAATGCCGAGAACCTCGATCAGAGAGCAAAAAAGGCGTAAGGTTCACAATGGTGTAAAATTAAAATGGGATATACCGGGCTAGGATTCGAGTTACAGGAACAAGGGCCAAACCAACCACTCAAGAATAAAATCGTCGAGCGAAAAGACTTGACAACCTCCTAGAAGCAGCTTTTCTTGCCACCAGACCTTTCTCCATCAACTAGGAATCTGATGTCGTCACTAAACACATTCCTTAAATTGTAGCCATTTGTTGAGTGTTTTTTTGTGTCTAATACGCATATATATCACCATTGACCTTGATTTTCTTGACTGTATATCTCTTAAATGTCAACATATACACGTGTGATTTAGTTTACGAAAATGTTTCAATGCCGAGAACCTCGATTAGAGAGTAAAAAAGGCGTAAGGTTCACAATGGTGTAAAATTAAAATGGGATATACCGGGATAGGATTCGAGTTACAGGAACAAGGGCCAAACCAACCACCCAAGAATAGAATCGTCGAGCGAAAACACTTGACAACCTCCTAGAAGCAGCTTTTCTTGCCACCAGACCTTTCTCCATCAATTAGGAATTTGATGCCATCACTAAACACATTCCTTAAATTGTAGCCATTTATTGAGTGGTTTTTTTTTGTGTCTAATCCGCATATATATCACCATCGCCCTTGATTTTCTTGACTGTATATCTCTTAAATGTCAACATATACACGTGCGATTTTGTTTACGAAGATTTTTCAATGCTGAGAACCTCGATCAGAGAGTAAAAAAGGCGTAAGGTTCAAAATGGTGTAAAATTAAAATGGGATATAACGGGCTAGGATTCGAGTTACAGGAACAAGGGCCAGACCAACCACCCAAGAATGGAATCGTCGAGCGAAAACACTTGACAACCTCCTAGAAGCAGCTTTTCTTGCCACCAGACCTTTCTCCATCAATTAGGAATCTGATGCCGTCAATAAACACATTCCTTAAATTGTAGCCATTTGTTGAGTGTTTTTTTTTTGTGTCTAATCCGCAAATATATCACCATTGCCCTTGATTTTCTTGACTGTATATCTCTTAAATGTCAACATATACACGTGTGATTTAGTTTACAAAGATTTTTCAATGCCGAGAACCTCGATCAGAGAGTAAAAAAGGCGTAAGGTTCACAATGGTGTAAAATTAAAATGGGATATACCGGGATAGGATTCGAGTTACAGTAACAAGGGCCAAACCAACCACCCAAGAATGGAATCGTCGAGCGAAAACACTTGACAACCTCCTAGAAGCAGCTTTTCTTGCCACCAGACCTTTCTCCATCAATTAGGAATCTGATGCCGTCACTAAACACATTCCTTAAATTGAAGCCATTTGTTGAGATTTTTTTTTGGTGTCCAATCCGCATATATATCACCATTGCCCTTGGTTTTCTTGACTGTATATCTCCTAAATGTCAACATATACACGTGTGATTTAGTTTACGAAGATTTTTCAATGCCGAGAACCTCGATCAGAGAGTAAAAAAGTCGTAAGCTTCACAATGGTGTAAAATTAAAATGGGATATACCGGGCTAGGATTCGAGTTACAGGAACAAGGGCCAAACCAACCACCCAATAATGGAATCGTCGAGCGAAAACACTTGACAACCTCCTAGAAGTAGCTTTTCTTGCCACCAGACATTTCTCCGTCAATTAGGAATCTGATGCCGTCACTAAACACATTTCTTAAATTGTAGCCATTTATTGAGTGTTTTTTTTGGTGTCTAATCCGCATATATATCACCATTGCCCTTGATTTTCTTGACTGTATATCTCTTAAATGTCAACATATACACGTTTGATTTAGTTTACGAAGATTTTTCATTGCCGAGAACCTCGATCAGAGAGTAAAAAAAGGCGTAAGGTTCACAATGGTGTAAAATTAAAATGGGATATACCGGGCTAGGATTCGAGTTCAGGAACAAGGGTCAAACCAACCACCCAAGAATGGAATCGTCGAGCGAAAACACTTGACAACCTCCTAGAAGCAAAGTTTCTTGCCAGCAGACATTTCTCCATCAATTAGGAATCTGATGCCGTCACTAAACACATTCCTTAAATTGTAGCCATTTGTTGATTGTTTTTTTTTTTGTGTCTAATTCGCATATATATCACCATTGCCCGAGATTTTCTTGACTGTATATCTCTTAAATGTCAAAATATACACATGTGATTTACTTTACGAAGATTTTTCAACGCCGAGAACCTCGATCAGAGAGTAAAAAAGGCGTTAGGTTCACAATGGTGTAACATTAAAATGGGATATACCGGGATAGGATTCGAGTTACAGGAAAAAGGGCCAAACCAACCACCAAAGAATGGAAACGTCGAGCGAAAACACTTGACAACCTCCTAGAAGCAGCTTTTCTTGCCACCAGACCTTTCTCCATCAATTAGGAATCTGATGTCGTCACTAAAGACATTCCTTAAATTGTAGCCATTTGTTAAGTGTTTTTTTTGTGTCTAATCCGCATATATATCACCATCGCCCTTGATTTTCTTGACTGTATATCTCTTAAATGTCAACATATACACGTGTGATTTAGTTTACGAAGATTTTTCAATGCCGAGAACCTCGATCAGAGAGCAAAAAAGGCGTAAGGTTCACAACGGTGTAAAATTAAAATGGGATATACCGGGCTAGGATTCGAGTTACAGGAACAAGGGCCAAACCAACCACTCAAGAATAAAATCGTCGAGCGAAAAGACTTGACAACCTCCTAGAAGCAGCTTTTCTTGCCACCAGACCTTTCTCCATCAACTAGGAATCTGATGTCGTCACTAAACACATTCCTTATATTGTAGCCATTTGTTGAGTGTTTTTTTGTGTCTAATACGCATATATATCACCATTGACCTTGATTTTCTTGACTGTATATCTCTTAAATGTCAACATATACACGTGTGATTTAGTTTACGAAAATGTTTCAATGCCGAGAACCTCGATTAGAGAGTAAAAAAGGCGTAAGGTTCACAATGGTGTAAAATTAAAATGGGATATACCGGGATAGGATTCGAGTTACAGGAACAAGGGCCAAACCAACCACCCAAGAATAGAATCGTCGAGCGAAAACACTTGACAACCTCCTAGAAGCAGCTTTTCTTGCCACCAGACCTTTCTCCATCAATTAGGAATTTGATGCCATCACTAAACACATTCCTTAAATTGTAGCCATTTATTGAGTGGTTTTTTTTTTGTGTCTAATCCGCATATATATCACCATCGCCCTTGATTTTCTTGACTGTATATCTCTTAAATGTCAACATATACACGTGCGATTTTGTTTACGAAGATTTTTCAATGCTGAGAACCTCGATCAGAGAGTAAAAAAGGCGTAAGGTTCAAAATGGTGTAAAATTAAAATGGGATATAACGGGCTAGGATTCGAGTTACAGGAACAAGGGCCAGACCAACCACCCAAGAATGGAATCGTCGAGCGAAAACACTTGACAACCTCCTAGAAGCAGCTTTTCTTGCCACCAGACCTTTCTCCATCAATTAGGAATCTGATGCCGTCAATAAACACATTCCTTAAATTGTAGCCATTTGTTGAGTGTTTTTTTTTTGTGTCTAATCCGCAAATATATCACCATTGCCCTTGATTTTCTTGACTGTATATCTCTTAAATGTCAACATATACACGTGTGATTTAGTTTACAAAGATTTTTCAATGCCGAGAACCTCGATCAGAGAGTAAAAAAGGCGTAAGGTTCACAATGGTGTAAAATTAAAATGGGATATACCGGGATAGGATTCGAGTTACAGTAACAAGGGCCAAACCAACCACCCAAGAATGGAATCGTCGAGCGAAAACACTTGACAACCTCCTAGAAGCAGCTTTTCTTGCCACCAGACCTTTCTCCATCAATTAGGAATCTGATGCCGTCACTAAACACATTCCTTAAATTGAAGCCATTTGTTGAGATTTTTTTTTGGTGTCCAATCCGCATATATATCACCATTGCCCTTGGTTTTCTTGATTGTATATCTCCTAAATGTCAACATATACACGTGTGATTTAGTTTACGAAGATTTTTCAATGCCGAGAACCTCGATCAGAGAGTAAAAAAGTCGTAAGCTTCACAATGGTGTAAAATTAAAATGGGATATACCGGGCTAGGATTCGAGTTACAGGAACAAGGGCCAAACCAACCACCCAATAATGGAATCGTCGAGCGAAAACACTTGACAACCTCCTAGAAGTAGCTTTTCTTGCCACCAGACATTTCCCCATCAATTAGGAATCTGATGCCGTCACTAAACACATTTCTTAAATTGTAGCCATTTATTGAGTGTTTTTTTTGGTGTCTAATCCGCATATATATCACCATTGCCCTTGATTTTCTTGAC
This sequence comes from Helianthus tuberosus, assembly GCA_030545235.1. Classification (NCBI taxonomy): domain Eukaryota; kingdom Viridiplantae; phylum Streptophyta; class Magnoliopsida; order Asterales; family Asteraceae; genus Helianthus; species Helianthus tuberosus. Next base: position 210,183,800 of record CM060411.1, on the reverse strand, counting down.
TGTATATCTCTTAAATGTCAACATATACACGTTTGATTTAGTTTACGAAGATTTTTCATTGCCGAGAACCTCGATCAGAGAGTAAAAAAAGGCGTAAGGTACACAATGGTGTAAAATTAAAATGGGATATACCGGGCTAGGATTCGAGTTCAGGAACAAGGGTCAAACCAACCACCCAAGAATGGAATCGTCGAGCGAAAACACTTGACAACCTCCTAGAAGCAGAGTTTCTTGCCAGCAGACATTTCTCCATCAATTAGGAATCTGATGCCGTCACTAAACACATTCCTTAAATTGTAGCCATTTGTTGAATGTTTTTTTTTGTGTCTAATTCGCATATATATCACCATTGCCCTAGATTTTCTTGACTGTATATCTCTTAAATGTCAAAATATACACATGTGATTTACTTTACGAAGATTTTTCAACGCCGAGAACCTCGATCAGAGAGTAAAAAAGGCGTTAGGTTCACAATGGTGTAACATTAAAATGGGATATACCGGGATAGGATTCGAGTTACAGGAAAAAGGGCCAAACCAACCACCAAAGAATGGAAACGTCGAGCGAAAACACTTGACAACCTCCTAGAAGCAGCTTTTCTTGCCACCAGACCTTTCTCCATCAATTAGGAATCTGATGTCGTCACTAAAGACATTCCTTAAATTGTAGCCATTTGTTAAGTGTTTTTTTTGTGTCTAATCCGCATATATATCACCATCGCCCTTGATTTTCTTGACTGTATATCTCTTAAATGTCAACATATACACGTGTGATTTAGTTTACGAAGATTTTTCAATGCCGAGAACCTCGATCAGAGAGCAAAAAAGGCGTAAGGTTCACAATGGTGTAAAATTAAAATGGGATATACCGGGCTAGGATTCGAGTTACAGGAACAAGGGCCAAACCAACCACTCAAGAATAAAATCGTCGAGCGAAAAGACTTGACAACCTCCTAGAAGCAGCTTTTCTTGCCACCAGACCTTTCTCCATCAACTAGGAATCTGATGTCGTCACTAAACACATTCCTTAAATTGTAGCCATTTGTTGAGTGTTTTTTTTTGTGTCTAATACGCATATATATCACCATTGACCTTGATTTTCTTGACTGTATATCTCTTAAATGTCAACATATACACGTGTGATTTAGTTTACGAAAATGTTTCAATGCCGAGAACCTCGATTAGAGAGTAAAAAAGGCGTAAGGTTCACAATGGTGTAAAATTAAAATGGGATATACCGGGATAGGATTCGAGTTACAGGAACAAGGGCCAAACCAACCACCCAAGAATAGAATCGTCGAGCGAAAACACTTGACAACCTCATAGAAGCAGCTTTTCTTGCCACCAGACCTTTCTCCATCAATTAGGAATTTGATGCCATCACTAAACACATTCCTTAAATTATAGCCATTTGTTGAGTGTTTTTTTTTTTGTGTCTAATACGCATATATATCACCAATGTCCTTGATTTTCTTGACTGTATATCTCTTAAATGTCAACATATACACGTGTGATTTAGTTTACGAAGAGTTTTCAATGCCGAGAACCTCGATTAGAGAGTAAAAAAGGCGTAAGGTTCACAATGGTGTAAAATTAAAATGGGATATACCGGGATAGGATTCGAGATACAGGAACAAGTGCCAAACCAACCACTCAAGAATGGAATCGTCGAGCGAAAACACTTGACAAGCTCCTAGAAGCACCTTTTCTTGCCCCCAGACCTTTCTCCGTCAATTAGGAATCTGATGTCGTCACTAAACACATTCCTTAAATTGTAGCCATTTGTTGAGTGTTTTTTTTTTGTCTAATCCGCATATGTATCACCATTGCCCTTGATTTTCTTGACTGTATATCTCTTAAATGTCAACATATACACGTGTGATTTAGTTTACGAAGATTTTTCAATGCCGAGAACCTCGATCAGAGAGTAAAAAAGGCGTAAGGCTCACAATGGTGTAAAATTAAAATGGGATATACCGGGCTAGGATTCGAGTTCAGGAACAAGGGTCAAACCAACCACCCAAGAATGGAATCGTCGAGCGAAAACACTTGACAACCTCCTAGAAGCAGAGTTTCTTGCCAGCAGACATTTCTCCATCAATTAGGAATCTGATGCCGTCACTAAACACATTCCTTAAATTGTAGCCATTTGTTGAATGTTTTTTTTTTGTGTCTAATTCGCATATATATCACCATTGCCCTAGATTTTCTTGACTGTATATCTCTTAAATGTCAAAATATACACATGTGATTTACTTTACGAAGATTTTTCAACGCCGAGAACCTCGATCAGAGAGTAAAAAAGGCGTTAGGTTCACAATGGTGTAACATTAAAATGGGATATACCGGGATAGGATTCGAGTTACAGGAAAAAGGGCCAAACCAACCACCAAAGAATGGAAACGTCGAGCGAAAACACTTGACAACCTCCTAGAAGCAGCTTTTCTTGCCACCAGACCTTTCTCCATCAATTAGGAATCTGATGTCGTCACTAAAGACATTCCTTAAATTGTAGACATTTGTTAAGTGTTTTTTTTTTGTGTCTAATCCGCATATATATCACCATCGCCCTTGATTTTCTTGACTGTATATCTCTTAAATGTCAACATATACACGTGTGATTTAGTTTACAAAGATTTTTCAATGCCGAGAACCTCGATCAGAGAGCAAAAAAGGCGTAAGGTTCACAATGGTGTAAAATTAAAATGGGATATACCGGGCTAGGATTCGAGTTACAGGAACAAAGGCCAAACCAACCACTCAAGAATAAAATCGTCGAGCGAAAAGACTTGACAACCTCCTAGAAGCAGCTTTTCTTGCCACCAGACCTTTCTCCATCAACTAGGAATCTGATGCCGTCACTAAACACATTCCTTAAATTATAGCCATTTGTTGAGTGTTTTTTTGTGTCTAATACGCATATATATCACCATTGACCTAGATTTTCTTGACTGTATATCTCTTAAATGTCAACATATACACGTGTGATTTAGTTTACGAAAATGTTTCAATGCCGAGAACCTCGATTAGAGAGTAAAAAAGGCGTAAGGTTCACAATGGTGTAAAATTAAAATGGGATATTCCGGGATAGGATTCGAGTTACAGGAACAAGGGCCAAACCAACCACCCAAGAATAGAATCCTCGAGCGAAAACACTTGACAACCTCCTAGAAGCAGCTTTTCTTGCCACCAGACCTTTCTCCATCAATTAGGAATTTGATGCCATCACTAAACACATTCCTTAAATTATAGCCATTTGTTGAGTGTTTTTTTTTGTGTCTAATACGCATATATATCACCAATGTCCTTGATTTTCTTGACTGTATATCTCTTAAATGTCAACATATACACGTGTGATTTAGTTTACGAAGAGTTTTCAATGCCGAGAACCTCGATTAGAGAGTAAAAAAGGCGTAAGGTTCACAATGGTGTAAAATTAAAATGGGATATACCGGGATAGGATTCGAGTTACAGGAACAAGTGCCAAACCAACCACTCAAGAATGGAATCGTCGAGCGAAAACACTTGACAAGCTCCTAGAAGCACCTTTTCTTGCCCCCAGACCTTTCTCCGTCAATTAGGAATCTGATGTCGTCACTAAACACATTCCTTAAATTGTAGCCATTTGTTGAGTGTTTTTTTTTTTGTCTAATCCGCATATGTATCACCATTGCCCTTGATTTTCTTGACTGTATATCTCTTAAATGTCAACATATACACGTGTGATTTAGTTTACGAAGATTTTTCAATGCCGAGAACCTCGATCAGAGAGTAAAAAAGGCGTAAGGCTCACAATGGTGTAAAGTTAAAATGGGATATACCGGGCTAGGATTCGAGTTACAGGAACAAGGGCCAAACTGTCACACCCCAAATTTCCACGTGTCACCGGTGGGCCCGGTAGGGGAGTATCGTGACGTGGTTGGCAACATAATAGTCAAACAACACAATATTTAAATGCACAGCGGAAGCAAAAGATAATTATATTACAATTCGAATATAAAGTAATATCCAAGTATTACAACGGAAAGTAAAGGATCCACAGGCGGATCTTAAAACATTATCATTGTTCAACAGACTTTAGACGTCTAGAACTTGCAAGATTCCTTAGTAACGTCCTGAGCCGCTTCCAGCCTATTACGTACGTGTACCTGTCACTTAGAATTTTGAAAATACGTCAGTTTTCACTGGTAAATACGCTCAACCGACTCATTTGAAAATGTTTATGAAAATTTGTTTAGGTGCACAAGGCACGAAACTATTTCGACACTTTGATTAAAATGCACGAGGCAAAATTTATCTTTTATACTTGTATACTTGATTACTTGGGACAAACTATATTTCATGTTATCAGTTTTACATAACTTGCTCTACATGCGGGGTCCGGATCTATGCCGGTTCATGATTAACCGACACACCACTATTCCCCTATTGGGAATTCCATATTGGTATAAACATATGGCATCTGTCAGGTGTATGCCTACACCCCGTGCTTAGGTCGTGGCCATTGCAATTTAATGAGTCAAGGATATCCAGGACACGGTCAAATTAATCCCCAATGTTTCAGTCAAGCAATACGAATTAAAACAGGTTATTTGGATTTCCCGACTCATTGGTCTTTGAATCCCATACCTGAACATGCGGTATTTATATTACCGTATCCCAAGCCCGTAATAGGGAAAATAAGTTAAGAGTATTTACCTGAGCTAGCTCCTGTCTTAAATAGCAAGGATTATAATAACTCAGCCGTATTCACTTAAGTAAGCGTAGGTACAATTTACCGGAATGCTCTAGTCTGGAAATGATGGTATAAATAATCAATTAGAATGCTAACGGGTCTTTAATTAAGCCTAAGCTTAGACCGGTTAGTCTTATGGAAATATACGGTTCGAACGCATGATTAAGCGAAGACCGGAATAGAATGTGTTTTAGACCCGACAAGTTTGAAAACTTGTATAATATGGGTAATCTAAACACCTTCTGGATTTTGAGATAAAACTAATAAGGTTTGACCCGTTTCGGCTAATTTATGTAAACTTGTTACATAAACCTAACCGAACGCGCAAGAGGCGTAACGGGTAACCATAAGAGTCCTAAACAGGTTTCCTAAGTTAACATGCCTTAAATATGTCATGATATCAGTAGGATACCTTCCGTTATGCCCAAAACGAGTTTAACCTATAAATAAGCCCCGTAGGGGTATTTTGGTCATTTTAAAGATTATAAAAGGAATTAATTTATCTTCTGTGATCCGGGTCTGATTACATCAGTAAAATAGTTTATTTTAATAGGTTATAACATTTGGTTATAAGTCTTATATGTCAAAATAGTTTTAAAATCAAACTATGCGTATAATACGCGTATAAAGCCGTTTTAAGCGACGTACAGTTTAAAATAGGATTCTGAGTTTTCTGATCAGTTAAACAGGTTCAAAACACTCCATTTAATATTTAAAATCAGTAGCAATTGGATTGGCATCAAAAGGATTTGTAAAACTCATTTTATGGCCGATAAGGGTATTTTTGGTATTAACCGAATCAAGGCGATAAACCTAGCTTATGATCAGTTTAAAAATAATTAAAAATCTTTAAAAATCCCAAAATATTATATCACATCAGTGGGTAAAAGGTTTGGTGTCCAAAATTTGGTTTAGATAGGCTTTATGCTAATGACGCCGTTTAATTACTTAAAAGCATCCAAATTACGTCATTAAGCATAACTCCTTATCTAGACCTCCAACTGATGTGAAATTTTAGGTACAAGTCTAAAAATAAGTAACTAAGATTATGGCACTTTCACATTTCCAAAAATCTCGTTTTATGGTCATAAGGGCATTACGGTCAATATTTAGGCGTTTAACGGAAACATCGGACGATTAGGGATTCGAGTGGTATAAACGCGGAGGCTTATACACACATGCAACTAGGTCCTAATGGATCTTTAAGGCATGTCTAAACCTATATAAATCGGGTCAGAACTGAGGTCAAAGCAAAAGTCAAACTTTTGCGTCTCTCGGTTCCGAATCGGTTTAATACATAAAGTTGTCGAATCAAACAAGCTTATACAAGTTATTATACTTATTTTTAAGTTGTATGACTGATAACACAGGTTACACGCCTTCCGTATCGTTAAATATGCGATTAATGTTTCTGTTGACTTTTTCGGACAACCTTTGACTCGATAAACGACCTAGTTAGGATTCGAATCAGTGAGTGCCCTTTTAGGGGTTTATTATACATATAAATACCAACTTATAACAACTTTCGATTCGACTAATCTCTGGACTGATTGTGATTTATCACAAAGTCAAACCGTAGTTACGACGGTTTGATTTCTAGGCTTTTAACTAAGTATAAATGAACTAGGGAAGGTTAGGCATACTTACACACGACAAATGGATGATTTGGAATGCTTGTGGCCTGCTTGAATGCTCTGGAAATGCTCAGAAGTGATGAATGAACAATGTGGTAACATGTGGGTCTTGATATAAGGCTTCAAACATGCATGGATCATCGACAACTAAGTCTAGGAGGAAACAATAACATCCACAAGTCCCCTACTAGCTAAAAACCACTTTAGGGCAGCCCAAGGTATGCCAAAAATCGATCAAAGTCGGTTAACGAACATGCAGGACATCTGTGCATGTTTTCTGTCCAGGTAAGGCAGTCGCGTAGCGCTACTGCCAAGGGGTATAGGGCTCGCGCTACGCTAGCACCTGGTGACCTGACAAACAAGTTTTCCTTAATTGCAATTTCAGTCCCTGGTCCCCCGAAAGGTCGTTTTCACTTGGGTTTCTTGCATTTTAAGACTTTATATTTGACATAAGGGGCTTTAGGGCTTATACCATCTTTGTGAAGTCATCGGGTAACTTTGTGATCACCCGAAAAGCCCTAATTTTCAATGTTGACGATTCTAACCCTCACACACGGGTTTTATCATAACTTTCTCATACGGTATCGAAACTTGGTGAAATTTTTATGGTACATTCTAGTGAGCATATTTAATCGTTACAAGGCTTCGGGTTTGCTTAAAAGGTCACTCATAGGTATAACTTAACATGTTGACACATTTAACCCCTGTAGTTTGAAATCTCTCACTTTCTTTCACAATTCGCTTCGTATGATCCATGATCCATTGGTTTAAGGTTATAAACATCATGTAGGGTTATTGTAAATTATATTTATTCAATGTTGACACTTTGAACCCTTATATTTACACAGTTTCATTGTTTGTCAACTTTAGTCCTTCAAGGACATTCTTTCATACGTTCAAAGGTTATGCCACGTGTCAAGACATTATAGGACGTAAATTTTCGAGGTGTTACATCCTCACCCCCTTAAAAGAAATCTCGACCTCGAGATTTGTTAAGATACTGGAAGTACACATTGTCGCATAAGGGACTTAACTTTTATAACATATCTGGAGTCTTTCCAAGCTCCCAAAATGGTTCTTATATTAGGCGTATGTATCCTTTTTGGAGCTTCTTGACCTGTCGATCCTCAATCGATACAGGATGCCCATTATCTCAAAATTCTGCATATCATTATGTGATAGTGCTTCTTGACTTATTGGCGGAACACTTCCTTCAGTCACTAGTGTGCAATGTATTGCGAGCTCCGTCAAACTCCTTAAGTAGGTTTTAGCTTACAAGCTACTTGATCTTGATACATTCGATTTCCTTCGAATGATTTCCATATATTCAGAGCTTAACTAGCCTGAAAATTTCACAAATTTGGTACACCCTTCCTGGGTGATATCTTTCGTTAAACCATATTCCTTAACAAGAACTTAGGAAATTTTCTATTTTCATAACTCCTTGATTTCCTGCCGTATACTGTCAACCTACAATCGATTATGGATTTTTATGATCTTATTTGTTGTCTCCCAGGCAACTTTCAAATCTTGATAATTGGACTTACCAATTCTCTATCTAACCATAGATATTTAACATTCCATCTATACAAGGTCTCCAAAGGAGTAGCCTTAATACTTACTTATCAATTATAATAGAAAAGCTTATTTTAAGGTGAGGTGGTTATTCTAACCACTGCTCAAATCTAATATTAAGGAATAGTTAATCCTTGCCGCTAGTCGAAAAATTCGACGATCCTAGGTAGCTAATGGCGATTCTTAATTGTTGCCTAAATATGGTTGCGGTGATCAATGCATAAGCAAGATGAACCATCTTTCTTATTTACTAAAAATTGGAGTTCTTAGAACTTTGAATGTTGGCTTTATGAAACCTTCTCTAAAAACTTATCGATTTGGCTCTTAGTTCTTCCTATTCTGTTGGTATTAACAGATATAAGGCTTTTACAATAATTGTAGCCCTAAGCGGGATGTTTGTCCTAACATCCTCTTGCCTCTCAAAAGGTAAACATGGTAATTTTTATAAAGAAGATAATCATGACACATAGAGATGTCAAAGGTGTCCGTATTCTCAGGCTTTGGTTCATCTGTCGATGTCGGTGTCAGATAAATGACACATTCTCCTTACTATTGCAAAGATGCCCTAAGTAGAGATACTTATAAGGACATTTTTATATTGGATATCTTCTTTGAATACTACTAGTCAACTTTAGTACAATATGACCATTGGGATATTTCAGGGGTTCCATGCATTAAACCTCCATACTGATCAGGCATGGAAGCAATCTATGGGACACACTAAGATATTCCAATCCTCATATGGCATCTTTATCAAACATAGTTTGGCATTCGCAGGAGATAGAAAACAATGAGAAAATAAAATAAAATAATATATATTGTCGTACTCTTTTTGGAGAAGAGCACTCCAGATTCTTATGAACGGATTATCTTCGAGGATGGGAGGGATGGTTATTATAGAATCCATTGGTAAGTTATACCTTACATTTAATATCTGGAGTTCTTATGAATGAAACCAAAAGTTTTGCTAAAAGGTTTATTATCCTCTGCATTAACGTAAAGTACTAAGCAAATACAATTGATGCAAAAAGATAAAGACGTAACTAATGTTATTATTGAGATGCACTGCCTCTGGCATTCAACCGCTAGTTTAGGCGTTTCCTTCCTTATCCTCCCCAGACTTAGCTGCTCCTTTCTTGGCAGCCTCCGGGCAACTAGTACTGATGTGGCCCTTTTCGCCACATCGGAAACAGCTTGCATTCTTTATGTCCCTACATTCGTGGGACTGGTGGCCAGTTCTTTTGCAGATGCCACATTGCTTTATCTTTTGGTTTGATCGACACTGTCCCCAGTGTCTTCTTTTGCAGGTTTTGCATGTAGGCTTCTTGTCAGAATCCTGTTGGTTATTGTTGAACTCAGATTTGCTCTTCTTAGGATTCGGGGAGTTATCTTCCTCCCTTTTTCGCTTCCCATCTTCAGAGGCCTTGGCAGCCTTGTTTCTAACCACATCGAGTGTGAGAGATAGCGACAGATCTGCCGCTGACCTGAACGTAGTAGGTCTCGAAGCCTTAACACTGGCTTTGATTTCTGGGGCTAAACCCCCAATAAGGCGAGCTATTCGCTTTGGTTCCGGTGTAACCAAATAAGGAACCAATCGAGACTTGGTATTGAAACTTGTAAGGTATGCTTGACAATCTAAGTTCTCCATGACTAATGTCAAGAATTCAGTCTCAATCTTCTCAACCTCATGTTGAGGGCAGTAATTTTCCTTGATCAGCGCCATGAACTGTTCCCAGGTCATGTTATATAACGGGACTTTCCCTGTAGCTTGGATCAAAGATCTCCACCAAGCCAATGCTTCTCCCTTAAAAGACTGTGACACGAATTTCACAATATCCCTATTATGGCAACCACTGATGTCCACAACTGTATCCATCTCGTCCAACCAAGTCATGCAGTCTACTGCTCCTTTTTCCCCAGTGAAATCCCTGGGTTTGCACGAAACGAAGTACTTATAGGTGCAACCCCTATTACGAGGTTCTTGGTTCTGTACGACTCTTTGGGATGGATTACTCCTTTGATTCGAGGAGTGGTGAGAATTACTGTTGTGGGCAGTGTGGGTCCTGGAGGGTGTTCTAGTGTGTGATGCAGAATGGGTCCTCGTATGGGTACCACTTGATCCATGGTGTTGTCTATCCATAGCTCTATTAACCGCATTGTCTATCATAGCTTGCAACTCTGCACCCGCTACGTTTACATGGGCATTATCATTCACTATCCCTGGGTGACTGTTGACCTCGTTTGAGTCTGCCATGTATCTTGAACTGTAACACATTGGCAATAATTTATTGGTGAGTTTATTATAGAATTGTCTTTTATGGCAATTTTATTAACCATGGTAAACATAGACCATATCTGGTTAATTTATTACTCACATTAATTTAGGATTTCTAATATAATTTATCCTAATTATAAAACAATAACAGTTTTATTAGCACATAAGGCCTAGTCACATGGACAGTTTAATTTATAAGCCATGATTTCAGAGAATCGAGGCATTAAGGTGTGAATTAAAGTTCATTACCTTTTCTTGACAGGGAGTTGTAGACTACCATTGTCTTTTAGTCTCAGAGGACGTTAATTATAGCCCGTGGGCACTTCATCCATATGGGATGATTATATAAATAAGGATTTAGAATAATCCAATAAAAATGACTTATGTGATTTTATCGTATCACACTTTGTCGAGCATGTAAATATGCTTTCATACGTTTAATAAGGATTTGAATCTCTTGAATAGGTTCTACCATCTCGGCCTTGTATGCAGTGACATTTAGGCTAGGTTTTACCTTTAAGATTCTTTTTAATATTTAATGCAGAGCAATCCTAATTGAACTGTTAACAAGGATCTGAATCTAATTGGGGAACTACCATCTTGGCCCTGTCTTAATGTGACATATGGCTAGGTCTTGTCCTTTTTAAATTTTGCCATTTTATTATAATGATAGATCTTATAATATAGGAATGATATTCTAAACATAATCATTCCTTTAAAAGTTAAACAAGTATATGGTTGCCCTAATCGGGACTTCTACCGAAAATGACTCGCCCATACAAGAGCTAACCGTATAAATAACAAAGGAAGCAAATAAGGACAAAATGAAACAAATTTGAATTTGTCCTATGTTCTCGTCTAGACTCAAGAATGTGCAACTGTGTAACTGAGATTAAACACAAAAGGCTAGTGTTTAATTCACTCAGTGTTGGCTCTGATACCAACCTGTCACACCCCAAATTTCCACGTGTCACCGGTGGGCCCGGTAGGGGAGTATCGTGACGTGGTTGGCAACATAATAGTCAAACAACACAATATTTAAATGCACAGCGGAAGCAAAAGATAATTATATTACAATCCGAATATAAAGTAATATCCAAGTATTCCAACGGAAAGTAAAGGATCCACAGGCGGATCTTAAAACATTATCATTGTTCAACAGACTTTAGACGTCTAGAACTTGCAAGATTCCTTAGTAACGTCCTGAGCCGCTTCCAGCCTATTACGTACGTGTACCTGTCACTTAGACTTTTGAAAATACGTCAGTTTTCACTGGTAAATACGCTCAACCGACTCATTTGAAAATGTTTATGAAAATTTGTTTAGGTGCACAAGGCATGAAAATATTTCGACACTTTGATTAAAATGCACGAGGCAAAATTTATCTTTTATACTTGTATACTTGATTACTTGGGACAAACTATATTTCATGTTATCAGTTTTACATAACTTGCTCTACATGCGGGGTCCGGATCTATGCCGGTTCATGATTAACCGACACACCACTATTCCCCTATTGGGAATTCCATATTGGTATAAACATATGGCATCTGTCAGGTGTATGCCTACACCCCGTGCTTAGGTCGTGGCCATTGCAATTTAATGAGTCAAGGATATCCAGGACACGGTCAAATTAATCCCCAATGTTTCAGTCAAGCAATACGAATTAAAACAGGTTATTTGGATTTCCCGACTCATTGGTCTTTGAATCCCATACCTGAACATGCGGTATTTATATTACCGTATCCCAAGCCCGTAATAGGGAAAATAAGTTAAGAGTATTTACCTGAGCTAGCTCCTGTCTTAAATAGCAAGGATTATAATAACTCAGCCGTATTCACTTAAGTAAGCGTAGGTACAATTTACCGGAATGCTCTAGTCTGGAAATGATGGTATAAATAATCAATTAGAATGCTAACGGGTCTTTAATTAAGCCTAAGCTTAGACCGGTTAGTCTTATGGAAATATACGGTTCGAACGCATGATTAAGCGAAGACCGGAATAGAATGTGTTTTAGACCCGACAAGTTTGAAAACTTGTATAATATGGGTAATCTAAACACCTTCTGGATTTTGAGATAAAACTAATAAGGTTTGACCCGTTTCGGCTAATTTATGTAAACTTGTTACATAAACCTAACCGAACGCGCAAGAGGCGTAACGGGTAACCATAAGAGTCCTAAACAGGTTTCCTAAGTTAACATGCCTTAAATATGTCATGATATCAGTAGGATACCTTCCGTTATGCCCAAAACGAGTTTAACCTATAAATAAGCCCCGTAGGGGTATTTTGGTCATTTTAAAGATTATAAAAGGAATTAATTTATCTTCTGTGATCCGGGTCTGATTACATCAGTAAAATAGTTTATTTTAATAGGTTATAACATTTGGTTATAAGTCTTATATGTCAAAATAGTTTTAAAATCAAACTATGCGTATAATACGCGTATAAAGCCGTTTTAAGCGACGTACAGTTTAAAATAGGATTCTGAGTTTTCTGATCAGTTAAACAGGTTCAAAACACTCCATTTAATATTTAAAATCAGTAGCAATTGGATTGGCATCAAAAGGATTTGTAAAACTCATTTTATGGCCGATAAGGGTATTTTTGGTATTAACTGAATCAAGGCGATAAACCTAGCTTATGATCAGTTTAAAAATAATTAAAAATCTTTAAAAATCCCAAAATATTATATCACATCAGTGGGTAAAAGGTTTGGTGTCCAAAATTTGGTTTAGATAGGCTTTACGCTAATGACGCCGTTTAATTACTTAAAAGCATCCAAATTACGTCATTAAGCATAACTCCTTATCTAGACCTCCAACTGATGTGAAATTTTAGGTACAAGTCTAAAAATAAGTAACTAAGATTATGGCACTTTCACATTTCCAAAAATCTCGTTTTATGGTCATAAGGGCATTACGGTCAATATTTAGGCGTTTAACGGAAACATCGGACGATTAGGGATTCGAGTGGTATAAACGCGGAGGCTTATACACACATGCAACTAGGTCCTAATGGATCTTTAAGGCATGTCTAAACCTATATAAATCGGGTCAGAACTGAGGTCAAAGCAAAAGTCAAACTTTTGCGTCTCTCGGTTCCGAATCGGTTTAATACATAAAGTTGTCGAATCAAACAAGCTTATACAAGTTATTATACTTATTTTTAAGTTGTATGACTGATAACACAGGTTACACGCCTTCCGTATCGTTAAATATGCGATTAATGTTTCTGTTGACTTTTTCGGACAACCTTTGACTCGATAAACGACCTAGTTAGGATTCGAATCAGTGAGTGCCCTTTTAGGGGTTTATTATACATATAAATACCAACTTATAACAACTTTCGATTCGACTAATCTCTGGACCGATTGTGATTTATCACAAAGTCAAACCGTAGTTACGACGGTTTGATTTCTAGGCTTTTAACTAAGTATAAATGAACTAGGGAAGGTTAGGCATACTTACACACGACAAATGGATGATTTGGAATGCTTGTGGCCTGCTTGAATGCTCTGGAAATGCTCAGAAGTGATGAATGAACAATGTGGTAACATGTGGGTCTTGATATAAGGCTTCAAACATGCATGGATCATCGACAACTAAGTCTAGGAGGAAACAATAACATCCACAAGTCCCCTACTAGCTAAAAACCACTTTAGGGCAGCCCAAGGTATGCCAAAAATCGATCAAAGTCGGTTAACGAACATGCAGGACATCTGTGCATGTTTTCTGTCCAGGTAAGGCAGTCGCGTAGCGCTACTGCCAAGGGGTATAGGGCTCGCGCTACGCTAGCACCTGGTGACCTGACAAACAAGTTTTCCTTAATTGCAATTTCAGTCCCTGGTGTCGTTTTCACTTGGTTTTCTTGCATTTTAAGACTTTATATTTGACATAAGGGGCTTTAGGGCTTATACCATCTTTGTGAAGTCCTCGGGTAACTTTGTGATCACCCGAAAAGCCCTAATTTTCAATGTTGACGATTCTAACCCTCACACACGGGTTTTATCATAACTTTCTCATACGGTATCGAAACTTGGTGAAATTTTTATGGTACATTCTAGTGAGCATATTTAATCGTTACAAGGCTTCGGGTTTGCTTAAAAGGTCACTCATAGGTATAACTTAACATGTTGACACATTTAACCCCTGTAGTTTGAAATCTCTCACTTTCTTTCACAATTCGCTTCGTATGATCCATGATCCATTCGTTTAAGGTTATAAACATCATGTAGGGTTATTGTAAATTATATTTATTCATTGTTGACACTTTGAACCCTTATATTTACACAGTTTCATTGTTTGTCAACTTTAGTCCTTCAAGGACATTCTTTCATACGTTCAAAGGTTATGCCACGTGTCAAGACATTATAGGACGTAAATTTTCGAGGTGTTACACAAACCAACCACCCAAGAATGGAATCGTCAAGTGAAAACACTTGACAACCTCCTAGAAGCAGCTTTTCTTGCCACCAGACCTTTCTCCATCAATTAGGAATCTGATGCCGTCACTAAACACATTCCTTAAATTGTAGCCATTTGTTGAGTGTTTTTTTTTTGTGTCTAATCCGCATATATATCACCATTGCCCTTGATTTTCTTTACTGTATATCTCTTAAATATCAACATATACACGTGTGATTTAGTTTACGAAGATTTTTCAATGCCGAGAACCTTGATTAGAGAGTAAAAAAGGCGTAAGGTTCACAATGGTGTAAAATTAAAATGGGATATACCGGGCTAGGATTCGAGTTACAGGAACAAGGGCCAAACCAACCACCCAAGAATGGAATCGTCGAGCGAAAACACTTGACAACCTCCTAGAAACAGCTTTTCTTGCCACCAGACCTTTCTACATCAATTAGGAATCTGATGTCGTCACTAAATACATTCCTTAAATTGTAGCCATTTGTTGAGTGTTTTTTTTTGTGTCTAATCCGCATATAAATCCCCATTGACCTTGATTTTCTTGACTGTATATCTTTTAAAAATCAACATATACACGTGTGATTTAGTTTACGAAGATTTTTCTTTGTCGAGAACCTCGATCAGAGAGTAAAAACGGCGTAAGGTTCACAATGGTGTAAAATTAAAATGGGATATACCGGGTTAGGATTCGAGTTACAGGAACAAGTGCCAAACCAACCACCAAAGAATGGAATCCTCGAGCGAAAACACTTGACAACCTCCTAGAAGCAGCTTTTCTTGCAACTAGACCTTTCTCCATCAATTAGGAATCTGATGCCGTCACTAAACACATTCCTTAATTGTAGCCATTTCTTGAGTGTTTTTTTTGTGTGTAATCCGCATATATATCACCATTGCCCTTGATTTTATTGACTGTATATCTCTTAAATGTCAACATATACATGTGTGATTTAGTTTTCGAAGATTTTTTAATGCCGAGAACCTCGATCAGAGAGTAAAAAAGGCGTAAGGTTCACAATGGTGTAAAATTAAAATGGGATATACCAGGCTAGGATTCGAGTTACAGGAACCAGGGCCAAACCAACAACCCAAGAATGGAATCGTCGAGCGAAAACACTTAACAACCTCCTAGAAGCAGCTTTTCTTGCCACCAGACCTTTCTCCATCAATTAGGAATCTGATGCCGTCACTAAACACATTCCTTAAATTGTAGCCATTTGTTGAGGTTTTTTTTTTTTGTCTCTAATCCACATATATATCACCATTGCCCTTGATTTTCTTGACTTTATATCTCTTAAATGTCACATATACACGTGTGATTTAGTTTACGAAGATTTTTCAATGCCGAGAACCTCGATCAGAGAGTAAAAAAGGCGTAAGGTTCACAATGGTGTAAAATTAAAATGGGATATACCGGGATAGGATTCGAGTTACAGGAACAAGGGCCAAACCAACCACCCAAGAATGGAATTGTCGAGCGAAAACACTTGACCACCTCCTAGAAGGAGCTTTTCTTTCCACCAGACCTTTCTCCATCAATTAGGAATCTGATGCCGTCACTAAACACATTTTTTTTTGTTGAGGAATGTGTTTAGTGACGGCATCAGATTTCTAATTGATGTAGAAAGGTCTGGTGGCAAGAAAAACCGCTTCCAGGAGGTTGTCAAGTGTTTTCGCTCGACGATTCCTTTCTTGGGTGGTTGATTTAGCCCTTGTTCCTGTAACTCGAATTCTAGCCCGGTATATCCCATTTTAGTTTTACACCATTATGAACCTTACGCCATTATTAATCTCTGATCGAGGTTCTCGGCATTGAAAAATCTTCGTAAACTAAATCACACGTGTATATGTTAACATTTAAGAGATATACAGTCAAGAAAATCAAGAGAAATGGTGGTATATATGCGATTAGACACCAAAAAATGAACACTCAAAAAATGGCTACAATTTAAGGAATGTGTTTAGTGAACGCATTAGATTCCTAATACGTATATGTATGTCTGATACCTAATGGATAATTACCTAGTACATATACCCAACGTGTGTTGAGCCTGTTATGTAATGTTTTTACAACTGTGTATGAATAGAGATTACCAACCATTCCAGTGTTACATTCTGACTACCAATAACTGACGTGGTCTTTCTAGCGAATTAGACCGTCGATGATACTCTTTTCTTTAGTATTTTTTACCCAAAATTGGCATTATAACATTTTGAAAATTTGCGTGACATGCTATTTTTGGTGATATAACCTTGTTGGTTATGTGAGTTTAAATAAAATTCATTTAATGTATTTATTGCTAATTTAGTAAATTCATTTAATGCCTAAGATCATGCATAATCGTTGGGGTGAATAATGCCTCACCCTAGAGCGTTTTGCGCCATGTGGCAGCACAGTTAGCAATGGGGCATTATTGGACGTTTTTACAAAAAGGGTGTAGTGGGGATGTGGGGATTGCGGGGCATTATGTTTGTAATAAAATAAAATAAAATAAACATTTAAAAAATATTATTGGCCAAAAAACGGAAGCTCAAATGTGATTGGCCAAGAAATCCCCCCTTCAGCGTGTTTCAAAACACGCCAAAACAAAATCTAGGCGAAAACACGCCCGAAAACGCCCTTGGGGGTGGGCAAGGGGCGGAATTGGGCGTTATTGTACAATATTTTTGAAAAAATGACGTCCACTACAGGTGGTCTAAATTACAAGCTCACCTAATCTTCCCTATATAATACTACACTCCTTGAGGCATTTGGAACACACATAGCCCAATTTCGAGCTTTTTGTTTAACAAAATATGGCATCCATCAAAGTCGTTGTTGCGCTTTTGTTTATAAACGCAATTGTTGGTAATCTTTCGATTGCCGGTAAGTCAAGAAAAAAAAATCACTTTTTAATCACGATTAACTCCATTAATTGTGATGATTAATAGAATTTTAGCACTTTTATTTAACTTGGTAAAATCGATTTGGTAAGGTGTATAAGGTTTGGTTTAATCATCAAAAATTTTTGATCTTGTGATTTAGTACTTTTTTTCTTTTTTGTTTGATAAAGTGGTGAACCTAAAACTTTTTTTCAGAAAAACCTTTAGTTCGTACGTTTAGCACGTTAAATAAAAATTTGATGTTATTTATATGGTATTTTGTTTAGGGAGTTAAGTTCACGTACAAAGTGTCTTATCGTACAAAATGTACGAAAGGCATGAAAAAGCAAAAAAAAAAAAAAAAAAAAAAAAACGCGGTGACATTTTTTGTAATTATTTACATTGTAGAGTAATTATCAAAATTACTCTACAAATGAACTTGTAGGGTAATTTTGATCTTGTAGAGTAATTTTGTAAAATGTTTTTGTAGCGTAATTTTGATCTTGTAAAGTAATTTTGTAGAGTATCATAATTATTTTACAAATGATCTTGTATGGTAATTTTGATCTTGTAAGGTAATTTTGTAGAGTATCATAATTACTCTACAAATGATTTTGTAGAGTAATTTTGAATTGTATGTTGTTTGATAAACTTGCAGAGTAATTTTGATACACTTGTAGAGTAATTTTGATAGTTACGCTACATGATCAAAATTACTCTACAATAACATTTTACAAAATTACTATACAAGATCAAAATTACCCTACAAGATCATTTGTAGAGTAATTTTGATACACTTGTAGAGTAATTTTGATAATTACACTACATGATCAAAATTACTTTACAAGAACATTTTACAAAATTACTCTACAAGATCAAAATTACCCTACAAGATCATTTGTAGAGTAATTTTAATAATTATTCTTCAATGTAAATAATTATGAAAATGCCATAGCGTTTTTTCAGCAAAACATTCAGTTCGTACGTTTTGTACGTTAAATTTATTTGTATTTGATATTTTTTCTTTGCTTAGGTGTCACAAAGGATGTTCAACCACTATATGTATGCAAAGCATATTGGACAATTCATCCATGTGATACAGCTGTGTGCGACCAACAATGCCTTCATATGTATCCTGGTGATGGCTGGGGATATTGCATCCCCGGTGACATTTGTCAGTGTAATTATAATTGTAGTTCTACCTAATACATTTATTGCGATAGATGTCTTTTGTCATCAAATATAAATTAATAAAACAAAATATATATTTTCGCATATGTTGACTTTCTTTCTTGAACAATAAACTTGGATAGTAATGTATCTACTTCATCTCATTAGAGCAACATTTATTCAAGTACCCATTGCTTACTTGATCCAGTTCACATAATCACAACATCAAAACATTATTTGCATACGAACAAGTGGTATATGGCTTGTATCTTGTGCAATTCGGAGGACGAGTCAGTTGATCACGTTTTTGTCGCGTGTTATGTGGCTTCGTTGGTTTGGCAAGGTATTAGTTCTTGGTGTAAAATTTCAAATGTTATAGCTTTCTCGCTGAAAGATTTGCTCGATTTTCACAAAGGCATTAAGGGCTCGGATAGGAAAAGGATGGCGGTTCATGGTATAATTATGATTACGTGTTGGTGTCTTTGGCATGCAAGAAATAATTTTAAGTTTTCTAATGCTCCGGTCAAGATAGAAGGCATTATAAGCGAGATCAAGGCCATTAGTTTTTTTTGGTTTTCTTCGAGATCTAAGTTTAAAGGGATAGATTGGTATGATTGGGTTTCATTTTTGAACATGTAATTATTGGTGTATAGCTTTTTTGTCGGCCCGGCTTGGGTCGGCGTTTTCGTTTTAATGAAGTTTACTTTTCAAAAAAAAAAAAAAAAAAAAAAACAAGTGGTATATGGATAACCGTTTCAATTAGGGGTAGGGGTGGTCATTACTTATCACTAATTACTCACTCACAACTTCTAATTAAGTTCCGCCACGTCATCGAGCTTTATTCCATTACTGGTGATGGATTTTAGTGGAAATGTCCATCACTCACAACACCCAACAATAAACCCTCACATTCCCTCACATTCTTCCATTCTTCACGCGTCATAAATTCAACGCGTTATCAAATTGACGCATGATACAATCGAGTGGCGGTGGTGTTTGGGATTGTTTCACGCGTAATATATTTCCATCACGGGGTAAATGTCCTCCACCCCGGGTCCCCTTATAGTCAACATAGAGGCTTAATACATCCAATATCTCCATTATGTGGACTTCAAGAATTTTTTGTGTTCCATCTTCATTGATTTAATATGTATGTTCTGTATAATTGTTCATCTTTGTTCTAATTCATGACACATATGTGTAAAAAGCTTCCAATTTAACTATATAATCGTATCTTGAATAGCCTTTTTCTTCAACATAATACATTATGCGAAAGGGGTAATCTACAACTAGTTTTTATTTATGGTATTTCATCAAACACCTTATGTGCAACATAAGATTTGTGTTGAATAAGGACTTACACCGATTACTTGAACCCATTTTACTTTTTTTTATCGGCAAACAACAAGCTTTATTCCAACATCACCATATAGTTACAAAGTAAAAGTGTCAGCAGGGAGCTTACACTAAAACTTCAACTCCTAGCTTACACCCAAAGTAAAAAACAAAAACGGAAACATACAGTTCAGGTTCAGGTAATACTAAATTTCACCCAGCTATCCCATTGTATACTATTGTTTATTTATCTATGTTTGATCCACATAAACGCCAAGGTTTGCATTTCGCCAAAAATTCTATCGATTGCTACTCGTTTTTCGTCGAAAATTAGTTCGCTTCGTGCCTTCCAAATTGCCCAACAAGAAACTAAAATTATCACCTGAATTATACGCCTATTGTGTTCGGACGGTGCCACTCCTTTATACACTTGTAAGAGGTCACGGATACTGAACGCGGAGAGCTGGGGAATATTGCACCACACGCTCACCTTATTCCACATCAATGCTGCAATATAACAAGATACAAAAAGATGTTCGACATCTTCTTCAGCTTCACCACATAAACGACATATTGCCGAACCCCTTAACAGGCTCCGTTTTTGCAGCCCCTTTAATGTTGCCAATCGATCTTGTTCCGCCCTCCATGCAAAAATGTTTACTTTTTTTGGGACCCACTTAACCCAAGTGCAGGGGTAAAAAGGTACCGCATGCTTTTGTAAGATATCGCGACATGATGCAACTGTGAAATACTCGTCTGAAGTGAGAGTCCACTCCCATCTATCGTATCCTGCGAGCACCATAGTGTTTTGTACTAGATTTTGCAGCCTGCCCCACTCTTCCCATTCAGCTGAAGTGCCCAAATTTCGTTTCCACTCCCAACCCATACGTCGCATGGCCACTGTTGCGTTTTTATTAGATTCCAAACTGAAAAGTGCTGGAAATCTTTCCAAGAGAGGACCGTCCTCCAGACAATAATCTACCAAAAAACGCACTGTTTCACCATTTCCCAGCTTCGCCTTTATCAGGTTATAAGCACACACGTTTTGGCCCGTTAAATCCTTCCCTAACTTGTGAATTCCACTCCAAATCCCCGTCAAACCATCTTTTATCGGTAAGTAAGACCACGAATTCTCTTGAGCATGTAAAGCCGTGATTACTTTTCACTACAAAGAATTTGATTCACATTTATATTTCCACCACCATTTCAATAAAAGGCTTACATTCATATCCCGAAGCGAACCCAACCCAAGCCCGCCCTTTTCGACCAGCCCTATTACTCTTTCCCAACACACCCAACTCGTCTTTGCATTTTCTTCATTGCCCTTCAATGAAGTTAATATAAACACATGTATTACACGTATAATGTAATCGGTTAACACATATAGCCATTAAGATAGGTTTTTTTTTTAAATGAACTTTAATGTACTATATACATATTATAATATTTATCTTTCTTTTTTATTTATTATTAGGTTATAAACTTATGTATTACATGGGTTATAATATTTTACTTTGTCTTTTTTTTTATTATTTGGTTAAAAAATTGTGTATTGCACGATGCTGGATTAATGAAATATTAAATGGTTATTAATAAACCGAAAAAAATAAAGAAGCATTTTAGAAAAGAAATATTAAATATAATAAAAGTTGGATGCTATGATTTAATATTAATATTTTATAGAAGATTGAAATGAGATAATTATGATTTAATATTATTATTTAATAGAACAGAGAAATAGCAAAATAAAGATTAAAAGATATCATAATTTAACACGTGTCCTCAATTTAATGGTAAAACATTAAATAGTTTATAATTCTCCCATAAATTATTTTATCTCTAATTAATAAGGCAAAACCATTTTATCAAACACATTTCAAAATTTATCCTACATATATTTTACACATATCAAAATCTTCTCTTATATATTTCAAAATTTATCTTACACATATATAAAAAATTGTCCTCCACCATGAATTAGCTTGTCTTAAAAGAGTATATTTAAAAACGAGTTACAAATTTAATAATTAGCTAATTAATTACAAATTTACCTATATGCCTTTTCAATAACATTAAGGGGCTGTTTGGCAACATCTGAATGGTTAAGTGCTGAACCAGTAAGAGGTCTGAAACGCCCACTTTTTTTACATTTAATAAATAACATAAACTTCATACCAATTTTAGAAAAATTTTGACATGACCCATTCGTAAAGAAGACGATTTCCTGCTTTTTAACATAATCAATCAAAATACATTCTACGACACTTACGAAACATACTAAGATTTAGAACCTTACACATTTCATCAAAACATTATATCCGAACTATTCAAAACAAAGTTTAAACTTCAAACTACTACTATTATCCTAGTTACTAGTTTAACATTTACTACACAAAAAGGTAATTTGACCCATTCAAAATAAGCATCTTGAACCGGAAGCTCATAAAGTCGACATTGTGTGTGTGTTCGGTCCGAGCGCGCCGCAATTAAACATGGGATTTACCTATCATTCATAACAACAAAACATTTGTTAGTCGTAATACATAACAATTCGAATCCTTTAATTACCTATCATTATTCGACCCGTTAACATGACATGTTACTTTACTAACATGTTTACTTCCATTCGGAAACATCTAACATACCACTTTTCGACTCGTTTATAATGAATCACTACATACCATACATTTCAACATACTTACATCATTTGACCCGTTATAAACAAGTCAATTCCTAAACATTCCAACAATCATTCTACTTATCATTCCAACCCATTTAGACGGGTCATTTCATATTCACTACAACATCATCTTTTGAACATTTCTCAATATAAGCTCTTTGCATCTAATCAATCTTGATCCATAATGGAAATTTACACTAATTCATAGTACCAAATATTATCATTCATAAATCTACTAGTAGAGTAAATAAAGTTCATAAGAACTTACCGCGATCTTGAGATGCTTGTGACTTCGAGTGACTTGCGCCTTCTTTCTTCGTGCCTATATGTCATAACTTTACACTTTTAGCTTTTGTATGCTTTACATTACTTATGCATTTTATTCATTGATCATGGCGTTATATGACTAAGCATACATTCATTTTCATTCAATAACATCATTTTATCAAAATTCCATATCATAACACAACTAAATTATTCTATGGCATTTCTTCAAACACCTGACGTGCATACTAACAAATAAGCATAGTGTACAAGTACTTAAAGCATGTTTTCTCCATAGTTCATCCATTGATTAACATAGCATTTCCTAACTTCATAATTTACCATTATGAGCATATACACATTGTTCTAAATCACCTATTCATCATAATATCATCATCATTAATCTAACAAACATATAGAATTCCACAATATTCAAGTCATTCATAGTGTATAAGTGGGTTTTTCCAAATTCATCATCATATTCAGAATTTAACATATCTTGATGTCTACACAACTATAGTTGTAAGGACCTGCAAAAATGTCCGAAAACGACCCGTAAGTAGAAACCCGGACCCCTAAAACCCTAATCCATATCAAAAACCAAGAAATTCAATTTTTCTGGTCGCTCGCGGGCCGCGTAAGCCTTAAGGGAAGCTTACTCGGGCCGCGACAGCTTGAAGATCTCCGTATAAGCGTTCAGGCCACGTGTCAGACACACGGCGGACCTACGCGTGACACGCTAGCCCTAATCGTAGCATAGGTGGCCCTCGCGGGCCGCGTAAGATGTTGTGAGGGTTTACGCGGGCCGCGTAAAACCCAAATTTTTGCTATAAATGAGACGATGCATGGCACTGCTTCTGTGTTCGAAAATTTTACTCAAAAACGAAGTATACTGCTCAAATTTGAATTTTCACTTAGGGAAACGCTGCTACAATTATAGGGTATTAACTCGATCATTGCTACGATACAATGTCCGATCGATTGAAACCGATCCGATGGATGTTTAAGTGCTGCCCGAATTCGGGCTATACTTTGTCATTCGTCATGAGGGTTTTGATTTCGTGAGTTTATCGTAAATGTTGTATTAAGTTACTAACCTAGTTTCGTGTGCATTGTTATTTAACTAGGTTACGAGGCTAAATCAGTAGGCAAAGTTCTGTCCAACTAAACTTGCAATGTGAGTCATTTTGTTTTTATCAAATTGCTTTACAAAACCCTAAATGTTTTCCAGTTATATTTTGCAGTGATTAAGTCTTTGCTAATCTTTAATTACTGGCAGTATGTGGGGGTTTTATGCACATTACTACTAATGATTTATCACTCTTAGGTAGGCGAGCCTAATTAGTGATATGTCCACAGTCATAGATCCGGTCGAGGGACAACTGGACCAGATAATTAATAGATAAGGGCAAATGTAAAAACTCTTAATGCTGTAAATTGTAACAATGTGTCGTTTTATGCAAATTGAGCGACTCGCCAGTATTTCCCCGCTGATAAAAAATTTTTTTAAACATTTTCAGGTGATTTACTGTGAACCAGGAAAGAGTGCCGCATAGCACTACGGCTTGAAGAATGTGGCTCAGTAAATAAAATAAATAAACATGTTTTTTTTTAACAGGGAATTTCCCCGTGAAATTCCTTTATTGTAAATTATGTGGTTTATCCCAAAAATGTGAAATAAAATAATTGGGTATTTTCAATTTAAACGATCCTGTTAATATTTCCGCTGCCAAACTAAATACAAATACCACGGGTTTCTGTCCCGCGGCTTTTGGACCGGGTAAAACCGGGCCGGGGGCCGTGAAAGAAAAAGGTGGTATCAGAGCCACTGATTTAAGCCAATTAAGTATTTAGAAATACTTAATTTATCTGATTGCCATTTTGTGATTCTGTGAAAATTTAATTTACAGTAAATAAAAACTTAACTTAAATTTGTGTGTGTTTCTTCATGTGTGCTAACAGCATGAATAACTGTCGGAGGCACTCCGAAACTTTACTATCCATACCACCGATATGGATACCACAGGAAACCCATCTGGCTACTAGGCAGATACTGAGGAACCACTAACATTCCAGGTCCAGGCCCAGGAGAAACCAAAGCCGAAAAAGAGGAGGAGAATCTTGGACTGGAAACATGGGCGTAGGAAGAAGCCAGCTGCCCAGAAGGTTAAAAAGACTGAGGATCCAAAGGATAAAGGCAAAGGAAAGGAGATTGGGGAAAGTTCCGGGCAAGCCCAGGAAATGCCACCATGGGAGGAGCTTGATCGCAAACTGGCGAATTGTGACCTCATCGGACCTGCCGATGAAAACCTTTTCAGTTACCCTGCCCAATCTGAACTTCCAATAAATTTGGAACCTGCTATCCCAGATCCTATTGTCAACCAACTTCAACCCGGAGAATTGTAAGAATGGTGGACAAGCGACTGGCAGTTTCAGAATTTCATGAATAACCCCAACGTCTATTTTCCCCAGTTTGACCCTGAGCCAGCACCAAACCCACCTATGAGCACGGAAAACTTGGCTGAACTCCGCCACTATGGCGAGGAACTGGTGGATGCGGGAAATAGAATTCGGGAAGTGGGGGAGAAAATCACGTGGAAGTACGACGAGAGGGAGCGTCGTTTCTGAAAGGCTGGTTAACTATGGTTGTGTTTAATAATAATAATAAATAATAAAAATATAATCATGTAAAATAACTCAAAATAAAACTTTTGTAATATAACCGGTGTGTATCAATGCCTACTAATATATAAAAATATAAAAGTCGCGAAGTCGACAATTTTGGCTATACGTGTTGACGTGATTATGTGTGATTGCTTTACTGTGTTTGATTGTTATACATTTTGTGCCAATAATTTATATATATATATATATATATATATTGTTAATTATCAGATGGAACACGCCGTTAATGAGTCGGTTAACGAAGTTAACCAATCTGAGCAAAACCATGAGGATCACTTTCTTAATAGGCAAGATATAGAAAATATCGTTGCCCAGGGAATAGCCAACTCTATCCCGGCAATCGTCGCTGCTGTTAAAAGCCCTGTTGAGCCTTCGCAAGCTAACCCGAGTAAACGCACGCGCGACGATAATTTCAGTAACAGTGTTAACGGAGGTGGCAACAATGACAACAACGTGATTCAAGCCCCAATACTTAAGAAAATGAAAGTTGCAACACCTGGTTGCACCTATAAAGAATTTCTTGCCTGTAAACCTGTCGAATTTGCAGGCTATGAAGGGGCGACTGCTGCACTGCATTGGTTAGAGAAAACTGAAGCAGTAATTAAAATAAGTAAATGTGCCGAGGAGGATAAGGTCATGTATGTTTCTAACCTTTTCAAGGAAGAGGCATTAGAATGGTGGAATACGGTATTGCAAGCCAAAGG
This sequence comes from Helianthus tuberosus, assembly GCA_030545235.1. Classification (NCBI taxonomy): domain Eukaryota; kingdom Viridiplantae; phylum Streptophyta; class Magnoliopsida; order Asterales; family Asteraceae; genus Helianthus; species Helianthus tuberosus. The sequence goes on along the minus strand of CM060411.1, from coordinate 210,157,452 downwards.
AAGTGACATGGCTTATGCCATGAATTGGGAAGAATTTAAGCAATTGGTGGAAAGGAAATTCTGTCCCGAGTATGAAAAGGAACAAATAGCAAACAAGTTCCTGAGCCACCGGATGGTGGATGTTGACTGTCGAGGGTATACTTCGAAATTCTTCGAGTATGCTAGAATTGTACCAACTCTGGCTTTGCCATAACCGGTGCTTATTTCTCGCTATATTTGGGGTTTAATTAGTGAGATTCGGGATATCGTCAAAGCTGCGAGACCCCGCACAATTGACGATGCAGTGGAATTAGCCAACACCTTGACCGATGGGCTGGTACGCACGAGGGAAGAAAACCAGAAGAAGGAATTAGCCCAAAAGATTACCCAAGGCTTCCGTGGGGGTAATACTAGTAATTACAAGAAAAAGGGTACTGGGCAATCTTCCACCCCGCCATTCTGTGGAAATTGTAAAAAGAAACATTTTGGAAAGTGTAGGGAAAATTGCAATTTCTGCAAGAGACCACGTCACCGCGAAGAGGATTGCAGGAAGAAATCAGTAATCTGCTACAACTGCGGCGAAATAGGGCACTTCAGGCCCGACTGCCCAAAACTGGTCAAACCAGCTGACAACAAGGCCAAACCTGCCTAAGGAACTACTAAAAAGAACGCCAGAGCCTTCCAGTTGACTACACAAGAAGCAGAGCTAATCCCAGATGTGATAGCTGGTACGTTTCTGGTACACGATGTTTATGCAAAAGTATTATTTGACTCTGGTGGAAACCAAAGTTTTATAAATACTTCATTTTGCCAAGCTCTTAACCTACTTTTAACCAAACTTAGGCAGATTTATACGGTAGAAATAGCATACGGTAATTCTGTTAATATAAATAAGGTTCTTCAAGAAGGGAAGATAGAACTTTCAGGCCACAAATTTTCTACAAACCTGCTACCTATGAATTTAGCCGGATTCGATGTTGTGCTAGGAATGGATTGGTTGGTAGCCAACCATGCTCGAATCCTTTGTGATAAGAATTCCATAGAAATCCATACACCTACAGGAGAAGTAATTGTGATTACAGGAGATAAGCCACGGAAACCAATGAAGTTCATTTCAGTAATGAAAGTTGCTAGTTATGAACGAAAGCAAGGAATAGTGTATATGATTTCGATAATCATTAACACCAAAAGTAAGGAACTTAAGGAAATTCCTGTAGTATCAGAATACCCGGATATATTCCCAGAAGAACTACGAGGATTGCCGCCAGATAGGGAAGTAGAGTTTAGAATTCATTTAATTCCTGGAACTACACCAATAGCCAAGGCACCCTATCGGTTAGCACCCACTGAAATGTTAGAACTGAAGAAGCAGTTAGATGAATTGCTAAGAAAAGGGTTCATACAACCTAGTTCATCTCCTTGGGGAGCACCAGTGTTGTTTGTGAAGAAGAAAGATGGTTCAATGCGAATGTGTATCGATTATAGGGAATTGAATAAGGTTACAATTAAGAATCGATACCCATTGCCTAGGATTGATGATCTTTTTTATCAACTTCAGGGAGCTAGATATTTTTCTAAGATCGACTTACACTCCGGATATGAGCAGTTAAAGGTACAAGAAGAAGACATACCTAAAACTGCTTTCAGAACTAGGTATGGTCATTACGAGTTTACAGTCATGCCCTTTGGATTAACGAATGCTCCTGCAGCATTCATGGACATGATGAATAGAATCTGTAAGCCGTACTTGGATAAATTTGTAATTATCTTTATTGACGATATACTTATTTATTCCAAAAGTCAGGGCGAGCATTGTGAGCATCTACGAGCACTCTTAACTCTGTTAAGAAAAGAAAAGAAAAGCTTTACGCCAAATTCTTGAAGTGTGAATTTTGGCTGCAGGAGGTGCAATTTTTAGGACACATGGTGAATCACGAAGGTATTCACGTAGATCCCTCCAAAATAGAAGAAATCACGAACTGGAAAGTCCCGCAATCAGCTACGGAAGTTAGAAATTTTCTAGGATTAGCTGGATACTATAAGCGATTCATTAAAGATTTTTCTAAGATAGTTGTGCCATTAACTAAGCTAACCTGTAAAACCGTTAAGTTTGAATGGGGACCCAAGCAAGAAGAAGCCTTCAGGATTTTAAGACAAAGGTTAACAAACGCCCCAATTCTAGCTTTACCAGAAGGGACAGAAGATTTTGAAGTCTACTGTGATGCCTCTAAGCAAGGATTAGGATGTGTGCTAATGCAACGCAAAAAGGTAATTGCATATGCATCAAGACAATTGAAGAAGCACGAAGAAAATTATACAACTCATGACTTAGAATTAGGAGCAATAATTTTTGCCCTTAAGATTTGGAGACATTATCTGTATGGAAGTAAGTTTACTGTCTATACGGATCATAAGAGTTTAAGGTACATATTTGGGCAAAAAGAATTAAACATGAGGCAAAGAAGATGGATGGAAATTCTAAGTGACTACGACTGTGATATTCAATATCACGAAGGAAAGGCAAATGTAGTATCAGACGCCCTAAGTCGTAAGTATCATGAAAAGCAAAGGCGAGTTCATGCTCTTAGATTAAATCTACAGTTAGAGTTAATGGAACAACTGAAGAATGTTCAAGAAACAGCAATCAAGGATGATGCTGAAGGAATGAAAGGCAGGATAAAAGAATTAGAGCAAGGGACTGATGGAATTTGGAAATTCCACAAGAAAAGGATTTGGGTACCTAAGCAAGGAAATTTAAGAGATAAAATTCTAGAGGAAGCCCATAAATCTAGATATACCATACACCCTGGAAATAATAAGATGTACCAAGATTTAAGAAATAACTTCTGGTGGATAGGAATGAAAAAGGACATAGCTAGATATGTATCTAAGTGTCTAACTTGTTCGCAAGTTAAGGCAGAACACCAGAAACCTTCAGGTTTACTTCAACAGTTAGAAATGCCTGTGTGGAAATGGGAACTAACAACAATGGACTTTGTTACTAAGTTACCCAAAACCAGGAAAGGTAACGATGCAATCTGGGTGATTGTAGATCGATTAACCAAATCTGCTCATTTCTTGCAAATAAAGGAAACCTTTAGCATGGAAAGATTGGCTAAGTTGTACGTAGATGAGGTAGTATCCTTACATGGAGTACCACTCTTTATTGTGTCGGATAGGGATAGTCGCTTCACTTCGCATTTCTGGGCAAGCTTCCAAGAAGCAATGGGAACACGATTAAATTTAAGTACTGCCTGCCATCCCCAAACAGATGGACAGAGTGAAAGGACGATTCAAACCCTTGAAGACATGCTCAGGGCATGTGTAATAGATTTTGGTGGAAACTGGGATGACCACCTACCCTTAATCGAATTCTCCTATAACAATAGTTAAAATGGGATATACCGGGCTAGGATTCGAGTTACAGGAACAAGGCCCAAACCAACCACCTAAGAATGGAATCGTCGAGCGAAAACACTTGACAACCTCCTAGAAGCAGCTTTTCTTGCCACCAGGCCATTCTCCATCAATTAGGAATCTGATGCCGTCACTAAACACATTCCTTAAATTGTAGCCATTTGTTGAGTGTTTTTTTGTGTCTAATCCGCATATATATCACCAATGCCCTTGATTTTCTTGACTGTATATCTCTTAAATGTAAACATATACACGTGTGATTTAGTATACGAAGATATTTCAATTCCGAGAACCTCGATCAGAGAGTAAAAAAGGTGTAAGGTTCACAATGGTGTAAAATTAAATTGGGATATACCGGGCTAGGATTCGAGTTACAGCAACAAGGGCCAAACCAACCACCCAAGAATGGAATCGTCGTGCGAAAACATTTGACAACCTCCTAGAAGCGGCTTTTCTTGCCACCAGACCTTTTCTCCATCAATTAGGAATCTGATCCTATCACTAAACACATTCCTTAAACTGTAGCCATTTGTTGAGTGTTTTTTTGTATCAAATCCGCATATATATCACCATTGCCCTTGATTTTCTTGACTGTATATCTTTTAAATGTCAACATATACACGTGTGATTTAGTTTACGAAGATTTTCAATGCCGAGAACCTCGATCAGAGAGTAAAAAAGGCGTAAGGTTCACAATGGTGTAAAATTAAAATGGGATATACCGGGCTAGGATTCGAGTTACAAGAACAAGGGCCAAACCAACCTGCCAAGAATGGAATCGTCGAGCGAAAACACTTGACAACCTCCTAGAAGCAGCTTTTCTTGCCACCAGAGCATTCTCCTTCAATTAGGAATCTGATGCCGTCACTAAACACATTCCTTAAATTGTAGCCATTTGTTGTGTGTTTTTTTTTGTGTCTAATCCGCATATATATCACCATTGCCCTTGATTTTCTTGACTGTATATCTCTTAAATGTCAACATATACACGTGTGATTTTCTTTACGAAGATTTTTCAATGCCGAGAACCTCGATTAGAGAGTAAAAATGGCGTAAGGTTCACAATGGTGTAAAATTAAAATGGGATATACCGGGCTAGGATTCGAGTTACAGGAACAAGGGCCAAACCAACCACCCAAGAATGGAATCGTCGAGCGAAAACACTTAACAACCTCCTAGAAGCAGCTTTTCTTGCCACCATACTTTTCTCCATCAATTAGGAATCTGATGCCGGCACTAAACACATTCCTTAAATTGTAGCCATTTGTTGAGTGTTTTTTTTTTTGTTGTCTAAGCCGCATATATATCACCATTGCCCTTGATTTTTATGGATTGTATATCACTTAAATGTCAACATATACACGTGTGGTTTAGTTTACGAAGATTTTTAAATGCCGAGAACCTCGATCAGAGAGTAAAAAAGGCGTAAGGTTCACAATGGTGTAAAATTAAAATGGGATATACCAGGCTAGGATTCGAGTTACAGGAACAAGGGCCAAACCAACCACCCAAGAATGGAATCGTCGAGCGAAAACACTTAACAACCTCCTAGAAGCAGCTTTTCTTGCCACCAGACCTTTCTCCATCAATTAGGAATCTGATGCCTTCACTAAACACATTCCTTAAATTGTAGCCATTTGTTGAGTGTTTTTTTTGTGTCTAATCCGCAAATATATCACCATTGCCCTTGATTTTCTTGACTGTATATCTCTTAAATGTCAACATATACACGTGTGATTTAGTTTACGAAGATTTTTCAATGCCGAGATCCTCGATCAGAGAGTAAAAAAGGCGTAAGGTTCACAATGGTGTAAAATTAAAATTGGATATACCGGGATAGGATTCGAGTTACAGGAACAAGGGCCAAACCAACCACCCAAGAATGGAATCGTCGAGCGAAAACACTTGACAACCTCCTAGAAACAGCTTTTATTGCCACCAGACCTTTCTCCATCAATTAGGAATCTGATGCCGTCACTAAACACATTCCTTAAATTGTAGCCATTTGTTAAGTGTTTTTTTTTTTGGTATCTAATCCGCATATATATCACCATTGCCCTTGATTTTCTTGATTGTATATCTCTTAAATGTCAACATATACACGTGTGATTTAGTTTACGAAGATTTTTCAATGCAGAGAACCTCGATCAGAGAGTAAAAAAGGCGTAAGGTTCACACTGATGTAAAATTAAAATGGGATATACCGTGCTAGGATTCGAGTTAAAAGAATAAGGGCCAAATTAACCACCCAAGAATGGAATTGTCGAGCGAAAACACTTGACAACCTCCTAGAAGCAGCTTTTGTTGCCACCAGACCTTTCTCCATCAATTAAGAATCTGATGCCGTCACTAAACACATTCCTTAAATTGTAGCCATTTGTTGAGTGTTTTTTTTGGTGTCTAATCCGCATATATATCACCATTGCCCTTGATTTTCTTGATTGTATATCTCCAAAATGTCAACATATACACGTGTGATTTAGTTTACGAAGATTTTTCAATACCGAGAACCTCGATCAGAGAGTAAAAAAGTCATAAGGTTCACAATGGTGTAAAATTAAAATGGGATATACCGGGCTAGGATTCGGGTTACAGGAACAAGGGCCAAACCATCCCCTGAGAATGGAATCGTCGAGCGAAAACACTTGACAACCTCCTAGAAGCGGCTTTTCTTGCCACCAGACCTTTCTCCATCAATTAGAAATCTGATTCCGTCACTAAACACATTCTTTAAATTGTAGCCATTTATTGAGTGGTTTTTTTTTGTGTCTAATCCGCATATATATCACCATCGCCCTTGATTTTCTTGACTGTATATCTCTTAAATGTCAACATATACACGTGCGATTTTGTTTACGAAGATTTTTCAATGCTGAGAACCTCGATCAGAGAGTAAAAAAGGCGTAAGGTTCAAAATGGTGTAAAATTAAAATGGGATATACCGGGCTAGGATTCGAGTTACAGGAACAAGGGCCAGACCAACCACCCAAGAATGGAATCGTCGAGCGAAAACACTTGACAACCTCCTAGAAGCAGCTTTTCTTGCCACCAGACCTTTCTCCATCAATTAGGAATCTGATGCCGTCAATAAACACATTCCTTAAATTGTAGCCATTTGTTGAGTGTTTTTTTTTGTGTCTAATCCGCAAATATATCACCATTGCCCTTGATTTTCTTGACTGTATATCTCTTAAATGTCAACATATACACGTGTGATTTAGTTTACAAAGATTTTTCAATGCCGAGAACCTCGATCAGAGAGTAAAAAAGGCGTAAGGTTCACAATGGTGTAAAATTAAAATGGGATATACCGGGATAGGATTCGAGTTACAGGAACAAGGGCCAAACCAACCACCCAAGAATGGAATCGTCGAGCGAAAACACTTGACAACCTCCTAGAAGCAGCTTTTCTTGCCACCAGACCTTTCTCCATCAATTAGGAATCTGATGCCGTCACTAAACACATTCCTTAAATTGAAGCCATTTGTTGAGATTTTTTTTTGGTGTCCAATCCGCATATATATCACCATTGCCCTTGGTTTTCTTGACTGTATATCTCCTAAATGTCAACATATACACGTGTGATTTAGTTTACGAAGATTTTTCAATGCCGAGAACCTCGATCAGAGAGTAAAAAAGTCGTAAGCTTCACAATGGTGTAAAATTAAAATGCGATATACCGGGCTAGGATTCGAGTTACAGGAACAAGGGCCAAACCAACCACCCAATAATGGAATCGTCGAGCGAAAACACTTGACAACCTCCTAGAAGTAGCTTTTCTTGCCACCAGACATTTCTCCATCAATTAGGAATCTGATGCCGTCACTAAACACATTTCTTAAATTGTAGCCATTTATTGAGTGTTTTTTTTGGTGTCTAATCCGCATATATATCACCATTGCCCTTGATTTTCTTGACTGTATATCTCTTAAATGTCAACATATACACGTTTGATTTAGTTTACGAAGATTTTTCATTGCCGAGAACCTCGATCAGAGAGTAAAAAAGGCGTAAGGTTCACAATGGTGTAAAATTAAAATGGGATATACCGGGCTAGGATTCGAGTTCAGGAACAAGGGTCAAACCAACCACCCAAGAATGGAATCGTCGAGCGAAAACACTTGACAACCTCCTAGAAGCAGAGTTTCTTGCCAGCAGACATTTCTCCATCAATTAGGAATCTGATGCCGTCACTAAACACATTCCTTAAATTGTAGCCATTTGTTGAATGTTTTTTTTTTTGTGTCTAATTCGCATATATATCACCATTGCCCTAGATTTTCTTGACTGTATATCTCTTAAATGTCAAAATATACACATGTGATTTACTTTACGAAGATTTTTCAACGCCGAGAACCTCGATCAGAGAGTAAAAAAGGCGTTAGGTTCACAATGGTGTAACATTAAAATGGGATATACCGGGATAGGATTCGAGTTACAGGAAAAAGGGCCAAACCAACCACCAAAGAATGGAAACGTCGAGCGAAAACACTTGACAACCTCCTAGAAGCAGCTTTTCTTGCCACCAGACCTTTCTCCATCAATTAGGAATCTGATGTCGTCACTAAAGACATTCCTTAAATTGTAGCCATTTGTTAAGTGTTTTTTTGTGTCTAATCCGCATATATATCACCATCGCCCTTGATTTTCTTGACTGTATATCTCTTAAATGTCAACATATACACGTGTGATTTAGTTTACGAAGATTTTTCAATGCCGAGAACCTCGATCAGAGAGCAAAAAAGGCGTAAGGTTCACAATGGTGTAAAATTAAAATGGGATATACCGGGCTAGGATTCGAGTTACAGGAACAAGGGCCAAACCAACCACTCAAGAATAAAATCGTCGAGCGAAAAGACTTGACAACCTCCTAGAAGCAGCTTTTCTTGCCACCAGACCTTTCTCCATCAACTAGGAATCTGATGTCGTCACTAAACACATTCCTTAAATTGTAGCCATTTGTTGAGTGTTTTTTTGTGTCTAATACGCATATATATCACCATTGACCTTGATTTTCTTGACTGTATATCTCTTAAATGTCAACATATACACGTGTGATTTAGTTTACGAAAATGTTTCAATGCCGAGAACCTCGATTAGAGAGTAAAAAAGGCGTAAGGTTCACAATGGTGTAAAATTAAAATGGGATATACCGGGATAGGATTCGAGTTACAGGAACAAGGGCCAAACCAACCACCCAAGAATAGAATCGTCGAGCGAAAACACTTGACAACCTCCTAGAAGCAGCTTTTCTTGCCACCAGACCTTTCTCCATCAATTAGGAATTTGATGCCATCACTAAACACATTCCTTAAATTGTAGCCATTTATTGAGTGGTTTTTTTTTGTGTCTAATCCGCATATATATCACCATCGCCCTTGATTTTCTTGACTGTATATCTCTTAAATGTCAACATATACACGTGCGATTTTGTTTACGAAGATTTTTCAATGCTGAGAACCTCGATCAGAGAGTAAAAAAGGCGTAAGGTTCAAAATGGTGTAAAATTAAAATGGGATATAACGGGCTAGGATTCGAGTTACAGGAACAAGGGCCAGACCAACCACCCAAGAATGGAATCGTCGAGCGAAAACACTTGACAACCTCCTAGAAGCAGCTTTTCTTGCCACCAGACCTTTCTCCATCAATTAGGAATCTGATGCCGTCAATAAACACATTCCTTAAATTGTAGCCATTTGTTGAGTGTTTTTTTTTTGTGTCTAATCCGCAAATATATCACCATTGCCCTTGATTTTCTTGACTGTATATCTCTTAAATGTCAACATATACACGTGTGATTTAGTTTACAAAGATTTTTCAATGCCGAGAACCTCGATCAGAGAGTAAAAAAGGCGTAAGGTTCACAATGGTGTAAAATTAAAATGGGATATACCGGGATAGGATTCGAGTTACAGTAACAAGGGCCAAACCAACCACCCAAGAATGGAATCGTCGAGCGAAAACACTTGACAACCTCCTAGAAGCAGCTTTTCTTGCCACCAGACCTTTCTCCATCAATTAGGAATCTGATGCCGTCACTAAACACATTCCTTAAATTGAAGCCATTTGTTGAGATTTTTTTTTGGTGTCCAATCCGCATATATATCACCATTGCCCTTGGTTTTCTTGACTGTATATCTCCTAAATGTCAACATATACACGTGTGATTTAGTTTACGAAGATTTTTCAATGCCGAGAACCTCGATCAGAGAGTAAAAAAGTCGTAAGCTTCACAATGGTGTAAAATTAAAATGGGATATACCGGGCTAGGATTCGAGTTACAGGAACAAGGGCCAAACCAACCACCCAATAATGGAATCGTCGAGCGAAAACACTTGACAACCTCCTAGAAGTAGCTTTTCTTGCCACCAGACATTTCTCCATCAATTAGGAATCTGATGCCGTCACTAAACACATTTCTTAAATTGTAGCCATTTATTGAGTGTTTTTTTTGGTGTCTAATCCGCATATATATCACCATTGCCCTTGATTTTCTTGACTATATATCTCTTAAATGTCAACATATACACGTTTGATTTAGTTTACGAAGATTTTACATTGCCGAGAACCTCGATCAGAGAGTAAAAAAAGGCGTAAGGTTCACAATGGTGTAAAATTAAAATGGGATATACCGGGCTAGGATTCGAGTTCAGGAACAAGGGTCAAACCAACCACCCAAGAATGGAATCGTCGAGCGAAAACACTTGACAACCTCCTAGAAGCAGAGTTTCTTGCCAGCAGACATTTCTCCATCAATTAGGAATCTGATGCCGTCACTAAACACATTCCTTAAATTGTAGCCATTTGTTGAATGTTTTTTTTTGTGTCTAATTCGCATATATATCACCATTGCCCTAGATTTTCTTGACTGTATATCTCTTAAATGTCAAAATATACACATGTGATTTACTTTACGAAGATTTTTCAACGCCGAGAACCTCGATCAGAGAGTAAAAAAGGCGTTAGGTTCACAATGGTGTAACATTAAAATGGGATATACCGGGATAGGATTCGAGTTACAGGAAAAAGGGCCAAACCAACCACCAAAGAATGGAAACGTCGAGCGAAAACACTTGACAACCTCCTAGAAGCAGCTTTTCTTGCCACCAGACCTTTCTCCATCAATTAGGAATCTGATGTCGTCACTAAAGACATTCCTTAAATTGTAGCCATTTGTTAAGTGTTTTTTTTGTGTCTAATCCGCATATATATCACCATCGCCCTTGATTTTCTTGACTGTATATCTCTTAAATGTCAACATATACACGTGTGATTTAGTTTACGAAGATTTTTCAATGCCGAGAACCTCGATCAGAGAGCAAAAAAGGCGTAAGGTTCACAATGAATTAAAATGGGATATACCGGGCTAGGATTCGAGTTACAGGAACAAGGGCCAAACCAACCACTCAAGAATAAAATCGTCGAGCGAAAAGACTTGACAACCTCCTAGAAGCAGCTTTTCTTGCCACCAGACCTTTCTCCATCAACTAGGAATCTGATGTCGTCACTAAACACATTCCTTAAATTGTAGCCATTTGTTGAGTGTTTTTTTGTGTCTAATACGCATATATATCACCATTGACCTTGATTTTCTTGACTGTATATCTCTTAAATGTCAACATATACACGTGTGATTTAGTTTACGAAAATGTTTCAATGCCGAGAACCTCGATTAGAGAGTAAAAAAGGCGTAAGGTTCACAATGGTGTAAAATTAAAATGGGATATACCGGGATAGGATTCGAGTTACAGGAACAAGGGCCAAACCAACCACCCAAGAATAGAATCGTCGAGCGAAAACACTTGACAACCTCCTAGAAGCAGCTTTTCTTGCCACCAGACCTTTCTCCATCAATTAGGAATTTGATGCCATCACTAAACACATTCCTTAAATTGTAGCCATTTATTGAGTGGTTTTTTTTTTGTGTCTAATCCGCATATATATCACCATCGCCCTTGATTTTCTTGACTGTATATCTCTTAAATGTCAACATATACACGTGCGATTTTGTTTACGAAGATTTTTCAATGCTGAGAACCTCGATCAGAGAGTAAAAAAGGCGTAAGGTTCAAAATGGTGTAAAATTAAAATGGGATATAACGGGCTAGGATTCGAGTTACAGGAACAAGGGCCAGACCAACCACCTAAGAATGGAATCGTCGAGCGAAAACACTTGACAACCTCCTAGAAGCAGCTTTTCTTGCCACCAGACCTTTCTCCATCAATTAGGTATCTGATGCCGTCAATAAACACATTCCTTAAATTGTAGCCATTTGTTGAGTGTTTTTTTTTTGTGTCTAATCCGCAAATATATCACCATTGCCCTTGATTTTCTTGACTGTATATCTCTTAAATGTCAACATATACACGTGTGATTTAGTTTACAAAGATTTTTCAATGCCGAGAACCTCGATCAGAGAGTAAAAAAGGCGTAAGGTTCACAATGGTGTAAAATTAAAATGGGATATACCGGGATAGGATTCGAGTTACAGTAACAAGGGCCAAACCAACCACCCAAGAATGGAATCGTCGAGCGAAAACACTTGACAACCTCCTAGAAGCAGCTTTTCTTGCCACCAGACCTTTCTCCATCAATTAGGAATCTGATGCCGTCACTAAACACATTCCTTAAATTGAAGCCATTTGTTGAGATTTTTTTTTGGTGTCCAATCCGCATATATATCACCATTGCCCTTGGTTTTCTTGACTGTATATCTCCTAAATGTCAACATATACACGTGTGATTTAGTTTACGAAGATTTTTCAATGCCGAGAACCTCGATCAGAGAGTAAAAAAGTCGTAAGCTTCACAATGGTGTAAAATTAAAATGGGATATACCGGGTTAGGATTCGAGTTACAGGAACAAGGGCCAAACCAACCACCCAATAATGGAATCGTCGAGCGAAAACACTTGACAACCTCCTAGAAGTAGCTTTTCTTGCCACCAGACATTTCTCCATCAATTAGGAATCTGATGCCGTCACTAAACACATTTCTTAAATTATAGCCATTTATTGAGTGTTTTTTTTGGTGTCTAATCCGCATATATATCACCATTGCCCTTGATTTTCTTGACTGTATATCTCTTAAATGTCAACATATACACGTTTGATTTAGTTTACGAAGATTTTTCATTGCCGAGAACCTCGATCAGAGAGTAAAAAAAGGCGTAAGGTACACAATGGTGTAAAATTAAAATGGGATATACCGGGCTAGGATTCGAGTTCAGGAACAAGGGTCAAACCAACCACCCAAGAATGGAATCGTCGAGCGAAAACACTTGACAACCTCCTAGAAGCAGAGTTTCTTGCCAGCAGACATTTCTCCATCAATTAGGAATCTGATGCCGTCACTAAACACATTCCTTAAATTGTAGCCATTTGTTGAATGTTTTTTTTTTTGTGTCTAATTCGCATATATATCACCATTGCCCTAGATTTTCTTGACTGTATATCTCTTAAATGTCAAAATATACACATGTGATTTACTTTACGAAGATTTTTCAACGCCGAGAACCTCGATCAGAGAGTAAAAAAGGCGTTAGGTTCACAATGGTGTAACATTAAAATGGGATATACCGGGATAGGATTTGAGTTACAGGAAAAAGGGCCAAACCAACCACCAAAGAATGGAAACGTCGAGCGAAAACACTTGACAACCTCCTAGAAGCAGCTTTTCTTGCCACCAGACCTTTCTCCATCAATTAAGAATCTGATGTCGTCACTAAAGACATTCCTTAAATTGTAGCCATTTGTTAAGTGTTTTTTTTGTGTCTAATCCGCATATATATCACCATCGCCCTTGATTTTCTTGACTGTATATCTCTTAAATGTCAACATATACACGTGTGATTTAGTTTACGAAGATTTTTCAATGCCGAGAACCTCGATCAGAGAGCAAAAAAGGCGTAAGGTTCACAATGGTGTAAAATTAAAATGGGATATACCGGGCTAGGATTCGAGTTACAGGAACAAGGGCCAAACCAACCACTCAAGAATAAAATCGTCGAGCGAAAAGACTTGACAACCTCCTAGAAGCAGCTTTTCTTGCCACCAGACCTTTCTCCATCAACTAGGAATCTGATGTCGTCACTAAACACATTCCTTAAATTGTAGCCATTTGTTGAGTGTTTTTTTGTGTCTAATACGCATATATATCACCATTGACCTTGATTTTCTTGACTGTATATCTCTTAAATGTCAACATATACACGTGTGATTTAGTTTACGAAAATGTTTCAATGCCGAGAACCTCGATTAGAGAGTAAAAAAGGCGTAAGGTTCACAATGGTGTAAAATTAAAATGGGATATACCGGGATAGGATTCGAGTTACAGGAACAAGGGCCAAACCAACCACCCAAGAATAGAATCGTCGAGCGAAAACACTTGACAACCTCATAGAAGCAGCTTTTCTTGCCACCAGACCTTTCTCCATCAATTAGGAATTTGATGCCATCACTAAACACATTCCTTAAATTATAGCCATTTGTTGAGTGTTTTTTTTTTGTGTCTAATACGCATATATATCACCAATGTCCTTGATTTTCTTGACTGTATATCTCTTAAATGTCAACATATACACGTGTGATTTAGTTTACGAAGAGTTTTCAATGCCGAGAACCTCGATTAGAGAGTAAAAAAGGCGTAAGGTTCACAATGGTGTAAAATTAAAATGGGATATACCGGGATAGGATTCGAGATACAGGAACAAGTGCCAAACCAACCACTCAAGAATGGAATCGTCGAGCGAAAACACTTGACAAGCTCCTAGAAGCACCTTTTCTTGCCCCCAGACCTTTCTCCGTCAATTAGGAATCTGATGTCGTCACTAAACACATTCCTTAAATTGTAGCCATTTGTTGAGTGTTTTTTTTTTGTCTAATCCGCATATGTATCACCATTGCCCTTGATTTTCTTGACTGTATATCTCTTAAATGTCAACATATACACGTGTGATTTAGTTTACGAAGATTTTTCAATGCCGAGAACCTCGATCAGAGAGTAAAAAAGGCGTAAGGCTCACAATGGTGTAAAATTAAAATGGGATATACCGGGCTAGGATTCGAGTTCAGGAACAAGGGTCAAACCAACCACCCAAGAATGGAATCGTCGAGCGAAAACACTTGACAACCTCCTAGAAGCAGAGTTTCTTGCCAGCAGACATTTCTCCATCAATTAGGAATCTGATGCCGTCACTAAACACATTCCTTAAATTGTAGCCATTTGTTGAATGTTTTTTTTTTGTGTCTAATTCGCATATATATCACCATTGCCCTAGATTTTCTTGACTGTATATCTCTTAAATGTCAAAATATACACATGTGATTTACTTTACGAAGATTTTTCAACGCCGAGAACCTCGATCAGAGAGTAAAAAAGGCGTTAGGTTCACAATGGTGTAACATTAAAATGGGATATACCGGGATAGGATTCGAGTTACAGGAAAAAGGGCCAAACCAACTACCAAAGAATGGAAACGTCGAGCGAAAACACTTGACAACCTCCTAGAAGCAGCTTTTCTTGCCACCAGACCTTTCTCCATCAATTAGGAATCTGATGTCGTCACTAAAGACATTCCTTAAATTGTAGCCATTTGTTAAGTGTTTTTTTTTGTGTCTAATCCGCATATATATCACCATCGCCCTTGATTTTCTTGACTGTATATCTCTTAAATGTCAACATATACACGTGTGATTTAGTTTACGAAGATTTTTCAATGCCGAGAACCTCGATCAGAGAGCAAAAAAGGCGTAAGGTTCACAATGGTGTAAAATTAAAATGGGATATACCGGGCTAGGATTCGAGTTACAGGAACAAAGGCCAAACCAACCACTCAAGAATAAAATCGTCGAGCGAAAAGACTTGACAACCTCCTAGAAGCAGCTTTTCTTGCCACCAGACCTTTCTCCATCAACTAGGAATCTGATGCCGTCACTAAACACATTCCTTAAATTATAGCCATTTGTTGAGTGTTTTTTTGTGTCTAATACGCATATATATCACCATTGACCTAGATTTTCTTGACTGTATATCTCTTAAATGTCAACATATACACGTGTGATTTAGTTTACGAAAATGTTTCAATGCCGAGAACCTCGATTAGAGAGTAAAAAAGGCGTAAGGTTCACAATGGTGTAAAATTAAAATGGGATATACCGGGATAGGATTCGAGTTACAGGAACAAGGGCCAAACCAACCACCCAAGAATAGAATCCTCGAGCGAAAACACTTGACAACCTCCTAGAAGCAGCTTTTCTTGCCACCAGACCTTTCTCCATCAATTAGGAATTTGATGCCATCACTAAACACATTCCTTAAATTATAGCCATTTGTTGAGTGTTTTTTTTTTGTGTCTAATACGCATATATATCACCAATGTCCTTGATTTTCTTGACTGTATATCTCTTAAATGTCAACATATACACGTGTGATTTAGTTTACGAAGAGTTTTCAATGCCGAGAACCTCGATTAGAGAGTAAAAAAGGCGTAAGGTTCACAATGGTGTAAAATTAAAATGGGATATACCGGGATAGGATTCGAGTTACAGGAACAAGTGCCAAACCAACCACTCAAGAATGGAATCGTCGAGCGAAAACACTTGACAAGCTCCTAGAAGCACCTTTTCTTGCCCCCAGACCTTTCTCCGTCAATTAGGAATCTGATGTCGTCACTAAACACATTCCTTAAATTGTAGCCATTTGTTGAGTGTTTTTTTTTTGTCTAATCCGCATATGTATCACCATTGCCCTTGATTTTCTTGACTGTATATCTCTTAAATGTCAACATATACACGTGTGATTTAGTTTACGAAGATTTTTCAATGCCGAGAACCTCGATCAGAGAGTAAAAAAGGCGTAAGGCTCACAATGGTGTAAAGTTAAAATGGGATATACCGGGCTAGGATTCGAGTTACAGGAACAAGGGCCAAACTGTCACACCCCAAATTTCCACGTGTCACCGGTGGGCCCGGTAGGGGAGTATCGTGACGTGGTTGGCAACATAATAGTCAAACAACACAATATTTAAATGCACAGCGGAAGCAAAAGATAATTATATTACAATTCGAATATAAAGTAATATCCAAGTATTACAACGGAAAGTAAAGGATCCACAGGCGGATCTTAAAACATTATCATTGTTCAACAGACTTTAGACGTCTAGAACTTGCAAGATTCCTTAGTAACGTCCTGAGCCGCTTCCAGCCTATTACGTACGTGTACCTGTCACTTAGAATTTTGAAAATACGTCAGTTTTCACTGGTAAATACGCTCAACCGACTCATTTGAAAATGTTTATGAAAATTTGTTTAGGTGCACAAGGCACGAAACTATTTCGACACTTTGATTAAAATGCACGAGGCAAAATTTATCTTTTATACTTGTATACTTGATTACTTGGGACAAACTATATTTCATGTTATCAGTTTTACATAACTTGCTCTACATGCGGGGTCCGGATCTATGCCGGTTCATGATTAACCGACACACCACTATTCCCCTATTGGGAATTCCATATTGGTATAAACATATGGCATCTGTCAGGTGTATGCCTACACCCCGTGCTTAGGTCGTGGCCATTGCAATTTAATGAGTCAAGGATATCCAGGACACGGTCAAATTAATCCCCAATGTTTCAGTCAAGCAATACGAATTAAAACAGGTTATTTGGATTTCCCGACTCATTGGTCTTTGAATCCCATACCTGAACATGTGGTATTTATATTACCGTATCCCAAGCCCGTAATAGGGAAAATAAGTTAAGAGTATTTACCTGAGCTAGCTCCTGTCTTAAATAGCAAGGATTATAATAACTCAGCCGTATTCACTTAAGTAAGCGTAGGTACAATTTACCGGAATGCTCTAGTCTGGAAATGATGGTATAAATAATCAAATAGAATGCTAACGGGTCTTTAATTAAGCCTAAGCTTAGACCGGTTAGTCTTATGGAAATATACGGTTCGAACGCATGATTAAGCGAAGACCGGAATAGAATGTGTTTTAGACCCGACAAGTTTGAAAACTTGTATAATATGGGTAATCTAAACACCTTCTGGATTTTGAGATAAAACTAATAAGGTTTGACCCGTTTCGGCTAATTTATGTAAACTTGTTACATAAACCTAACCGAACGCGCAAGAGGCGTAACGGGTAACCATAAGAGTCCTAAACAGGTTTCCTAAGTTAACATGCCTTAAATATGTCATGATATCAGTAGGATACCTTCCGTTATGCCCAAAACGAGTTTAACCTATAAATAAGCCCCGTAGGGGTATTTTGGTCATTTTAAAGATTATAAAAGGAATTAATTTATCTTCTGTGATCCGGGTCTGATTACATCAGTAAAATAGTTTATTTTAATAGGTTATAACATTTGGTTATAAGTCTTATATGTCAAAATAGTTTTAAAATCAAACTATGCGTATAATACGCGTATAAAGCCGTTTTAAGCGACGTACAGTTTAAAATAGGATTCTGAGTTTTCTGATCAGTTAAATAGGTTCAAAACACTCCATTTAATATTTAAAATCAGTAGCAATTGGATTGGCATCAAAAGGATTTGTAAAACTCATTTTATGGCCGATAAGGGTATTTTTGGTATTAACCGAATCAAGGCGATAAACCTAGCTTATGATCAGTTTAAAAATAATTAAAAATCTTTAAAAATCCCAAAATATTATATCACATCAGTGGGTAAAAGGTTTGGTGTCCAAAATTTGGTTTAGATAGGCTTTATGCTAATGACGCCGTTTAATTACTTAAAAGCATCCAAATTACGTCATTAAGCATAACTCCTTATCTAGACCTCCAACTGATGTGAAATTTTAGGTACAAGTCTAAAAATAAGTAACTAAGATTATGGCACTTTCACATTTCCAAAAATCTCGTTTTATGGTCATAAGGGCATTACGGTCAATATTTAGGCGTTTAACGGAAACATCGGACGATTAGGGATTCGAGTGGTATAAACGCGGAGGCTTATACACACATGCAACTAGGTCCTAATGGATCTTTAAGGCATGTCTAAACCTATATAAATCGGGTCAGAACTGAGGTCAAAGCAAAAGTCAAACTTTTGCGTCTCTCGGTTCCGAATAGGTTTAATACATAAAGTTGTCGAATCAAACAAGCTTATACAAGTTATTATACTTATTTTTAAGTTGTATGACTGATAACACAGGTTACACGCCTTCCGTATCGTTAAATATGCGATTAATGTTTCTGTTGACTTTTTCGGACAACCTTTGACTCGATAAACGACCTAGTTAGGATTCGAATCAGTGAGTGCCCTTTTAGGGGTTTATTATACATATAAATACCAACTTATAACAACTTTCGATTCGACTAATCTCTGGACTGATTGTGATTTATCACAAAGTCAAACCGTAGTTACGACGGTTTGATTTCTAGGCTTTTAACTAAGTATAAATGAACTAGGGAAGGTTAGGCATACTTACACACGACAAATGGATGATTTGGAATGCTTGTGGCCTGCTTGAATGCTCTGGAAATGCTCAGAAGTGATGAATGAACAATGTGGTAACATGTGGGTCTTGATATAAGGCTTCAAACATGCATGGATCATCGACAACTAAGTCTAGGAGGAAACAATAACATCCACAAGTCCCCTACTAGCTAAAAACCACTTTAGGGCAGCCCAAGGTATGCCAAAAATCGATCAAAGTCGGTTAACGAACATGCAGGACATCTGTGCATGTTTTCTGTCCAGGTAAGGCAGTCGCGTAGCGCTACTGCCAAGGGGTATAGGGCTCGCGCTACGCTAGCACCTGGTGACCTGACAAACAAGTTTTCCTTAATTGCAATTTCAGTCCCTGGTCCCCCGAAAGGTCGTTTTCACTTGGTTTTCTTGCATTTTAAGACTTTATATTTGACATAAGGGGCTTTAGGGCTTATACCATCTTTGTGAAGTCATCGGGTAACTTTGTGATCACCCGAAAAGCCCTAATTTTCAATGTTGACGATTCTAACCCTCACACACGGGTTTTATCATAACTTTCTCATACGGTATCGAAACTTGGTGAAATTTTTATGGTACATTCTAGTGAGCATATTTAATCGTTACAAGGCTTCGGGTTTGCTTAAAAGGTCACTCATAGGTATAACTTAACATGTTGACACATTTAACCCCTGTAGTTTGAAATCTCTCACTTTCTTTCACAATTCGCTTCGTATGATCCATGATCCATTGGTTTAAGGTTATAAACATCATGTAGGGTTATTGTAAATTATATTTATTCAATGTTGACACTTTGAACCCTTATATTTACACAGTTTCATTGTTTGTCAACTTTAGTCCTTCAAGGACATTCTTTCATACGTTCAAAGGTTATGCCACGTGTCAAGACATTATAGGACGTAAATTTTCGAGGTGTTACATCCTCACCCCCTTAAAAGAAATCTCGACCTCGAGATTTGTTAAGATACTGGAAGTACACATTGTCGCATAAGGGACTTAACTTTTATAACATATCTGGAGTCTTTCCAAGCTCCCAAAATGGTTCTTATATTAGGCGTATGTATCCTTTTTGGAGCTTCTTGACCTGTCGATCCTCAATCGATACAGGATGCCCATTATCTCAAAATTCTGCATATCATTATGTGATAGTGCTTCTTGACTTATTGGCGGAACACTTCCTTCAGTCACTAGTGTGCAATGTATTGCGAGCTCCGTCAAACTCCTTAAGTAGGTTTTAGCTTACAAGCTACTTGATCTTGATACATTCGATTTCCTTCGAATGATTTCCATATATTCAGAGCTTAACTAGCCTGAAAATTTCACAAATTTGGTACACCCTTCCTGGGTGATATCTTTCGTTAAACCATATTCCTTAACAAGAACTTAGGAAATTTTCTATTTTCATAACTCCTTGATTTCCTGCCGTATACTGTCAACCTACAATCGATTATGGATTTTTATGATCTTATTTGTTGTCTCCCAGGCAACTTTCAAATCTTGATAATTGGACTTACCAATTCTCTATCTAACCATAGATATTTAACATTCCATCTATACAAGGTCTCCAAAGGAGTAGCCTTAATACTTACTTATCAATTATAATAGAAAAGCTTATTTTAAGGTGAGGTGGTTATTCTAACCACTGCTCAAATCTAATATTAAGGAATAGTTAATCCTTGCCGCTAGTCGAAAAATTCGACGATCCTAGGTAGCTAATGGCGATTCTTAATTGTTGCCTAAATATGGTTGCGGTGATCAATGCATAAGCAAGATGAACCATCTTTCTTATTTACTAAAAATTGGAGTTCTTAGAACTTTGAATGTTGGCTTTATGAAACCTTCTCTAAAAACTTATCGATTTGGCTCTTAGTTCTTCCTATTCTGTTGGTATTAACAGATATAAGGCTTTTACAATAATTGTAGCCCTAAGCGGGATGTTTGTCCTAACATCCTCTTGCCTCTCAAAAGGTAAACATGGTAATTTTTATAAAGAAGATAATCATGACACATAGAGATGTCAAAGGTGTCCGTATTCTCAGGCTTTGGTTCATATGTCGATGTCGGTGTCAGATAAATGACACATTCTCCTTACTATTGCAAAGATGCCCTAAGTAGAGATACTTATAAGGACATTTTTATATTGGATATCTTCTTTGAATACTACTAGTCAACTTTAGTACAATATGACCATTGGGATATTTCAGGGGTTCCATGCATTAAACCTCCATACTGATCAGGCATGGAAGCAATCTATGGGACACACTAAGATATTCCAATCCTCATATGGCATCTTTATCAAACATAGTTTGGCATTCGCAGGAGATAGAAAACAATGAGAAAATAAAATAAAATAATATATATTGTCGTACTCTTTTTGGAGAAGAGCACTCCAGATTCTTATGAACGGATTATCTTCGAGGATGGGAGGGATGGTTATTATAGAATCCATTGGTAAGTTATACCTTACATTTAATATCTGGAGTTCTTATGAATGAAACCAAAAGTTTTGCTAAAAGGTTTATTATCCTCTGCATTAACGTAAAGTACTAAGCAAATACAATTGATGCAAAAAGATAAAGACGTAACTAATGTTATTATTGAGATGCACTGCCTCTGGCATTCAACCGCTAGTTTAGGCGTTTCCTTCCTTATCCTCCCCAGACTTAGCTGCTCCTTTCTTGGCAGCCTCCGGGCAACTAGTACTGATGTGGCCCTTTTCGCCACATCGGAAACAGCTTGCATTCTTTATGTCCCTACATTCGTGGGACTGGTGGCCAGTTCTTTTGCAGATGCCACATTGCTTTATCTTTTGGTTTGATCGACACTGTCCCCAGTGTCTTCTTTTGCAGGTTTTGCATGTAGGCTTCTTGTCAGAATCCTGTTGGTTATTGTTGAACTCAGATTTGCTCTTCTTAGGATTCGGGGAGTTATCTTCCTCCCTTTTTCGCTTCCCATCTTCAGAGGCCTTGGCAGCCTTGTTTCTAACCACATCGAGTGTGAGAGATAGCGACAGATCTGCCGCTGACCTGAACGTAGTAGGTCTCGAAGCCTTAACACTGGCTTTGATTTCTGGGGCTAAACCCCCAATAAGGCGAGCTATTCGCTTTGGTTCCGGTGTAACCAAATAAGGAACCAATCGAGACTTGGTATTGAAACTTGTAAGGTATGCTTGACAATCTAAGTTCTCCATGACTAATGTCAAGAATTCAGTCTCAATCTTCTCAACCTCATGTTGAGGGCAGTAATTTTCCTTGATCAGCGCCATGAACTGTTCCCAGGTCATGTTATATAACGGGACTTTCCCTGTAGCTTGGATCAAAGATCTCCACCAAGCCAATGCTTCTCCCTTAAAAGACTGTGACACGAATTTCACAATATCCCTATTATGGCAACCACTGATGTCCACAACTGTATCCATCTCGTCCAACCAAGTCATGCAGTCTACTGCTCCTTTTTCCCCAGTGAAATCCCTGGGTTTGCACGAAACGAAGTACTTATAGGTGCAACCCCTATTACGAGGTTCTTGGTTCTGTACGACTCTTTGGGATGGATTACTCCTTTGATTCGAGGAGTGGTGAGAATTACTGTTGTGGGCAGTGTGGGTCCTGGAGGGTGTTCTAGTGTGTGATGCAGAATGGGTCCTCGTATGGGTACCACTTGATCCATGGTGTTGTCTATCCATAGCTCTATTAACCGCATTGTCTATCATAGCTTGCAACTCTGCACCCGCTACGTTTACATGGGCATTATCATTCACTATCCCTGGGTGACTGTTGACCTCGTTTGAGTCTGCCATGTATCTTGAACTGTAACACATTGGCAATAATTTATTGGTGAGTTTATTATAGAATTGTCTTTTATGGCAATTTTATTAACCATGGTAAACATAGACCATATCTGGTTAATTTATTACTCACATTAATTTAGGATTTCTAATATAATTTATCCTAATTATAAAACAATAACAGTTTTATTAGCACATAAGGCCTAGTCACATGGACAGTTTAATTTATAAGCCATGATTTCAGAGAATCGAGGCATTAAGGTGTGAATTAAAGTTCATTACCTTTTCTTGACAGGGAGTTGTAGACTACCATTGTCTTTTAGTCTCAGAGGACGTTAATTATAGCCCGTGGGCACTTCATCCATATGGGATGATTATATAAATAAGGATTTAGAATAATCCAATAAAAATGACTTATGTGATTTTATCGTATCACACTTTGTCGAGCATGTAAATATGCTTTCATACGTTTAATAAGGATTTGAATCTCTTGAATAGGTTCTACCATCTCGGCCTTGTATGCAGTGACATTTAGGCTAGGTTTTACCTTTAAGATTCTTTTTAATATTTAATGCAGAGCAATCCTAATTGAACTGTTAACAAGGATCTGAATCTAATTGGGGAACTACCATCTTGGCCCTGTCTTAATGTGACATATGGCTAGGTCTTGTCCTTTTTAAATTTTGCCATTTTATTATAATGATAGATCTTATAATATAGGAATGATATTCTAAACATAATCATTCCTTTAAAAGTTAAACAAGTATATGGTTGCCCTAATCGGGACTTCTACCGAAAATGACTCGCCCATACAAGAGCTAACCGTATAAATAACAAAGGAAGCAAATAAGGACAAAATGAAACAAATTTGAATTTGTCCTATGTTCTCGTCTAGACTCAAGAATGTGCAACTGTGTAACTGAGATTAAACACAAAAGGCTAGTGTTTAATTCACTCAGTGTTGGCTCTGATACCAACCTGTCACACCCCAAATTTCCACGTGTCACCGGTGGGCCCGGTAGGGGAGTATCGTGACGTGGTTGGCAACATAATAGTCAAACAACACAATATTTAAATGCACAGCGGAAGCAAAAGATAATTATATTACAATCCGAATATAAAGTAATATCCAAGTATTCCAACGGAAAGTAAAGGATCCACAGGCGGATCTTAAAACATTATCATTGTTCAACAGACTTTAGACGTCTAGAACTTGCAAGATTCCTTAGTAACGTCCTGAGCCGCTTCCAGCCTATTACGTACGTGTACCTGTCACTTAGACTTTTGAAAATACGTCAGTTTTCACTGGTAAATACGCTCAACCGACTCATTTGAAAATGTTTATGAAAATTTGTTTAGGTGCACAAGGCATGAAAATATTTCGACACTTTGATTAAAATGCACGAGGCAAAATTTATCTTTTATACTTGTATACTTGATTACTTGGGACAAACTATATTTCATGTTATCAGTTTTACATAACTTGCTCTACATGCGGGGTCCGGATCTATGCCGGTTCATGATTAACCGACACACCACTATTCCCCTATTGGGAATTCCATATTGGTATAAACATATGGCATCTGTCAGGTGTATGCCTACACCCCGTGCTTAGGTCGTGGCCATTGCAATTTAATGAGTCAAGGATATCCAGGACACGGTCAAATTAATCCCCAATGTTTCAGTCAAGCAATACGAATTAAAACAGGTTATTTGGATTTCCCGACTCATTGGTCTTTGAATCCCATACCTGAACATGCGGTATTTATATTACCGTATCCCAAGCCCGTAATAGGGAAAATAAGTTAAGAGTATTTACCTGAGCTAGCTCCTGTCTTAAATAGCAAGGATTATAATAACTCAGCCGTATTCACTTAAGTAAGCGTAGGTACAATTTACCGGAATGCTCTAGTCTGGAAATGATGGTATAAATAATCAATTAGAATGCTAACGGGTCTTTAATTAAGCCTAAGCTTAGACCGGTTAGTCTTATGGAAATATACGGTTCGAACGCATGATTAAGCGAAGACCGGAATAGAATGTGTTTTAGACCCGACAAGTTTGAAAACTTGTATAATATGGGTAATCTAAACACCTTCTGGATTTTGAGATAAAACTAATAAGGTTTGACCCGTTTCGGCTAATTTATGTAAACTTGTTACATAAACCTAACCGAACGCGCAAGAGGCGTAACGGGTAACCATAAGAGTCCTAAACAGGTTTCCTAAGTTAACATGCCTTAAATATGTCATGATATCAGTAGGATACCTTCCGTTATGCCCAAAACGAGTTTAACCTATAAATAAGCCCCGTAGGGGTATTTTGGTCATTTTAAAGATTATAAAAGGAATTAATTTATCTTCTGTGATCCGGGTCTGATTACATCAGTAAAATAGTTTATTTTAATAGGTTATAACATTTGGTTATAAGTCTTATATGTCAAAATAGTTTTAAAATCAAACTATGCGTATAATACGCGTATAAAGCCGTTTTAAGCGACGTACAGTTTAAAATAGGATTCTGAGTTTTCTGATCAGTTAAACAGGTTCAAAACACTCCATTTAATATTTAAAATCAGTAGCAATTGGATTGGCATCAAAAGGATTTGTAAAACTCATTTTATGGCCGATAAGGGTATTTTTGGTATTAACTGAATCAAGGCGATAAACCTAGCTTATGATCAGTTTAAAAATAATTAAAAATCTTTAAAAATCCCAAAATATTATATCACATCAGTGGGTAAAAGGTTTGGTGTCCAAAATTTGGTTTAGATAGGCTTTACGCTAATGACGCCGTTTAATTACTTAAAAGCATCCAAATTACGTCATTAAGCATAACTCCTTATCTAGACCTCCAACTGATGTGAAATTTTAGGTACAAGTCTAAAAATAAGTAACTAAGATTATGGCACTTTCACATTTCCAAAAATCTCGTTTTATGGTCATAAGGGCATTACGGTCAATATTTAGGCGTTTAACGGAAACATCGGACGATTAGGGATTCGAGTGGTATAAACGCGGAGGCTTATACACACATGCAACTAGGTCCTAATGGATCTTTAAGGCATGTCTAAACCTATATAAATCGGGTCAGAACTGAGGTCAAAGCAAAAGTCAAACTTTTGCGTCTCTCGGTTCCGAATCGATTTAATACATAAAGTTGTCGAATCAAACAAGCTTATACAAGTTATTATACTTATTTTTAAGTTGTATGACTGATAACACAGGTTACACGCCTTCCGTATCGTTAAATATGCGATTAATGTTTCTGTTGACTTTTTCGGACAACCTTTGACTCGATAAACGACCTAGTTAGGATTCGAATCAGTGAGTGCCCTTTTAGGGGTTTATTATACATATAAATACCAACTTATAACAACTTTCGATTCGACTAATCTCTGGACCCATTGTGATTTATCACAAAGTCAAACCGTAGTTACGACGGTTTGATTTCTAGGCTTTTAACTAAGTATAAATGAACTAGGGAAGGTTAGGCATACTTACACACGACAAATGGATGATTTGGAATGCTTGTGGCCTGCTTGAATGCTCTGGAAATGCTCAGAAGTGATGAATGAACAATGTGGTAACATGTGGGTCTTGATATAAGGCTTCAAACATGCATGGATCATCGACAACTAAGTCTAGGAGGAAACAATAACATCCACAAGTCCCCTACTAGCTAAAAACCACTTTAGGGCAGCCCAAGGTATGCCAAAAATCGATCAAAGTCGGTTAACGAACATGCAGGACATCTGTGCATGTTTTCTGTCCAGGTAAGGCAGTCGCGTAGCGCTACTGCCAAGGGGTATAGGGCTCGCGCTACGCTAGCACCTGGTGACCTGACAAACAAGTTTTCCTTAATTGCAATTTCAGTCCCTGGTGTCGTTTTCACTTGGTTTTCTTGCATTTTAAGACTTTATATTTGACATAAGGGGCTTTAGGGCTTATACCATCTTTGTGAAGTCCTCGGGTAACTTTGTGATCACCCGAAAAGCCCTAATTTTCAATGTTGACGATTCTAACCCTCACACACGGGTTTTATCATAACTTTCTCATACGGTATCGAAACTTGGTGAAATTTTTATGGTACATTCTAGTGAGCATATTTAATCGTTACAAGGCTTCGGGTTTGCTTAAAAGGTCACTCATAGGTATAACTTAACATGTTGACACATTTAACCCCTGTAGTTTGAAATCTCTCACTTTCTTTCACAATTCGCTTCGTATGATCCATGATCCATTCGTTTAAGGTTATAAACATCATGTAGGGTTATTGTAAATTATATTTATTCATTGTTGACACTTTGAACCCTTATATTTACACAGTTTCATTGTTTGTCAACTTTAGTCCTTCAAGGACATTCTTTCATACGTTCAAAGGTTATGCCACGTGTCAAGACATTATAGGACGTAAATTTTCGAGGTGTTACACAAACCAACCACCCAAGAATGGAATCGTCAAGTGAAAACACTTGACAACCTCCTAGAAGCAGCTTTTCTTGCCACCAGACCTTTCTCCATCAATTAGGAATCTGATGCCGTCACTAAACACATTCCTTAAATTGTAGCCATTTGTTGAGTGTTTTTTTTTTGTGTCTAATCCGCATATATATCACCATTGCCCTTGATTTTCTTTACTGTATATCTCTTAAATATCAACATATACACGTGTGATTTAGTTTACGAAGATTTTTCAATGCCGAGAACCTTGATTAGAGAGTAAAAAAGGCGTAAGGTTCACAATGGTGTAAAATTAAAATGGGATATACCGGGCTAGGATTCGAGTTACAGGAACAAGGGCCAAACCAACCACCCAAGAATGGAATCGTCGAGCGAAAACACTTGACAACCTCCTAGAAACAGCTTTTCTTGCCACCAGACCTTTCTACATCAATTAGGAATCTGATGTCGTCACTAAATACATTCCTTAAATTGTAGCCATTTGTTGAGTGTTTTTTTTTGTGTCTAATCCGCATATAAATCCCCATTGACCTTGATTTTCTTGACTGTATATCTTTTAAAAATCAACATATACACGTGTGATTTAGTTTACGAAGATTTTTCTTTGTCGAGAACCTCGATCAGAGAGTAAAAACGGCGTAAGGTTCACAATGGTGTAAAATTAAAATGGGATATACCGGGTTAGGATTCGAGTTACAGGAACAAGTGCCAAACCAACCACCAAAGAATGGAATCCTCGAGCGAAAACACTTGACAACCTCCTAGAAGCAGCTTTTCTTGCAACTAGACCTTTCTCCATCAATTAGGAATCTGATGCCGTCACTAAACACATTCCTTAATTGTAGCCATTTCTTGAGTGTTTTTTTTGTGTGTAATCCGCATATATATCACCATTGCCCTTGATTTTATTGACTGTATATCTCTTAAATGTCAACATATACATGTGTGATTTAGTTTTCGAAGATTTTTTAATGCCGAGAACCTCGATCAGAGAGTAAAAAAGGCGTAAGGTTCACAATGGTGTAAAATTAAAATGGGATATACCAGGCTAGGATTCGAGTTACAGGAACCAGGGCCAAACCAACAACCCAAGAATGGAATCGTTGAGCGAAAACACTTAACAACCTCCTAGAAGCAGCTTTTCTTGCCACCAGACCTTTCTCCATCAATTAGGAATCTGATGCCGTCACTAAACACATTCCTTAAATTGTAGCCATTTGTTGAGTTTTTTTTTTTTTTGTCTCTAATCCACATATATATCACCATTGCCCTTGATTTTCTTGACTTTATATCTCTTAAATGTCACATATACACGTGTGATTTAGTTTACGAAGATTTTTCAATGCCGAGAACCTCGATCAGAGAGTAAAAAAGGCGTAAGGTTCACAATGGTGTAAAATTAAAATGGGATATACCGGGATAGGATTCGAGTTACAGGAACAAGGGCCAAACCAACCACCCAAGAATGGAATTGTCGAGCGAAAACACTTGACCACCTCCTAGAAGGAGCTTTTCTTTCCACCAGACCTTTCTCCATCAATTAGGAATCTGATGCCGTCACTAAACACATTTTTTTTTGTTGAGGAATGTGTTTAGTGACGGCATCAGATTTCTAATTGATGTAGAAAGGTCTGGTGGCAAGAAAAACCGCTTCCAGGAGGTTGTCAAGTGTTTTCGCTCGACGATTCCTTTCTTGGGTGGTTGATTTAGCCCTTGTTCCTGTAACTCGAATTCTAGCCCGGTATATCCCATTTTAGTTTTACACCATTATGAACCTTACGCCATTATTAATCTCTGATCGAGGTTCTCGGCATTGAAAAATCTTCGTAAACTAAATCACACGTGTATATGTTAACATTTAAGAGATATACAGTCAAGAAAATCAAGAGAAATGGTGGTATATATGCGATTAGACACCAAAAAATGAACACTCAAAAAATGGCTACATTTTAAGGAATGTGTTTAGTGAACGCATTAGATTCCTAATACGTATATGTATGTCTGATACCTAATGGATAATTACCTAGTACATATACCCAACGTGTGTTGAGCCTGTTATGTAATGTTTTTACAACTGTGTATGAATAGAGATTACCAACCATTCCAGTGTTACATTCTGACTACCAATAACTGACGTGGTCTTTCTAGCGAATTAGACCGTCGATGATACTCTTTTCTTTAGTATTTTTTACCCAAAATTGGCATTATAACATTTTGAAAATTTGCGTGACATGCTATTTTTGGTGATATAACCTTGTTGGTTATGTGAGTTTAAATAAAATTCATTTAATGTATTTATTGCTAATTTAGTAAATTCATTTAATGCCTAAGATCATGCATAATCGTTGGGGTGAATAATGCCTCACCCTAGAGCGTTTTGCGCCATGTGGCAGCACAGTTAGCAATGGGGCATTATTGGACGTTTTTACAAAAAGGGTGTAGTGGGGATGTGGGGATTGCGGGGCATTATGTTTGTAATAAAATAAAATAAAATAAACATTTAAAAAATATTATTGGCCAAAAAACGGAAGCTCAAATGTGATTGGCCAAGAAATCCCCCCTTCAGCGTGTTTCAAAACACGCCAAAACAAAATCTAGGCGAAAACACGCCCGAAAACGCCCTTGGGGGTGGGCAAGGGGCGGAATTGGGCGTTATTGTACAATATTTTTGAAAAAATGACGTCCACTACAGGTGGTCTAAATTACAAGCTCACCTAATCTTCCCTATATAATACTACACTCCTTGAGGCATTTGGAACACACATAGCCCAATTTCGAGCTTTTTGTTTAACAAAATATGGCATCCATCAAAGTCGTTGTTGCGCTTTTGTTTATAAACGCAATTGTTGGTAATCTTTCGATTGCCGGTAAGTCAAGAAAAAAAAATCACTTTTTAATCACGATTAACTCCATTAATTGTGATGATTAATAGAATTTTAGCACTTTTATTTAACTTGGTAAAATCGATTTGGTAAGGTGTATAAGGTTTGGTTTAATCATCAAAAATTTTTGATCTTGTGATTTAGTACTTTTTTTCTTTTTTGTTTGATAAAGTGGTGAACCTAAAACTTTTTTTCAGAAAAACCTTTAGTTCGTACGTTTAGCACGTTAAATAAAAATTTGATGTTATTTATATGGTATTTTGTTTAGGGAGTTAAGTTCACGTACAAAGTGTCTTATCGTACAAAATGTACGAAAGGCATGAAAAAGCAAAAAAAAAAAAAAAAAAAAAAAACGCGGTGACATTTTTTGTAATTATTTACATTGTAGAGTAATTATCAAAATTACTCTACAAATGAACTTGTAGAGTAATTTTGATCTTGTAGAGTAATTTTGTAAAATGTTTTTGTAGCGTAATTTTGATCTTGTAAAGTAATTTTGTAGAGTATCATAATTATTTTACAAATGATCTTGTATGGTAATTTTGATCTTGTAAGGTAATTTTGTAGAGTATCATAATTACTCTACAAATGATTTTGTAGAGTAATTTTGAATTGTATGTTGTTTGATAAACTTGCAGAGTAATTTTGATACACTTGTAGAGTAATTTTGATAGTTACGCTACATGATCAAAATTACTCTACAATAACATTTTACAAAATTACTATACAAGATCAAAATTACCCTACAAGATCATTTGTAGAGTAATTTTGATACACTTGTAGAGTAATTTTGATAATTACACTACATGATCAAAATTACTTTACAAGAACATTTTACAAAATTACTCTACAAGATCAAAATTACCCTACAAGATCATTTGTAGAGTAATTTTAATAATTATTCTTCAATGTAAATAATTATGAAAATGCCATAGCGTTTTTTCAGCAAAACATTCAGTTCGTACGTTTTGTACGTTAAATTTATTTGTATTTGATATTTTTTCTTTGCTTAGGTGTCACAAAGGATGTTCAACCACTATATGTATGCAAAGCATATTGGACAATTCATCCATGTGATACAGCTGTGTGCGACCAACAATGCCTTCATATGTATCCTGGTGATGGCTGGGGATATTGCATCCCCGGTGACATTTGTCAGTGTAATTATAATTGTAGTTCTACCTAATACATTTATTGCGATAGATGTCTTTTGTCATCAAATATAAATTAATAAAACAAAATATATATTTTCGCATATGTTGACTTTCTTTCTTGAACAATAAACTTGGATAGTAATGTATCTACTTCATCTCATTAGAGCAACATTTATTCAAGTACCCATTGCTTACTTGATCCAGTTCACATAATCACAACATCAAAACATTATTTGCATACGAACAAGTGGTATATGGATAACCGTTTCAATTAGGGGTAGGGGTGGTCATTACTTATCACTAATTACTCACTCACAACTTCTAATTAAGTTCCGCCACGTCATCGAGCTTTATTCCATTACTGGTGATGGATTTTAGTGGAAATGTCCATCACTCACAACACCCAACAATAAACCCTCACATTCCCTCACATTCTTCCATTCTTCACGCGTCATAAATTCAACGCGTTATCAAATTGACGCATGATACAATCGAGTGGCGGTGGTGTTTGGGATTGTTTCACGCGTAATATATTTCCATCACGGGGTAAATGTCCTCCACCCCGGGTCCCCTTATAGTCAACATAGAGGCTTAATACATCCAATATCTCCATTATGTGGACTTCAAGAATTTTTTGTGTTCCATCTTCATTGATTTAATATGTATGTTCTGTATAATTGTTCATCTTTGTTCTAATTCATGACACATATGTGTAAAAAGCTTCCAATTTAACTATATAATCGTATCTTGAATAGCCTTTTTCTTCAACATAATACATTATGCGAAAGGGGTAATCTACAACTAGTTTTTATTTATGGTATTTCATCAAACACCTTATGTGCAACATAAGATTTGTGTTGAATAAGGACTTACACCGATTACTTGAACCCATTTTACTTTTTTTTATCGGCAAACAACAAGCTTTATTCCAACATCACCATATAGTTACAAAGTAAAAGTGTCAGCAGGGAGCTTACACTAAAACTTCAACTCCTAGCTTACACCCAAAGTAAAAAACAAAAACGGAAACATACAGTTCAGGTTCAGGTAATACTAAATTTCACCCAGCTATCCCATTGTATACTATTGTTTATTTATCTATGTTTGATCCACATAAACGCCAAGGTTTGCAATTCGCCAAAAATTCTATCGATTGCTACTCGTTTTTCGTCGAATATTAGTTCGCTTCGTGCCTTCCAAATTGCCCAACAAGAAACTAAAATTATCACCTGAATTATACGCCTATTGTGTTCGGACGGTGCCACTCCTTTATACACTTGTAAGAGGTCACGGATACTGAACGCGGAGAGCTGGGGAATATTGCACCACACGCTCACCTTATTCCACATCAATGCTGCAATATAACAAGATACAAAAAGATGTTCGACATCTTCTTCAGCTTCACCACATAAACGACATATTGCCGAACCCCTTAACAGGCTCCGTTTTTGCAGCCCCTTTAATGTTGCCAATCGATCTTGTTCCGCCCTCCATGCAAAAATGTTTACTTTTTTTGGGACCCACTTAACCCAAGTGCAGGGGTAAAAAGGTACCGCATGCTTTTGTAAGATATCGCGACATGATGCAACTGTGAAATACTCGTCTGAAGTGAGAGTCCACTCCCATCTATCGTATCCTGCGAGCACCATAGTGTTTTGTACTAGATTTTGCAGCCTGCCCCACTCTTCCCATTCAGCTGAAGTGCCCAAATTTCGTTTCCACTCCCAACCCATACGTCGCATGGCCACTGTTGCGTTTTTATTAGATTCCAAACTGAAAAGTGCTGGAAATCTTTCCAAGAGAGGACCGTCCTCCAGACAATAATCTACCAAAAAACGCACTGTTTCACCATTTCCCAGCTTCGCCTTTATCAGGTTATAAGCACACACGTTTTGGCCCGTTAAATCCTTCCCTAACTTGTGAATTCCACTCCAAATCCCCGTCAAACCATCTTTTATCGGTAAGTAAGACCACGAATTCTCTTGAGCATGTAAAGCCGTGATTACTTTTCACTACAAAGAATTTGATTCACATTTATATTTCCACCACCATTTCAATAAAAGGCTTACATTCATATCCCGAAGCGAACCCAACCCAAGCCCGCCCTTTTCGACCAGCCCTATTACTCTTTCCCAACACACCCAACTCGTCTTTGCATTTTCTTCATTGCCCTTCAATGAAGTTAATATAAACACATGTATTACACGTATAATGTAATCGGTTAACACATATAGCCATTAAGATAGGTTTTTTTTTTAAATGAACTTTAATGTACTATATACATATTATAATATTTATCTTTCTTTTTTATTTATTATTAGGTTATAAACTTATGTATTACATGGGTTATAATATTTTACTTTGTCTTTTTTTTTATTATTTGGTTAAAAAATTGTGTATTGCACGATGCTGGATTAATGAAATATTAAATGGTTATTAATAAACCGAAAAAAATAAAGAAGCATTTTAGAAAAGAAATATTAAATATAATAAAAGTTGGATGCTATGATTTAATATTAATATTTTATAGAAGATTGAAATGAGATAATTATGATTTAATATTATTATTTAATAGAACAGAGAAATAGCAAAATAAAGATTAAAAGATATCATAATTTAACACGTGTCCTCAATTTAATGGTAAA
Source organism: Helianthus tuberosus (assembly GCA_030545235.1). Lineage (NCBI taxonomy): Eukaryota > Viridiplantae > Streptophyta > Magnoliopsida > Asterales > Asteraceae > Helianthus > Helianthus tuberosus. Next base: position 210,123,652 of record CM060411.1, on the reverse strand, counting down.
ACATTAAATAGTTTATAATTCTCCCATAAATTATTTTATCTCTAATTAATAAGGCAAAACCATTTTATCAAACACATTTCAAAATTTATCCTACATATATTTTACACATATCAAAATCTTCTCTTATATATTTCAAAATTTATCTTACACATATATAAAAAATTGTCCTCCACCATGAATTAGCTTGTCTTAAAAGAGTATATTTAAAAACGAGTTACAAATTTAATAATTAGCTAATTAATTACAAATTTACCTATATGCCTTTTCAATAACATTAAGGGGCTGTTTGGCAACATCTGAATGGTTAAGTGCTGAACCAGTAAGAGGTCTGAAACGCCCACTTTTTTTACATTTAATAAATAACATAAACTTCATACCAATTTTAGAAAAATTTTGACATGACCCATTCGTAAAGAAGACGATTTCCTGCTTTTTAACATAATCAATCAAAATACATTCTACGACACTTACGAAACATACTAAGATTTAGAACCTTACACATTTCATCAAAACATTATATCCGAACTATTCAAAACAAAGTTTAAACTTCAAACTACTACTATTATCCTAGTTACTAGTTTAACATTTACTACACAAAAAGGTAATTTGACCCATTCAAAATAAGCATCTTGAACCGGAAGCTCATAAAGTCGACATTGTGTGTGTGTTCGGTCCGAGCGCGCCGCAATTAAACATGGGATTTACCTATCATTCATAACAACAAAACATTTGTTAGTCGTAATACATAACAATTCGAATCCTTTAATTACCTATCATTATTCGACCCGTTAACATGACATGTTACTTTACTAACATGTTTACTTCCATTCGGAAACATCTAACATACCACTTTTCGACTCGTTTATAATGAATCACTACATACCATACATTTCAACATACTTACATCATTTGACCCGTTATAAACAAGTCAATTCCTAAACATTCCAACAATCATTCTACTTATCATTCCAACCCATTTAGACGGGTCATTTCATATTCACTACAACATCATCTTTTGAACATTTCTCAATATAAGCTCTTTGCATCTAATCAATCTTGATCCATAATGGAAATTTACACTAATTCATAGTACCAAATATTATCATTCATAAATCTACTAGTAGAGTAAATAAAGTTCATAAGAACTTACCGCGATCTTGAGATGCTTGTGACTTCGAGTGACTTGCGCCTTCTTTCTTCGTGCCTATATGTCATAACTTTACACTTTTAGCTTTTGTATGCTTTACATTACTTATGCATTTTATTCATTGATCATGGCGTTATATGACTAAGCATACATTCATTTTCATTCAATAACATCATTTTATCAAAATTCCATATCATAACACAACTAAATTATTCTATGGCATTTCTTCAAACACCTGACGTGCATACTAACAAATAAGCATAGTGTACAAGTACTTAAAGCATGTTTTCTCCATAGTTCATCCATTGATTAACATAGCATTTCCTAACTTCATAATTTACCATTATGAGCATATACACATTGTTCTAAATCACCTATTCATCATAATATCATCATCATTAATCTAACAAACATATAGAATTCCACAATATTCAAGTCATTCATAGTGTATAAGTGGGTTTTTCCAAATTCATCATCATATTCAGAATTTAACATATCTTGATGTCTACACAACTATAGTTGTAAGGACCTGCAAAAATGTCCGAAAACGACCCGTAAGTAGAAACCCGGACCCCTAAAACCCTAATCCATATCAAAAACCAAGAAATTCAATTTTTCTGGTCGCTCGCGGGCCGCGTAAGCCTTAAGGGAAGCTTACTCGGGCCGCGACAGCTTGAAGATCTCCGTATAAGCGTTCAGGCCACGTGTCAGACACACGGCGGACCTACGCGTGACACGCTAGCCCTAATCGTAGCATAGGTGGCCCTCGCGGGCCGCGTAAGATGTTGTGAGGGTTTACGCGGGCCGCGTAAAACCCAAATTTTTGCTATAAATGAGACGATGCATGGCACTGCTTCTGTGTTCGAAAATTTTACTCAAAAACGAAGTATACTGCTCAAATTTGAATTTTCACTTAGGGAAACGCTGCTACAATTATAGGGTATTAACTCGATCATTGCTACGATACAATGTCCGATCGATTGAAACCGATCCGATGGATGTTTAAGTGCTGCCCGAATTCGGGCTATACTTTGTCATTCGTCATGAGGGTTTTGATTTCGTGAGTTTATCGTAAATGTTGTATTAAGTTACTAACCTAGTTTCGTGTGCATTGTTATTTAACTAGGTTACGAGGCTAAATCAGTAGGCAAAGTTCTGTCCAACTAAACTTGCAATGTGAGTCATTTTGTTTTTATCAAATTGCTTTACAAAACCCTAAATGTTTTCCAGTTATATTTTGCAGTGATTAAGTCTTTGCTAATCTTTAATTACTGGCAGTATGTGGGGGTTTTATGCACATTACTACTAATGATTTATCACTCTTAGGTAGGCGAGCCTAATTAGTGATATGTCCACAGTCATAGATCCGGTCGAGGGACAACTGGACCAGATAATTAATAGATAAGGGCAAATGTAAAAACTCTTAATGCTGTAAATTGTAACAATGTGTCGTTTTATGCAAATTGAGCGACTCGCCAGTATTTCCCCGCTGATAAAAATTTTTTTTAAACATTTTCAGGTGATTTACTGTGAACCAGGAAAGAGTGCCGCATAGCACTACGGCTTGAAGAATGTGGCTCAGTAAATAAAATAAATAAACATGTTTTTTTTTAACAGGGAATTTCCCCGTGAAATTCCTTTATTGTAAATTATGTGGTTTATCCCAAAAATGTGAAATAAAATAATTGGGTATTTTCAATTTAAACGATCCTGTTAATATTTCCGCTGCCAAACTAAATACAAATACCACGGGTTTCTGTCCCGCGGCTTTTGGACCGGGTAAAACCGGGCCGGGGGCCGTGAAAGAAAAAGGTGGTATCAGAGCCACTGATTTAAGCCAATTAAGTATTTAGAAATACTTAATTTATCTGATTGCCATTTTGTGATTCTGTGAAAATTTAATTTACAGTAAATAAAAACTTAACTTAAATTTGTGTGTGTTTCTTCATGTGTGCTAACAGCATGAATAACTGTCGGAGGCACTCCGAAACTTTACTATCCATACCACCGATATGGATACCACAGGAAACCCATCTGGCTACTAGGCAGATACTGAGGAACCACTAACATTCCAGGTCCAGGCCCAGGAGAAACCAAAGCCGAAAAAGAGGAGGAGAATCTTGGACTGGAAACATGGGCGTAGGAAGAAGCCAGCTGCCCAGAAGGTTAAAAAGACTGAGGATCCAAAGGATAAAGGCAAAGGAAAGGAGATTGGGGAAAGTTCCGGGCAAGCCCAGGAAATGCCACCATGGGAGGAGCTTGATCGCAAACTGGCGAATTGTGACCTCATCGGACCTGCCGATGAAAACCTTTTCAGTTACCCTGCCCAATCTGAACTTCCAATAAATTTGGAACCTGCTATCCCAGATCCTATTGTCAACCAACTTCAACCCGGAGAATTGTAAGAATGGTGGACAAGCGACTGGCAGTTTCAGAATTTCATGAATAACCCCAACGTCTATTTTCCCCAGTTTGACCCTGAGCCAGCACCAAACCCACCTATGAGCACGGAAAACTTGGCTGAACTCCGCCACTATGGCGAGGAACTGGTGGATGCGGGAAATAGAATTCGGGAAGTGGGGGAGAAAATCACGTGGAAGTACGACGAGAGGGAGCGTCGTTTCTGAAAGGCTGGTTAACTATGGTTGTGTTTAATAATAATAATAAATAATAAAAATATAATCATGTAAAATAACTCAAAATAAAACTTTTGTAATATAACCGGTGTGTATCAATGCCTACTAATATATAAAAATATAAAAGTCGCGAAGTCGGCAATTTTGGCTATACGTGTTGACGTGATTATGTGTGATTGCTTTACTGTGTTTGATTGTTATACATTTTGTGCCAATAATTTATATATATATATATATTGTTAATTATCAGATGGAACACGCCGTTAATGAGTCGGTTAACGAAGTTAACCAATCTGAGCAAAACCATGAGGATCACTTTCTTAATAGGCAAGATATAGAAAATATCGTTGCCCAGGGAATAGCCAACTCTATCCCGGCAATCGTCGCTGCTGTTAAAAGCCCTGTTGAGCCTTCGCAAGCTAACCCGAGTAAACGCACGCGCGACGATAATTTCAGTAACAGTGTTAACGGAGGTGGCAACAATGACAACAACGTGATTCAAGCCCCAATACTTAAGAAAATGAAAGTTGCAACACCTGGTTGCACCTATAAAGAATTTCTTGCCTGTAAACCTGTCGAATTTGCAGGCTATGAAGGGGCGACTGCTGCACTGCATTGGTTAGAGAAAACTGAAGCAGTAATTAAAATAAGTAAATGTGCCGAGGAGGATAAGGTCATGTATGTTTCTAACCTTTTCAAGGAAGAGGCATTAGAATGGTGGAATACGGTATTGCAAGCCAAAGGAAGTGACATGGCTTATGCCATGAATTGGGAAGAATTTAAGCAATTGGTGGAAAGGAAATTATGTCCCGAGTATGAAAAGGAACAAATAGCAAACAAGTTCCTGAGCCACCGGATGGTGGATGTTGACTGTCGAGGGTATACTTCGAAATTCTTCGAGTATGCTAGAATTGTACCAACTCTGGCTTTGCCATAACCGGTGCTTATTTCTCGCTATATTTGGGGTTTAATTAGTGAGATTCGGGATATCGTCAAAGCTGCGAGACCCCGCACAATTGACGATGCAGTGGAATTAGCCAACACCTTGACCGATGGGCTGGTACGCACGAGGGAAGAAAACCAGAAGAAGGAATTAGCCCAAAAGATTACCCAAGGCTTCCGTGGGGGTAATACTAGTAATTACAAGAAAAAGGGTACTGGGCAATCTTCCACCCCGCCATTCTGTGGAAATTGTAAAAAGAAACATTTTGGAAAGTGTAGGGAAAATTGCAATTTCTGCAAGAGACCACGTCACCGCGAAGAGGATTGCAGGAAGAAATCAGTAATCTGCTACAACTGCGGCGAAATAGGGCACTTCAGGCCCGACTGCCCAAAACTGGTCAAACCAGCTGACAACAAGGCCAAACCTGCCTAAGGAACTACTAAAAAGAACGCCAGAGCCTTCCAGTTGACTAAACAAGAAGCAGAGCTAATCCCAGATGTGATAGCTGGTACGTTTCTGGTACACGATGTTTATGCAAAAGTATTATTTGACTCTGGTGGAAACCAAAGTTTTATAAATACTTCATTTTGCCAAGCTCTTAACCTACTTTTAACCAAACTTAGGCAGATTTATACGGTAGAAATAGCATACGGTAATTCTGTTAATATAAATAAGGTTCTTCAAGAAGGGAAGATAGAACTTTCAGGCCACAAATTTTCTACAAACCTGCTACCTATGAATTTAGCCGGATTCGATGTTGTGCTAGGAATGGATTGGTTGGTAGCCAACCATGCTCGAATCCTTTGTGATAAGAATTCCATAGAAATCCATACACCTACAGGAGAAGTAATTGTGATTACAGGAGATAAGCCACGGAAACCAATGAAGTTCATTTCAGTAATGAAAGTTGCTAGTTATGAACGAAAGCAAGGAATAGTGTATATGATTTCGATAATCATTAACACCAAAAGTAAGGAACTTAAGGAAATTCCTGTAGTATCAGAATACCCGGATATATTCCCAGAAGAACTACGAGGATTGCCGCCAGATAGGGAAGTAGAGTTTAGAATTCATTTAATTCCTGGAACTACACCAATAGCCAAGGCACCCTATCGGTTAGCACCCACTGAAATGTTAGAACTGAAGAAGCAGTTAGATGAATTGCTAAGAAAAGGGTTCATACAACCTAGTTCATCTCCTTGGGGAGCACCAGTGTTGTTTGTGAAGAAGAAAGATGGTTCAATGCGAATGTGTATCGATTATAGGGAATTGAATAAGGTTACAATTAAGAATCGATACCCATTGCCTAGGATTGATGATCTTTTTTATCAACTTCAGGGAGCTAGATATTTTTCTAAGATCGACTTACACTCCGGATATGAGCAGTTAAAGGTACAAGAAGAAGACATACCTAAAACTGCTTTCAGAACTAGGTATGGTCATTACGAGTTTACAGTCATGCCCTTTGGATTAACGAATGCTCCTGCAGCATTCATGGACATGATGAATAGAATCTGTAAGCCGTACTTGGATAAATTTGTAATTGTCTTTATTGACGATATACTTATTTATTCCAAAAGTCAGGGCGAGCATTGTGAGCATCTACGAGCACTCTTAACTCTGTTAAGAAAAGAAAAGAAAAGCTTTACGCCAAATTCTTGAAGTGTGAATTTTGGCTGCAGGAGGTGCAATTTTTAGGACACATGGTGAATCACGAAGGTATTCACGTAGATCCCTCCAAAATAGAAGAAATCACGAACTGGAAAGTCCCGCAATCAGCTACGGAAGTTAGAAATTTTCTAGGATTAGCTGGATACTATAAGCGATTCATTAAAGATTTTTCTAAGATAGTTGTGCCATTAACTAAGCTAACCTGTAAAACCGTTAAGTTTGAATGGGGACCCAAGCAAGAAGAAGCCTTCAGGATTTTAAGACAAAGGTTAACAAACGCCCCAATTCTAGCTTTACCAGAAGGGACAGAAGATTTTGAAGTCTACTGTGATGCCTCTAAGCAAGGATTAGGATGTGTGCTAATGCAACGCAAAAAGGTAATTGCATATGCATCAAGACAATTGAAGAAGCACGAAGAAAATTATACAACTCATGACTTAGAATTAGGAGCAATAATTTTTGCCCTTAAGATTTGGAGACATTATCTGTATGGAAGTAAGTTTACTGTCTATACGGATCATAAGAGTTTAAGGTACATATTTGGGCAAAAAGAATTAAACATGAGGCAAAGAAGATGGATGGAAATTCTAAGTGACTACGACTGTGATATTCAATATCACGAAGGAAAGGCAAATGTAGTATCAGACGCCCTAAGTCGTAAGTATCATGAAAAGCAAAGGCGAGTTCATGCTCTTAGATTAAATCTACAGTTAGAGTTAATGGAACAACTAAAGAATGTTCAAGAAACAGCAATCAAGGATGATGCTGAAGGAATGAAAGGCAGGATAAAAGAATTAGAGCAAGGGACTGATGGAATTTGGAAATTCCACAAGAAAAGGATTTGGGTACCTAAGCAAGGAAATTTAAGAGATAAAATTCTAGAGGAAGCCCATAAATCTAGATATACCATACACCCTGGAAATAATAAGATGTACCAAGATTTAAGAAATAACTTCTGGTGGATAGGAATGAAAAAGGACATAGCTAGATATGTATCTAAGTGTCTAACTTGTTCGCAAGTTAAGGCAGAACACCAGAAACCTTCAGGTTTACTTCAACAGTTAGAAATGCCTGTGTGGAAATGGGAACTAACAACAATGGACTTTGTTACTAAGTTACCCAAAACCAGGAAAGGTAACGATGCAATCTGGGTGATTGTAGATCGATTAACCAAATCTGCTCATTTCTTGCAAATAAAGGAAACCTTTAGCATGGAAAGATTGGCTAAGTTGTACGTAGATGAGGTAGTATCCTTACATGGAGTACCACTCTTTATTGTGTCGGATAGGGATAGTCGCTTCACTTCGCATTTCTGGGCAAGCTTCCAAGAAGCAATGGGAACACGATTAAATTTAAGTACTGCCTGCCATCCCCAAACAGATGGACAGAGTGAAAGGACGATTCAAACCCTTGAAGACATGCTCAGGGCATGTGTAATAGATTTTGGTGGAAACTGGGATGACCACCTACCCTTAATCGAATTCTCCTATAACAATAGTTATCATGCAAGTATCGAAGCTGCCCCATTTGAAGCACTGTATGGATGAAAGTGCAGAACTCCAGTATGCTGGGCAGAGATAGGAGAGAGTCAATTATTAGGTCCCGAAATTGTACAAGAAACCACCGACAAGATAACTCAAATCAAGGAAAGACTGAAAACAGCTCGAGATCGCCAGAAGAGTTATGCAGACAATCGACGCAAGCCGCTGGAATTCCAAGTTGGAAACAAGGTGCTCCTAAAAGTTTCTCCTTGGAAAGGAGTAATTCGGTTCGGTAAGAAGGGAAAGCTGAGTCCAAGGTATATAGGACCATTCACCGTTACCCAATGAATAGGACTAGTTACCTATCGATTACAACTACCAGAAGAGCTAGCCGGAGTACATGATGTATTTCATGTATCCAATCTTAAGAAATGTTTATCTGACGAATCCCTGGTAGTACCTCTTCAAGATATAGAGGTAAATGAAAAGTTGAAATTTGTTGAGAAACCACTCCAAATAGAAGACAGAAAGGTCAAGTTTCTCAAACACAAAAGACTGGTACTGGTCAAAGTCAAATGGGATTCGAAAAGAGGACCCGAATATACATGGGAGCTGGAATCGGAAATGAAGCGGAAATATCCTTACCTGTTTCAGTAAATCTCGAGGACGAGATTTTAAATAAGGTAGGGAGGATGTAAGGACCTACAAAAATGTCCCAAAACGACCCGTAAGTAGAAACCCGGACCCCTAAAAGCCTAATCCATATCAAAAACCAAGAAATTCAATTTTTCTGGTCGCTCGCGGGCCGCGTAAGCCTTAAGGGAAGCTTACGCGGGCCGCGACAGCTTGAAGATCTCCGGATAAACGTTCAGGCCACGTGTCAGACACGTGGCGGACCTACGCGTGACACGCTAGCCCTAATCGTAGCATAGGTGGCCCTCGCGGGCCGCGTAAGATGTTGTGAGGGTTTACGCGGGCCGCGTAAAACCCAAATTTTTGCTATAAATGAGATGATGCATGGCATTGCTTCTGTGTTCGAAAATTTTACTCAAAAACGAAGTATACTGCTCAAATTCGAATTTTCACTTAGGGAAACGCTGCTACAATTATAGGGTATTAACTCGATCACTGCTACGATACAATGTCCGATCGATTGAAACCGATCCGATGGATGTTTAAGTGCTGCCCAAATTCGGGCTATACTTTGTCATTCGTCGTGAGGGTTTTGATTTCGTGAGTTTATCGTAAATGTTGTATTAAGTTACTGACCTAGTTTCGTGTGCATTGTTATTTAACTAGGTTACGAGGCTAAATCAGTAGGCAAAGTTCTGTCCAACTAAACTTGCAATGTGAGTCATTCTGTTTTTATCAAATTGCTTTACAAAACCCTAAATGTTTTCCAGTTATATTTTGCAGTGATTAAGTCTTTGCTAATCTTTAATTACTGGCAGTATGTGGGGGTTTTGTGCACATTACTACTAATGATTTATCACTCTTAGGTGGGCGAGCCTAATTAGTGATATGTCCACAGTCATAGATTCGGTCGAGTGACAACTGGACCAGATAATTAATAGATAAGGGCAAATGTAAAAACTCTTAATGCTGTAAATTCTAACAATGTGTCGTTTTGTGCAAATTGAGTGACTCGCCAGTATTTCCCCGCTGATAAAAATTTTTTTAAACATGTTTCAGGTGATTTACTGTGAACTAGGAAAGAGTGCCGCGTAGCAGTACGGCTTGAAGAATGTGGCTCAGTAAATAAAATAAATAAACATTTTTTTTTTAAAACAGGGAATTTCCCCGTGAAATTCCTCTATTGTAAATTATGGGGTTTATCCCAAAAATGTGAAATAAAATAATTGGGTATTTTCAATTTAAACGATCCTGTTAATATTTCCGCTGCCAAATTAAATACAAATACCACGGGTTTCTGTCCCGCGGCTTTTGGACCGGGTAAAACCGGTGTTACTGCACTATGTCTATTGACTTCGTCTTGTATCGAGTCATGTAATAGGATAGGATAACCAGTGCTCGGGTTGCTAGAAACTGAGTTTTAGGTGTTTAAAGGTAATTCCGCTTGAAACTGTCAAAGACAAGTTCAAACGAAATTAACTAAGTTAATTTCGCTTGAAAGTGGCTTTGTCCATTTCACGGAATTAGAACCCTATATATATGTGAGCATGGCGTGTCATTTGAAACGGAATTAGGTTGTGTAATTCGGTAACGAAGTGCTGCCGAATTGTCTCCAGGTGCTGAAACTCTATCAGATCAATACAAGAGACATTTAAATTGAATTGAGCGTCCGTGTCATTGATTCCGCCTTTGATTCGGATAAACAAATCTTCTGATCGACTCAGTCAGGTCGTACAACGATCCTACAAGTGGTATCAGAGCTCAGGAAGAAGAGTTCAGCTTGATTTCATCAAATTTCTGACTTCTACACCTTCTTTTTCAAAATTCACAAGATTTTACGGACAAAATGGATTGAATTTCACACATTACATGCGAAACAGTGTTTTAACAAAGCCTTGAGAGAATCAGACCAAAATTCGGCTTAAAAGTGACTAAAATGGACCAAAAACCTAATTTCGTTTGAACGAGCAGTGTAATTCCGTTTGAAAAGTTCACCTGATTTCGCTTCAAATCGTAATTCCGTTTGAAATAGCGTGTTGATTCCGCTTGAAAAGGGTAATTCAGTTTGAAAGGTTCATACGGAATTAGTTATTCCGCTTCAAAGTGGTATTCCATTTGAAGATTTCGCTTGAAACAAGTGATTCCGTTTGAGAAGTAATTTCGTTTGAACATATCTCGTTTGAAGTTGTCATCAAAGTGATTTCATTTGAAGGGTCATCCAAGTGATTTCGTTTGAAGTGTCATCCAAAGTGATTCCGCTTGAAATCACTATTCCGTTTGAAATTGGATTTTTCGCGTCAAGATCATTTCACGTCAACCGAGTGTCAGTTTATTTTAAGTTGTTTGATATTGTTTAAACTGATTGTGTTTGTTTGACTGTTTGTTCCAGGTACATTGATTCAAGAATTTTCATCATGGCTGAAGAATTCTACAATACTTTCTACAACGCATTTACCTCAGATACGTTGGAAGCTTCAGATGTTACACCCAAAGCTATAAAAAAATCAATTAAAGACAACATTAAACATGATAACTTTTATGGAACCTATTCGAAACCACCTAAGCTTGATAATATTGAGGATTATGTTTGGTGGAAAGAAAGGTTTATCAACTGGACTAAAGCGTATGCACATGAAAGTTGGTTTTGCTTGGAGTTTGGCTATAATAAACCTACTGATGACAAAGGAGAAGAAATCCTGCTCAAAAGTTTTACAGAAGAAGACAAACGAAGATTTTCATATGAGCAAAAAATGATCGCCTTGATTCAACAATTGATTCGAGATGATATTTTTTCGTTGTTAAATCATGATGGGTCTTCAAAATCTGTGTGGGAAGCTTTACGGGTGAAAGCTGAGGGGGGTAAACAAATCAAGAAAAACAAAATTGCATTATTAAAAAAGGAATTTGATTTGTTTGATAGTTTGAAAGGTGAATCTGTTAGGCAAATGATTGAACGTTTTTGTCATCTAAAAATTGAACTTGAAAGGTTTGAAATTGTGAAAACAAGAGAAGAAATAATTGACAAAGTAATTGAAGCGTTACCATGAGCTGATCAGTGGCAAACGTTTGTGTTTATTTTGAAAAATGATGTCTTATATGATTCAATTTCTCTTGATGTTTTGTTAGAAAAAATTGAGAGTCATGACCGTGAGTTACAAAAGCAAAGCAAGATGAGCAGTTCGTCACATCATCAGAATGTTGGTCTGTATTACAAAGGCAATTTACCTTCAGTGAAAGCTGATAGTTCACCAAAGACAGCATTCAGTGGTTAGAAGATGAAAGAACCATAAACAATCTCATCAAGCTACAGTTCTGGATATCATTCATCTTCAAAAGCAAGTCCTGAAGATTCTGAAGAAATCCTTTGCTACATTGCTCTTAAACTGAAAAATTCTCCAGCTATGAGCATCAATGCAGCTAAACAGCAAATGTGCTTTCTTGCATCAGTTCTGGAATCATATGAAGGTCTAGTTGCAGACAAAATAGGAAACTCCGAATTGACCAAAGAAGACTATGACCAGATTGATCCAGAAGAAATGGAGCTCATAGACATTCGCTGGTGTTTGGAAAGTTGCATTCGTAGAGCTCAGAGATATATGGAGATTACCGGGAAACAATCTCTTGGTGGTGCTTCAACTAAATTGGGTTTTGATAAATCCAAAGTGACCTGCTTCAGATGCAAGCAAAAAGGTCATTTCAAGAGAGAATGCAATAATTTTGCAGTCGGAGGAAATGAACGTCCTTTTAATGATGATTATTATCGAAAGGCGATCTACCACCGAAGCAAGGAAGAGCCAAAAGTGATTGAAAACAATACAAAAGAAAAGTCAACAACTTGTGCAGTTTTTCATGATGATGAAGGATATGACTGGAGTGAAATTCTTCCAGAAGAAGATCGTATTGATTATCGATTCAAAATTAGAACAAAGGAAGATGCAGAAACTCTTCACAAAAAACATGATCATTATGCTTTTATTGCTGAGATAAAAGAGAAAACTCGAGAAGAGATTTTGAGAGAGAAAACTGAGAGAGAAATTTTCATTGCTGGATGCAAAATGGAAAAGATGCAAGAAGAATATGAAAATGCTGTGAGAAACAAATGATGGGATAAGAAACAAGAATGTTTCGTCAACAAAGATGGTGAACCAGTTGTTCCCAGGAGTGATATAGTTCACGATGATGTTCTTCTAGTAATTCCTCGATCCGGCAAATATTATTCAAATGTTGCAAAAGAAAAAACATATGTAAAAAGGCTGGATAAAATCATCAGAGGTGCTATGACAACAAATCTGAAGAAGTGGAATGAAGGAGAATATTGAGAATTTGGTTGATGATTTGAAGAAGGTAGCTGAGGAAGTCCAAGTCGAAGAAGTCAAAAAGGAAGATGTGAAGATTCCTGAGGATGTGAAGGTAGAAAAAGTTGCTGTGAATGGAGAAGTTGTGAAAGAAGCAGTTACTGAAAAACTGCAGATTGTAGAAGATGAGAAGAAAATTGAAAGTTTGATTGAGGTGAAGGATAAGAATTTGAAGGTTTCTGGTGATGATGGTGATGAAGTTGGTGTTGAAGGAAAGCAGAAAGATACTGATCAGACAGATGCAGCAGAGAACACCGAGGTGCCAATCACTGAGGTAAATTCTGATTCTGAAACTCAAATCAAAATCATTGAACAGTGCAAGAAATGCATGGAAACGTGCAGTGCTTGTACTGAAAAAGATGAAAAATTCAGAACAAGAGATCTTGAATTCACAAAAATAGAAGAAGTTTTCAAAAATAAATACAAAGAAATGCTAGAAAACGAAAAAGTTTTGAAAGATAATGATGAAAAACTTTTAGAAAAATGTCAAAAGTTAGAAAAAGAAAATGAAGTTTTGAAAGCAAATGTTTTGAAAATGACAGAAAAATGTTCACAAAAAGAAAAAGTTTGTCAGGAAATGAAAAAAGAGTATGATTCAATAAAATTGGCCTATCACATTACAAAAGAATCATATGAAAAAGTAAAAGGTGAAATGAAACTTGTTCAATCAAGATTGAAATATTGTTCTGAAACAACTGATACGTTTAAGCGACAGTATGAAATAAAGCAACAAGTTGTAAATTCTTACATTGAGGATGTTGCTAAGCTAAAGCGTCAGATTGCTGATTTAGAGCAGGATAATAACAAATTAAAAAGTTATCACGCGTCGTCATATGTGCTTGAAAGAATTTTCAACATAAAACCGGATGGAAAGGATTCTGAGCAAAACAACAAAGGTATTGGCTCAGAGTTTCATCAAGTTCCACCACCGGAAAAGTTTGTATTTTATGATGATGAAAAGGTCGAAAAAGCTTTCAACTTGGTAGATCAATTGCCAGACAACATTGACATAACCTATTCCAAATCTGATGATTCTGGTGATTCAGAGGTGGTAGGTAAGGTTGTTGAAAGTGTGTTGAAAGAAGAGTTAGTTAATACAGGTAAATCTGAATCACAAGATGAAAATGAAGGTAATTTTCACGATGGATATCTGAAAAACTCAAAATCCAAGAAAAATTTGAATGATGATTCAAAAGGATTGGTTTATACCATGATTGGATCGGACAAATTATTCCTAGATGTTGTATTCCCGATTCAGAATGTGATTTCAGAAAAGGTTGATAAAGTTTTCAAAATGGTTGAGATTGAAAAATCTGAAATTTCAAAGTTTGCTGGAAAAGGTCACAAAACTTTTTATAACAAACTTGGTTACAAGAAGAAAAACATGAAGGCTGGGTTGGGTTATAAAAAGAAATGAAATTGGAATAAAAATGAAACGTCAAATTTTCAGACAAAGATGAATTTTGTTCACGGAACAAGTTCAGAAGAAGAGAAAAAACTCCAATTTCGGCGTCAGTCTAATGAAGAGTTCTTTGCTCAAAAGAAAAAGCAACAACCACAGGTCAAAGATGTTTAAAAAAGAACATGTTTTAAATGTGATCAAGTTGGACATCTTGCACGCAAGTGTCCAAATCCGAAACCTGTGGATGTTGACAAAAAGAAGTCTGAAAATGTTGAGAAACCGAAATCTGAGGATGTGAAACACAGGTCAACCAGATTTGATTCAAAACAAACTTGGAGGTACAACACAAACAAGTTTGTTTCGAACCAAACTTGGAAATCAAAACCCAATAGGTTCGATTCAAGACAGACCTGGAATTATCACACACCCAGATTAAGAACAACACAAAGTTGGAAAACAACTGTCGATGCAACAAAATCAAATGAGTTTTGGAAACTAAAAGTTGTTGTTCAAAGTCAAAATGTTCAAAAAGATTCAAATTTTTACAAAAGAGGTACTCCGAAAGGTCAAACATGGAGTGTTAAGAAACAAGTGATTTCGGTAAAAGATGAGAAAGTTGAAGTCAAAGTTGAAAAAGTCTTTGATGACAAAGATTTTCCGAAATTGCATGATACATATTGTGTTGAAATGCCTAAGGTTCAACAGACCTGGGCTAAATTGTTCAAGTAATATAGTAGTCTGAATGTGCAGGTGCTCAAGAAAACTGAAGATTGTGAAAATGGATTTCGGAGCAGCCTGGCACAACAGGAGGAGAAGGCTGCTGAACCCTGGTTTGGTTGAAACAGGGAGTTTGTTAGTTTTCTGTACATAAATAAACAATATTTCAAAAACCCTAAAAATTGAAAATTTTGAAAAACCAAAAATATGTTTGTTTTAAATTTGTTAAAATTTAAAAAAAAATCAACAATATGTTGATTGTATACGCCGAAACCCTCACGGCTGAACAAACATGATTAATTTCACAACATTGAAAAACGGTTTTCAAACTGTAAATATCAATGTGTTGTAAATCATGGGGGTATGTTAAATTTTCTGCAAATCAGTACATGAGAAGCAGAAAATGGATGGCGAGACAAAGCTACCAGTATTGGTTGTCAAATTTTCTTTAAATGATTTTGCATTTTAGGGGGAGTAATGTTGTTAGAAAATACAAAAACATTTGAAAATTTGAAAAAGTAAAAAACATGATAAAATTCAAAAATTGAGTTTTTGTGAAAAAAAAAAGGAAATGATAGTACATCAGTAGACAGTTACAGTATGCTAAAGAATTGTAATGATTATATAGCGTTAAACAGTCTCACTGGTGATATGCCGATAGGTTTTTATACATTTAGTAAACTTTTTCGGGATATAAACTTAAATTCAAACTTGCTTATTTTGTGGGGAACACTACTTGGATATATAGGTAACCCCTGAAATCTCGTTTGAAGGACCCCTCTTTCTGAGATACTAGGTCTTTATAATTAGTGATATCTGGGGTATTATCCCGGGACTTCTGATTTTGCGAAAGCAATGGCCTAGTCCCCGTATAATACTTTCTGCTTGCTTGAAAAATAGCATCGCCCTCAGTATAAAAAATGATGAAACATTAAAAATGCTAATCATGTGCTGTTGAAGAAAATATCCTCTAAAGGGGACACACCAAAAGTCGAAGCCGTCATCTCTCTGCTGAACGGAAGTTCTGACCTGAGCTCTCACGGTTCTTCGTAATTTAACCCCTTACAGATATCATCTAGGTATATTCACCTGTAAGACTGAATATTGGGATCTGGATACAGGAGTATATTCAAGAGGTGGGACACATGAATAAGTTTAAGTTCTTAATACACCTAATTCGTATCCTGAATTAGTTGAAATTTGTATGAAAATTTAAGTGGATCAGTACATCGACAATCTAAGTGAATTGTTTAATTCTTAATGTGTAACTAAGCTCAACGGTACTTGTGACTTGTCAAAAACTGATATGATCCTCTGACGCAAACTCAAACAAAAATATTGTGTGTAAATATGTTTGTAAATATTTTTTTATTGCTTTATGTTTCAAAAAATACAAAAAGATTTTTGATTCTGCTTTATTTTCGACAACCGATGTCTGAAATGCTGAGTATCAAAATCTAAGTAAGCTGATTATGTTTCTGAAAATAAAACAAATTCATTAATTTGAGACTTGAATTTTTTTAACAAAAATCAAAAACAGTTTGTGATATCTCCAAGGTCATTAGTTTGGACTTGGATGATTAACTGTGAGGGATTTGGATGCTTATATTGTTAAATAGACAGTTTCCGATTCTGTTCGCTGAAACTGCAAAATTCTGAAATTTGTTAAAAGTGTTAGTTTAGAAAGGTTGGTAGAGCCAGGTTTTCAATCCTGGAAGTTCAAAATGTTGTTACTTATAAATGTATGAGTGTTGCAGATATTGTATCAGATTATGATCCCGATAGCTGAGTCTAAGGGGGAGTCTGAAGACGAGCTCAAAGCAAGGGGGAGCTTGTAACCTGAAAGCAAGGTGTCGATCCCTAAAGCACGAAAGCTTGACGAAAGGGGGAGCCTGAAGAAGCTGTTAATGTTAGAGCCAGAGACAGATCCTGGTACAACATTCAAAGATAGAAGCTGATCAAGGAAGATAAAGATTTATGGATGCTTACAGTGTTAGATAATTTGGAAAGAGCATGAAGACTGATCAAGACTGAAGATGTGTCATGATAAAGACTCGACACTGAAGACTTCGTCAACATCCAAGGGGGAGTCTGTTAGTGCACTATGTCTATTGACTTCGTCTTGTATCGAGTCATGTAATAGGATAGGATAACTAGTGCTCGGGTTGCTAGAAACTGAGTTTTAGGTGTTTAAAGGTAATTCCGCTTGAAACTGTCAAAGAGAAGTTCAAACGAAATTAACTAAGTTAATTTCGCTTGAAAGTGGCTTTGTCCATTTCAAACGGAAATAGAACCCAATATATATATATATATATATATATATATATATATGGGAGCATGGTGTGTCATTTGAAACGGAATTAGGTTGTGTAATTCGGTAACGAAGTGCTGTCGAATTGTCTCCAGGTGCTGAAACTCTTTTAGATCAATACAAGAGACATTTAAATTGAATTGAGCGTCTGTGTCATTGATTCCGCCTTTGATTCGGATAAACAACTCTTCTGATCGACTCAGTCAGGTCGTACAACGATCCTACAACCGGGCCGGGGGCCGTGACAATATCAACCATCATTCATACTCGATTTAGCATTGCATTCACGAATTACACTAAACCCACTAAATCAAACATCACCAAATTACAAATTTCGACTTACTTGATGTAGGAAATACTTAGGTGATCACCATTCTTAGTTCATGCATTCAACTAGCCTTCAATTTCCTCTTTAATTTGATGGATTTAGTATGTTAGGGTTTTGAGGGGGAAAACTTTCTCCTGGCGTTTCTCACGATCGCACACATACACACACACACATACTTGGCATTTTTTTGTTAAATGTTTCAATTACACACTTTTCATTTTAACCCCCTCATTTATTAGAACATGACACTTTCCTCATAATTACATACTAACTTAATAAACTTTCATGCCTATTTATAGGATTTTAGATTTGTCAAATTCTATAAACCTTAATAATGGTAAAATTTCATGTTTACCATTTCTTTTCGCTAAAGTATTGCGATTAAACATTATAACATGTCATACGAAATTTGGGGTGTTACAAGTCTACCCCCCTTAAAGAAGGTTTCGTCCCCGAAACCAGAATACATACTGAATAACTCTGGGTAGTGCTTTCGCATATCATCCTCCGCTTCCCACGTGAGATCCGATCCCTTCCGATGTTGCCATTGAACCAATACTTGTCGAACGGATTTGTTGCGTAGTTGCTTCACTTTAAAATCTTTTATTGCGACGGGCCTTTCAACATAATTCAACTTCTCATCCACTTCAATATCATCCAAAGGCACGTATGTCGTTTCATCCGCGAGGCACTTCCGCAGTTGCGACACATGAAAAGTGTTATGAATTCCATCCAACGCAGGAGGTAATTCTAACTGGTACGCTACCGACCCAACCCGAGCGAGTATTTTGAATGGTCCAATGAATCGAGGACCCAATTTTCCGCGTTTGCGAAAACGAATCATCCCCTTCCATGGAGAGACTTTCAATAAGACATAATCTCCCACTTGGAATTCAATTGGTCGCCTTCGCCGATTCGCATACGACTTTTGTCTATCTTGCGCTGCTTTTATCCTTGATCTAACCATATCAATCTATTCATTCGTCTTGGTTACTACTTCTCTTGATGCAAGTTCTCGTTGACCCACTTCCCCCCCAACAAACCGGAGTCCTACATTTCCCTCCATAGAGCATTTCGTAAGGGGCCATTTTTATGCTGTTATGATAACTATTATTATATGAAAACTCTACCAAAGGTAGATGATCATCCCAGCTTCCTCCGAAATCCATAACACACGCCCTTAGCATATCAACTAATGTTTGGATAGTTCGTTCCGACTGACCATCGGTTTATGGATGGTAGGCGGTGCTTATATGTAACTGGGTCCCCAATTTCGTGAAACTTCCTCCAGTAAAGAGATGTGAACCGGGTATCCCGGTCGGACACTATAAACACCGGAACCCCATGGCGAGATATAATCTCATTCGTATAAACTTCCGCCATCTTTTCCGAATTATAGGTTTCCCGAATGGGCAAGAAATGTGCACTTTTGGTTAGTCGATCAACGACTACCCAAATAACATCGTACCCTTTTTTGTCATAGGAAGTTTAGTCACCAAATCCATCGTTACATGCTCCCACTTCTATACCGGTATCTCCAACGGTTGTAACTTTCCATACGGCTTTTGGTGTTCGGCCTTTACTTGAGAACATGTCAAACACTTAGCAACATACTTGGCAATGTCTCTTTTCATTCCCGGCCACCAATAATTCATCCTTAAGTCTCGATACATATTTGTAGCTCCCGGATGAACGGAGTACCGAGACTTGTGAGCCTCATTCAATAGTAATTCTTTCACATCACATTCCCGAGGTATCCAGATTCGGTCATACCTCGTTTTCATACCATTTGCATTCTCTTCCAATTCATGAATAAATCCTTCCGTCCTTTCTTTCTTCGAGTCGTCGGCATTTAAAGATTTAGTTTGAGCTTCTCGAATTTCATCAAGGAGTTTAGAAGTGACTACCATCTTCATAGATTTTACCCGAATCGGGGGCGGGTACTCCTTTTGACTTAGAGCGCCCGCCACTACATTAGCCTTCCCGGGATGGTAATGAATGTCACAATCGTAATCCTTAATGAGTTCCAACCATATTCGTTGCCTCATATTAAGATCTTTCTGCTCGAAAAAATATTTGAGGCTTTTATGATTTGAGTAAATAGTACATTTCACCCCAAATAGGTAGTGCCTCCATATCTTCAAGGCAAATACGACCGCCACCAATTCTAGATCATGAGTTGGGTAATTGTTTTCATGTTGCTTGAGTTGTCTTGAAGCATAAGCAACAACTTTACCCTTTTGCATTAACACGTAACCTAAACCTTGGTGGGAGGCGTCAGTATACACTACCAAATCATCCATTCCATCCGGTAATGTCAACACCGGGGAATTTGAGAGCTTTTCCTTCAAAGTCTGAAACGCTTTCTCTTGTTCTTCGCCCCAGATAAACTTTTGACTCGTCTTTGTTAACTTCGTCATAGGCGAGGCTATCTTGGAGAAATCCTGGATAAATCTCTTGTAGTACCCAGCCAAGCCTATAAAACTTTTTATTTCACTTGGATTTTTCGGGGGTACCCAATTCATCACTGCATCTACTTTGTACGGGTCCACATGGACACCATCTGCATCGATTACATGACCCAAAAATTATACCTCTCTAAGCCAAAAGGCACACTTTGAGAACTTTGCATATAACTTTTCCTTGCGAAGCGTTTCCAATACATCACGTAAGTGGGAAGCATGCTCTGCTTCACTTCGGGAGTATATCAGTATATCATCAATAAAAACGATTACATACTTATCAAGCATAGGCCAGCACACCCGATTCATTAAATCCATAAACGCAGCTGGTGCGTTCGTTAGCCCAAAGGACATTACTAAAAACTCGTAATGTCCATACCGCGTTTGAAACGCAGTCTTCGAAACATCTTCTTCTCGTACACGCAATTGGTGATAACCCGACCTCAGGACGATCTTCGAAAACCAACATGCTCCCTGAAGCTGGTCAAATAGGTCATCAATTCTGGGCAACGGGTAACGATTCTTCACCGTTAACTTGTTCAACTCTCGATAGTCGATGCACATTCGCATCGAACCATCTTTCTTCTTCACGAATAATACGGGCGCTCCCCATGGTAAAACACTTGGTTTAATAAAACCTTTATCGAGCAACTCTTGGAGTTGCGTCATCAATTCTTTCATTTCGGTTGGGGCCAACCGATAAGGAGCTTTGGCTACCGGCTTAGCACCCGGGTTAAGCTCTATCTTGAATTCTACTTCCCGCTCGGGCGGAAGCCCCGGTAAATCTTCCTGAAACACATCCGGATATTCGTTCACTACATTCACATCTTCAAGCTTTTGAACACCTCGATTGGTGTCAATCACATAAGATAGATAAGCCTTACCTCCGTTCTTCACATGTTTGACGACTTTGATTATAGAACACAATTTTGACTTGATGACCCTATCTCCTTGAACACTTACCCGTCCCCCCCCCCCCCCCCTCGAGGTTACTACATGAATGACTTTCTTTTCGCATTGAATTTCAGCGTGGTTTTGGGCTAGTCAATCCATTCCTACAACTACTTTAAATTCCCCCATGTACATCGGGACAAGATCTATACTAAATTCCTCATCTTCGATTAAGATCTTACAGTTTCTACAAATATCGTGTAACAAATAGCTTTTACTATCAGCAACTTCCACTTCTAAGGGTACTAACATCTTTTCAAGCTTAAACGATGGATGAACTAACAATTCATTAGAAATGAACGATCTACTAGCCCCGGAATCAAATAAAACATTCATAGGCATAGAATTAACTAAGAATATACCTGAAACCACATCCGGGCTAATCTTAGCTTCATCCGAGGTTAACTGGAACATCCTCCCATGAGCCTTGGAAGACTCATCCTTCTTTCCATCTTTCTTTGTCCCTTGTTGGAGTTTCGGACATTCTGCTTTAATGTGCCCTGTTTGATTACAATTGTAACACGCTTTTGAATTTTCGGGGCACCTATAATACGGATGTCCCTCTTGCCCACATTTGTAGCATCCTTCTTTCCCAACAAACATTCACCCGAATGATGTTTCCCGCATGTCTTGCAAGTCGGAATTCCACTACTTGTCTTCCCTTTCCTGTTTTGATCTTGATATCTTGCCTTTTTTGATGGGTTTGTGTTGGTAGGCTTCTCCGCCACCCTTTTCTCTCCCCGTTCAACCTGCCTTCTTAACTCAATCTCCCTATCTCTTGCCCAGTCGATTAACTCATTCAACGTTTCACACTTGGAGGGATTTACGAACTCACGATATTTAGCCTTTAACATAGCATGATAACATAAAATTCTCAACCTCTCAGTCCCCACTATCTCCCCACAAAACTTCACCTTGTCAAGGAACTTGTTCGTTATCTCGTCAATCGTTTCATCCTTTTGTCGAAGACGTAAGAAGTCTTCTTGAATCTTATCAATTGCGGATTGTGGGCATGATATTTCAGAAATGGCTCCTTGAACTCTTGCCACGTTAATGTTTGGACTTTATCATCCCCCAATTCCTTCGAATATGCGTCCCACCAATCCTTTGCTTGGAGTTATAGGAGGCCCGTAGCAAACATCACTTGATCCTCCACTTCACATCTACTTCTTACAAACACGGCCTCGGTGCTTGAAATCCATCTTTGACAGGTTATCGGATCAATTTCCCCTTTATATGGCAAGGGGTTACATGCCATAAATTCCTTATACGTGCACCTTCGAGTGCTTTTCTTCGTTTGCAATTCATTAATCATTTCCTTTAGCTCTTCAACTTGGGACATCACTAATTTGTTGACTACTTCCAACACTTGACCTTCAACTTCTTGAGCTAGCCGAGGAATACTAGCCTCTATTACCTTCCCTACTTCTTCCACAATTCTTTCGTCTATTGCTTCATGTTGAGCCGCGATATCATCATTCACGTTTACATTATCTGCCATCTACATAAAACATTTATCTCATTCATTAGATTTTCTTTTCATACATCTCTTCACCATATTTTAACTCATTTTGGCATGTTTCATTCAAGTTACAATGCATACTTTATACATTATCGTCCATGACGATCATGCCGTATCGCGTAGATCAAGACCTTTGATCGTAACGATTTACCTTTGCATCCTTTCATATACATATATACCTTCCCTCATCTTTCTTAATATCATAATTTCCTTTAAACGTTGATTACGAGGCTTTAATAACCGTTTAAAACAAGTCCCGTATTCAAAACAAACAAAATAAAAAATTTTGCCAGCATTAGGGGTCGTCGCGGCCCGCGACCGCTGTCGCGTAACGCGACGTCGATTCAGGTTGGGTGTCGCGCGACGCGACGCCTACTTTTTCACAGACTGTTCGTTCTGAGTTGCTGCAGATACCCAGCTCCAAAATTTTCCAACATTAAATCTTTAAAACTTCATATCTTTAGTTCTACTAGTCCGTTTTACTCGATTCTTTTTCCTATGTGTCCGTAATTTAATTGCGAACCCGTTTAGCATTTTCGTTTGCCATAAAATTCGGTTTAAAAGCACATAACCCATAAATCCCTTTCTACTTCTAACTATAAGCATAATCAAATTAATAATTCACTTACTTGCATAGCGCTACGGAACGAACACACCTTCATACGAGCTCTCGGTTTGAGTTCAAGAATTTTGCTCTAATACTTGAATCTCTCAAACCTCGGCTCTGATACCAACTTGAAACGCCCACTTTTCGACATTTAATAAATAACATAAACTTCATACCAATTTTAGAAAAATTTTGACATGACCCATTCGTAAAGAAGACGATTTCCTGCTTTTTAACATAATCAATCAAAATACATTCTACGACACTTACGAAACATACTAAGATTTAGAACCTTACACATTTCATCAAAACATTATATCCGAACTATTCAAAACAAAGTTTAAACTTCAAACTACTACTATTATCCTAGTTACTAGTTTAACATTTACTACACAAAAAGGTAATTTGACCCATTCAAAATAAGCATCTTGAACCGGAAGCGCATAAAGTCGACATTGTGTGTGTGTTCGGTCCAAGCGCGCCGCAATTAAACATGGGATTTACCTATCATTCATAACAACAAAACATTTGTTAGTCGTAATACATAACAATTCGAATCCTTTAATTACCTATCATTATTCGACCCGTTAACATGACATGTTACTTTACTAACATGTTTACTTCCATTTGGAAACATCCAACATACCACTTTTCGACTTGTTTATAATGAATCACTACATACCATACATTTCAACATACTTACATCATTTGACCCGTTATGAACAAGTCAATTCCTAAACATTCCAGCAATCATTCTACTTATCATTCCAACCCATTTAGACGGGTCATTTCATATTCACTACAACATCATCTTTTGAACATTTCTCAATATAAGCTCTTTGCATCTAATCAATCTTGATCCATAATGGAAACTTACACTAATTCATAGTACCAAATATTATCATTCATAAATCTACTAGTAGAGTAAATAAAGTTCATAAGAACTTACCGCGATCTTGAGATGCTTGTGACTTCAAGTGACTTGCGCCTTCTTCTTTCTTCGTGCCTATATGTCATAACTTTACACTTTTAGCTTTTGTATGCTTTACATTACTTATGCATTTTATTCATTGATCATGGCGTTATATGACTAAGTATACATTCATTTTCATTCAATAACATCATTTTATCAAAATTCCATATCATAACACAACTAAATTATTCTATGGCATTTCTTTAAACACCTGGCGTGCATACTAACAAATAAGCATAGTGTACAAGTACTTAAAGCATGTTTTCTCCATAGTTCATCCATTGATTAACATAGCATTTCCTAACTTCACAATTTACCATTATGAGCATATACACATTGTTCTAAATCACCTATTCATCATAATATCATCATCATTAATCTAACAAACATATAAAATTTCACAATATTCAAGTCATTCATAGTGTATAAGTGGGTTTTTCCCAAATTCATCATCATATTCAGAATTTAACATATCTTGATGTCTACACAAGCATAGCAACCATCATTCATACTAGATTTAGCATTGCATTCACGAATTACACTAAACCCACTAAATCAAACATCACCAAATTACAAATTTCGACTTACTTGATGTAGGAAATACTTAGGTGATCACCATTCTTAGTTCATGCATTCAACTAGCCTTCAATTTCCTCTTTAATTTGATGGATTTAGTATGTTAGGGTTTTGAGGGGGGAAACTTTCTCCTGGCCTTTCTCACGATCGCACACATACACACACATACTTGGCATTTTTTTTTTGTTAAATGTTTCAATTACACACTTTTCATTTTAACACCCTCATCTATTAGAACATGACACTTTCCTCATAATAACATACTAACTTAATAAAATTTCATGCCTATTTATAAGATTTTAGATTTGTCAAATGCTATAAACCTTAATAATGGTAAAATTTCATGTTTACCATTTCTTTTCGCTAAAGTATTGCGATTAAACATTATAACATGTCATACGAAATTTGGGGTGTTACAAAGTCTGAACCATTAAGTGCTGAACTGGTAAGAGGTCTGAACCATTAAGAGCCTGTATAATGCTTAACCGTTCAGATGCAAATGTCTGACCAATTCAGATTAGATGTCTTAACCATTCAAACTCTGTATAAATCTTAACCATTCAGAGGAAAATGTCTGAACCATTCAGACATCTGCTCGTGAAACAAACAGTCTGAACCATTAAGTGTTGAATCAGTAAGAGCTTTGAACAATTAAGAGTCTCATTAAGAGGTAAACAAACAGCCCCTAAATATACATATTAAATGAAGCAAGATTGAGTATTTCTATTGGTTTAAAACTTTTTCTTTTTATTTTTACAAAAATTTCTTCTTCTCATTTGAATCCTTCATTGTATACATATTACATATACATATAGCATGTTTGATTGTTGCATGTACTCGCTTGTTTTTCTTAGCATCTGGCTGGACACTTTATATACATATAGGAGAGGGTTATCTTGATAACGCTAAGTATTGCGAGAATCGTGGGAACAAATGAGAAAACCAATCAAAATCATTTTTTTAATATAAACCTCATTATAATTAAAATACAACATTAAAAAAGAATTTACTCTTTAAATAATTTATCTTTACTTTCAAAATCACTCTTTAAAGGTTTTTTTATACATGTGTAAATGGCAAACTTACACATGTGTAAATCTTCTTTATTTACGAATACATATAAATTTAAACATGTAAATTTAATTTATAATATTGTATTAGAATAATAATAATAAGTGTAAAAAGAAATTTTGAATTTGAATTGTTTTTTACCAAGTTCTCATGGTTTTTTCATTCGTTCTCACGCTTTCTCGCAATATTGAGCGTTCTCATTTAAACGATCCCCTATATATAGTGTAAAATACAATATTGCTTAACGTACGAGCGTGCGCTGTGAAATTACGCATGTTGAAACATAATTACGCATGTTGAAAGGATAAAGGTTCCGAGTTTGTGAATTTTTTTTTGAAGGGGTGCGACCGCCCACTCAGGCAAAAGGGATAGGTCCGCCCCTGCGTATAACCACATTAAACGACACCGTTCTCTGTGAACTATGGGATGATAAGTTGTATATGGACATACACATGGGACACGAATGCAACTAATAAAAATAATAAAGGGGATGTTATGAATGCACCATAATGTGGTGACTCTCCACATATGTAACCACCATCTCTTCATGTCCTTTGTATTAATGTAAGAACACTATATATAGAGTTCTTCGTGTTGCATGTTGATATCTCAATGAAAAAGAATTCCTATTTACTTATTCTCTATAGTCTTATTCTCTTATGTTTAGTATAGTTGTATATGGATTGCTAATAGACCATTGTTTTACAACACGTTATTAGCACGAATTGCTGCAAGATCTTCATATCCATGATTTGAATCTTCATATCCATGATTTGGTTTTTCTTTCATCCATTCAGGTAACAATACACAAAGCTCATATTTCTACTTAGTAATTGTTTTATTATTTTAGACATCTTGAATAATGTTATCGTATCCATGAAAAGTGAAATTAAGAGTAGAAACAATTGACCTGCAGCCTTTCACCTTGGACTTCATGGCTCCATGTTTTGTCCTCATTTTATTGTTTTTGTATATAATCATAACTAGAAAATTTGGATTTAGTTTTGTGAATATTTTGATGGCATGAAAGTAACTGAGGAGAAAATGACTGAAAAATAAATTATATTTGATTTGTTTTCAAAAAAAAAAATAACAACGTTTACAGCCTTTGAAGATTTTTTTTTCATGTAATTGCTTACGTTCTTCATTAGCATCAAATCAAAAATGTGTGACTTCTACTTTATAAAATCGGACTCTTTCATGCCATTTACTACATTTTAGATTTGTAGTATTTCAGATTTCCCCCAATATCATCATTAAGTATCATGATTCGTGACCTCATTATTTTTTTTTATGTATATTTTTTCTTTTGGTTGTTCTTATATGGGCTCGATGAAAATCTTGCCTAGGTTAACTAGTCATAATCTATTATTCATCCATTATAAATGTATGAAAGTTTAAATGTTATATATAGTATTTACATTTGCTAGTAACGGGTCAATATGATCATCAACATGCACATAAATTATTTGTTTGTATTAAGAATTATTTTGACATTTTGATTTCAACTAAGAAATTGTATTTAAGATGATGAGCCTAATAAACTTTGCTTGAAAACAAGTTAATTTGCATATATCTAATTAATATTTGCCGAAGAAACCTGATTTTTTATGTATTTAATCGGCCATATACTTCACCGGTTGAAATCTCGTTGGAATTGATAATTTGATATACATGATCTAGAATTATGCTTTTGTGTTTGGCCGATTGCTTTCTAAAACCACCAAAGAAATTGAAGGGGGGTTAAGAAGAAACAGGATGGTAACTAATTACTATAATTCAATTTTTAAATTAGCCATAAAGAGATATAAAGAAATCATTTAAATTAGCCATAAAGAGCTATAAAGAAATCATTTAAAGTGGCAGTTAACATTCCCTATTAGTTTATATAATTAATAAAAAGTTTGTTAGCAATTTAAATAAGTTTTACATCTTTGCCACTTCATTATATTCTTTCAACACTTTTATGTATTATTTTCATTTACGTTTTTCATCATAACACATGTTTTAAAGGTAAAATAACTCTTGCATGTATGATTAGTTACATTAAGCATCAATCATCTTTATTATTATTATTATTATGATTATTCATTCTCATATTCAAAAAGTAAAATGTGACACTTTGTTGCCTTTCTAGTTCATAAAGTAATAGCCTATAATAATATTAAATTCTATATATAGTGAAAAACTCTTGAGTAGAGTTATTTATGTCACTTGTTTAATTTTCTATTAATATAATAAACTTTTCATGTGGTGTATTGATGTCTTTTATGACAATTGATTAGAGATTTTATGGCAAAATAAAGTACTTTTCATGTGGTGTATTGATGTCTTTTATGACAATTGATTAGAGATTTTATGGCAAAATTAAGTACTTTTCATGTGGTGTATTGATGCCTTTTATGACAATTGATTAGAGATTTTATGGCAAAATTAAGTACTTTTCATGTGGTGTATTAATGTCTTTTATGACAATTGATTAGAGATTTTATGGTAAAATTAAGTCTCTAATTATGTTAGACTTTTCACCACCCATGACTCTTGCATACTTAGTAGGCTATGTGCCTCTTTTGATGGGGCTAGTTGAGGTTATGTGATGAAAATATTATTTATATTGGTTGAATAAAACAATTTCCATTTATCAAACCTCAAATATGCTTATAAAGTAGTAATATTAATAAAATATATATATAGTGTGAGGTTCATTGGGGAACACTAAAAAAGTGGGGAACAGTGGGGAACCGACTCAAACGAACTCCGATTGGACTCATTCCAACGGCGTTGGAACCGGCTCGTCGAACCCTAACTAGGATCTCTTAACCCCAAACCCTAAATCATAACCCCTAAACCCTAAATATATTAGGGATTGGCTTTTAGGGCTTAGCTTTAGGGTTTAGCCTTAGGGTTTAGCTTTAGGGTTTAGCCTTAGGGTTTAGCTTTAGGGTTTAGGGTTTAGCTTTAGGGTTTAAGGTTTAGCTTTAGGGTTTAGGGTTTAGCTATAGGGTTTAGCTTTAGGGTTTAGCTTTAGGTTTAGCCTTTAGGGTTTAGCATTTAGGGTTTAGCTTTTAGGGTTTATAGTTTAGATTTTACGGTTTAGCTTAGGTTTTAGCCTTATTTTTTAGCTTTTGGGTTTAGAGTTTAGGAGTTAGGGTTTAGGGTTAAGAGATCTCAGTTAGGGTTCGACGAGCCGGTTCCAACGCCGCTGGAATGAGTCCAATCGGAGTTCGTTTGAGTCGGTTCCCCGCTGTTCCCCATTTTTTTAGTGTTCCCCAATGAACCTTCCCCTATATATATATATATATAGGGGATGGTTCAAATGAAAACCACTTTTATTGTGAAAACTCGAAAACTAACTAAAAAAAGCCTAAAAAACACCCAAAAATTTTTTTTTTCAAATTTTTTTTATAAAAATCGCTGCTTTTTATGTATAAAAAAAAACTTTTTTTCAAAAAAAAAATAAAAATTTTTTGGGTAGTGCACATGTGTAATACTACACATGTGTAGTACACATACACATCTGTAGTATTACACATGTGCACTACACAAAAAATTTTTTTTTTTTTTTTGAAATTTTTTTTATATAATAAAACCTGCGAAAATTGGTTTGCAAAAAAAAAAATTGTATGTTTTTTTGGCTTTTTTTAATTAGTTTTCGAGTTTTCACAATAACTAGTGGTTTTCATTTGAACCTTCCCCTATATATATATATATATATATATATATATATATATAATGCTAGACAGAAAACCCTATTTATATAGAAAACTCTGGAAACTCAAATCTCCACCCATTTTTACCCAACCTCCCGACATTTTTTTTGAAAAAAATAACACATGTAATATACATGTTTTAGAGTGTTTTGGGCCAAAAAAAAAAAAACAAAAAAGCGCCGAAGGGATTTTTTTTTTAAAAATAAACAAATTTCAGTGCCTAACATGTGTTAGGCAAAAAAGATAAGAATTGCTGAATTTTTTTTTTTTTAAATTATCCCTTCGGCGCTTTTTTGATTTTTTTTTGCCCAAAACTCTTAAAAACATGTATATTACATGTGTTATTTTTTTCAAAAAAAAAAATGTCGGGAGGTTGGGTTTTCTAGGGTTTTTTATATAGATAGGGTTTTCTATATAGCCCTACCCTATATATATATATATATATATATATATATATAAGGTTTGAAACAACCAGAATGAAGGTTGTGTGGCTCTAAGCCATTCCTTAAGATAAATGAAATGATAGATTAGTGAAAGGTCGAGATCATGTACATAACAAAAGCAATTGTAATGATAGCACTATGAAAGTTGTGTGGTTATAATCCATTCCCTAAAAGTGAACATGATGATATAATGATCGTTATAAAGGTCATGATCATGGTAAATGATGAGGGAAATCTTTTTCTTATGTTTGTTCTCTTGTTCATAAGTAAACTACTCTGATGTTAGTTACTTAAATTGATAGATAATAATTCATTTGAGTTAGTGTTGATGGTCATTTATACTAAATTTCACATGAATCCTAAATCAATGTTGAGAACCCGAAGTTCTCCCAAATGTATACAACCTTATGAATAGTACATGTTTTCCCTCTAAACAAAGGCTAAAACTATAATATTTCACGTGGTAGAGACGCTATTGATACTATTTCACGTGTTAATAGCATATTAAATGCTCCAGAAGAGCATCAATAGTTTACCCGCTGATATCGAATTTTGTAATTCATAATGCATCATATTCTAATGTATACCGAAGAAATTTATTAAGTTTCCACTATGTTTGAATGAAAAGTCATCACCTTGGAATGGTGTAAAAGAAAATGTACTAAATATCTAAAATATATCATATAGTAAATATGGCCAAGAAGACTATATTAGAAGTTACTAGAAATGATACTAATTTTCCACAATATTCCATTAAATCAAATATGGTGAGTAACCAGAAGTTACTAGAATATTTATACGTTCACCACATGGCATGACCAAATAGGTCATCAAGATAGCATCATGATATTCTAAACAATCAAACATGCTAACCGGTACCTTAGCACCTCTAAGTAATCTAAAAACATTGCTCCTAAAATGACTTATCATATGTCTAGTTAGTTTTTTTTTTTTTTTGTGGCAAATAAATTTTTATGCTCTTCCAAACAATAAACTCCTACAAACAATCCCTCTTATATGGGACCATTGAAATGTACAGTTGTGTGGATTGTGGCATTCATACAAGGTTACATGTGAGTTTTTAGTTACCCGTATGTAGCATATGCCCAACACTATGGAACGTTGTTTTTTTTTTTGACATGGTTTAACACGGTTCTTTGACAACCCAATTGTAGGGACCATTGTTGGGCACAATGTGAAATATAGTGAGAGGCATACGTAGTCGAGACGGAATTCGTCGATTGATTATATCAATTCAAAACCAACTGCTTATCACAAATACTCTCCATTACAATTGGTCTCCTGAAGAGAACCAAGTTTCCATTTTTTTATATATATTTTGTTGTGCAGCCTATGTACCAATAGCACCACCATAACATATAAAATGGGATATGTACATCGTATTCCCAGTCTTAGGGGGAGACAAGAAAATGAAAGACTGGTAACATAAAAAAAAATGCATCATATTATATATCGACCCCTTAAGTGGTCAATGCAAATCTGAAGTCCAAAAGAAAGAGCGTGTATTTGCAAATAATAACAAATGAAATACAAGATGCATTCACTAACACAAATAAGGTGACAAAGTCACGTATACCAGCTTAAACTTATCTGCTCGAATGGAAGTACTCACAAAATGATTATCATATTAATAAATTGTGAGAGATAAATCGGTTCCAAAAAGATAAACCCACAAAACACAAAAAAAGCAGAGTAACGCAGTTGGTGTAACCCCAAAAGAGGTGGCACATACAACACCATATGTGGTTACATACAAAACCCTAGAAGTGGTTGCATACTAAACCTTAAAGAAGGTTGTTGTCAAAACCCCAAAAGAGGCTAATGGAGTTCTAAAAGAAACTCTAGTACCAAACAAATATGAGATCGCGATGAATTACGTACAAAATAAGTACAATATGGAACCGTAATGAAACACGTGTAAAATGATATATTTGATTATGCTATAGCAATAGATGTAATCGATGAAAAAAAAAAGATTACGTATATAGAAAGTGTGCAAGAGTGTACGTACACAAATAGCCAAAATGGCTACATGACTTAAGGTTGAACTAAATTTGCTCGACAAACTAAACGTTTTCGAACCAGCAGTTCGAACACCCATAAACGTCAAACCAGTAGGTTATAAATGGGTGTCTTTAAATAAAAGGAAACGTAAATAATAAGTTTTTGCGATGTAAGGCACGCATTTTAACATAAAGATTTTTCCCATATCCTAGCAGTTGATTACGAGGAAACGTATACCCCTGTAGTGGATGCGATAATCTTTAAATGTTTAAGCGGCCTCGCAATCTCAGAATGACTTCAGATAAAACAACTTATGGATGTCATCACCGTATACATGTACGAGACAATTGCAAATGACATCTGTATGAAAACCCCCTGAAGGATTAAAAATGCTCAAAGCATTATGAAACAATAACCCCATAGGTGTTATATATATGAATCTTAAAGGAAACTACTCGTATGTGGTACAGTCGACTATACTCTGAAAAAAGAGGTATAATTTTGATAAAATGAGCTACATCTATTTAACAAGATTTCACTCTTACAGTGATAATGTAAACATCATCGAGAGGGAACTCTCAAACTAAAGAGGAAAATTTTAAATGACCTTTACAAAGTGTAGTTATTCTCGACATGTAGTTCGAGTATATATGTACTATTTTTTCTCATCAATCTGACTACATCTAGAAGATGTTATATAGAAAAAGCTCATTCGTTGAGTACATGAACGATTGTCTGATAGCTTGACATAGAAAAAATATTTTTATCAACCCCAAGAAAGGGATGTTGAACTACTTAGTCAAGAAGTACCATACTTAATTGCGATCAGAGCATTGACGTATCTTACAAACAAGACGACATCTGATATTACGTTCTTGCTAGATGTATTGGTAAGATTACAGTTCTAATCTCAAATGTTGCACTCTTTTTCCCTTCACTAAGTTTTTCCCATTGGGTTTTTTTAGTAAGGTTTTTAATGAGGCAACATATCTGATCCAAAAGTATCAGGGGGAGAAAATACGCGCTGCACTCTTTTTTCCTTAGCTATGGTTTTATCCCACTGGGTTTACCTAGCAAGGTTTTTAACGAGGCAGCATCACCTAGCGTATTAAAAGAATAGTAGACTATTATATTTCATCATGTGGATAGTCAAGGGGGAGTGTTATGAATCCACCATAATGTGGTGACTCTCCACATATGTGACCACCATCTCTTCATGTCTTTTGTATTAATGTAAGAACACTATTTATAGAGTTCTTTGTATTGCAAGTTGATATCTCAATGAAAAAGAATTCCTATTTACTTATTCTCTATAGTCTTGTTATCTTATGTTTAGTATAGTTGTATATGGATTGCTAATAGACTATTGTTTTACAACAGGGGATTTTAAATTTTGGATATTGGATTTTGCATTTTGAAATACATAAATTAAATACTAAAATCGTTAAAAAAATTAAATTCATAATTGGGAGGTAAAAAACTAAATTCAAAATTGGGAGGTGCTGCAATCCACATTAGAAAGTCATCTGCCATCACCATCTCAATTTTATATTTCTTATAATTATTTTTTAATGATAGGGGTAATTTTGTTATTTTCTAATAACTTAACTGGAAAACTAACATTCATTTACGTTGGGGGCTATCTGAGTAATAACCGAGCAAACTATAAGGATCATACGTGTAATTTTAAAAAGTTAGAAACTAAAGGTGAAATTTAATAAACCACAGGAATTTTTCGAACATTTTACTCTGTTACCAAAATATAGAGTTTTCGGATCAGAATCTTCTGTAGTTAGCACTTAAACATGGAAGTCATGTTCTCTCGAATAGATTAAATTATATAAAATATTTGATATATTTTTGTGAAATAACATGCCAATATAAATACAAAATTTTATCATGCATTTAAAAAAAAAGATATAATAATTATGTTTGTTTTATTATGTGATAAAACATTAAATTAATCAAATATTATATTACTTAATTCATGATGGAATATAAATTAATTACTAAAGAAGACAGATCTTGTTAATCAACTATATAATAAATATATAATATATACTTAATATACAAACATATACGGTTTGAAGATCCAATTTTACAAACAAAAGCAAATAATATCATATTAGATAATTGTTATATATATAACACATGGGTATTAGATAATTGGTATATATATAACACATGGTTGGTACTCCTTTATCACTCAAAATCACAAAAAAACAAATCAATTGGTGGAGAAGAGGTGAATGGAGAAATGGGAAGGTAAGGTTTCAAGCACTCTAACAAAAGCAAATGCAAATCAAATATGGCCTTTGTTCATAGACTTCTTCAACTTCCACAAATGGTTTCCCAACTTGTCTACTTGCTACGGGGTCCATGGTACCAATGGCGAGGTTGGAGGCACACGCTATTGTGCCGGTTCCTCACTCCCAAATAAAGATGGTGGCGCGGACCAAGTTAGCTGGTCAAAGGAGCGATTAGTAGCCGTTGACCACGAAAACATGTCCATGAGCTACGAGATGGTTGATTGCAATGTTGGGTTCAAGTCTTATCTTTCAACAATTAGGGCTGTTGGTGGTGATGGTGAAGGGTGTGTGATCGAGTGGTCGTTTTCTGTTAACCCGGTTGACGGGTTAACGTATGAAGATCTGTTTCAGAAGTATCAAACCGGGCTTGATCAAACCACCAAGAAAATGGAGGATAGTTTGGTTCAAAACAATGGTTAATCTTATAGTTATAGTGTTAATTTGTTTATTAAGCTATTAACCCTTTTCAGTCGCATTTTGTTAATTATGTCAAGTTTAGTTTAAATAAATTTGTGTATCGTATGTTGTTTTAATTTGTTTATTAAGCTATTAGTTATTTTCGTATGTTGTTTTAATTGTGATATATGTATCAAAATATCATGTATATATTAATTAATCATCAGGAAACTAAAATCCTTAGGTGGGATAAAGCTACTCGGTGTGGTGTGGGAGGAGGGTAGTCCTCAAAGGATGTTCCGCCACATAGGATGAGTGTGAGGATGGGGCAAAGGGGATGAACCTAAGGAAATAGAGGATGACCCTAATATATATATATATAGGACAAAGATCCGTTAGGAACCACCCCTTATTGCGAGAACCGCGAGAACCAATGTGAACACAACAAAAAATGCCTAAAAATAGCTAAAAAACACACAAAAATTATTTTTTTTTAATATTTTTTATACAAAAATCGCTACTTTTAGTAGCAAAAAAATATATATATATTTAAAAAAAAAAATTTATTAAAATTTTTTTTTTTGGCTACTAAAAGTAGCTATTTTAACATAAAAAATATTAATTTTTTTTTTTGATTCTTTTAGATTTTTTTAAGGTTTTTTGGGGGTTTTGTTTTTAGCATTTTAGCTTGAGGGGGGGGGGGGGGGGGGTTGGGGGGGGGTTTAGGTTTTTGGGGAGTGGGGGAGGGGGGGTTTAGGTTTTTGGGTGGGGGGGTGGGGTGGGGGGGTTAGGTTTTTTTTAGGTTTTTTGGGGTTTAGTTTTTAGCATTTAGCTTGGGGGGTTCGGTTTTTTTTTTTTTTTTTGGGGGGGGGGGGGGGTGGGGGTTAGGTTCAAGATGGTATCAGAGCCTTGTTGCTCTTTTTTAAGAAAAGGGGATTAGTTCCTATTCCCTTAAAAAATAAACTTTTTTAAAATAAATTTTAAAAGAAAAAATTTTAAAATGAGTTTTAAAAATTCGTTTGAAGATTCGAAAGAATCAATCGAACAAGAAGTAACTGAAGTAATAAACTTTAGTGAAAATGAAAAAGGTTTTGTATCAGATTACATGATTAATTCTGATCAACTAACAAAAATTAGCAAGCTTAAATTCAAGCTTGACGCAAAACAGGTTTTTAATCAACCAAAAACTTTACAAAGTTTAGTTTCTAGAGCCTTTTCTAGAAAAAATAAAATATTTTATTGTTTTAACACTGAAAAACTTTCAATTGACATAAAAAATACAGCAGGTGAAGTTTATTTGCCACTCTTAACAAAGGGTGAAATAGCAAAAAAGCTTTTGCATATTAAACCAGAGTTGAGAAAGTCTCTCAATATGGTACACATAGGAGCGGTTAAAATCCTCCTAAAAGCACAGTTTAGAGATGGAATTAATTTTCCTATAAAAATGGCACTTGTTGATAATAGAATTATCAATAGGCAAGATGCTCTTCTTGGAGCAATTCAAGGTAATTTAGCATATGGTAAATTTATGTTTACTGTCTATCCTAAATTTGCTTTACATCGAGATTCAAAAGATTTCGACAAAACTTTGAGTTTTATACATCAGTGTGAAAGAACTGACCTTATGGAACCAGGTAATAAAGTGTTTACGATTAATTATTTAATCTCTTATGCTTTAACCAACAGTACTCATTCAATCGAGTATAAGGAAAATGAAAATATAACTCTTGAAGATATATTTTCTGAAATTGAAATTGTTGAAGGCAGCAAATTCGCTGAGCCATCACAATTACAAGAAAATTGGGCAATTGATATTGCACGCAATAAACAAATTCTAGGATTCGAACCTAGACACAATTTTGCTGGAACCTCTTTGCAAATAAGAGACTCTAGTGACACCGAGCAATTAGTGCAAACTATGACGGAAAACATAGACAGGTATGGAGAAATTTTAGAAAAGGTTATTGGGACTTAATGTCTAAAACACCTATTCTAAACTATCTACATCTTCTTGATATGCAAATTGCTTATGAAGAAGGAAAGATTCATATTTCTTTAATTCGAATTAAACAATTAAAGAAAAAGTTTATGATGAGTCAAAAAATAAACTCTCGCAACATAAAAATTGCTAAAAGAAACGTCTTTGCTTTTATGATGAATCATAAAAGAAAATCTCGTAACTTAAAAATTGCTAAAAGAAATATTTTTGCTTCTAAACAAAAAATTCTTGAGTTTAAAGCTAAAAAGGCAATAATATATAGAGATGAAAGTCTTGAAGTAATTTATGCCGAAATTCTCAAAGAAGTTTCTGACGAAATTGATGAAATTTTCAAGAAAGTTTCTAACGAAACTAATGAAACATAGCCTTTTGGTTCAACTTTAAATGACCAATAAGGGACAAATGAAAAAATCCTTTAGAAAAATTAATCTAAAGATTTTTATGCATTATTTCTATTTACAAAGAAATAATCAAAGAATTTATGAGTTACACTTTGATTGGTGTATTCATCCTTCTGATAAACTTTTTAAGTTAGCTGATTTAAAAAGAAATAATTCTCTTTTGGAAAAAGAGATACAAAAACTTAGAGAGACAAAAATTATTTTATCTTGTGGATAAAATGACTTATGTTACTCAAAAGTTAGAACAGTTTTTTAAATAAAAAACTTTATCAGCTAAACAAATTCATAAGCCCGTTCAGCTCATGTCAGCTCATGTCCTTTGAAAACAAAGAACGTAAACAAAAGTTTTATAAAAACTTAAAAGAAAAACTTGAACAGAAGCTTTCTAAAAATAAAAAACAGATTCTTGTTTTAAAGGATGAAGAACCTGAAATTGAACATTTTTCTGAAAATAAAGAACAAATCTTTACAATGAAAAATGAACAGGAAAAACCCGAAACTGAAGCAAGCTCTTCAGATATCGAGTTGAAGCCTAATCACTCTTTTAGTTTGGGGGATGAGGATAAACAAATTCATGATTTTGAATTAGCTTATTCAAACATAACTAATCCAAATTCAATTTATATCAAAGGAAATGTTTTTTTCAAAGGATATAAAAAAATCGCCCTACATTGTTATGTTGACACAGGGGCAAGTCTTTGTTTGGCAAGCAAACACGTAATTCCTAATGACCTATGGGAAAACACTCCTAAAGATATTAAGGTAATTGTTGCTAACAAAGAAGTCATCAAGTTAAATAAGGTTTGTAGAAATCTTATCATCCATTTTTCTGGAGAACCATTTACCATTCCTACTGTCTACCAACAAGATTCAGGTATGGATTTACTTCTTGGAAATAATTTCTGTCAACTTTATGGACCTTTCACTCAATGGTTAGACAGAGTATCTTTTCATCTTAATCAAGAAATGATTTTGATTAAAAAGGTCACAATGGCTTTTCAAATTGGAAAACCAGAATTTCTTGAATCCATGAAAAAAGATTCAAAGATAAAACAAATTCCTGGAACTAATATAGCTCAAGAGGTTATAAAAGCAGAAAGGATGTTTGTAATTGAAATACAAAAATTTCAAAAAATTGAAGAACTACTTGAAAAGGTTTGTTCAGAAAATCCTATTGATCCTGGAAAATCCAAAAAATGGATGAAAGCATCAATAGAACTCATTGATCCTAAAACTGTTATCAGGGTAAAACCTATGAAGTACAGTCCACAGGACAGAGAAGAATTTAATAAACAAATTAAATAATTACTTGATTTAAAATTAATTATTCCAAGTAAATCTCCTCACATGTCTCCAGCATTTTTAGTTGAAAATGAGGCTGAAAAAAGAAGAGGGAAAAAACGCATGGTTGTGAATTACAAAGCAATCAATGCAGCTACTAAAGGCGACAGCCATAATCTTCCTTGTATGCAGGAACTACTAACTCTCTTGAGAGGAAAAACCTATTATTCCAGTTTCGATTGCAAAAGTGGTTTTTGGCAGGTACTGTTAGATGAAGAATCTCAGTTACTAACCGCATTCACATGTCCAGATGGTCATTATCAATGGAAGGTAGTCCCTTTTGGATTAAAGCAAGCGCCAAGCATATTTCAAAGACATATGCAAAATGCTTTAAGAGGTTTAGAAAATTACTGTACCGTCTATGTAGACAATATTATAGTCTTCTCAAACTCTGAAGATAAACATTATTTTCATGTTTTATCAGTTTTAAAAACAATTGAAAAATATGGAATCATTTTATCAAAAAAGAAAGCTAATCTTTTTAAAACAAAGATAAACTTTTTGGGTCTTGAAATAGATCAAGGGACACATTGTCCACAAAAACATATCTTGGAAAATTTACACAAATTTCCAGATACTTTAGAAGATAAAAAACATCTTCAAAGATTTTTAGGTATTTTAACTTATGCAGAAAGTTATATTCCTAAACTTGTAGAGCTTAGAAAACCTTTACAGGCTAAGCTAAAAAAGGAATACGTATGGGATTGGAAACATTCTGATACTGACTACATTAAAAAGATAAAGAAAAACTTAATCAGTTTTCCCAAACTTTATCTTCCTAATGAAAATGATTTTTTAATCATAGAAACAGATGCTTCTCATGAATTTTGGGGAGGTGTTTTAAAAGCTAAAACTGCGGATAAAGAAGAAATTTGCAGGTACACTTCGGGAAGCTTCAAGCAGGCAGAACGAAATTATCACAGTAATGAAAAAGAATTACTGGCGGTAAAAAACACGATTTCGAAGTTCTCTATTTATTTAACCCCGGTTAAATTCTTAGTCAGAACTGACAATAAAAATTTTACTTATTTTCTGAAAACAAAAATTTCGGGAGATAATAAACAAGGCCGTCTTGTCAGGTGGCAAATGTGGTTTTCAAGATATATTCTTTCGATGTTGAGCATCTTGAGGGGGCCAAAAACGTGCTAGCTGATTGCTTGACACGAGATTTTCAAAGTATGTAAACAAATACGTATTTCAAATAATTTTCCAAAATCAAATGCTTTTCATGCCTATATATGGAGCACATACCCTTCAAACTAAAGGCATCACCAATCATTCTTACAAAAAGAAAGGCAAATTTTTTGAAAAAATGGAGAATTTAAGGGCTTTGCGCCTAAAAGAAAAAATTCTTTTGATAGAATTAAAAGCTATTCAAGAAAAAATAGCTCTCTATGACGAAAGTCTAGACACAACTGTTAATTCAGAACAGGATTCCGAAAGGATACAATCTGAATCTATTCCTTTACAAACGGCTAAAGGTAAAGAAAAATCAAGTCCTTTGACTCTTGTTGCTTTGGAAAAAAGCAAATATAAAGTTAATGAAGAACTACGATCTTCATTTAGCCCAGTAGCAAACGGCTCTGGTAAAGGCACATCAAATCCGTTGATGGCTGATAGTTTGCCAAAAACTGAACAGGTCTCTCGTAGACCAAGTTACTCCCAAGATATTCAAGAAACGATAAAATCTAATTCTAGATTTTATGTCATTTTTTATGGAGAGCATAGAGGCATTTATGAAGATTGGTCCATAGTGTCTCAACATGTTTCTGGAAGACCGGTAACATTCAAGAAGTTTGGGTCTTTATTACAAGCCCAACAAGAAGCCACTCGATACTCAGCCGAGTGTGGAAAAAAGGAAATTCCTCTAAAGCAATTTCCATATTTTCACAAGTCATAATGAAACCCCATTATCAAAGGAAGCTTTGGAAAAAATAAAGCAGCACTTTATCAAAGTTGATGTGAGTCCTACTTCAAAATAGAGACTCTGCAAAATAATGCAAGGTGCACAGGAAAGCCATCAGTTCATAAGCTGTAAGGAATCTTATTCCAAAGAAAATTCTGACAGGCCCCGCCACTAAAGAACAACTTTGTCAAAAGTTGCAACGCACATATGAGAACCATCAGTGCGAATACTGCAAAGCATCTTCTGCAGAAGAAAACAAAAACTCCACTGAAAAAGACAGCTACTTTTCAGAGGAAGACAATCGAGAACCGAACCCAGCACATGGGCACGTCGATTAAAAACGTCATCCATGACGATTAATTAAGGGCTATAATGGTCTTTTGTAAAATTCACTTCTCCTATATAAAGAAGTCGAATTCATTAGGTTAGACATCCCCTGCTCGAATCCTCTCCTCAATTCTCAATTTGAGAAACCTCAACCACCTCTACCCACTTTTCTTTTCAACTTTGATCATTCGTATGATCAAATTTTCATTTTCTAGTTATGTGTTTTAGTATGGAGTAGAAACTCCTTTAAGGGGGTTATGTAAATATCAAGAAGTTCTCCTTCGGGAGAACAGTTCTGAAATAAAAAACTCATTTGTAACCCTCTATCTTATTTTCTATCATGAAGTTGTTTTTATTCTGTAAAACCTGGAGTCCTGGAGCCCGTTGAAGTACCGCTTAGGCAGGAGGCCGTTAGGGAAATTAAGGGTTGGATTGGTCCCTTGCAGAAGAAATAGAAACTTTTCAAGAAGAAAATACAAGAAGAAAAAGGTATAAATTTTATTTCAAACTGTTAAATTACTTCAAGATTAACATTTCATATCTCTCCTTAAAATCTTAAAAATAATTTTATTCAACAGAAAAAACTAAGATTTTGATTAAATCAAAAAATGATGTTTATAAACAAACACAAAAAGAAATCGATTAACAACTATCGAAACAAATGATTTTTCAATTGAAAAATTTTAGTCAAAAAATGACTATAAAAAATAATGAATTTTGTAAATTCAAAGGATTGATTCCACAATTAAACAATTGCAAAATTGTTTATATTAGTCTACGTTTGTCGGCTAATAATTTCATATTTAAATTATCTATCGATTGTTTTAAATCGATTAATAATTCTAAAATGAATTTTATATTCAATAAATTGAATTCTAAGAATTCTATCGATTGAATTCAATAAATTGAATTTCAAGTTATGAATTTTATATTCAATAAATTGAAATCTAAGTTATCAATCGATTATTTTAAATCGATTAATAATAATGAAAGATTCTTCTCAAAGAAATCTTTAGAATATTATATTGAAAATACTATGCATACTATGCATCTTTTTCTTTTTAATCGACTAAAAAGAAAAGAAATACTGTGCATCTTTTTCAAAAAGATTCATTTAATGAATTTTATATTCTATAGTCTATTAATTGGGCAAAGTGGTATCATAGCTTTTGCTAAAATACCGTTTACAAAAAATGATTTTAATCTACAAACTAGATTTTAATCTAGAAGAATAAAAATGATGAGTCTTAACCAGACCACCAATGAGTCTTAACCAGACCACAAAACCACTAAAGGACTTAATGAACCCTTTAGTTGAATTTCTTAGAAATTCTGAAGTACCTCCGCAAGTTGGTATCAGAGCCTTGTTGCTCTTTTCTAAGAAAAGGGGGGGTAGGTTTTTAGGGGGTGGGGGAGGGGGGGTTTAGGTTTTTGGGTGGGGGGGGGGGGGTTAGTTTTTTTTAGGTTTTTTGGGGGTTTAGTTTTTAGCATTTAGCTTGGGGGGGGGGGGTGGTTAGGTATTCATGTAGATCCTGCTAAGATAGAACATTATGAGCACTTGCATGCACTCTTAACTTTGTTAAGAAAAGAAAAGCTTTATGCCAAATTTTCAAAGTGTGAATTTTGGCTAAAGGAAGTGCAATTCTTAGGACACATGGTAAATCATGAAGGTATTCATGTAGATCCTGCTAAGATAGAAGCCATTATCAATTGGAAGGTTCCTCAAACCGCAATGGAAATTAGAAGTTTTATAGGTTTAGCTGGGTATTATAGACGGTTTATCAAGGATTTTTCCAAGATAGCTGTACCGTTAACTAAGCTAACCTGTAAAGCCGTTAAGTTTGAATGGGGACCTAAGTAAGAAGAAGCTTTTAGAATATTGAAGCAGAAATTAACAAAAGCTCCAATCCTAGCTTTACCGGAATGGACTGAAGACTTTGAAGTTTACTGTGATGCTTCAAAATTAGGATTAGGATGTGTGCTTATGCAATGCAAGAAGGTAATTGCGTATGCATCAAGGCAATTGAAAAAGCACGAAGAAAATTATACGACTCATGATTTAGAATTAGGAGCCGTAATTTTTGCCCTTAAAATTTGGAGACATTATCTTTACGGAAGTAAATTTACTGTCTATACAGACCACAAAAGTTTAAAATATATTTTTGGGCAAAAAGAGTTAAACATGAGGCAAAGGAGATGGATGGAAATCTTAAGTGATTACGATTGTGATATTCAATATCACGAAGGAAAGGCAAATGTAG
The DNA here is from genome assembly GCA_030545235.1 of Helianthus tuberosus. NCBI lineage: Eukaryota > Viridiplantae > Streptophyta > Magnoliopsida > Asterales > Asteraceae > Helianthus > Helianthus tuberosus. Next base: position 210,080,748 of record CM060411.1, on the reverse strand, counting down.
TTGCAGATGCCTTAATTCGTAAGTATCATGAGAAACAACGACGGGTTCGTGCTCTCAGATTAAATCTACAGTTAGATTTAATGGAACAAATAAAGAATGTTCAGGAAACAGCCATCAAGGATGATGCTGAAGGAATGAAAGGAATAATAAAAGAATTAGAACAAGGAGCTGATGGAATTTGGAAATTCCACAAAAGAAGAATTTGGATACCTAAGCAGGGAGAATTAAGAAATAAGATATTAGAGGAAGCTCATAAATCTAGGTATACCATACACCCAGGAAACAATAAGATGTACCAAGATTTAAGAAACAATTTCTGGTGGATGGGCATGAAGAAGGATATAGCTAGATATGTATCAAAGTGTCTTATTTGTTCACAAGTTAAGGCAGAACATCAGAAACCTTCAGGTCTATTACAACAGTTAGAAATGCCAGTATGGAAATGGGAACTTATAACAATGGATTTTGTTACTAAGTTACCCAAAACCAGAAAAGGTAATGATGCGATTTGGGTAATTGTGGATCGATTAACCAAATCTGCTCACTTTCTACCTATGAAAGAAACCTTTAGCATGGAAAGATTGGCAAAGTTGTATGTAGATAAAGTTGTATCTCTACATGGAGTTCCACTCTCCATTGTATCAGATAGAGATAGTCGTTTCACTTCTCATTTCTGGAAAAGTTTTCAAGAAGCAATGGGAACTCGACTAAACCTAAGTACTGCATATCATCCTCAAACAGACGGACAAAGTGAAAGGACAATCCAAACTCTAGAAGACATGCTCCGAGCATGTGTGATAGATTTTGGTGGAAACTGGGATGATCATTTACCTTTAATTGAATTCTCCTATAACAATAGTTATCAATCAAGTATTAAAACTGCTCCATTTGAAGCACTGTATGGAAGAAAATGCAGAACTCCAGTTTGTTGGGCAGAAATAGGAGAAAATCAATTGTCAGGTCCTGAAATAGTGCAAGAGACAACTGATAAGATTACTCAAATCAAGGAAAGGCTGAAAACTGCTCGAGATCGCCAAAAGAGTTATGCAGACAATAGATGTAAACCATTAGAATTCCAAGTTGGAGACAGAGTACTGTTGAAAGTTTCTCCTTGGAAAGGAGTAGTCCGATTCGGTAAGAAAGGAAAGCTAAGTCCCAGATACGTAGGACCATTTCCAATAATCCAACGTATAGGACCAGTTGCTTATCGTTTACAACTACCCGAAGAATTAGCTGGAGTACATGATGTATTTCATGTATCCAATCTCAAGAAATGTCTATCGGATGAATCTTTGGTGGTACCTCTTCAAGATATAGAGGTAAACGAAAAATTAAAATTTGTTGAGAAACCTCTTCAAATAGAAGATCGGAAGGTAAAGTTTCTCAAGCACAAACGACTAGTGCTAATTAAAGTCAAGTGGGATTCAAAGAGAGGACCTGAATACACTTGGGAGCTGGAATCAGAAATGAAGCGAAAGTATCCTCAATTATTCCAGTGAATCTCGAGGACGAGATTTTAATAAGGTGGGGAGAATGTAAGGACTCTCAAAATTTTCCTAATAATACCGTAAGTAAAAAACCCGGACCCTGAAACCCTACACCATATTAAAAATCAAGAAAATTTAAAATTTTGGGTTCCAGGCGGGCCGCGTAAAAGACAAGGCATTTCTTACGCGGGCCGCGTCAAACTTGTGTTGACCGGATAAGCGTAACCGTGCAACGTGTCGTCCATCTGGTGCACCTACGTATGACTGGTCAAAGCTAGTCGTAGACTGGGCGGCAACGCGGGCCGCGTAAGGTTAGGCTACCTTTTACGCGGGCCGCGTCAGACTTCAAATTCAGCTATAAATAGCCCTTCACCTGCACAAGCCACTGGTGTCGATAAAAACTTACAAAAACAAATTCTACTACTCTAAGGTCGAATTTAGTTCAATTATAGTGTAGTGCTGCTCAAATACCGGGTATTAACTCGATCGCTGCTACGATTCATCGTCCGATCGATCAATATATCCAATGGATGTTTAAGTGCTGCCCACATTAGGGTTATCCTTTGTCATTCGTCGTGATTCCGACAGGATGTTTGAGTACCACCCGAACTCGGGGAATACTCTGTCATTTGTTGTGAATCCGATGGATGTTTAAGTGATCGCACTTTGTCATTCGTTGTGAGGGTTTGATCTCGTGAGTTATCGTAAATGCTGTATTGATTACTAACTCAGTTTTGTGTGCATTGTTATTTAAATTAGGTTAACAAGACTAAGCTATAGACTAGACTCTATCCGTGTTAAATCTGCAATGTGAGTCATTCTCTTTTTATCAAATTTGTTTACAAAAGCATGTTTATTTTCAAAGTTATAATTACAGTGATTAAGTTTATGTAATCACCAAGTTACAGCCGGTATGTGGGGTTTTGTATACATTACTTGATAATCGTCACCATTGGACAATGAGTTAGCCAAGGGGTGATATGACCATAGTCACAGAAACCATTGGACAACGAGATAGCCAATGTGTGTTCGAGTGACAAATACTGTGGGTAGTTGGTTTGATATCTGAAACATTGTAATCTCTCTTAATACTGTAAATTATAACAAACAGGTCTGTTTTATTAAATAGAATGATTCACTCAGTATTTCCCGCTGACAAAACCTTTTTCAAACATGTTTCAGGTGATCTGTTATGATTCAGGAAAGGTGCTGTGGAGCACTGCAAGCTTAAGAAAGTGGCTCATTATAAAATAAAGAAATATGTTTTGTAAAATAAAGATTTCTTCATGAAATCAAAAGATTGTAAATTACCGGGTTTTATCCCAAATTGTGAAATAAAATAATCGGGAAATATTTCAGCTTTAAAAAGATCCTGATGATAAACTTCCGCTGTTAAACTCAATTAAATAAATACCACGGGATTTCTGTCCCGCGGCTCCTGAAACGGGTCAAATCGGGTCGGGGGCCGTGACAGAAAAAAATGGTATCAGAGCCACTGAGTTAAGCTAATTAAGTATTTAGAAATACTTAATTTTTCCTGATTACTATTTTGTGATTATGTGTTTTATTAACTGACTATTTGTTAGTTACAGTATGAGTAAGAAAAAGCTTTCAGATATCTATCTTAAATTAGATAGGTCATCAAAAGAAAAGGGAAGTTCATCCCAAATCCTGATGAAGGAATATTTGTGCGAAAGGCACAATATGAGGAACCACTTTCTCCTAGTAAAAGAAGTATGATTATTAGGAAAAGTAAAGAGAAAATAAAGAAAGCCCGAGAGAAGAAAGTTAAAAAGGAAACCCAAGAATTACTCAGTAAATCACCATGGGAAGACAATTTAGACGAAAAATGGGCAGATCTATATATGCTAGCTACAGTAGTAGTAAACACAGATCTTTAAATGACTTGTTTCAGTTTAACGAACCATACTATCCACAAACTAGAAATTCCATTCAATAAATAAATAAATTACAATAAAACATAGTATGTTTTAAATTTTAGTTGTTATGTAATAATATGGTATGTAATAATATGTGAAGGTTATTTTGAAAGTGTCATAAAATTTTAATTTATTTTAAACAGCATGAATGAGTTATCTGGAGCCTTAGAGAATCTCAACCTTTATTCGGTAAACATAGAAGTTTCTAAAGAGTTTACTGGGTATTTTCCTGATGTGGAACAACCAATAGAATTCAACGCTCCACCTCTGGTAAAGCCAAAACCAAAGAAAAGAAGAAGATATGTGTGGGGAAGTCGTTTACGTAAGAAAAAGCCATCTAAGAGACTTCCTAAAATAAACTATCCCTTAGAAAAAGGAAAGGAAATTGAAGTTGGGAAAAGTTCAAGACAGCAGGAATTGGAGATGGAAGCTGGGGAAGAGTCCAGGCAAATGGGAATACAGTTTGAGGAATATACTAAGGAAATAGAAAGGGAGGTTGGAAAAGGTTTTAGACAAACCCAGATGGAAATTTGAGAAAGCTCTAACCAAAACCAGAAAATGACATTTCAGGAGGAAATAGATTTTATATTGGCAAGCTGTGATACCATTCAGCCTGTCAATACAAATGTTTTTAGTCGTCCTATTGAAACCCAAATCCTTATAAATCTTGAACCAGCAATTCCAGAACCAATAATTCATACTCAACATGTAGAAATGGACGAGTGGTGGACAAATGATTGGCAATTTCAAAACATTGTCAACAGTCCTTATTCCTTTCTTCCGCAATTTGATCCAGAACCATTACCAAATCCACCTATGAGTAACGGAAATTTAGCAGAACTTCGCCATTTTGGCGAAGAGTTAATGGATGCGGGAAATAGAATCCGGGAGATAGGGGGACAAATTGCTTGGAAGTATGATGAAAGGGAGCTTCGTTTTTAGGAAGACAAATGACTAGAGATAGTGGGTTGGTAAAACTATGGTTGTATAATAGTAATAGTAAAATCAGTACTTGTAAAATAAATAATAAAACGGTTGTACATAGAGGCATAATATAAATAAAACAAATGGAATTTTAGAAAATTTACAAATTTGTTTGTATAATTGTTTACGTGATTACGTGCAATTAATTGTGACGTTGGATTATTCCTTATGTTATACTAATTATTTATTTATAAATTAATTATCAGATGGAAAATATTGGTAATGAACCAGTAAATGAAGTAAATCAATCTGAGCAAATTCAGGAAGAACAATTGTTAAATAGGCAAGATATAGAGGATATTGTTGCACAAGGAATAGCCAATGCTATTCCAGCAATCGTTGCTGCTGTTCAAAAACCTGTTAAACCTCAATCAATCATTCCTAACAAACGTACTCAAGGCGACAACTTTAGTAACAGTATAAACGGAGGCGGAAATCAGGTTAATAACAATAATGATCTGCAATCCCCAATTTTCAAGAAAATGAAAGCTGCAACACCTGGTTGCACTTACAAAGAATTCCTTGCCTGTAAACCAACTGAGTTTGTAGGTAACGAAGGGGCTATTGCAGCATTACGTTGGTTAGAGAAAACTGAGGCAGTAATTGCTATAAGTAAATGTGTTGAGGAAGATCAAGTTATGTATGCTTCCAATCTTTTTAAAGAAGGGGCGTTAGAATGGTGGAACACTGTGTTACAAGCTAAAAGAAGGATTGTGGCCTATGCCATGAACTGGGAAGAATTTAAGAGTCTTGTAGAAAGAAAATTCTGTCCCGAGTATGAAAAAGATCAAATGGCAAAGAAATTCCTAAACCATCGGATGGTTAATGTGGACTGTCGAGGATATACTTCAACATTCTTCGAATATGCTAGGGTGGTACCAACGCTGGCTTCGCCAGAACCGGTACTCATTTCTCGCTACATTTGGGGATTAATTAGCGAAATCCGCAACATTGTTAAAGCTGCGAGACCTCGTACTATTGACGATGCAGTAGAATTAGCTAATACCCTCACTGACGAATTGGTACGCACAAGAGATGAAACTAGGAAAAAGGAACTGGCTCAGAAAATTACCCAAGGATTTCGTACGGGTAATAATAACAGTTTCAGGAGAAGAGGAACGGGACAATCCTCAATTCCGCCTTTCTGCAGAAATTGTAGAAGGAAACATTTTGGAAGATGCAGTGTAACCTTCAACTTTTGTAAAATTGTAGGACATAGTGAAGAAAACTGCAGAAAGACAATTTATTACAATTGTGGAGAAACTGGACATTTCAGGCCAGATTGTCCGAAATTAGTCAAACCAGCTGATAACAACAAAGCCAAAGCTGCAGAAGGAGCTACTAAGAAGAATGTCAGAGCATTCCAGCTAACTACTTAAGAAGCAGAACTCATTCCAGATGTGATAGCTGGTACGTTCTTAGTTCACAACATTTACGCAAAGGTATTATTTGACTCTGGTGCAAACCAAAGTTTTATAAATACTTTATTCTGTCAAGCTCTTAAGTTACCTTTAACCAACATTAGGCAGATTTTTACAGTCGAAACCGCAGATAGGAATTCAGTTAAAATAGATCAGGTTTTGCAAAAAGTAGAAATAGAACTTTCAGGTCATAAATTTTCTGCAAATCTGTTACCTATGAAATTAGCTGAATTCGATGTCGTGTTAGGAATGGATTGGTTAATAGCCAACCATGCTCGAATTCTTTGTGATAAAAATTCTGTAGAAATTCCGGCAACTACTGGAGAAGTAATCATGATTACAGGAGATAAACCACGTAAGCCCATGAAGTTCATATCAGTAATGAAAATTGCTAGTTATGAACGAAAGCAAGGAATAGTATATATGATTTCAGTAATCATTAATACTAAGAACAAAGAACTTACGGAGATCCCTGTAGTCTCAGAATACCCAGATGTATTTCCGGAAGAACTTCCGAGATTACCACCTGATAGGGAAGTAGAATTTAGGATTCATCTAATTCCTGGAACTACACCAATAGCTAAGGCACCTTATCGGTTAGCACCCACAGAAATGTTAGAATTGAAAAAGCAATTAGATGAATTACTAAGTAAAGGTTTTATATAACCTAGTTCATCCCCGTGGGGAGCTCCAGTGTTGTTTGTAAAGAAGAAGGATGGTTCGATGAGAATGTGTATTGATTATAGAGAACTGAATAAGGTTACAATTAAGAATCGATACCCATTACCTAGGATTGATGATCTATTTGATCAACTCCAGGGAGCTAGATATTTCTCTAAGATTGACTTACGCTCCGGATATCATCAATTAAAGGTACAAGAGGAAGACATACCTAAAACTGCTTTCAGGACTAGGTATGGTCATTACGAGTTTACAGTCATGCCCTTTGGGTTGACGAATGCTCCTGCTGCATTCATGGACATGATGAATAGAATTTGTAAACCGTATTTGGATAAATTTGTAATTGTTTTTATAGACGATATACTTATTTATTCCAAAAGTCAGATAGAACATTATGAGCACTTGCATGCACTCTTAACTTTGTTAAGAAAAGAAAAGCTTTATGCCAAATTTTCAAAGTGTGAATTTTGGCTAAAGGAAGTGCAATTCTTAGGACACATGGTAAATCATGAAGGTATTCATGTAGATCCTGCTAAGATAGAAGCCATTATCAATTGGAAGGTTCCTCAAACCGCAATGGAAATTAGAAGTTTTATAGGTTTAGCTGGGTATTATAGACGGTTTATCAAGGATTTTTCCAAGATAGCTGTACCGTTAACTAAGCTAACCTGTAAAGCCGTTAAGTTTGAATGGGGACCTAAGTAAGAAGAAGCTTTTAGAATATTGAAGCAGAAATTAACAAAAGCTCCAATCCTAGCTTTACCGGAATGGACTGAAGACTTTGAAGTTTACTGTGATGCTTCAAAATTAGGATTAGGATGTGTGCTTATGCAATGCAAGAAGGTAATTGCGTATGCATCAAGGCAATTGAAAAAGCACGAAGAAAATTATACGACTCATGATTTAGAATTAGGAGCCGTAATTTTTGCCCTTAAAATTTGGAGACATTATCTTTACGGAAGTAAATTTACTGTCTATACAGACCACAAAAGTTTAAAATATATTTTTGGGCAAAAAGAGTTAAACATGAGGCAAAGGAGATGGATGGAAATCTTAAGTGATTACGATTGTGATATTCAATATCACGAAGGAAAGGCAAATGTAGTTGCAGATGCCTTAATTCGTAAGTATCATGAGAAACAACGACGGGTTCGTGCTCTCAGATTAAATCTACAGTTAGATTTAATGGAACAAATAAAGAATGTTCAGGAAACAGCCATCAAGGATGATGCTGAAGGAATGAAAGGAATAATAAAAGAATTAGAACAAGGAGCTGATGGAATTTGGAAATTCCACAAAAGAAGAATTTGGATACCTAAGCAGGGAGAATTAAGAAATAAGATATTAGAGGAAGCTCATAAATCTAGGTATACCATACACCCAGGAAACAATAAGATGTACCAAGATTTAAGAAACAATTTCTGGTGGATGGGCATGAAGAAGGATATAGCTAGATATGTATCAAAGTGTCTTATTTGTTCACAAGTTAAGGCAGAACATCAGAAACCTTCAGGTCTATTACAACAGTTAGAAATGCCAGTATGGAAATGGGAACTTATAACAATGGATTTTGTTACTAAGTTACCCAAAACCAGAAAAGGTAATGATGCGATTTGGGTAATTGTGGATCGATTAACCAAATCTGCTCACTTTCTACCTATGAAAGAAACCTTTAGCATGGAAAGATTGGCAAAGTTGTATGTAGATAAAGTTGTATCTCTACATGGAGTTCCACTCTCCATTGTATCAGATAGAGATAGTCGTTTCACTTCTCATTTCTGGAAAAGTTTTCAAGAAGCAATGGGAACTCGACTAAACCTAAGTACTGCATATCATCCTCAAACAGACGGACAAAGTGAAAGGACAATCCAAACTCTAGAAGACATGCTCCGAGCATGTGTGATAGATTTTGGTGGAAACTGGGATGATCATTTACCTTTAATTGAATTCTCCTATAACAATAGTTATCAATCAAGTATTAAAACTGCTCCATTTGAAGCACTGTATGGAAGAAAATGCAGAACTCCAGTTTGTTGGGCAGAAATAGGAGAAAATCAATTGTCAGGTCCTGAAATAGTGCAAGAGACAACTGACAAGATTACTCAAATCAAGGAAAGGCTAAAAACTGCTCGAGATCGCCAAAAGAGTTATGCAGACAATAGATGTAAACCATTAGAATTCCAAGTTGGAGACAGAGTACTGTTGAAAGTTTCTCCTTGGAAAGGAGTAGTCCGATTCGGTAAGAAAGGAAAGCTAAGTCCCAGATACGTAGGACCATTTCCAATAATCCAACGTATAGGACCAGTTGCTTATCGTTTACAACTACCCGAAGAATTAGCTGGAGTACATGATGTATTTCATGTATCCAATCTCAAGAAATGTCTATCGGATGAATCTTTGGTGGTACCTCTTCAAGATATAGAGGTAAACGAAAAATTAAAATTTGTTGAGAAACCTCTTCAAATAGAAGATCGGAAGGTAAAGTTTCTCAAGCACAAACGACTAGTGCTAATTAAAGTCAAGTGGGATTCAAAGAGAGGACCTGAATACACTTGGGAGCTGGAATCAGAAATGAAGCGAAAGTATCCTCAATTATTCCAGTGAATCTCGAGGACGAGATTTTAATAAGGTGGGGAGAATGTAAGGACTCTCAAAATTTTTCTAATAATACCGTAAGTAAAAAACCCGGACCCTGAAACCCTACACCATATTAAAAATCAAGAAAATTTAAAATTTTGGGTTCCAGGCGGGCCGCGTAAAAGACAAGGCATTTCTTACGCGGGCCGCGTCAAACTTGTGTTGACCGGATAAGCGTAACCGTGCAACGTGTCGTCCATCTGGTGCACCTACGTATGACTGGTCAAAGCTAGTCGTAGACTGGGCGGCAACGCGGGCCGCGTAAGGTTAGGCTACCTTTTACGCGGGCCGCGTCAGACTTCAAATTCAGCTATAAATAGCCCTTCACCTGCACAAGCCACTGGTGTCGATAAAAACTTACAAAAACAAATTCTACTACTCTAAGGTCGAATTTAGTTCAATTATAGTGTAGTGCTGCTCAAATACCGGGTATTAACTCGATCGCTGCTACGATTCATCGTCCGATCGATCAATATATCCAATGGATGTTTAAGTGCTGCCCACATTAGGGTTATCCTTTGTCATTCGTCGTGATTCCGACAGGATGTTTGAGTACCACCCGAACTCGGGGAATACTCTGTCATTTGTTGTGAATCCGATGGATGTTTAAGTGATCGCACTTTGTCATTCGTTGTGAGGGTTTGATCTCGTGAGTTATCGTAAATGCTGTATTGATTACTAACTCAGTTTTGTGTGCATTGTTATTTAAATTAGGTTAACAAGACTAAGCTATAGACTAGACTCTATCCGTGTTAAATCTGCAATGTGAGTCATTCTCTTTTTATCAAATTTGTTTACAAAAGCATGTTTATTTTCAAAGTTATAATTACAGTGATTAAGTTTATGTAATCACCAAGTTACAGCCGGTATGTGGGGTTTTGTATACATTACTTGATAATCGTCACCATTGGACAATGAGTTAGCCAAGGGGTGATATGACCATAGTCACAGAAACCATTGGACAACGAGATAGCCAATGTGTGTTCGAGTGACAAATACTGTGGGTAGTTGGTTTGATATCTGAAACATTGTAATCTCTCTTAATACTGTAAATTATAACAAACAGGTCTGTTTTATTAAATAGAATGATTCACTCAGTATTTCCCGCTGACAAAACCTTTTTCAAACATGTTTCAGGTGATCTGTTATGATTCAGGAAAGGTGCTGTGGAGCACTGCAAGCTTAAGAAAGTGGCTCATTATAAAATAAAGAAATATGTTTTGTAAAATAAAGATTTCTTCGTGAAATCAAAAGATTGTAAATTACCGGGTTTTATCCCAAATTGTGAAATAAAATAATCGGGAAATATTTCAGCTTAAAAAAGATCCTGATGATAAACTTCCGCTGTTAAACTCAATTAAATAAATACCACGGGATTTCTGTCCCGCGGCTCCTGAAACGGGTCAAACCGGGTCGGGGGCCGTGACATATATATATATATATATATATATATATATATATATATATATATATATATATATATATGTATGGGGGACCGCTAAAATGAGAACCACCTCCAGTTGTAAGAACCGTGAGAACTACACCGTACGGGGCGAGGTGGACCAATTTTTTTTTCATAAACGTAGATGCATGTATTATAAACACATTTGTAAAAAAAAATTCAAAAAAAAATGTCGGGTGTGTAGTTTTGAGCACCCAAAGTTTGCGTTTACGGGACCCGTAAATTTTATTTAAAATTTACGGTACCCGTAAACACAAACTTGTGGTGTTCAAAACTACACACACGACATTTTTTTTGAATTTTTTTTTACAAATGTGTTTATAATACAAGCATCTACGTTTATGAAAAAAAAATTTGGTCCAACTCGCCCCGGATCAAAAAGTTCTCACGGTTCTTACAACTGGAGGTGGTTCTCATTTTAGCGGTCCCCTGTATATATATATGTATGTATGTATGTATGTATGTATGTATGTATGTATGTATGTCTGTATGTATGTATGTATGTATGTATGTATGTATGTATGTATGTATGTATGTATAGGTGTGTGTATAAAAAAGAAGAGAGCGACCTGTCCTCACCGTCTTGAGCAAGACGGTGTCGACACCGACGGAACCCCAGAAATGGTGTTTAGGGGCGACAACATCCCAAGCTGGGCCTGGACGCCCCCACACCGAGCAGCGTGCGGTGAAGAGTGAAGGTGGGATTGTGAAGCTATGTTAAATAAAACTGAATAACATAATTGAATAAAACTTTTACCATGTATATAGCCAGTGTTGTAAAAGTCGCTAGGCGGTCTTTAGTCGGCCGACTGGGGAGTTGGGAGTAATCGGAGTACTCGGAGAGTACTCGGGGAGTACGCGGACATGGTAACTATAAAGAAAATTAATTGTTATATACTATACATATGTTAAAATAAGCATAATTCATGTCAACTGAGTATAATTTAAAATGAAACATGTTTAAAGTTCAAATATACTGAATACAAGTCCGAGTATAAGGCCGAGTAGGCCGATTTTGACCGATTTTGACTAATTAAAAGTCAACAAACCACGTTGACCGCCTAGACCGACTCTTTTCGACTACGTCCGACTAGGCGCCGACTAGACCGACTAGGCGCCGAGTTTGACCGAGTTTGACCGAGGCCGACTAATTGAGTCCGCCTAGGAGGAAGTCGCCTCGGAAGGGTTCCGAGGACCGAGTACTCGGCCTTGGAATCCGACTTTTACAACACTGTATATAGCTATTGTATCATTTTATTACATGGTTATTATATTACCATGTAAATTGTAATTATATCTTCTAATAAACATTTATGCTTTTTGGATGATTTTTATTTCCTTAACTAAACTCTTATCAACTCCCTTTGACTCTCGTGAGCATCCAAGAATTATATTTAATTAGGACGAAAATGTTGAAATAACATTGGGTTAATTAAATGTATAATTATACTAGTGGGGTGCCCGCACGTTACGACTGGACCATTATACATTGGTTGGTGATTTTATGGACGTGCACAAGTTATTGTTTGGTTCAGTTTGATTTTGAGCTATAACCAAAACCAAAAGTTCTGATTAAGATATGTAAAAAATTGATGGGTTTAAATTATTACCATACTCGGTTATGAACATTGGGTACCATCGATTTTCGATTAATAACCAAAAGTTTAACTCGAGTTGACAATGTTGACTTAAGTTAAAAGTATTACTATTAGTTTAAGTGTTTGTTTTTTTTTTTTTTTTTTTTTTTTTGTTACTAATTATGTGCTTAACGAAATAATTATAAACTTGGTATAATTGCATAAGAATATAAGAAGACCACTGAATATACATCTCATTATACAAGCATCAATAATGTAACATTTATCCATGGCTTTTCTATTAACTAAAGTTGCAGGTATGCATCAATGATAGTGTGCTACTTCCAATATTAAATTGATGCATTTTGTCATAGTTAAAGCTTTTTAATTGTTGATATAAACAAACACTAATCAATTAAACGTGAACCATCCGCTAATCAATAATAACGTTACAACGCTTTCAAAGCGTAAAGAAAGATCGTCCCAGAGAACAAGTGCTAAACTTTGACACAATTTGTCAAATTTCGACGAAATATATATACTTACACACTTACACTTAACTGAATTGCCGAATGGGAATGTTAGGAGAAGACCGATTCCCCTTTTTTAGTGATTAAATGGGAACAAAGTTCCCTTGCTCCCACACCATACACATGGTATTAGCATAAGCATATTTTGTAGGAAAATATTCGATCTCATCTACTCTTTCACATATCTTGGTTCTTGATTTACAATTTCAAGAAAACATGCGGATTAATTGCAATTATGGTAACCCCAAGGTATAATTCTTTGTATTCATATTTCTCCGGGGTATTTTGTGTAATTTTAGTTAAAACACTCATATTTTATTATATTTTTGGTCAACAAGTTTTATTATTTTTAATTTTTTTAACGGCAAATTTGGATCATTAACGTACTATTGGGGTATCTTCGTGCCATCAACAGAATCATCCGATCATATAATGCATATACATCAATTTAGAAAAGAAAAAAAAAATTCAATAAATCTGGAAAAAATCCCCCTATAGAAATCGAACCCAGAATCTCATGATCCTTAACCTTGTTCCACCCCGAGATGTCAGTAGACTATCATGTCATGGGCTTTATTAGATATAATTAATCCGGCATATTTGGTTAGACTCTTTGACACAAGCAAAGTCTTACACAACCTAATCAAATCAATAACATTATAGTTCATCTTTCAACATAATAAAATAAAATAAAATGTCATTTTCATGGTGTGACCACTTCAATTCCACAACCATTATTTAATTTCTCATGCGTGAACCATATGGAACTTGTTATATTGGTCCTACTAAATTTATTTATTTTTTCTCATATTTATGGTATTTGTTGTCATCAGTTGAATCCTAACTGAGTACACATACACCACATAAATGCAAATCTAAAATATAATGAACAATGGCACATCATACAAATGAAGTTACCAAAACAAAATCCATAACTTAAAAGGTTGATAAAGAAGCAAGGGGTTGTCGAACACGTAGGGGTACCGACAAAAGATGTCGATCGATGGGGGCAACAGTACTCGGTGTCGGCTGACAATGGCATATTGATTAGTTTCTTATGTGTGTAATCGTTGTACTTACATATGTTATGCTCGTCAATAAATATATGTTGTGTGTTTATTTTTTCATATATAACTATCTTAACTTACAAAATATCATACATATGTGAGAATTTCAATTTATGAGTGCGGGTTTCAACAAAGTACACCATCAAAGCGCCACATTGTATCATCGCCCATGCCACGCGGACATGCGTGCGTGAGGGTGTTATGGTCCTCAGTTGAACCTTATAGCTTAGGTGGTAATAGCTTATTATAGCTTTCACTTATATACTACTATAAAGTTGCACCCTCTTATGTGTTTGAAAAGTTCCCACACATTTTTCACAAGTTTGAACATCGGTATCTCATTTATTCTAGTTTTGTTTTTAACATGGTTTGGTTTACTGTGAAACCCTCATCAAGGAGATCATAAATCTTGTAGATAAGGATTATATTAATTATTATTTTATTTATATATTTTTTTTTAATTTGAAGCTATGAAAGCTATATTTAAAAGTTTCTCACAACTCTCATAGTTTACATTTTCAGTATTTTTCCAACAAATTTATCACTCCTTTTCTTAATGTATTTCCTTCGTTAGGAAACAAATTTATTATTGTTCTAATCCACCACTTGTGGCCTACTGGTAGGAGGCTAATTAGATTCTCCGGTAGAGACTTAAGTTCGATCCTATTTGTGTCACTTTTGGTGAATTAAGGCAATGAAGGATTTGAGCTAGATCTTGTGAGAGGTTGTCAGTTCGAATCCCGACCCCACCCGGGTTTTCGTCCCACCGTGTGTTACGCTAGAAAGTTCTGCTCTTGTGATAGCACAACGACTGTCAAGTGGCAGCCAGCGGTATGGTTTCCCCCAAGCCAAACTCTGAAGCCATTGTAGGCCCGGTTAAGACAACATAGTCTAGCCGGAGTAAGGCAACGAGACTCTCCAATTTAAGAAGTGCGGTGGCCAAACACAAGAAATTCGTCGTTCCAAAAAAATATAATCTTTGTTTTTGATGAATTAAATAATACCAAAATAATTTAATTTGATGCTATTACGCATAGTCATGGTTTAGAGTTGCAATTTCTAACACGACCCAACAAATTTTGAATTAGAGTTAATAGCCAAAATGGTCCCTGAGGTTTGCTCATTTTTGCCACTTTAGTCCAAAATCCAAAATTTTAACATCTGGGTCCCTGAGGTTTGCATTTTGTTGCCATTTTAGTCCAAAAATGAAATCAGGTCAGATTTCTTAAAAAAAACTGGTTTTTGTCCTTTTCCTCAGGAGCAAAAAAGTCATTTTAAAAAACCTTCTCTCTCTGCAGATATAAACACACACATCCTCACTCTCTCTTCACAAGCACCACCACCACCTCTCTCTCTCTCTCCCTCTACTCTTCTCTGCCGCCACCACCGCCACCTCCACCTCCTCACGCCGGCGACATACCTCTATGTAAATCCTTTATTAGCTGCTACTCATCAAGCTAACGACAGTAGCAGCGTTAGGGCAAGACCCAACACCAAAACACAAATGGAGATCAGTGGGTTAGACATTAATGGCCGCCAATTCAAGAACCCAGATGAAACGTGGCAAGAAGAAGTTGGTGATTCACAAAAAAAGCATGATTGGTACACGATGGATCTGACCAAATCGACGAACAACAACAACAAAACCGCCTCTGTCTCTCTCTCTTCTCCCTCTCTCTCTTCCGGATGGATCTAGGTTGTTTGCAGGTGGTTGGTGATTAGGGTTGTTTGCAGGTTGTTTGGGATTAGGGTTTCGGTGAGGGTGGTGATGGTGGAGGCGGTGGGGGGTTGTGATGGTGGATGGGGTGGTGGGTTTAATAGTGGTGGTTGCTGACTTGGGTGGTTTGCAGGTTCTTGGGATTAGGGTTTCCAGTAGGGGTGGTGGGTTGAATCGTGTTGGTTGCTGATTTGGGTTGTTGCAGGTTTGGGGTTAGGGTTCCGGTGGAGACGGTGGCGGTGGGAGGGTTAGTCGAAGAAGTGTTGAGGTCAAACTTGCTGATGAATGCGTCGTGCTCGTCGGATGCTTCGTCTGATTCGTCGCATAGTAGTGTGTCGGTTGGGAGGGTTAGTCGAAGAAGTGTAACGCTGGTTCGTGTGAAGCAGTCTGGTGGTTTGAAAACAGGAAAATGTGAAAGTGTTGCTAGAGATGGAAAAGTTGAAAGTGTCGGTGTGGAGAGTGATTTGGGTTGTTGCAGGTTTGAAGGTGGTTGTGGTGGTGCGTTGTTGGAGGTGGTGGGTGAATGAGGGAGACAAAGAGATTGTGGTGGTGGTGGATTAATGGTGGTGGTGATGAAATTGGGTGCAGGTCTGATCAACCTGGGTTTCTTTTCTTTTTTTCATTTTTATTAATATAAATCAGTTTTTAATAATGTATAATGACAATTTTGCCCTTATGAGAAACGAGGAAGAAGACAAAATTCAGTAAGAAATCTGACAAAATTAGACTTTTTTGAAATTTGGACTAAAATGGCAACAAAATGCAAACCTTAGGGACCCAGATTTAAAAATTTTGGATTTTGGACTAAAGTGGCAAAAGTGAGCAAACCTCAGGGACCATTTTGGCTATTAACTCTTTGAATTATTATCATGTATAACTTATTTGCTAAAATGTAGGTTATGGTTGACATGTTTAACTAACTTATCTAAATGGATTCTATTTTGGTTAACCTCTTTAACCTTTTTAATTAAATAAAAATACCATGTTAACACGTTTAATTAAATATATGAATTCGATAACCCGTATAACACTTTGTTACTGTTGATCAGTTCTGTTTAAACATAATGGAAAACATGAATAACATACCTGTTACAGCAGACAGGCCAGCAGAGAATCCAGTCAGAGATGCAGCCATTGAGTTCGACATACTTGTCAGGATGATCTGGTTCCTCCTTAGGGTGTAGCGTTATGATGGTGATGAACCGAAACTAGGGAGAGAATCGGTTAGGAGAGAGAGCCGTGAATGATGTTATGAGGGTTATGTAAAAGTCTAATTGTCTAACCCTTAAACTCTCTAATAACCTCTTTATATATACACCCAAGAGGAAACCTAATTAGTTAATAAGGGTAATATGGTCCATCAACAATTACCAACTAATTATTAATAGGTTATTAATATATTTTGATCTATAATATAAATGATTATAATGGCTACAAGATTAAATATTATAATATTAATATATTTAATCTCACATTCTCCCACTTAGCCGAGTAATCATTTATCATGAGTATTAGATGAGCATGGCCAGGAGTTAACACTCATTTTAGCCTTAAACCAAGAACTATAGCAGAGAAATATAGCCGTTGAATCATCATTCGACTCAGGACCCCCATTAGTCATACTATAGCCTCAATTTAAAACCTAATAGTTATGATCAAAATACTCATAAGCCCTTTAGCGTTTGATTTGTATTTATATTTATATTTGTCTATATGTCATTACACCGGCAGAACATATGTTAGTGACATACAAAATCAAACTGAGGAAATTTTATTAATTAAAACATAAGCTAGTACAATATGCCATTAAATAAGGTCTTTAGTAAGTCCCATATTCGATACATGTTCTTCGAAAAGTTTAGGTGGGAGACCTTTTGTCATCGGATCCGCAAGCACATCTTTAGTACTAATATACTCAATACAAAGATTATTTTCCTCAACTCGTTCACGTACGAACAAATATTTTGTATCGAGATATAAACCAGCTCCAGTCGAACTGTTACTGTTTGAGAAACTAACGGCAGCTGAGTTATCATAGTAAAGCTTCAATGGTCTAGAAATGGAATTAACGATTTTGAGTCCAGTGATCAGATTTCTAAGCAACATTCCATGACAGGTTGTGTTATAAACAGTAATGTATTCTGCCATCATTGTGGAAGTTGTGGTTAACTGTTGTTTATGACTCTTCCATGAGATAGGTCCGCCTGCTAACATAAAGATGTAGCCCGGAGTGGATTTCTTGTCATCTTTGCATTTGGAAAAGTCAGAATCAGAATAACCTACCACTTCTAAGTGATCACTTCTTCTGTAAGTCAGTTTATCGTCTTTCGTCCCTTGCAGATATCTAAGGACCTTCTTAGCTGCTTTCCAGTGATCTAGGCCAGGATTAGTCTGATAACGGCCTAGCATTCCAGCAATATAAGCGATATCTGGGCGAGTACAGACTTGAGCATACATCAGGCTCCCGACTACTGACGCGTAAGGTATCTGGCTCATTTGCTCCTTTTCAACCTCTGTTGTCGGACACTGGAATGAACCGAAAACATCTCCCTTAACTACTGGAGCGACTGAGGGTTTGCACTGTTGCATGTTGTAACGTGTAAGGACACGATTTATGTAAGTCTTTTGAGGCAATCCTAAGATCCCTTTGTGTCTATCTCGGTGAATTTCGATGCCAATGACGTAAGAAGCATCTCCGAGATCCTTCATGTCGAAGTTATGCGAGAGTAACCGCTTCGACTCATGCAACATGTCTAAACTATTACTTGCCAATAGAATATCGTCTGCATAAAGGACAAGTATAATAAAGTTACTCCCACTCATTTTGAGGTAGGTGCATTGATCCACTTGATTCTTCATAAAACCTTGTCTCTTCATGACTTCATCAAACTTAAGGTACCATTGACGTGATGCTTGTTTTAACCCGTAAATGGATTTCTTCAACTTACAGACTAGATGCTCCTGACCTTCAGGTTTAAAGCCTTCAGGTTGTTTCATGTAAACATCTTCGTCTAAGTCTCCGTTAAGGAAAGCAGTTTTGACGTCCATCTGATGTAGCTCCAAATCAAAATGAGCTACTTGGGCCATAACGATCCTTAATGAATCTTTACGAGAGACAGGTGAAAATGTCTCTTGATAATCAATTCCCTCTTTCTGAGTGTAGCCCTTTGCAACCAATCTCGCTTTGTAGCGTTCAACGTTCCCATTCGGATCTAGTTTTGTTTTGAACACCCATTTACAACCTACAGGTTTAACACCGTTGGGTAATTCAACCAAATCCCAAACGTCATTTTTCTTCATGGATTCAAGCTCATCAATCATTGCTTTGTTCCATTCAAAAGACTGATCACTGCTAATGGCTTCATTATAAGAGATAAGATCATTGAGCTTTCCAGCATCCATTTCAGTCAGGTAGGTAACATAATCATCCCAATTAGTAGGCCTTCTTTGCCTAGATGACCTCCTGAGTTGATTATCGGGTTCAGCGTTGTCTTGGTTTTGAGCGTTTGATGTGCCATCGTTATGAGGTATAGTGGGTTCTGATTGTGGAGATGGAATTGGTGCAGTAGCTTCAAGTGCAGTTGTTGCATTGGGTACAAGAGGAGTAAACGGAGTAATGGTAAGCGGCGAGTCTCTCCCCCCGCGTCTTGTACTTCTTGCAATTCTTCGTAAGGGTTGGTATTGCTCCCACTGACCTTGAAATCCTCCAGGAACGCAGCACGCTTGGTTTCAACAATACGGGTGACATAGGAAGGACAATAGAAACGATAACCCTTTGAATGATCAGGATACCCGATAAAGAAACAGGTAACGGTTTTAGGGTCAAGTTTCCTTAGGAAAGGATTATAGAGTTTTGCTTCAGCAATGCAGCCCCATACTTTCATATATTTAAGACTCGGTTTCCTTCCTGTCCAAAGTTCATAAGGAGTTTTAGGGACATACTTAGAAGGAACTCTATTGAGTATATGAACAGCTGCTTTTAACGCTTCAGTCCAGAGGAATAATGGTAAATTAGTGTTGGCTAACATACTGCGCACCATGTTCATAAGGGTACGATTTCTTCATTCAGCGACACCATTCTGCTGAGGTGTACCAGGCATGGTGTATTGGTTCACAATCCCCTGGCCCTTACAAAACTCAGAAAATGGACCAGGAGCTTGACCCACATCAGTATGTCTTCCATAATATTCACCGCCTCTATCTGATCTCACAAGTTTAATCTAACGATCTAATTGCTTTTCAACTTCAGCTTTATAATCTTTAAAAGTTGTTAGAGATTCCGACTTTTCCTTAATAAGATACAAGTACATGTAACGAGAATAATCATCAATGAAAGTGATAAATGAAGTATGTCCTGTTATGCCAGCGATTTGGTAAGGACCACTAATGTCAGTGTGAATGAGTTCTAATAAATTAGAGCTCCTAGTGGCACCTTTCTTATTCGCTGATGTCATTTTTCCTTTGAGACATTTGACACATGTTCCAAAATCAGTGAAATCGAGAGGAGGTAAGACTTCATCCTTTACAAGACGATTTAATCGTTCTCTTGAGATGTGGCCTAAACGTTGATGCCACAACATAGATGAAGTCTCTAAGTCTCGTTTCTTTTCCAACTTTGTGAGTGATTCATTAATATTATATGACAACAAAGATTTAGAAAAGTTATCATCTAGTTCTAATCTATAGAGACCACCATCCAGAATGCCAGTACTATAAACAACGGAATCATAGAGAATAGAGAGTTTGCGATGACCATGGGAAACAACAAAACCGTCCATGTCCAACTTTGGTCCTGATACAAGGTTCCGAGTTACCTCAGGAACATATAAGGTATCATAAAGTTTAATACATAAACCAGTTTTCAAAAATAATTGTAATGTTCCTATGGCCTTCACTTCTAATTCCCGATCATCCCCAACTTTAAGTGTTCTTTGGTTTCTTCCCAGCTTCCGGATTGAAAGGAATCCCTGAGTAGAGTTAGTTACATGAACCATAGAACCAGAATCAAACCACCAAGAATTAGCAGGAACATTTAAATTAAAGGACTCAAGTATCATGAAAAAATCGTTACCTTTCTTAGCCAGCCACTCCTTAAAGTCAGGGCATTCCTTTTGCTTATGTCCTGTTTTCTTACAGAACTTGCAATAGGGTTTGCCTAAGGAGCTCTTAGAGCTGGAAGGTGTACTTGTATTAGGATTTGGCTTTTGGACTTTAGAAGCATCCTTCCTTTGATGATTGTTCTTCCTCTTCTTAGAGTTGGAGGTGGTGAAGTTAGCAACATCAGTGGTGCGATCCATCTTCATACGCTCTTCCTCCTGTACGCACATAGCGACCAGTTCACTCATCGTCCATTTGTCCTTCTGAGTGTTGTAATTGATCTTGAATGCTTCATAGGACGAAGGAAGCGAAGTGATGATGAAGTGAACAAGAAAACCATCACTGATTTCCATCTCTAGCCCTTTCAGCTTATTGGCCATGTCATGCATCATCATGATGTGTTCGTGAATGCCGCTCCTCCCATCATACTTAGTCGTCACCAGCTTGAGGATAAGAGTGCTAGCGTGTGCTTTTGATGTTCCTTTGAATTGAGCCTCCACAGAAGCCAGGTAGGTTTTAGCATCTTCAGAATCAGGAATAGCTCCTCTAATTGCATTATGAATGGACTGCTTCATGAACATGAGAGACATGCGGTTACACCTAGTCCATTTTTCATGAACTATCTGCTCAGCAGCACTACTTTGAGTAGTAAGGTCCGCTGGCTTATTCTCTCTTAAAGCATAATCGAAGTCTAGCAATCCTAGTGTAAGCATGAGGGCATCCTTCCATTCAGCAAAGTTATCACCAGTCAAAGGTGGAATCCCGCAATTGGGTGCTGATAGTGGAAATAAGATGAGCAAGTTATGATACTAAGAAAGAAGTCCTAATGTGATCTAAGGGCATGTTATACTAAGGCAGGAATAAATAATGACCATTTTAATTATGAAACTGTGATATTGTCTATTACTAACATCAAAATAATAGACTTAGTAAAATTCTACTTAAACGAAGACAAATCAGCTTTGGCCAGAAGTGTAATCATTTAAGTATGTGTGCAAAGTAATCGTGACAAATCAGCTTTGGCCAGAAATGAGACAATCACTTTAGTTATGCACTTGTCAAGCATGCTAAACATAAATGAATTAAATCAGCTTTGGCCAGAATTAAGACATTTCACGTTTGTAATGCATACTCAACATAGCCTTTTATAATACTTAAACAATAAATAGATGTATTAAATCAGCTTTGGCCATAAATGATACATCAGAAGGTCATTCAAGTTAAGCTATTTTGGCTTTGTAAAAGTTTTCTGATTCTGATTAGTTAATTAATTGTTTACAAAACCAAGTATTTAATAGCAAACCACCTGTTAGCGCGGATCGAACTCCGTGGTGAGTTCGCTGGGGGGTGCAGAGGGACAACGTGCCCCCGCACGGGGTTCGGGGCGGAGCCCCGAGCTAAATTTTAGTTCACATGAAACAACCTAAAATAATGAGGTTTCGAGTCAGGTCTCAACTGAGTTATGAGATCTCGAGTCATTATGAGGTCGTGAGTCGCAACCTTGTTGTTTCGAGTCGGAACCATGGTCTCGACTACTGCATTTTATGAGATCTCGACTCATAATGAGGTCTCGAGTCGCAACCACGGTCTCGAGTTGTGAAGATTTAAGCCCTTAGTCGAAATCTCAGTGGTCTCGAGTTGTGACTTTATGGTCTCGAGTCGAGACCTTTGTCTTGAGTTGTAAACATTTGATGACCCTTATGATTTCGAGTCTAGACCTTGTGGTCTCGAGTCGAGATCTGATGGTCTCGAGTCATAATCTGATGGTCTCGAGTCGAGATCTGATGGTCTTGAGTCACTGTTAACAGCTGTTTTGTGATGATAACTGAAAACTCGAAAATTTAGGGATTGTGGGATAGTGTTTCCTGTTTTATTGCTGATCTAAATTTATCAAATATTTCAAAAATTATAACTGATTATCTATTAACAGTTTTCGAAGATTTTAATAGATAAAATTAAGATCAAAACAGTAAAAACATCCACTAATCCAAATTATATTCCAAAACTTAAGGAATTTTCGAGTTTTCTTAGAACAATATGATGAACCCTAAAATTTAAAACATAATTCTGGGATCCGAAACCTAAGTTTTAATGTTTCAAACGGGTCTCGGACATAAATTAACCCATATTAGTTTCGGGTGATATGATTAACCACCCTTTTCTTAAAACACTGATTTCGGCTCAAAGAAAACCGAAAACAGCCATGATTTTTATAAAATTTCAAAATTCTGTTTTCCAGATTTTGATCCCAGAATAATGGATACGAAAACAGAGCTGATTTATCAACATATGCTCTGATACCACATGTTGATCAGTTTTGTTTAAACATAATGGAAAACATGAATAACATACCTGTTACAGCAGACAGGCCAGCAGAGAATCCAGTCAGAGATGCAGCCATTGAGTTCGACATACTTGTCAGGATGATCTGGTTCCTCCTTAGGGTGTAGCGTTATGATGGTGATGAACCGAAACTAGGGAGAGAATCGGTTAGGAGAGAGAGCCGTGAATGATGTTATGAGGGTTGTGTAAAAGTCTAATTGTCTAACCCTTAAACTCTCTAATAACCTCCTTATATATACACCCAAGAGGAAACCTAACTAGTTAATAAGGGTAATATGGTCCATCAACAATTACCAACTAATTATTAATAGGTTATTAATATATTTTGATCTATAATATAAATGATTATAATGGCTACAAGATTAAATATTATAATATTAATATATTTAATCTCACAGTTACCACTCACCAACCCATTTTGCCATTTATAACTCGCAATGGCGTAGCTTTGAAGAGGCAGGGAGGGGCGCCGACCCTCCGAACTTTTCGCTCAATAGTATTATATATGTAGTTTTCGTATAGAAATTTTTGGGTATATACGTTTTCGACCCCCGGTTCTATTGAAATTTTTGGGTATATACGTTTTCATCCCCCTCCCCCCCCCCCCCCCCCCCGGAAAACGTTAAGCTTCGCCACTGATAACTCGTTTATCACGCCTACGACTTACTTATAACCCATATAAAATCCATAAGCCCGTCAACCCGTTTGATTGCTTAGATAAATAGGTTAACCATAAATAGTTTTCAAATACAAATTTGTATTCTTGTAGCATGCCAATGAAAAGTCATTCCATAAACAATGTCCACTAGTTTCATATCTCAAAGTTCTCCACAATGCTAAATATATATATATATACACACACACCTCTCTATATCTCTCCCTAGATCTCTCATCTTGTCTCTCTCATGGCTAAAGAAACCAAGAATCTAAAATGGGAAGGCAAAGCAAGTGCACAACTCAAAACCACCAAAGCACAACAAGTATGGCCACTACTTGAAGACTTTTGCAACTTACACAAATGGCTTCCAACCATCAACACATGCCACTATGTCCAAGGAGTCCATGGCCAGCCAGGTTTAGTAAGATATTGTGCCACCATCATACCATCGTCTAACGACACCGATAAGGATCCAACGACGGTTGTAAAGTGGTGTCATGAGAAACTGTTGTCACTAGATCCTGTCCAAAGGTGTTTGAGCTATGAGATAGGAGAGAACAACCTTGGGTTTACAACTTATGTTGCTGAGATCAAAGCGGTTGATATCGATGATGGTTGCGTTGTCGAGTGGTCGTTCGTGGCGGATCCGGTGGAGGGAATGGGATTGGAGGATTTTTGTGGTTATTTGGAATCATCTTTGAAAGCTATGGCTGAGAGGATGGAGAAGGAGCTTCAAGCTGCAACTAATTGAAAAACATAAAAAAATAAAATATGTATTACTCTTTGTTTTGTTTTTTGTTTTTTTTTGTTTTTTGTGTTGTATAAGATCTAAGAATCACTTTATGCTTGTTTATTAGTGGTCTTGGGGCATCTTTCTCTGCGAATGTTTTTAGTGCGAATTTAAATAAGTAGTTAAGTATCTTTCTTTATATTAAACTTGCCAATATAATCAATTTTTTCTTCATGGGAGGTTTTATTTTTTGAAGGTATCATTATTTTCATTAACTTTATTTGTGATTCATATCATAATTAATAGAAGTTAAAGGTGTTCATGTTATCAGAGAATTACAAAATTTTAATTGTAAGAACTTATTCTTGGAAAACTGACGGGGTCTTACCATTAGGAGTATCCTAATGGTAAAATGTAACTTATTCTTGGAAAACTGACAGGGCCTTACCATCAGGAGTATCCTATTGATTTATAGGAGTGGGACCATGTAAAATGCAACTTACGTTAGACATGTGATCCTAAAGAGGATTGAGACTGAAATTAGTGTAAGCTAGATTCAAACCTAAAAGAAATGCTAGGAAACACGAGACGTTTAACATTGCACTCTTTGAAGGTGAGAAGTATAATTTGAACGGGGTTGATTACGATTGGTGAGTGAGTGGTGACATAAATGAATAAATTTTATATTTGGTTAAATTTTGATATAAAATCTTGAAAATCTATAATTATAACTTTGGCCCTATACTTCATTATTAGATTTATAATTAGTTAAAATTACTATAAACTTATGGTTAATGTAATCACTGTGTATATTAAAACTGGCGAGCATTAACTAACTTATAATTACATATTTCAAAAACAAAAAAAATAAAAAAATAAATAAAAAATATTAACCTAATACATTGAAGTAAAAAAAATTAACAATAAAACTTTGTTTGGCCAATGAGGTGATGGTGGAGTGGTAAGTGAGAGACTTGGTTTTCTAAGGGAACCAAGTTCGATTCCTGCCCTCCCCAATATTTTCTGCGGCACCTGGTGTTGATGGGAGACTAGGCGAATAGGTGGAGATCGCTAGTTCGATCCTTGAATTGAGCGGGTTTTACTTCACCGCACTGTCGTGCATTCGGGCGAGTGTTCACGGGCTTTGGCCCTAGGTGAGGGTTTTCCCCGGTTCGGAGGCGAGTGTATCCCGATGTGGTGAATTTCGCCAGTAGCCCATTTGGAGGATTCGTCGGCCCTTAAAAAAAATAAAACTTTGTTTGAGTCGAATAAAACCTTGTTTTTTGCTGCTAATTGAAGTCGAGATTCCTGTACTTCGTATTCATAATTTAATGTTAGAAAATTTTATTGTTTTTTGGCTTTTGGTGCCTGAAGTTTGCAAGACTCAAGATTCATGTACCTCGCATTCAAAATTTCATTTTCGAAAAGGAATAAAAAGTAACAAAAGTATTATAAAATAAAATAATATAAAAAACATAATTATTACTTTTTACTTTAGAATAAAATAATATATTAAATTAGTTTTTTTTGAAAGGCTATTAAAATAGTTAATCATTACCAAGTTGACTAATTTGATATATTAATCTTTAGAGTTAATTGCCAAAATCGTCCCTGAGGTTTGGGCAGGTTTGTCATCTTCGTCCAAAATGACACTTTTTTACCAAATTACCCCCAACGTTTGTAACTTTTTGTCATTTTCATCCAAACCACTAACTTAGTTTATTTTTTCTGTTAAGTTGAGGATATTTGGATGAAACTGGCAAATATAAAACCACAGGGACGATTTTGGCAATTAACTCAAACTCTTTAAAATTTCTTTTATTTAATTAATTTTGTTACATATATAATAAAAAATAATATACATGCAATTTTGTCACATAATATTTATAAATTTTCATCCAACCACTAACTAAGTTAATTTTTCTATTAAGGCGAAGTATGTTTATAAACTAAGACATAAATTAATTTCTAATTTTTTATATAGATCAGTTTTATAAAAATAAAATTTACTTAAACCTCTAAATTTTATAAAACTAAAATGTTGGTGACCTTATTGAAAAAGGTCAAATAAAAAAATCTTATCATATGTACCAAGTTTGTAATTCATCTTCTACTCTTTTAAATTCGCTCATAAGGAAAAAAAGAAGCCAGTCCCCCCTATCAAACAACGTATCGTTACCAAACCTTAAAATTACCCACCAAATTGTAATTATAATGCTATGAACCAAAAGTTTCTTTACTCAAGCCACTCAGAATAATTTTTAGTTAGTTACCCTCATAATCTTAATTAAATAAATATTTTATTTCTACCAACATATTTCCTAGGTGCTCAACACATTTAAAAAATATGTAACATTTTACAATTTTTTTTCTATCTATACAACTGATAAATACTAAAAATTGTAATCGATTGTTATGTGTTGCACACCAATGACGTTTTCTCTTTATAAAACTGACTTATATAAAGAAGCTGTAAATTAATTTCTGTCTTTATTTATAAAATTTAAAACATCTTTCACATTAACAGAAAAATAAACTGAGTTAGTGATTTTGATGAAAATTTATAAAAATTATGTGACAAAACTATTAATTTTTTTTTCTAAAAACTCCATGTATATTCTTTTTTATTATATATGTAACAAAAATAATTAAATAAAAGAAATTAAAAAGGGTTTGAGTAAATTGCCAAAATCATCCCTGTGGTTTTATATTTGCCAGTTTCATCCAAATATCCTCAACTTAACAGAAAAAATAACTAAGTTAGTGGTTTGGATGAAAATGACAAAAAGTTACAAACGTTGGGGACAATTTGGTATAAAAGTGTCATTTTGGACGAAAATGGCAAACGTGCCCAAACCTCAGGGACGATTTTGGCAATTAACTCTAATCTTTATTTTGAGTCTTTTTTTTTTTTGAACGGCCAGCATAAGAATTTTATTAACTTCTAGCCAGCGGCTAGCACCAAACATACAAACTCCAATTACAACATTCTACCAAACTGTTACATCCAGACAAACAAACCTGACATAAAATTCTGATTTAAAACACATCAAAGTTGCACCATTACTCTCAGGTCAACTCCGAACTCTCAGATCGATGCTTTATCCAAAGAAACTCTTTGCGTTGATCTCTTCAATTCAACAGTGTTGCTAATTGTCTTAGCTCTCCCCAAAAACATAGCTCCATATACTTGAAATAGTTACTAAACAAACTGCATGAAATGCCTTTCTTTTTTTTCTTGAACCACCAAGGTGCTTGTAGGAATCGAGAATATCCTTAAGGCCGAAAGCTAAGATGGGTCTATTTTATTTTCATTTTTTTTTAACTTCTTTCCCAAAAAATTGTATTATATGCAGGCGATTATTTTGACTACCTTGTGTTCTATATGGAAATAAAAATAATGAGAAGATTAACGGTAAATATCTTTTTAATTACTATCGTATGTGAGATTTTAACCTTAGACATCTTCCTCCTAAATTTAGGTGTTTAAAGGTTTTGCATTTCTGATGAACAACCACCTAGGTATGTTTAGTTTCAATTATTTAAAGCCTTTTTGTTAGCTTCTTACTAGTTTTTTTAATATTATATCGTTTGGTGCTAAAAATAGTCTAACATGTACATTATTTGATATAAGAAAAAAGTAAATGCAAATTCAATTTCTTAGTTATATGGTTAAGGAAAAATGGAGAATAATTATAATTATTTCTTGTTTCAAAATTCGTGTGAAGTGATATTTTTTTCTTCACATATATACACAACTTCATGTTCTATTTAAAATCTACCAAAAATCATTCCAGCGAATTATTTTAATTTGCATTAACAATAACAATAAGGTGATGCTAAAATTAATATAACAATAATAATAAAAGTTAAACTACAATAATAACAGTAATACAAATATTGACAATGATGGGATAAGAATTAAACGGATTTATATATATAGGGGCAATTTCATATATACCCTACAAACTTGCAAAATATTATATATACCCATGCAAAATTATAAATATCATATATGCACTTACTAAGTAGTTGACATATCATATATACTCAATTCATTAAAACAATTTAATAAATGATAATTTTACCCTTATTTTTCTAAAACTTTGAAATCTTATATATGACCTTTAACTTCAAATATTATATTTACTCATTTCTAGCTTAATTTATTTAGCTTAAATATTATATATGGAGAATACTATTGTTTATAGAAATAAATTTAAAAAAAATAGATAAAAATAAAAATGGGTAAAAATAAATTTAAGCTTAAAATGTCTTATACAAAAATATGAAGTTAAAGGATGAGCATATATGAAAACGTGAAGATAAAAAATAAGGGTAAAATGATTATTTATTAGATTGTTTTTAATAAATTGGGTATATTTGATGTTTTAACTATTTTGTAAGGACATATATGAAATTTTTAGTTTTGATTGGAGTTAAATGCCTGGTTAGTCCCAGTGGTTTGCGAAAATTGCAGGCTTGGTCCTAAGGGTTCACTAATTATACACTTGGTGTGACAACCCGAGATTTCAAGGTCTTTCCTCTACGCATTACTTGTTTCACAACTCTGTTTTCGTAATTCGTTTTGTGTAC
The DNA here is from genome assembly GCA_030545235.1 of Helianthus tuberosus. NCBI lineage: Eukaryota > Viridiplantae > Streptophyta > Magnoliopsida > Asterales > Asteraceae > Helianthus > Helianthus tuberosus. Next base: position 210,051,821 of record CM060411.1, on the reverse strand, counting down.
ATTGTGCTGGAATGTTAAGTATTGTTATGTTTGTATGTTACATGGAAATTTAAGTAGTGTGTAACGTTTAGTCTTTACATATTTATGTTTTACTCCGACTGAGTAACACACTCGACGAAGGTTGACTCTTCGTCACAACCACCACTCGACGAAGATTGACTCTTCGTCACAACCAACCTTCGACGAAGGTTAGCTCTTCGTCACACCCCCAACACGGCGAAGAAGGTTCTTCGCCAATAGGATACTTCGCCGCAATGGGGCTCACGGCCCAGTTCATTCATCAGGCCCAACCCACTTTCTTTAGAATATACGTGTATGCATGTGCATACTCCACATCTTTATTTTGCAACCCTAACTCCTCTCAAGCGAACGACGGCAGAGGCTTCTTGAAACACTGCTCCTCTCGACTAAGCTTTCAATGAACGATCTCATCATCACACGGTTCGTAAATTCGTTCCTATTTCGATCCCTGTCGACTATCTCTGTTACGTGTAAACTTGTTCGATAGGATCTATGAACAATTGAATGGTTGTTAGGGTTTCGTTAGAGGGTTTAGTAAACGTGATTAAATGCATAAACGGTACTGAATGATTGGTATGACATGATAATAACACTTTTAACAAATTGATCATGGTTGTCCATTGTTTATATGACATAGAAATAAGATCAAGATCGGATCGATAATTTAGTGTGTTATTTGATGAAACTGTGGCAATTAATCTAGATGACAGATCTGAGTTGTTGATGCTATGTTTACACAAATGAATTAGGATCTCCATTGATCAGTGCTTGATGTTAATGTAAATCGATGTGTTGGGGAAGAAGGAAATCATAACTGTCTTTGATGAACAGCGACGAAGGTACCCCTCCCCATGAAGAATCCAAGCCGACGAAGATTTGATTCTTCATCGACTGTCCTTTGACGAACCATTCTGATTCTTTGTCGCGATCACTTTTGATGAAGAATGGATTCTTCGCCAAGAGAAGGTTCGTCGCCCCGAAGGTTCGTCGCCAGGAGAGTATCCCACAAACAGAACTGTGGTTTAGGATATGTATGATGATGAATGTTTATGATTGAGTAAATTCTAATTGCCGCCTGTTAATAATTGTTATGTGTTATAAGGTGATCCTTGCTATGAATGCACACTATGAATATACGTGAACAATGTGAATGTAAACTGATTATGTGTACATGAACATCATAGGCTTTAACTGATTATGCGTCTGGTGGGGACAATCAAACAAACAAACAGTTTTCATAAACCCATATCCTTGTAGGGGATATGAGGCAGTTTTCATAACCCACATCCTCGTAGGGGATGTGAGGTAGTTTTCACAAACCCATATCCTTGCAGGGGATATGAAACAGTTTTCAGTAAATGTTGATGATGGATAATACACTCACTTTCTATCACTTAAGTCCCATCATACTATCGGGTTAGTTGCTTGTAGGGCAACGGGGTTATTAGTTGATAGCGCTATTAGGTTTGGCACCCTCACGACGTACCTGGATAGGACGGGCGTGAACTAATAACTTGAAAATCATGACCAATGTTTGATAGAGCATTGGAGAAGGGCAAAAAGGAGCCGTCTGCGGTATTGGGTTATTATCAACATAACATAACATAAGTCTATACTTGGTAACAAACGGTTAAACAAACAGTGAACTCACCAGCGTTGTCTGATACACTTTTCTGCATGCTTGCAGGTCCTTAGGTACACTGACGTGGAACTTGCTGTCTGGGAAGCTGGAGTGGTCATGGGTCGTGATATTTGGAAACGCTTCTCGCCGTTGCTTTGTTTTGAACATTTTCATTTAAACTTATTGAACAAATTATTATGCTTCCGCTGAACATGTTTGATTTTTTAAACTGGTGTTTGAATTACACTATTTTATTTAATGGGAAAGTTCTATTTTCTTTATGGTTCAATGTGATTAGTGGATAGATCCTGGTATGTCACACGCCTCGCGGGGGTTCCCGCTTGTGGTATTTTTGGGGGTGTGACAGTTTGGTATCAGAGCCACTAGTTATAGTGAACTAGGTTTTAAAACGTTTTCATAAAACCAGACTATAACCAAACAGTATCGAAAACGACCATGACACTCAGCTCCAGATCGCAAGGTTCGTCCTCTGTTTACTTTATGCATTACTTATCTAGTAGCCACACACCCACGACTTGCATGAAACTACATACTAGATACCATGATGTGATTACCTGTGTTGCATGCTTTAGTGATGCTTGATAGTGTGGCACTACCCTTCGACTTTTGTGATTCCTAGTTTTGTAATATCCTTCGTTTTGTTATTTGAGTGTGGGGAACCTTCTAGCGCGAGTTAAGAGGCACTGAGATAAACATGCAAATTGTCTTATTATTGTGGGTGCACACATAATAATGATGTGAGGTGCTTGTGAATCCCAGTGAGGCTTAATAAGTGTGAAAGGGGTTCTGTTCCACCATTCGTAATGTTAGAGTTTCTCAAATCCATGGGAGTCATGGTGATGAATGACTTCAACTCAATTGCGATCCTTATCTTTTCCACTCTTCTTGTATAGAATCATGAGCGGACTTGGCGGACGTAACACTGGACGTGGAGGCGGACGTGGCGGTGGACGTGGCAACATTGTCATGACTCAAGCAGAGTTGACTGGCCTGATTAACACACACGTGGCTGAGGCTTTTGCAGCTCAGCAAGCTGGTACGATATATACCAGACAAAGAATAGTCTTCGGTCATTTCACTCGATTCTTATTTGTGCGTACTTTCGTTTTGTTTTAGGTCAACCTGTGAATCAAAACCAGAACAATCCACCTGTGTGTACGTTTAAAACGTTCATGGATTGCAAGCCTCAAACTTTCAGCGGGGCTGAAGGTCCCGTGGGACTGCTCCGTTGGTTCAAGAAAGTCGAATCCGTCTTTGCTATGTGTAACTGTCCAGCTGGGGACAGGATGAAGTTTGCTTCTAGCACCTTGGAGGATGGTGCTTTAACTTGGTAGAATGCTCAGGTGCAGATGTTGGGCATTGAAATGGCAAACGCGACCACTTGGGATGATTTCAAAGAGCTAATTCAGGAAGAGTACTGCCCTCGGGATGAAATTCAAAAGTTGGAAAACGAGTACTATAACTTGAAGATGGAGGGATCCGAGATCGAGGCTTATACGAAACGGTCTAACGAGCTGGCAAACATGTGTCCTAACCTATCTCGACCACCATCCCGCAAGATCAAACTCTACATTAAGGGACTGGAACCACAAGTTAAGGGATTAGTCACTGCAGCAAATCTCGACAACTTACCACGGATTATCATACTGGCTCACAAGATCACTGATCAAGAGGTGGAGCGTGGTTCGCTGCCACCACGTGTTGCTGCTACTACTACTGCTGCTACTGCTACCCCCCACCATTGACAACAAGCATAAATGGAATGACGCAGAAAAGGCAACTAACTCGAATCAGTCACAAAAGAAGCCTAACAACAACACCAGTCGTAGTTTTAGCCAGTCATCTTCAGTCAACCAGAATCAGAACAACAGTCAAACTTCGGGCTCTTATGCGGGGAAACAACCGAAGTGCAACAAGTGCGGTTTTCACCACTATGGCTCGTGTAACCGAGCATGTCAAAGGTGTGATAAGGTGGGTCACATGGCGAAAGACTGTAGAGCTCCACATCCCAAGCAACAACAGCAACAACAACCCCAGCAACAGCAACAGAGGCAACAAACCCAACAGAATCGGGGTAATCAGAGGGAATGTTATCAATGTAGCAATGAAGGGCATTTCAAGAAGGATTGCCCAAAATTGAATCAGAACACTAACAACAATAACAGTGGGAACAACAATCGTCAGAACAACAACAACGCGGGAAACAATAACAATGGGAATAATGGTGGGAATGGTGCTCGCGGGAGAGCGTTTACAATTGGGGCATGTGATGCAAGGAACGATGGCAATGTTGTGACTGGTACGTTCTCTATCAACGGTATTTTCGCTACTGTATTATTCGACTCTAGTGCCGACTGGAGTTATGTGTCTTTGGGGTTCAGTCGTCAGTTAGGGTTGACTCCTACGCCTCCTGTAAACAAACACGTAGTAGAATTAGCTGATGGCAAATCGATTGATGCTTCACATGTTCTTTGTGGGTGTAAACTCGATCTTATGGGTCAAGTGTTCAATATTGACCTACTCCCTGTTAGTCTTGGAAGCTTCGATGTAGTTGTAGGGATGGACTGGTTGTCTAAGCATCAAGCGAAGATTCTTTGTAAGGAGAAAATCGTACGTATCCCTCTCCCCAGTGGGGAATCGTTATCTGTCCAGGGTCATCGAAGTGGTGCGACCGTCAGCATCATTTCATCCATGAAAGCCCAGAAGTGTTTACGTAAGGGCTACCCTGCTATTTTAGCACTTGTTACTGACACTTTGTCTGAAGAAAAGAAAATCGAAGATCTACCTGTTGTTCGTGAATTTCCTGATGTATTTCCTGAAGAACTTCCGGGTCTACCTCCACACTATCAGGTGGAATTTCAAATTGATCTTACACCAGGAGCAGCTCCGATTGCTCATGCACCTTATCGCCTTGCACCTAGAGAGTTGCAAGAATTGTCTAATCAATTTCAAGAACTGTTGGATAGAGGCTTCATCCGACCCAGTTCTTCGCCTTGGGGAGCCCCGGTTTTGTTTGTAAAGAAGAAGGACGGATCCTTTCGCATGTGTATAGATTATCGCGAACTCAACAAGGTGACAGTCAAGAATCGTTATCCTTTACCTCGCATTGACGACCTGTTCGACCAGATTCAAGGGTCGAGCTTCTACTCGAAGATTGATCCAAGATCGGGCTATCATCAGATGAGAGTCCGAGAGGAGGATGTTCCAAAAACAGCTTTTCGCGCGCGGTATGGCTACTATGAGTTTCTGGTTGTGCCATTCGGGTTGACGAACGCACCTGCAGTATTTATGGACCTCATGAATCATGTGTGCAAACCGTATCTGGATGACTTCTTCATTGTGTTCATCGATGACATTCTGGTCTATTCTAAGAACAAGGAGGACCACGAACGGCACTTGCGTCTTATCTTGGAGCTCCTGAGGAAGGAGCAGCTTTACGCGAAATTTTCTAAGTGTGACTTCTGGATTCGAGAAGTACACTTCCTTGGTCACATAGTCAATGAGCTGGGAATACACATGGATCCCGCTAAAATTGACTCTATCAGGAATTGGGCAGCGCCAAAGAAACCTTCGGAGGTGCGACAATTCCTGGGTCTCGCTGGGTACTATCGTAGATTCATTGAGGGATTTTCAAAGATCGCTCAACCTCTTACCCCTCTAACACAGAAAGGCGTTGTATATTCTTGTGGAACGAAGCAGGAGGATGCCTTCCAACTTCTGAAGCAAAAACTCTGCAGTGCACCGATTATGTCTTTACCTGAGGGTACCAAAGATTTTGTGGTGTACTGTGACGCCTCTATTCAGGGTCTCGGTTGCATGCTGATGCAATGCGAGAAAGTGATAGCTTACGCCTCTCGGCAGTTGAAGGTTCATGAAAAGAATTACACGACTCATGACTTAGAGTTGGGGGCTGTGGTTTTTGCATTAAAAATCTGGAGGCATTACTTGTACGGTACTAAATGCACTATTTATACCGACCATAAGAGCCTTCAGTATACTTTGACCAGAAGGAATTGAATATGCGACAGCGTCGCTGGGTAGAACTCCTAAACGACTACGACTGCGCAGTCAAGTATCATCCAGGTAAGGCTAACGTTGTAGTTGATGCCCTTAGTCGAAAGGAAGTGAAACCCAAACGTGTCCGCGCCTTGCAGCTCACCATCCATTCTAACTTACCTGACCAGATCCGTTCTGCTCAAATTGAAGCGTTGAAAGGGGAAAACATTGAAGCTGAGTATTTGCGGGGCATGGAGAAACGACTCGCAGAGAGATCTGACGGCATTTACTATTTCATGGAACGAATATGGATTCCTTTGTTTGGAAATCTTAGAGAGCTTGTGATGGAAGAAGCGCACAAGTCTCGATACTCTGTTCATCCGGGTTCGGATAAGATGTATCAGGACCTCAAAGTCCTGTACTGGTTGTCGAAGATGAAGGCCCACATCGCGACTTATGTAAGTAAGTGATTGACTTGCGCGAAAGTCAAGGTGGAATATCAAAAACCCTCTGGTCTGCTTCAGCAACCGGAGATACCTATGTGGAAATGGGAGCAAATTGCTATGGATTTCGTCACTGGGTTGCCAAGAACTCAAAACGGAAATGATACCATCTGGGTGATCGTTGACCGTCTCACAAAATCTTCGCACTTTCTCGCAATCAAAGAAACTGAAAAGTTCTCGCAACTGGCTAGTATCTATCTAAAGGAAGTAGTTTCCAGGCACGGGGTGCCAACCTCCATTATCTCTGATCGTGATCCGCGTTTCATATCCGATTTGTGGCAGGTGATGCACAAATCATTTGGCTCACGTCTTGACATGAGCACTGCCTATCACCCTCAAATGGATGGTCAGAGTGAGCGAACCATCCAGACATTAGAAGATATGCTGCGGGCATGTGTTATCGATTTTGGTAAAGGTTGGGAGAGACACTTACCCTTGGTGGAGTTTTCCTACAATAATAGTTACCATACCAGTATCCAGGCAGCTTCGTTCGAGGCTTTGTATGGACGAAAATGCCGATCTCCTCTCTGTTGGGCTGAAGTGGGTGACAGCCAAATCACGGGTCTGGAACTTGTGCTCGAAACTTCTGAGAAGATTGTACAAATCAGAAATCATATGGCGGCAGCGCGCGACCGTCAGAAAAGCTACGCTGACAAGCGTAGGAAACCCTTGGAGTTCGCTGTATGCGATCGTGTCATGCTGAAGGTCTCACCCTGGAAGGGTGTGGTGCACTTTGGAAAGCGTGGCAAACTCAATCCACGATACGTAGGACCATTCAAGATTCTGGAGCGAATCGGTAAAGTGGCCTACAAGCTCGAGTTACCTGCTGAGTTGGGTAACATTCATGATGTCTTCCATGTTTCGCAACTAAAGAAGTGTTTGTCAGATGAAAAACTTGTGGTACCACTCCAGGAACTAAAAATCGACGACAAATTGCAGTTTGTCGAAGAACCCATCGAAATTATGGACCGGGAAGTCAAGGTCCGTAAGCATAGCCGAATCCCGATCGTGAGAGTTCGTTGGAACTCAAGACGTGGACCGGAGTTCACGTGGGAACGCGAAGATCAAATGAAGCTCAAGTATCCTCACCTTTTCCCAACTGACCAATCTAATACTGATGCAATTAGTGAATTTCGGGACGAAATTCCCTTTCAAGTTGGGGATGATGTGGCACCCGAGGAAAATCCACAGATCTAACACCTCGCTGTTTTGGATTGCATATCAAATTTTGGGACAAAATTTCTTTCAAGTTGGGGATGATGTGACAACCCGAGATTTCAAGGTCTTTCCTCTACGCATTACTTGTTTCACAACCCTGTTTTCATAATTCGTTTTGTGTACATTGAGCTGGAATCTTAAGTATTGTTATGTTTGAATGTTACATGGGAATTTAAGTAGTGTGTAATGTTTAGTCTTTACATATTTATGTTTTACTCCGATTGAGTAACACACTCGACGAAGGTTGACTCTTCGTCACAACCACCACTCGACGAAGATTGACTCTTCGTCACAACCAACCTTCGACGAAGGTTAGCTCTTCGTCACACCCCCAACACGGCGAAGAAGGTTCTTCGCCAATAGGTTAATCCACATAATCTTAATGCAGTCAAATTTCCAACTTAATCAAACGAAAATCTTAATGCAGTCAAATTTCCAACACCCCCAACACGGCGAAGAAGGTTCTTCGCCAATAGGTTAAAGCATAAACAGAACTAAAATCTTAATGTAGTCAAATTTCCAACTTAATCAAACGAAATGAAATGGTTAATCCACATAATCTGCCAAGTGGCGGAGGTGAGATGGTGGCGGAGGTGCTGCTTGTTTGAGAAGAGAGAGACTTGTGAAGACTTATATAATTTGGTGGTTTTGTTAATAAGCAAGGGTATTTTGGTCATTTAACATGGTCTTAACTGGAATACTTAACAAATGTTAGTGATAAGGACCACACGAGTGCAAAAATTACAACCACCGAGATCAAGTGTGTAATTATTGAACCACTAGGACCAAGTCTGCAATATTTGCAAACCACAGGGACCAACCAGGCATTTAACTCTTTTGATTAGGTATATATAAAATTTTACAAGTGTGTAAGGGTATATATGAAATTGATCCTTATATAAAGTTGTCCTTTTTACAAACTTAAATAAAAATTAGTTTGTTGTTTGGTAGTGTGTGTAGAGACGTTTAACGTAAGCATCAAATCACTATTTTGAAAACCAAATCAAACTAAACGATCCCATCAGGATACGTAACATACGTAAATGTTGCTTGCAGTTGGATTACAAGCTAATGATCTAAACACATTAACGTGTCAAATATGAGCAGAAGGGGTGTTTATGGCCATAGACGAAAGTTCTAAGTCGAATCACTAACTACAAATTAATTAATTATTAATATCTGATAATAGGCAAAGGGAATGAATAGTGTAATATGGCATTTTTGGTATTTTGTTTTTCCTTGGGGGCATTTTGGGTTTTTAATACCTGCTGATTATTAATGTTTAGGCCACGTGTTGACTGGGTTTGTGTATTAGCCACGTGTTGAGTGGATTTTCTTCTCTGTACACAGGGTTTCTTTAACCCTTTTCACAACATCTCTTCATGCTCTCTCTTCAATCTATCTGTATTTCACCCTTTCTTCCATCAACCCCATCAACCCCTCCAACCATTCTGTGGTGGCGGTGCACCATTGTTGGTGGTACTTGTAGGGGTTTCTTTCAGATGGTTGTCGCAATCGGCCGGTGATCGTGGCGGAAGTTGTCGACGACGTTTTATTTGTCGGAACTTCATGGGGGTTTGAAAGTTGAAACCCTAATCCACACGATCCCGCTTCCGGTGAAGGTAGCCGTCTTTTGCGGCCCTAATCGGAAGCATTAACGATGTTTTTGATTTAGCTGTAGTGAAATCGATGGATGCAGTAGGGTAACCGCTTCCAGCTGTTGTTGTTACAAAGATTATGAGATCTCCTGGTTGCAGTGGAGGTGGTGGACTTAGTCGTGTGGAGTTGTTAGGTAGCAAATCGGAACGCGAAGCTTCCAGTAGCTCATTTCATCCGGATAAAGGTGTTTGGTTAGTTATAGTGTGTGTATGTGTTTCTATTCAGATTTTATCTTTATATGCTTAATTTTTTTTATCTTGATGTCTAACCTAGGGCGTTAGGTTATAAAACTTGCTACGGGTTTTTTCGAACGTAACCGTACTTGTTGTGTCGTGTCTGTTCTCATCGATTTAATTCGTTATCGGTTTCGAAGTTTTAAAAGTCATAGAAAATATAGAAGAGGCATGTCTGCAGTCAAGGGTTGGGATATATTACATTGTGGCTTAAGTTGTGTTGCATACATTGATGAGTGGTGAGAGATTTAGTTATAATTAGAGAAGGGTTTGTGTGTACTTTTTTTATTTATTTGCCATGCAAGTAAACAAATTATGATTGTTAAATGAATCTGTTGGAGAAGTTTGAAAGAGTTTATTAGTTGAGGTAAGCCACCAAGCGATGTGGCAAAACATATGATAATTGGTTTGAAAGAGTTGTTGCTTGGCTCGATGATGAAGCATAGCTTATCTGAGAGAAATTAATTCCTGGATGTTTGGTGTTACTTATCTCGATAATGAGAACTTGCTATCATTGGTTAATAACATGAGATATAAATTCATGATGTAAAGCCATTGAAGCTTGCCACGGTGTTTAGAGGCCGTGATGATGCAAAGAATAATGCATGTTAGTTGTTTAGGCGTGGCAAGTATTATTACTTGCAGCCGCAATGGATAAGCAATTCTGAGCCTAAACGATTTACGGTCATGTTTAGTTTCTGTTCACTTTTTGGTATTATATTATAATTATAATTAATATCTGATGATAGGCAAAGGGAATGAATAGTGTTTTATGGCATTTTTTGGTATTTTGCTTTTTCTTGGGGGCATTTTGGATTTTTAATACCTGCTGATTATTAACGTTTAGGCCACGTGTTGAGTGGGTTTTCTTCCCAGTGCAAAGGGTTTCTTTATAATCTAATAATAAGCAAAGGGGATGAAGAGTGTTTTACGGCATCTTGGGTATTTTGTGTTTGCTTGGAGGCATTTTGGGTTTTTGGTACCTGCTGGTAACTAAAGTCGTTGCTGGTTTCGTTAAATTTAACATTTTCCTGACTTTAGGCCACGTTTTGGCTAGGTTTGTGTACTGGCCACGTGTTGAGTGGGTTTTCTTCCGTGTGTAAAGGGTTTTTTTAACCCTTTTCACAACTTCTCTTCATTCTCTCTATAATAATAGAGAAAGTGAATGAAAAGTACATAATGGTATATTTGGTATTTTGCATTTGCTTGGGGGCATTTGGGGTTCTTACATTTTATCTCTTCTTAGTGTACCTGCTGGCAGTACTCCTCTAGAGATGGAAACGATTGTCGTATGGCATCCAAAGCCATCGAAGCTAGCCATGGTGTTTAAAGGCTGTGATGATGCAAAAAAAATTTGCGTGTTCGTTGTTTAGGCGTGGCAAGTATTAGTACTTGCAGCCACAATGGATAACCTATTCTGAGCCTAAACTATTTACGGTCGTGAGAAACTGTTTTTCACTCGATGTGTACTCTTATTATATGATTTTAAGGAAATTATGTATTAAATAAGTGGATGATGCTTCTAAGTTGTTTCAAAAGATACGCCGAAAGGAGTATGAACTGAATTAGTGGAGGTATGACACTATGGTGCATGGATTTCATAGAAATGGTCGGAAAACCGATTCTGAAATTTGAGGGGATGTTACGAAGAGGGTATCAACTAAGCGAGTTTACAAAGTTGTTTTAAGGACGGGCATTATTGCAGAAACAGATAAAAGGTACAAAACTTTTTATTGTGACCTATAATTTCTTCATGTTTGAACTTCAATTATTTATATATTAAATTATATTAAATGGATTGATTGAAATAACATCTGCTGAAATTTGAGTTTGTTATTAGAGGCTGTGATGATGCAAAAAAAACTTGCGTGTTCGTTGTTTAGGCGTGGCAAGTATTATTACTTGCAGCCACAATGGAAAGCCAATTCTGAGCCTTATCGATTAACGATAGTGAGAAACTACTTTTCACTCGACTGGATCGAGATGGAGAGGTCGAAAGGCGGAGATCTTCAGCAGTGGCGGGCGATTGGACATACTTGAGTAGACGACGTTTCGCGTTGGTGTGGGGTGGTGGTGGCAATGGAAGGTGATGGTGGTGGTGAGTGTCTACAAATATACATCGTTCTTGAGGTATATTTCCTTACCTTTTTTTATCTCCATTGTTGCTTTATGTTGTTTCTTGCGGCTTACATTCTCTCTTTTGAGCCTGCTGGTACCGTCAGTTCCGTCATTATTATTGGGTTATAATGTTTTTGATTGTTGTTATCTCCATTCACTACTTCTAAATACAAATCTGATGGTCGGTGTTGTGGTTGTGGGTATTGCGTTTCTAGGTTTATCTTTTTTTAACCTGCTTCATTGTTGTATTTGTTTGACTTTTATTTGGTTCTAATGGTTGTGAATGTTTTTTTTTTGCCTTAATTTTGCATTGTTTGGGAAACATGTGTCGCTTTTGTGGTTTTGCTTCTTTGGGTGTTCTAGATGTTGATGCTTCTAAGTTGTCTCAAAAGATATGACGAAAGGGGTATGAATCGAATCAGCGGACGTATGAAACTATGGTGCATGGATTTTAAAGAAATGGTTCCGATTCCGAAATTTGGGTCGAGGGGATGTTACGAAGAGCACCATCCCACCAAGCCTACAAAGAAGTTGTTTCAAAGACGAGCATTACTCAGTATTGGCAAAATGGATGGAATTGTACATGGTACCTGTAGATATATGGTTGTAAATGGTTTACCTTGTGATGGTTTTTGTTGTGTTTAGTCGTGTATAGATAAGAGGATGTGTAAAACTGAACCTTTTACAATTGCTTTAAAAGCTCATCACTGAAATGGGTTATTCACTTATTCGAATCATCATTGATGTTTTTTAGAAGGCATGATTTGCAATTGCCAATCTAATGTTTTCACTACTTTAGGCCAATTTACGTTAGAAAAATGTAACATATATCTTTCTTCCTGGTTTGTGATATGTAACAAACATAGGAGGGAAAAAGCAAACACAGATTGAAGAAGCAAAAAGATCTCACCGCAACGATTTGTGGGGATATCCAAAGTACAACAATGAAGTAGACTATTCGAAAGCCCCAATGCCTCTCGCGCAACGCGCATGATTGAAAAACACTAGTTTTAAGAAAAAAACAAACTATTCAAATTGTTGGCTTGTATTATATATTCCTTACTATATATAGAAGACTGATTCATTAATAGAACATATGTACTCCAAAAGCATAAAACAACAAAGGTTTAGACGATCGGTTCAATTTAAAAGACCAGTTCGGTTCCAAATCGTAAACCATCATCCGAACCATTAAACCATTAAAGTTAAACCTTAGACCGAACTACTAAACAACCAAACTGTTACATACCAAACAAGCGAACTCGACCCAAAAGACTAGCCTACTGGGTGAGAGCCCATTTGGTATATAAACCCCACATTGGTTGCCCATACAACCGACGTGTGGCAAGTCTCATACCTTGCAATGGTATTAATCCATAACACAAACCGGCCGATGTCCTTTAGAACGTTTACCGATTTATAAACACCCCACAAATGGATGAAAACCAAATCAAAACTGCGAATGCTGCCTCTTCTCTTTGCTGATAGACCAGTTTTTGAGATGAAGTTGGTCAGTTGAACCAGTAAAACCTGGAGTTAACGACTTGACGATCGGTCATGTTTTTAAAAACAGCGAATAAAGGGACGGGAGTTGTAATAACCGCATACTACGTTACCGAACTATTTAAAAAAAAATGCATGGACCATCAGGGCTCAATTAAACATACAATTGTTATCAAACACCAAATGGATAAAATCCAAATTCATAGAAAAAGAAGACATACATACATACATACATGCACAGATACATACATTCTTTTCAACAAACCATTTAAATGAATACCTAATATTTTTCGCTTCTTAAGAATGATGAAAGCTTAGCTTCCTCACCATCCAATCAATAATATCCTGTGCAATTTCTTCACGCTCGGGTTCAAAGAGAAGATCATGCAAGAACCCGTCATACAGCTTCAAGTGCTTGTACTTTGAAGCTGCCTCGTGGTACAAATCTTGAGAGCCAAGTGGATTCGTTACCTTATCGGCACTTCCATGAAGGACCAAAAAGGGTACCGTCACAGACCTAAAGTTACGGGTCAAGTAAGACGAGATCCTAAGAATTTCATGGCCCGTTCGGATTCTCATTGGCCCGGTGTACACTAACGGGTCGCTGTATTTGGCAACAAGTGCCGCAGGGTCTCTAGATACTGGTATACCCCTTTTGTTGGCACCTTTGAATTGGTATTTTGGGGCCAGAAGTGAAAATAATGGAGCTACAGCCTGTGAAAACACCCATTATTTTACTACTATTGTTCATTAACATTTAACTCGAGTAAAATGCCATTTTCGTCCATGGGGTTTGGCTAGTTTTGCGACTTTCCTCCAAAGGTTTGTTTTTCACCATTTGGATCCAAAAGGTTTGAAATCTAGTCATTTTCATCTGGCTCGTTAACTCCATCCATTTATTTCTGTTAAGTCAAGGATATTTCCGTCTTTTTTGTTAACTTAAAGGGCAATTCGTTCTTTTTCAAGGGTATTCGGTCTTTTTACATAAAGTGAAAAAGACCGAATTGCCCTTTAAGTTAACAATCAAGACGGAAATATCCATGACTTAACGGAGACAAAATGAATGGAGTTAACGAGCCGGATGAAAATGGCAAGATCTCAAACCTTTTGGATTCAGATGTGGAAAAACAAACCTTTGGACGAAAGTCGCAAAACTGGCAAAACCTTAGGGACGAAAATGGCATTTTACTCCATTTCACCTCTCAAAAATGCATTTTTTTTATTATCGTGAGATGAAAGGTACTTACGCCAACTATGGGATGTGAAGGACTAACACGCAGTGCAGGTGAAGTGAGTATAATTCCCTCCAGTAGTTCTTCAATGTAAGGATACGTAGAAGCCTAATTGGTCAAATGATAGTCAAAATTGACGTTAACAAATAAACATAAATAAGTTCCATACAGAGCGGGGACAAATTTTACCTTTAAAACCACAGCTCCACCTGTTGAGTGCCCATAAAGAAAGCATGGTGTTCCTGGGTGGTCTAGCTTAATCTTCTCCAGGAAAGATCCCTAACAAATAGGAAGATAAATGAATAAATCAAAGCATGTGTATATGCATATTGCATACATACATGCATATTGCATACATACATGCATATTGCATACATACATTCGTATTGCATACATACATGCATATTGCATACATATATGTATATGTATATGTTTATATTTATGTAAAATGAGAACTGCCCCGAGTTGCGAGAACTTTTTGAAAAAAAAAGTTTTTTTTTTTTTTTAAATTTCGCCAAATTTTTTAAAAATTTTACAACTTTTTCAAAAATAAAGAAAATATCGTATGCGAAAATTTACATCAATGTAATAACAATTTACATAATTGTAACCCACCAAAAAGGGGGACGTCATATTGTTTTTGTAAATTTTTTTACAGCAGTGCAAGAGATTAAAAAAACCCTAGAATTTTTTTACAGATGTCTTAGTTAGATGTTCATCGACGTTTGTGCAAAATTTGGTTGAAAAACTCGCACGGGAAGTAGGATTTCTATCGGAGTTCTCAAGTTCTCGCAACTGGGAGGAGTTCTCGCATGAACCTGATCCTGTATATGTATATACATATAATAACATGCTAATAGTTGTATGCATGTTACCGCACATAGTAAAGAGTAGACTCACAGTATCTGCTACAACAAGATCTAGTGAAGGCACGTATCCATGCAATCCATCACTCCCTCCATGACCTAAAATATGGGAAATTTATGATATAAACCTAATAAAAGTAAATAAATAATGTAACCTAGTTTCATGGCAAGTAGCGAAAGATGATTGATACGGTCAATGGTCATTAGGGGTGTTCAAAAAACTCGTGGCTCGCTGCTCGCTCGAAACTCGCTCGAAAAAAGCTCGGCTCGAAATTGGCCCGGTTGTAAACGAGTCAGCTCGGCTCGGTTTGTAAACGAGCCGAGCTCGAGCTTGGCCTGGCTCGGCTCGTGAGCTGGCTCGATAAGGTTTACATCCTTCATTTTTTTTGTCCCACATCGCTTAGAAAACAAAAACTAAGGGAGTATCTCCTAGGTAAAGACAATGTACTAAGTGAATTAACTATTTATACTTGCATATTTAGCCATATGGTTAAATTAAATGGCAATTATGGCCCTTTGTCTATGAGGAAAATCATTTTAAGGGCTTTTTAAGTAGTAAATTTTGTGGTTCTTTGTTAATTCGAGCTAGATCGAGCCAAGCCAAGCTAGCTCAAATTCTAATCGAGTCGAGCTCGAGCCTCAAATCTCAGCTCGATTTGAAATTCGAGTTTGATCCGAGCCAGCTCGAATCGAGTTTGAGCTGAGCTCGAGCTGGGTCTAACTCGGTTCGATTCGGCTCGTTTAAAGCCCTAATGGTCATCTAGAAACAAAAATATATCACAACATACCTACCTATCCAGTCCATTGCATATACCCCAAAGTTACATGAATTTAGTTGCCTTGCAAAATCAGCATATCTCCCACTGTAAATATGCATCACATTACGAATTAAACATACCATGATATTTTATTATATAGAGTAAAATGCCATTTTCGTCCCTGAGGTTTGTCCACTTTTGCGACTTTCATTCAAAGGTTTGTTTTTGCGCATCTGGATCCAAAAGGTTTGAAATTTTGTCATTTCCGTCCAAATCATTAACTCCATCCATTTTTATCCGTTAAATGAGGGAAATTTCCGTCTTTTTAGACATATTTCCAAAAATAAAAACACTATAAGAAATAAAGAGCCACCTCTGTTGACTTTCACCCCACCCAAACCCTTTAATCATAAAAAAACGTCTACAAAGACGAAAACTACCCCTAACTTAACGGTAAAAAAATGGAGTTAACAAGTTGGATGAAAATGGTAAGATTTAATTTTTTTTTTGGATCCAGATGCGGAAAAACAAACCTTTGGACGAAAATCGCAAAAGTGGTCAAACCTCAGGGACGAAAATGACATTTTACTCTATTATATACTATTACATAATAGCTCAGCGTTGACATAATTTAATGAAGTTAGAAAAATGAGAAGAGAAGGGGGTGGGAGTGGCGATTCACTTACCTATGCTCGTTCAGTCCGTGTATGATGATCAAGATACCCCTGGGAAAAAAATATAATTAAATTAGGGATCAGAAACTATTGAAAATGTGATGTGTTTGCATAGCATGTCAATAAGAGAAATTAATATATTTTTGTATCTAGCTCGGGTTGTTTTTCTTACAAGTCTAATTTAATTCTTTGACTTTCGTGTTCTAGATTCCACTAATTTGCTATTCTAGATATTTGGTATTATAGAGACAATGGTTTGAAGACGGAGTTAATGATAATCTAGAAGACAAGAAAGTAGGTTCAAACTGGCCATTTAAAGAAGTGAACAAGATAACTTTTTAAAACAATGAAACATCTCAACATCGAGCAACTAAGCTATCAAATAGTTAAGTGGCATATGAATTAGAAATCCAATAGTTACGTGGCGATAGCAAACCCAGATTCAAAGCACAAAACTGAGATTACAAATTATTGGATTATCTAAGCTTTTGTGAGCAACTTTGTAATACACAGTGATTTGAATAACTGCGGCAGTTAGCCCTGTGAAGACTAATAAACAAAATTTAACAATATTCGATTGAACCATACATGTCTAAATAAAGTCCAGTCATATCTCAAAATCGAATGACTAACTTAAGTCAATTGATTAACATCCAGAAAGCTTCATAGCATCATCTATGATCTCCAACAGCTTCACATGCTGAATTTAAACATTTCAAGTTTATCTAACCTATAGATACAGAAGTTCCTGCCATCACTTGTTAAAATCATCCGATTCCACACACATCTCATCAACAATCGCATAACCTAAAACTTCCAAAACAAAATTCACACACACATCACTGAAATGAAATTTACAACAATTCCATGATAATTAGGCAATATAACGAAATTCACAAGAGTACAATTCACTTAATCTCACCGGACACCAGAATTGACGACCCGCAAAATAAGTCGATACATCCAGTACCGGAAAACAAATAGCTTTTTAACTCATATCTCACAATCCAATGACTAACTTAAGTCAACTGATTAACATCCAGAAAGCCTAATAGCATCATCTATGATCTCCAATAGCTTTGCATGCTAAATTTAAACATTTCTAGTTTATCTAACCTGTCGATACAGAAATTCCTACCATCTCTTGTTAAACTCGTCCAACTTAATCGATTGTACACACATTACTAACATATATCGAATAACAATCGCATAACCTCAAACTTCCACACAAAATTCGCAATAACTGTATAATTTACCTAATCTCATCATTCCAGGCAGGTTTAGTGCATCAGGCTTTTTAGCTTGTACATACATATAGGTTATTTATTTAGATATTAAACCATGTATAGAGCTTATTCATGTCTAAATTTGCTAAAATGACACTAGAAACCTATTTGAAACATATAAATAAACCTATTAACATATATCAACTAATAATCGCAAATAATATAACTGATCAAACATCCAAAACAAAATTCACAACAAATTTCATAATAATCAATCAAAATAACAAAATTCACAAAAGTACAACTCACCTGATCTCACCGGACACCGGAATCCACGACCGGCAAAACAAGGCGTTACGTCCGGTACCGTAAAACAAAAACGTGCTGACGTCACCATCCTCAACCGGTGACGTCAGCATCGGAACATCCTCCGCGAGAGCTCTTCGCCTGAGTATATCCTCTTCAATTTCTCTCCGTCGGAACGGAAACTTCTGCTTCGATGAAGAAGACGATGACGGAGACGACGGCGGAGAAGGCCGACGATGGCGCTGTTGACAGTTACGGAGGTGGAGAACGAGCGAGAGGATGATTGATTGGAGGAAGATGAGAGCACGGCGGACGGAGGCGGAGGAGAAGAATGATCGGTGGAGGTTCCGGCAGACCGGAATGATGCGGTTACTGGCGCCGGAGGTCAATTCTTCAACCGGAATTGCTTGTGGTTCCATGGGTTGTTTTGCAGACAGATGTGGAGTTTGGGGAGTTAAAGTTTGTTATAACGCGTATAGGGGTTGAGACTGAAAATAGCTTCAACTTTAAGGTGTATGGTACATAAGGCCCCTTAAGTTTGTTAAAATACAAATTTAACACTTATAATAGCATAGGGCTGCAATGGAACCAAACGTTTAGCGAATAGTTTATTTGTGTTCGTTTATTTACTAGGTTTGAACCCTGTGTGGAGATGAGATTTTTTCTTGAATATCTGTATATGTATGTGTACTGCATTTATTGGTACTCGTATGAATACCGATTTTGAGTTATCGATATATGTAAGGATACCAAGTATTGTTGTTTTCGGTATTTTGGGTATCACCATTGGTACCTTTTCGATAAAAAAGTGATATTGGTACCGAATTTTAGTATAGAATTTCAAGAGTTTTTTTTTAAATGCATATCTTTTTTTAATATATGGAATTTCAAGAGGTTTAGCTGATGTTGTGATACTCGTATTGATTTTACTCGTGCTGTATTTATACTCGTACCAATTTTATCTATTTGGTACCCATACGAGTGGTCAAAAAAGTAAAAATAAAAACAAAGTGGAACCAAAACGCGTACCGTTCGAAATACCAGTTCTGATACCCATACTGTAACACTCTACTCGTTTTCATAATATTTTATTATAAACAAAGCCTTAGTAAACCAAAACCTTGATTTTTATATCAAACATAAGGAAATTTTGACCAAGTTAACATTCTAGATAAATACTACTAGTTTAACAACCCCAAAACAAGTATTTAAGTGTTAACTACATAGACATTGTTTTAAACATATTTAAGTAATCGCGGAAGCTTCAAAAGTTCGTGTTCGATTCTTCAAACATGCTTGAACACCATCCGGAATGTCCCCAATATCACCTAAGGTCAAAACCACATCAAATGTTAGTTTTGATAATGTTAGAATGGGTATAAACAAGTCCCATGGGTCAAAACAACAAAAATTAAACAATTTTAAGAATCAGGGGGCTAGACGCTACACCTAGCCCCTTTTTTGACAACAAGTTGCTTAAATTGTTGCTGCACATACCCAGCTCAATCTTTTATCAAGTCCCAACTTAAAATTGCCATAACTTATGATCCGTAAGTCCGTTTTTAGTGATTCTTTTTCCTACACGTCCGTAATTAAATTACCGATGTGCCTACCACAATTATTATACCGAAAATCTGGTTTACGGGCTGAATCACTAAAATCCTTTTTTAAATATTTGACCCACTATATTTACACAAATTTTTCTACCATTACAATAGTAACCTTAAGGCGTTTTTACCCAACATCCATGGCTTAATATCACCCGGCATTTCATTACCAACCCTGTGGCTTCATGCTCTTCTGATTTGTCAATGCCAAAAAGCTAACTTTCAACATTAACACTACTTACTACACAATTATTCGACCCGTTTGGCTCATTTATGGAATTCTCCATTATAACGACTACCAAACGTTTCTTAGTCAAATCTTGACCTATTAAATCAAATAGTGAACAATATCATGTCAACTAATATTAACCTTTATATCAAAACACTATTATGAACAATTAACACATCTGAATTACATGTTGTAACATAACAAGCTACATACTTGCATAATTTATCAACATTGGTTTCTAACCATAATTACCCATTCCCGGGCTTGTCAACCTTAGTGTATCACATCCATTCCATGATTTACGCTTTTATAATTCAAATTTAATGAGTGACGTTTAAGTCACTTCGAGCACTATCACTTTGACCATTATTTGACCCGTTTGGTTTGTCGAGTGAACTTCGTCACTTCTATGACATACCAAACTCACATTTGACACTACAATCTCATCAACATTTCTAAGACTATTGTTTATGCATATTGTAACGAAACCGAAAGTTACGTACCTTTAAAGCGCTCCTTTCAAACACGTGTCTCCACCGGCTTGTCCACTCAACGATCCAAAATCCTTGCCTATAGAGTTCAACCAAACATTGTTTAGAACTCCTTTCACAACATATCACGCATAATTTGCCGTATAGCTCAAGCATGCGTTTTTATCCCAATTTTCCCTATGTTAGCTTTCTCTTAAGCGTTTTAACAAACACCTTAAGGGCATAATTTTACACATTTATAATCAAGTTCATAACTTGTTATTTCTGCCAAATTCAATCATACATTTTAATTCCATTGTGTCATACATGCATATTATTATCAGAATCATCTTGTAGAAATCAAGTAACACCACTTTTGATAGTCATAATTCTTGTGTTCATCCTATTTCTACATAACCCATTTAACCTATAAATGGATTATCATGAATTTCATAGCTTGAACATAATTTCAGCAAGTTATCAACTAGGATTCACTCCTAGACATGTTTTCATTACAAGATTCATCTAAACATCACATAATCAAGCTTCGATTTTCGATTTCACAAATCATCAAGAATTTGAGATGTAATTAAACAACAAAATTTTACATACCTTATGACCCCTTTACTGCGGTGATCATTAATCTATGATTGGATTTCGATTTGGGCTCGATTTGCCCTTCCAATTTGTTGATTTTGTGCTTGTTAGGGTTTGAGTAGGAGAGCCCCTTGGCTCCTGCGATTGTATCGACCAGAACACACACTTAGAGTGTGTGTTTTGGTGTTGACATTTTATTAAATAAAAACTAGTTTTCAATTTATCACCTTTAGTCCCTCTACTTCACACAAGTTTATGTAAATGGTGTTTTAACCATGTTTTTCTTATTATTTCAAGACTTATAACTAACTAGGTTATTTATTCCTAGTTATTTTATCTTGAATATTACCGACATTTTAATATCTATATATAAATCTGTATTTTGGGGGTGTTACACATACCCGTACTGGTACTATGTCAATATACCCGATACGGTATTCGGCGGTATTTTCGATAGGGGTACGGATATTTATATCGATCCTATCACTAAGAGCATCCACAACACATAACTCCATAAACTTTCACAACCCATTTTATATATAAAATAATGCACAAATAATATTTTTTTTGTTTGTGGAGCCTAACCATGAACTCCTCGAGAGGACCGCAAACAAGGACTTGGGGAACAGACTTGGTGCCCAACTAAGCTCGCATCCCCGATAAGGTCTGTGGGTTGATGTCCTTGTTTGCGGACCACCGTCACAACACCCCATTGTGGGTGCTCTAAAAACTAAAAAGTCATTACGTTTTTTTAGTAGATAGTGGTAAAGTATCGATACTGTACAATGCACATACTAGTTTAATGATGATTGTAACGGTGCCAATATTTGTTTTTAGCAATTTTGGCATCGATATTTTTCAACCATATCGATACCATGCAAGTTTCAATTGGTTGAGAGCTTACATTCAGTTTCAGTAATTTACGATATGGACTGTCATACGAAAAAAAAACATATAAAACTATTAACATTTATCTAATAATCATGTATAAAACACATTTTTATCCTTTGGTGAAATACAAAAAGATTGAGAAACATATAAAACTATTATCATTATGTTGCTAAAATGATAACTGAACATAAAATACCATAAAAAAAACATAAAACTATTAAGTATTAACATTTTTCTAATAGATTTTATTTGTAAGTTATTATGTTAACAATATTTTATTTGTAACAATATGATAGTAACAAGTGTTATTTCATTTATTTATTTATATCTTGCATATGCCATGTGTCACTATTATAGATATTAAACACAAAAGTTAGAACGACATGATCTCCTCCTCAAACTCGTCTTTCTAAGATATGATGATTCGATGTATGTCTTAATCCATTTCGCTCTCCTTACTATGTGTATCTATTACGTTATACGGATAAAAGTTATAAATACAAAATAGAAAAATAATATCTATAAGACAAGAAAATTCAATAACTATTAATCAGTGTGTTAGGGTATGATTTGTGACATATTTTGAAATTCTATAACAGGACTTTGAATTTTGTTACAAGGAGAACTCAATCATTATTCTTAAAATATCTTTTATTTACATTAGCGAAACATCATATTTCTTCCATCTCTTACTTTATAATCCTTAAACTCACGATATATATCTTTCTCATCCATCCCACCCATGTTAAAGTCAAAATAACAAAAGTAACATGATGGTTTTGGGAAGTAGCCTCCGCTCGGTATGAGTTTTTAGCGGTATCACACCACCGTAGGGAGGTGTTCTTGTTACTAGTACCATACTTGGACCATTCCGTGTGTCCTAATCTCATTTTTGCCATGTTTGGACCATTTCTAGTGTCCTAATCTCATTTTTTCCTGCTTGGACCATTCCATTTCTAATCTCATTTTCTTAAGATTAGCACAAATGTAAAGTTTTTATACATTGAATTTAGAGTTGACAATAGGTAACTTGAATAAGACTTACCTTTTTAAATTAACTAATTAGAATGTTAGATCCATTATTTTTCTTTCTTTTTACATAAAACATACAACTGTGTTATAGACAATGGATATAAAGTAGTTAAACGAGTCGTATTCATTTTTAGAACTTGTGTTGTTCGCGTCGTTAGAGAGCTATTTAATCTGTTAAAACACGATTTAACAACCCAAATTAAATTTAACAATTTGTATTTGGATAGCTCTCACCTAACTCGCTTGACGTGTACGGAATATATGGAATAATAATAAGATAATACCATATCATGGTTGAGAAAAGAAGGTAGCTAACTAACTTTTCTTTTTCATTTTTAACGGCGGTGGCAAACTAGTGTTGGTCAATTATATAGGTGTACCAAAAAAATTACCATGTATATATTTGGTGTTTATTATTTAAAAGAAATAAAATAACAAATCGCAATAGTAGTTATTTTATAACAAAATACGTAAAATCTTATGCGTCTGTTTGTTTTTACTCGCATATCATATTATTTTATCAATATCGGTATAAATGTATATCATACGTGACACTCGGGTTAACTCTTAGCTTTCCTTTTCTGAGGCCTTAAAGACATGGTGCATTTTCCGAATTTCATTTTTTTATCAACATGTCTAACAACTAATAAGCAACAATCCTTTTCAATTTATGAGTATGGTTTAGTGATACTATAATTTCGAGTTCTTATATAACAAGTGTGCCAATGATCCCCAGCCCAAGTGGTTGGGAGGAGGTCAGGAGTTTTCCCCCTTGGGGGTTTCTTCTGGAGGGGTGCAGGTTCGAGTCCACTCTGGTACCAATATTGGGTAATTCCAGTGCGGCTGGACCTTAGGGGGGGCCTGGGATTCGAACCCGCAGAGCGGGCGAATTTCTTAAAAAGGGGGTGAACCGTTAACCGTTCAAAAAAAAAAAAAAAAAAAAATATAACAAGTGTCATTATAGTGATACACAACTAATCACATTGAACTAATAGTAGAATGATAAACACGTGTTCTTATTCAATATGAAAAGTGCATTTCAAAACATTTAATTCAAACAACTATTCGTTCAGCGGAAGCATAAATTATTGATCTAAGTAAAATTGAAAACCACTTGTTCACAAAGCATAGCGTAACATTAGACGTGTAATCAGTGGCAGAGCTAGACTTTAACACCAGGGGTATCCCAAAAAAAAAATTACAGTGTATTCATATAAAATCCTTTATAGGGGTATCCTCGTATTTTTTTAGGGGTATCCTTTATATAAAATCGAAAAAAAACAAAAAATTAACACTGCGAAACACTGCGAACTCGACTTTGAGCCGTAGCCCGTGCTACGGCTGCTAACAAGCTGTCTCCGCCCCTGCGTGTAATAAACGACACGACCCATGACATCCTCAACTCCCCCGATTGAAAGCTCCGTTTCATGAAGTCACTTAACGACCTGCAAGCGTGCAGAAAAAGTGTATCAGCATAAAGCTGGAGAGTTCACAGTTTTGTTTGCCGAAAATCATGTAAGTGTTTAGTTTAACATGTTACGAATAATAAACTCTGTACAGATTGGCTGTTCGTTTTTGGTGCCATCATCAATGTCTATCATCATTGATCAAATGCTTAAGGTCACTAGTTCACGCCCGTCCTCCCAGGTACGGTGCGAGGTTTGTCAGGCCTAATAGCGCTATCAACTAATACCCGTTGCCTCACAGGCAACTAGCTCGGTATGTAAGTAGGGACTTTCGTGATAGAGTTCGAGTTTATTAACTAACATCGAAATTAAACCAAAATATAGAAAAGTATTCCTCCTAGGAATATTAGTTTGTTTGTTTCTCCCCCCGGGACACATGCTTGTGAAAGAGTAGTGAACTCACCTTAGTTTGCTCGGTATGTTAACGTGCCTTTATGCGTTAAGTGTTAGGTCCGTTACACGCGACCTAATGTATGTCAAATATAAGTATGTGTGTATGTAGGGTTATGTAATACCCTAATGTCCAAACAACAACGGTTAATGTGATTCACTAAATATAGCTCATATACTATATATTTATTTATAAAAAATAATTTTCGGATAATCGGATTATCTGAAATTTTTGAAATCCATATCTGAACCTGAATCCGAAAATTCGGATTATCCGGTTTTCAGATATCCGAAATTTCAGATACGGATTTTCGGATATTTCGGATTCGGTTATGGATCCCGATTTTTTGAACACCCCTAATTTTAACCTCCATCCATCTTCCCTTTCTTTTGGGACACTGTTGTTTTCATGTGTATTCCATGGGCTTGGGCCTGGTTCTTGTTTTGGCAAAGTAGATCTCTTACTATCAACGGACAATGCCACCAACATATTTTTCTGAAAGCTTGAAAACAATGTAACACAAGCATCCTGTTTCTAGTGACAACATTTGACTTTGAATTTTGCAGTTGATGCAAATTACGTGTTGTGATAGTAGCTTAATCAACTCTTGGAAATACATCATAAATTCTTACACACATAAATGTAACATAGAAGAGCCCATACACATTCAAGTTATATCACCGGGATGCATATGAACGATTAGAAGACATAATTAGCTTTGTTCAAAAAACAATCATGGAGTCGACTTATGGTTGCAAATAAATATATATCCAAATGTCGGTCTTTGTAACCATCGTTGTCTAATTTTGGAATCATGGGTGTCAACAAAAACATAGAAATTTTAGCATTCCAATCATAATTAAGTAGACAAGAATGCTTAATGTTACCTTTTTTAATGTCTTTGTCTACTATCGTACGTTCATGCTCTCTACAACCTCTATACTGAAAGTCCAATCCCTTTGCAACAATATATATGCAAATCTTCAAGCGTTTCATCCATGTAAGACTAAGACTATGATTGTTCAAATGTTTATCAAGTGTTCCGTCTACATGCTTGTAAACATAGATATATTCATTCATTTCATTATAGTAGCATATAAGACCAATCGAGTTATCGTGCTTGAGAAGAATTTGAAGCTCGACTACAATTTACGATATCTATAATAACGAACCTATCGTTTTTCCAAATTGGTGGTTGATCCAATTTTCCATCATGTAATTTCCAAGCTCTTCCTTTTCCAATGCAACTGTTATCAATGAAGTCCTTTGTGCAAACCTTTATGTCTTTTAGTTAAAGGTGTTCAATAGTATTTGAACTATCTAAAATCCGAATCTGGATCTGAACTATCCCAAAATCGGATATCCAATTTTCTTTTGATTCGAATAGTGATTTTAAATATTTTCGGATATTTTGGATATCCAAAAATTTATAAATTTATTTTTGGATATAGGAAATATATTTCGTATATCCGAAAAATCCAAAATTATCCAAAAAATATACGATCAAAAAATATCCGAAATATCCAGTTTAAAATAAATAAAAAAGATTAAAAGAATGAAATACATAATTGGATATTCGGATATCCAATTCATTAGCTGACCAGATATTTTAAATTTCAGATACGAATTCGGATAGCGAAACCAAGTATCTGAAAATTTCAGATATCCATCTGATTTTGAACACCCATAGTTTTAGTGATATACTAGGTTTTCCTTCCCAATTTTCTCCAAAAAAATATCGCCAAAATGAAAGTTTAAACAAGATATTACATTGAAATTATTACAAATAAAGTGTGTGTATTGATGAAAATCTAATGATCAAACAATATTTTATTCAATTCAATTTTTTTTTTGCTATACTCAATAGTATCTACAAACCAAGCACACCCAAATCATAGCTTTTATGCTATCTAGTGATATACATAGGTTTTCCTTTTCATAGTATCCAAATCGTAACACCAAAATGAAAGTGTAAACAAGATTGTTGAAATATTACAAAATAAAATGTGTGTATCAATAATTATCAAATGATCAAACAGTATTCTAATCACTTCAATTTAATTTAAACCTATACTCAATAGTATTTAAAAACCAAACACACCCTAAATTATGCATGATTCTGTTCCTGTGATTTCTTCTTAAATCGACCATTTTTATGTTGGCCAAGATCACATTAATAATACGAGATTTTGTGGAAACTCCTACCACTCTTTTGAATGTTATTAAGAACGAAAAACCAAGTGTGAAAATAACATCTAATACTTCCTGGGTGTGATAAAACAAGAGAGAAATAGAGAGAAACTCATACCATCATCTGACATATACATCTTATATATATATATATACTGGTACAATAGAACCCTAAAAGCCTAAAGCCCATAAACATTAGATTGAGCCATAAAATGGTTGCATTCATAACACTCCCCCTCAGACATTTTATATTATACACTATCAACATTATACATTGGAATATATTGGCTCGGTTCTTAAGGGCCGATATTAACTGACACTTCAGGATCAGTTATACTGCCTCATTAAAACCTTACTAAGAAAACCCAGTGGGACAAAACTTAGTTAAGGAAAAAGAGTACATGTATATTACTCCCCCTCAATTTTGCATATAGCTCTTAGTCTGTGGAATTCAATCTTCAGTAATAATCGCTTGACTTGATCTTTGATGTAGTCTTCTTTGCTTAGGCTTCTTTTGATTCAAGTTGCATTGCCTTTAAATAGTACAACTCAACTTCTTCTGATTCAGCTTGCACTGTCTTCGAATAGTACAATTCGGCTTCCTTTTATTGACCCCAGTCTTCACATGTCTTAAATGTGTTGAAATCATTGACTTCCGTTAGTATCATATTTAGATTGAGATTGAGCTTTGTGGGGGTCTAATAGATATTCTTCATTATCATAATCCGATAGTTGTGACTCCATATTTTCTCATGAAAAATATTATGTCTGGAATCCCATATCATTTAATACGCTTTGTAATTATGCCTCGTTAAAAACCTTGCTAGGAAAAACCCAATGGGATAAAACCGTAGCTAAGGGAAAAAGAGTGCATTGCGCATTATACATAATTAACAACATGCTCCAGTATGATGTTAAGTCGGTACTTCAATGTCTATAAGATAAACTGATGCTATATGTTGCTTCATCAAAAACCTTACTAAGAAAATCTAATAGAAAAACTTAGTAAAGGGAAAAAGAGTGCAACATATTAAATTGGAACTGTAATCTTGCCAATACATTTATCAAGAAGGAAATATCAGGTGTCGTCTTGTTTACAAGATACACCATTGTTCTGCTCGCAATTAAGTATGGTACTTCTGGACCAATTATTTTTCCATCCTCTTCTTAGGGACAATAAAATCCTTTACATATGTCAAGTAATTCGACAACCATTTAGCGTACTCAACAAATGAATTTTATCCATATAACATCTTATGGATGTAGTTTGATGGATGAGCAAAAATAGTACATATATATTCGAACTGAGATATACTCGAACTGTGGATCGAGAATAACTACACTGTATAAAGATCTTTTCAGAATTTTCACTTTATGGTTTGACAGTTCCTTTCGATAGTGTTTACAACATCATTGTAAACTCCAATTACATTGAACATTAAGAGTGAAATCTTTATAAGTATATATAGCTCATTTTATCAAACTTATACCCCCTCTTTTCAAAGTATCAACCAAGTCAATTATACCACATAGGACCAGTTCCTTTAAGATTTATATAACGCATGTGGGGTTATTGTTAAATAATGATTTGAGCATTTTTAATCCTTCAGGGATTTTATGCAGATGTCATTTGTAATTGTCTCGTACATGTATACAGTGACGACATCCATAAGTTTTATTTGAATTCATTCTGAGATTGCGAGGCCTGTTAAACATCTAAAGATTATCGCATCCACTACAGGGGTATACGCTTCCATATAATCAACTACTGGGATTTGGGAAAAAAAATCTTTATGTTAAAAATCATGCCTTACATCGCAAAACTCATTCTTTAGGTTTCTTTTTATTTAAAGACACTCGTTTATAACCCACTGGTTTGACGTCTATGGGTGTTCGAACTGCTAGTTCGAAAACGTTTAGTTTATCAAGCGAATTTAATTGGCATTTAAGTCATCTAGCCATTTAGCTATTTATGTGCGTACACTCTTGCACAGTTTCCATATACGTAATCTTTTTCGTCGATTACATCTATTGCTATAGCATATTCATATATATCATTTTACACGTGTTTCATTACGGTTCCATATTATACTTTTTTTTTGTACACAAGTCATTGAGATCTCGTACTTGTTTGATAACTGAGTTTCTTCTAGAACTCCACTATCCTCTTCTGGGGCTTCGTTAATATCTTCCAGGATTTTGTTAATCTCTTTTAGGATTTTATCAGCAACCTCTTCTGGGATTACACCAACTGCGTTGCCTTGCTCTTTTCGTATTTGTGGGATTTATATATTGGAACCGAGTTTACTTCCCATTTTTTTCTAATATGGTAATCATTTTTTTGATTACTTTAATTTGAGTAGGTGAGTTAAATGCTGGTATATGTGACCTTGTCACCCTGTTTGTGTTTGTGAATGCATCTCGTATTTCGTTGGCTATTATTTGCAAATTCACGCTCCTCCGGACTTCAAATTTATATTGACCACTTCAAGGGTCTAAATTCAATAATGATGATGCATTTTCTTGTGTTGTCAGTCTTTCATTTTCTTGTCTCCCCCTAAGACTGGGAATACTGTATACATATCTCGTTTCATATGTTATGGTGGTGCTATTAGTACATAGGCTGCACAACCTAGTATAAAGAATGGAAAATTTGGTTCGCTTCAGGAGACCAGTTATAATGGGGAGTATTTGTGATAAGCAGTTGGGTTTGAATTGATCAATATCGTAGCTTGAAGAAGAGGATGCCAATTCAAATTGTCATAATGAGCAATCTAACTATAGATGTGAATCCTCCTTAATTCTCATGTATGATTTGGGCTAATAGGCCGAGAAAATGCTACATTTCAGGTAGCGAAAAGACTCATATATGACCATATAGAAATGCATATCTTAAAACCTTAGAATTTTGAAAAATGGTACACATGAAGATTGCTAGTCCCACATATATTCCATTGGATTATATTCATGAATAAATGGATTCATGCAGGAGTTTATCTTAGAAGGGCATAAAGATAGATTTTCCGAGAGAACCCACTACACATGATGGAGGGTGGACCTTTGATTAATCTTTTCATCATTATGCTGTTATGATGATTTATTTCGTCATTTCATATGGTGAAATTGTATTGGGCTAGTAACTTCTGGTTACTCATATTTGACTTCATGTGATTTATTTTGTGTAATATATTTTAGTTTGCAAAACCATTGAATTTTGAATATGGTCTTCAAGCCATATTGTCATATGCAAATTTCGAGAAATTCAATATCATCTTTCTTTGTCATCAATCCAATGTGATGGCTGTTTATCCAAAATAGACTTGAGCTTTAGTAACACTCCCGAGGATATACTAAAATATGAGGCCTTATTGGTTATAAAGTTTGATATTTGCGGGTATGATGCCGATGCTATTCCAAAGCATTTACTATGTTACTAACATGTGAATTAGTATTTATAGTGTATCTCTTGGGACAACTGATAAAAATGTTTCTTATGTTTTGTTATAGTGTTAGTTGTGTTTTTGTATACTTGACATTTGTCACCCATATTTGTGATAGTTTACTAGGTGCTTTATTTCCCCGTTACAGACCTCCCCCTTAGTGACTGATTCATGTTATGTCAGTTTGAGCCACTGAATTTTCCACACAAATAGGTGCTAAAAAATAGGCACATTCGCTTCTGGGAATGACTAGCACTGGTTGATCAGATTGAGTGGTATTTAAGTAAGAGCTTGTAATTTTGCTTTACAATTTAGAAGACGTGATATGGCTTCCGAGTAATTTGTGAAAACATATACTCTGTATTATTGTGACAGAGCATTTGATGAGTGTGAGACATTAAAGAAATACGTCTTTGTTGAAAAGTTCGTCGTCCTCCTAAAAGCTCGACACAACTCATTATTATAAAAATAAAAATCTAAGACAGTTTAGGAGTAAACCCTTATTTTTTGTTACTTCTAAACTTAAAACGTCATGCTGATAACGTGTGATAAAACAAGAGAGAAATAGAGAGAAACTCATACCATCATCTGACGTATACATCGTATATATATACTAGTACAATAGAACCCTAAAAGCCTAAAGCCCATAAACATTAGATTGGGCCATAAAATGTTTGCATTCATAACACTGGGTAAATAATTAAATATAATGTGAAATTATTGAACTTCGATATGGCCAATATTGTTTTTGTTGCTATGTTTATCTTTCACCCCAAAATGATATAAGTACATAATAAGGCATAAAATTAGGCCTGTAAAAAAATCTTTTAAAGAAGGCAATACAGAGGCAATAAAGGGCTAATAACAACCGAGAATAGTTTCCTCCAATACTCCCTCTCACGTTGGAGTATGCGGGTCACAAATGTCCAACTTGCCATGTAGCGATTGCAGTTGTCGAGACCCCAATGGCTTCGGGAATAAGTCCGCGATCTGAGATTACGTGTCAATATGTAAAGGTTCCACTTCTCTTGATTCAACATTCTCCTTTACGAAGTAACAATCCATCTCCACGTGCTTTGTTCGTTCATGAAACACCAGGTTATGGGCTATGTGTTTGACAACCCTATTGTCGCAAAATAACTGGGTTGGATTATCTTGTTCGACACCAAGATCATTTAAAGGCCATCATAACCAGAGAATTTCACTAACAGTGACCGCCATGGCCCGATATTCAGCTTCCGCCGAAGAGCGGGGTACAACTGATTGTTTCTTTGACTTCCATGAGATGGGCGCCCCACCTAGAAGTAAGAGATAACCAGTTCTTGACCGTCTTGTATCCCGACAACCGAGCCAATCCGAGTCGGTATAACCTACGAGGTTGATTCCACCTTCTTTGGAGAGGAGAATTATGTTGGAAATTTGTGAAAATAGCACTTTTCACAAATATAGGAAAATGATTTTTTTTTCCTATTTTGGACTAGAAATAAAAATAAGAAAATGAGCGGGTGGGTTTTATATATTTATTTGTGGGTTTGTGTTCTATGTTGGAAGAGCTTCGCAATGAACTAAATCACGTCCAAAACGAAGCTAAGATGAATGAGATATAAATGCTCAAAGTTTGGTGTTTGAAACATTGAATGTTGAAAAAAGTGGGAAACTGGCACCTTGCTTCCATCCTTATTGTTTCATGGAAGCACACACTAAGTGTACTCACATGAGCGTGCAGACCTGCGCGCGCAAGGGCGCGCGCACTAGTGTGTCTTGTGCGCGCGCATGGGCTTCCAGCAATTAATGCCGGTGCTTTTACATTTCAACATTTGAAACTGACGAGTCAATGGTTTTGACTGAGAATTAAATGACGAATTAAAGTGCATTGAAGACGTTTAATGTAGTTTAATTCTCCCCCTTAATTCATTTTTTTTAGTTTCGTCTTCAAACCTGCAGTATAAATAGGAGATCCCTGCTGCAGAACCACACACCGAAAATTCACAGCAAACAATCTTCTCTCCTCTGAATTATCTCTTCCTCTTCTTCAAGCATTCAAGGTACACCTTCAGGTTGGAGTCAAGACCAGCAGTGCAACTGCTCACATTGTTGTATCCTGGAAACAAATGAGTTCTCCTGAGAGACTCGAAATTTGTTTTTAAGGGACCCGTGTCTAACACGACCCTCAGCGAAGAACTTCTTTATTTTTCTATAATTTTGTTCTTGTTTCTTTTATTTCAGTTTTAATATGTAGTGTTATTACTGCTTTCTCATTTCAAGTTGTAATACAAGTTAATAAAAGAATTTTCTTTATTTTTTGCACCAACGGATTCCTACAGATTCCTTGTCCTGGTGTACCTTTCAAATACCTTAATACCCTTATTGCCGCCTCCATGTGGTTTGCTCGCGGGTCACTGACAAATTGGCTAAGAACATTGACTAGATAGGTGATGTCTGGCCTAGTTGCTTGAAGATACAAAAGTCTACCCACAAGTCTGCGATATTAGCTAGCATCAGCTCGAACTTCTTCATATCTTCTTCCAAGCTTGACGTTTTGTTCCATGGGGAATGCACTTGGCCGAAAACCCATCATTCCACTGTCTTTGAGAATGTCAAGGACATATTTTCGTTGATTCAAAACTAGTCCTTTCCGAGTTCGTGTTACTTCTATCCCCAAGAAATACTTTAAAGGCCCGAGGTTCTTGATGCTGAATTCCTCATCGAGGAAAGATGTGGTTTCTTTGATTTTTTTTACGTCAATCCCCGTGAGAATCACGTCATCTACGTATATAAGGGCCGCAACGAACGATTCTTTGGTCTTGAAAGTGAATAAGGAGTGATCGGCTCGAGATTGTTGAAAGCCGATCTATTGTAGAGTTGTGGTAAACTTTTGGTACCAATTCCTCGATACTTGTTTCAAA
Source organism: Helianthus tuberosus (assembly GCA_030545235.1). Taxonomy (NCBI): domain Eukaryota; kingdom Viridiplantae; phylum Streptophyta; class Magnoliopsida; order Asterales; family Asteraceae; genus Helianthus; species Helianthus tuberosus. The sequence continues at coordinate 210,018,647 of CM060411.1, read as the reverse complement.
CCATAGAGCGATCTTTTGAGCCTGCACACTTTGTCTTCTCTTCCCTCCTTGAACCCTTGCGGTATTTTCATGTATATTTCCTTGTCCAGCTCTCTGTGTAAAAAGGCATTGTTCACGTCGAGTTGGTTGATCACCCAATCCCTTTTTGTAGCCACCGTGAGTAGAGTTCGAACGGTAACAAGCTTAGCGACTGGTGCGAAGGTGTCATGAAAATCGACTCCCTCCATCTGTGTGAATCCCTTTGCAACCAATCTTGCCTTATAACTTTCTACTTCCCCATTTAGTTTATACTTTAGTTTGTACACCCATTTTGATCCTATGGCATGTTTTCCTTTTGGCAAGTCCTCAAGGGTCCATGTGCCATTTCGTTCAAGTGCTTGAATATCCTGCTTCATGGCCTCTCTCCAGTTTGAATCCTGCACTGCTTCGTTAAACGTCTTCGGCTCATCATTGGAACTGATGGCCGCTAAGAAAGCTTTGTGTGTGTTAGAGAACTTATCATAAGATATAAAATTAGTGATTGAGTGTACCGTGGAGGAGTTTTGATTTGAGACGGGTGGATCTTGATCTATGGATGGTGGGAGACGGACTATGTAATTTTTTAGATGCGCGGGTCATGATCTATTTCTCTTTTCCATCGTTGGCACTAGTGCTGGTCCATGATTTTCTTCTTCATGATTATCAGTTTGGCCTACCTTATTTGCCATGATGTCCTCTATTTCTTCATTATGAAAATGGCCCCCTTCGTGATCTTGCATGGGGATATTCTCCTCATGCAAATGTGCATGGATTTCTCCTTGCTCATTAGTGCGTGGTTCATCATGTATGGGATGATACCATGGAGGTAAGACAATAATTTCTGGCTCATTTTCTTCAAAACGAGCATTCACTTTGTCATGTGGAAAAATATTTTCCAAGAATTTTACGTCCCTCGAAACTACAAGTTTGTTATTTTTGATGTCTAGGACTTTGTACCCTTTTGTTTCGAATGGGTATCCTAAAAATATGCCCGGCCTCCCTCTTACTTCAAACTTGTCACCCTTTGTTTCTGTGCTCTAATAGTAGGTGAGGCAACCAAAAACCCTCATATGATCATACTTGGGCTTCCGGTTAAAGACTATTTCATAATGGGTTTTGTTACCGATGACTTTGGAAGGCAACTTATTTATGATGTAAGCTGCTGTGAGGATGCACTCCACCCCGTTTTGTTGCGGGATGTGCGGACAAGTGGTTTCCAATATTATTCCTTCTTGATTGTAAAAAAAAAGTCATTCGATTTGATGTGAACTCCCCCCAATGTTGCAGCGGATTCTTTTTACGTTCCTATTGAATTGAGTCTTGACCATTTTGTGAAAATTAACAAGACAATCACTAGCATCTGACTTGTGTTTTAAAAGATATATCCAAACTAATCGACTAAAATCGTCGACTATGGTCAAAATATATTTTGCTCATGTTAAGGAAGGTGTTTGGTACTTTCCCCATATATCACAATGCAAAAGCTCAAAACATTCTTTCATTTTAATGGAACTATCAATAAAAGGAAGTCTAGCAAATTTTGCTTTCACACACGAATCACAGATGTCATCATTTGTCTTTGAAGAAATAAAATTAAAATAAGAGAGTTTACTACGGGACGCATGTCCCAGACGTTGGTGCCAAAGATCACGTCCCACCATCATTGCCATCCTCTCGCTTCCCACCATCCGCATCCGATATAGGCCTTTCTCGCACCTACCCGTCCCAATCAATCTCCTTGGACTCAAGTCCTGCATGAAAAAAAATCCGGGAAAAATGTTATGGCACATCTGAGGTCTTTGGTCAATCGGCTAACATATAGTAAGTTGCAAGTGAATTCAGGAATATATAAGACGTTGCAAATCTTTGACCCATCTGGTAGGGTGCTTGACCCCCTTCCCTTAACAGGTACTGAAAAGCCATTAGGAATAAGTACAGGGGCTTCTATTTTTTTTCTTTCTAAATCACCATGAAGTGTTAAGGCATTGGTTATGTACTCGGTACAACCCGAGTCCACAATCCAATTGGTACCTTCATCGAATATACCTGCCATGATTGCTATAGGCTGTGGAACCTCAACATTGCCTATACCTTTCCCGCTGAGCATGTGCATGAACTGTTTGTATTGTTCATTGCTCAAACCATGAATGGGGCTTGTCTTGTTTTGAATCGGCTCATTTGCTGTCGCACCTGTCTCAACATGACCGGCCTTAGGCTTTCCCTTTTCTCCTTTGCCTTTCCTACGCAACCATTCCAGGTACCCAATCAGCTTGAAAGACCTGTCACGGTTATACCCGTTTTTATCATAAAAATTACAATGTTCCACTTCGTCATATGCTGTCTTGTTGGTTTTAGATGTAATTCCTTACGGATCTCTTCTGCAGTTTTAACATATTTTACGCTAACCTTGATTTCCTTTTCCATGGCCGTGGTCAGCAAACCCCTTAGCATGGCGTCTCAACGAAGCCACAACATGTAATCGCCATGTGCTTCTGCTGGTTTCGGTATGGTTCCATTGACAAAACCTATCTTGTTCTTTGCAAACAAGAAGGTTTCCATCTCCTGAACCCAATCAATGTAGTTAATATCGTTTAAAGGCTCATTCACGTGCATCTGCCTGGGGTAATCAGACGGGTGTAGATAATAAGGCGAGGTGTGATCGTTCCCAGCGCTGCTGGTGTTCTTCGAGCTGTCTTCTTTGTCTTCGGCCATGTAGATAGTCGCCAAGAATAATTTGGTTTGGTGGGTTTTTTTTAAGGAATAGGCCCTCATGCCATATTGAATTTCGATATCGCCAATATTGTTTTCATTGATCTGTTTATTTTTCATCCCGAGTTAGGATTCTGTAAAAAAGGCCCAAAGTGTGAGAAAGGTAAGAAAGAATCTCAGCCATTAGATCTTTTGATCTAATGGTGATCTAATGGTTGAGATCAACAGGGACCAAAATGTAAAATATTTTTATTAATTTGGATTGAATTGAAATATCTAGGGGCAATTGTGTCTTTTTATCTTCATTTTGTAAATCAAAATCCCTACAATTTCGTTCTCTCTCTATCATACGTTCCTAATTTTTCTCTTTCTCTCTCTTTCTTCTTCCATATTCAGAACAGAATCCCTGCAAACAGAAAACGTAAACATCAATCGGAAGTGGACCGGCAGTGGTGGTCGACGACGGCGGTGGCGGACCGGCAGTGGTTGGGTTCGACGACGCGCAGGTGGTTGGGTTCAACGACGGCGGCGGTTGGGAACCATGAGATTTTACTGTCGGGTGGTTGTGTTCGACGACGGCGGTGGTGGACCGGCAGTGGTGGTGCCGGCAGCGGAGAAGAAGATGATACAGAGATGTAAGGATTATTGAATGGTGTTATTTTTCTTTTCATTAATGGTGTTATTTTCCTTTGTTAATGGTGTTTTTTCTTTTCTGAATGGTGCTATTTTTCTTTTCTTAATGGTGTTTTTTTCTTTTCTGAATTGTGTTTTTTTTTTCTTTTTCTGAATGGTGTTATATTTTTTTACTGAATGGTGTTATATTCTTGTACTGAATGGTGTTTATTTTATTTACTGTTGAATGGTGTTTTTTTGTGCTGAATGGTGTTATTTTTGTGCTGAATGATGTTATTTTTTGTGTGAATGGTGTTTTTTTGTGCTGAATGGTGTTATATTTTGTGCTGAATGATGTTCTTTTTGTGTGAATGGTGTTTTTTTTTGTGCTGAATGGTGTTATGTTTGTGCTGAATGATGTTATTTTTGTGTGAATGGTGTTTTTTTTTGTGTGCTGAATGGTGTTATATTTGTGCTGAATGGTGTTATATTTTCTGAATGGTGTTATATTTATGGACGGTTATAAGTCCTTAAATCAAGGATTTTCTCTCTCCAAATCCTTAAATCAATGATTACCATATTTGAATTTGTTAATGCATTTACAATTATACCCTTTTCAATTAATTTAGATCTAATGGTTGCGATACTTTCTTACATTTCTCACACTTTTGGTCTTTTTTACAAGAGTAAACTGCCATTTTGGTCCTTGTGGTTTGGCCAGTTTTGTCATTTTAGTCCAAATCTCAAACTTATTACATCTGGGTCCCTGTGGTTTGCATTTTGTTGCCATTTTAGTCCAAAATCCAAAAACCCTATTTTTTGACTGTTGCAACCTCCTATTTTGTCTTTTAGTTCAGGGGCATTTTGGTCATTTTGCTTTTCATTTAACATTTTCTTAATTCAAAAATTAATATATATATATATATATATATATATATATATATATATATTAATATACACACATAAGCAGTTCATCATCCCCAACATAAATCAGTCTACTCTCTCTCTCTTCTCTCTCTCTATATAGCACCACCACCGCCACCACAACCACTGAGACTCCTACACTCCCTCTCCCTCTCTCGATTACACTCAAACTAGAAAACACAGGGACTTCATCCTCTTCACATGATAAAAAACCCCAGACCAAACATCCTCTTCACATGTATAACCCTCGATCTCTCTCTCTCACTAAAACAACACAGATACACACACACACTCTCTCTCTCAGTTCTCCCTCTCTCTCTACACAGCGGTGGTGGACGGACGACGAAGACCTGTATCTCTCCTCCATCCTTCTTTCTTTTCAGATCTGTAAATAGGGGGTGGTGCACGACGGCAGTGGAGGTGGTTATGGTGTGGCTCGGGTTTGGGTTTGCTTTGAGTTTGGTGAATTTGGGGATTTTGGGTGTTTTATGAAGTGTCTAGTGAATATTTGGGGATTTTATGTTTTTGTAATGAGATGGTTAAAGCTGGATTTTCAGCTTCAGAACAGGCTCTGTTAAGATTAATTGATGGGTTTGTTATAAATCATAAGTTAGATGAAGCTTTGAGGGTGTTTTCTGTACTTAGTTTGAATGGTTATAAGCCCTCGGTTTCGTTAGTTAATCGCGTGTTAGGTGTGCTTGTGGAGGAAAAGAAGGGGATTAAGGATGTTTTGTTTGTGTATAAGGAGATGGTGAAAGCGGGTATTTGTCCAAATACGGAGACGTTGAATTGGGTAATGCAGGCTTTGTTTGATGTTGATTGGGTTGATTCGGCATTGGATCAGTATCAACGGATGGAGAAAAAATGGTGCTGTGCGAATAGCCGGACATATAAGATTGTGGTGAGTGGGCTTATTGGTAAGAATCGGTTGGATCAAGCTCTTGTTGTTTTGAGTGATGTTTTTGAAAGTGGGTGTGTTCTGGTGGAGGTCCGAACAATCTCAGATCCGTCATCGGAGTTCCTTTCTCAGATCCACACATCTTTCTTCCCCAAATCTCAGATCCGTCATCGGAGTTCCTTTCTCTCTCCTCTCTCTCTCTGATCTCCTGAACATACATGTGGTGAGAAGGGGGAGGAGGTGGCGGTGGTGGTGGTGCTATAGAGAGAGAGAAGAGAGAGATGGAGGAGGTGGCGACGGTGGTGGTGCTATAGAGAGAGAGAGAGAAGAGAGAGAGAGAGAGAGCTTGATCGAGGAATTAAACAGACAATTAATATACACACATACATATACAACAAATGAAATTTAGAAAATGACCAAAATACCCCTGAACTAAAAGACAAAATAAGAGGTTGCAACAGTAAAAAAAATAAGGTTTTTGGATTTTGGACTAAAATGACAACAAAATGCAAACCATAGGGACCCAGATGTAATAAGTTTGAGATTTAGACTAAAATGGCAAAACTGGCCAAACCACAGAGACCAAAATGGCAGTTTACTCTTTTTACAATAACTCCACCCTTTCATCCCAAATAGATATAATTACATAATAAGGCATAAAATTAGGCCTGGAAAAAAGCTTTTAAGAAGGCAATACAGAGGCAATAAAGGGCTAATAACAACCGAGAATAGTTTCCTCCAATAAAAATTTGTTGTAAGTTTCCTGTGTAGTTAATGCTAACCCATTTAGAGACAGAATGTTTTTGTAGCATCACATATGTACTCATCCTAAATTAGTCGTTAATGTTGTTATATTAAGGTAAACTTTCTATGGGGTTTCAGACATTGCACCATGGATCAAGATTTGAGATTGGAATTCCCTAAAGAACTTAGAGTTGTGGTCCATTGATGTCATTCTGTCATTGTGTCATCATTCGCATGGAGAAGCTCACCTTCTACTCTGTTTTCTCCTTTCTATTTATTCCAGGTTAAGATTACACAAATTCTTCGACCGACCACATATTTACCTAACCACTAGAACAAATAAATGTAGAGAAAATGTTTTACTAGAGTAACATCAGCTAGTATATATATTACTGTTAGACATGTGTAGTGGTTAACACTCCACCATCGTTGGTCGTTTTACGCCATGTGGCAGCCCAGTCAACAATTGGGTATTATGGGGCGTTTTCTAAAATGGGTGTAGTGGGGATGTGGGGCATTATGTTAAATGAGATGTAAGACCATATGTAATGGGGCTTTATAAGGGCGTGAAAGATTTGATAATGCCCTTACACCATTACTCATAGGCATTATAGGGGCATGAAGAGTGAGGGGCATTTCTAGAATAATGTCCAATAAGAAGGAAAAATAAGGAAACTAATAAATAAAAGGGCATTATGAAGTCTTAACCATTACATGAAACATTATGATGGTGATGTGGCAAAAAATTCCCCTTAAGGGGCATTAACCATTACCCATGGTCTAATATAATTAAATAAAACAAAAACCATCAAAAAATCTTATTGGACAAAGAATATGAAGATGAAGGGTGATTGGACAAAGAAATGGAAGCAAGGCGTGGAATACACAACGCTCCAAACAAAATTTCGCAAAAAAAGCCCACGGGGGCCGCTGAAGGGGCGTGCTTGGGCGTGATTCATCAAAAAAACGCCCATTATGTATCCACTATGCATGGTCTTAGGCATAATAAACTCGTAAAAAGATCGACCTAATTCAATTCTATTCTGAAAAATGCAAATTGTCAAGAGTTGACTCTATATAATTAATGATTAGATTTAATTCAAATTTGATAATTTCCATTTGGCCTCACAAGCTATTGTTATTATTTTCTCTAATTACTTAGAGTTTCTATTATATACATTATATAATTTAATGTAGAGATCTGTTTATTTGAGATAAGAAAAAAAAACTCAAAACAAATATTAACAGGTACAAAAGTCTAGCTTACAACAACAAAATATCGTTACATTGGTCATATATAGTGCATTCATCAAAAATAAAACAAATATAACTTTGTGTACCAAGCTACTCAAACTTATCTTAAAGTTCAAGTCTACAACGAGTATACATATGGTTGAATAGATTATGTACGCTTAAATTAACTTTTTATCATTTAAAATAGCTGTTCTGTAATTTTGTGAACTTGTTTGTAAAAATATATTTTGATAAAAAGAAAATATAGAGATGAGTCTTTCAATAAAAGTCTCAACACCCGAAGTTTCACAAACAGTTATGTCAACACCAATTAAAAAATCTTTATCGAATATGATCATGGAGTTTTGTTTAATGTGAACACCAATTAAAAAATCTTTATCAAATATGATCGTGGAGTTTTGTTTAATATGAACACCAATTAAAAAATCTTTATCAAATATGATCATGGAGTTTAAAATGGTGTAGTTGAAAAAATTATTTATGTTTTTTTAATGTCAACACCAATTAAAAAATCTTTATCAGATATGATCATGGAGTTTTTCTTTTTTTAAATGGTGTAGTTCAAAAAATTATTTATCTAAATGGCTACTTTGAAAAATATTTACTAAAATGAGTTTTTTCTTAAAACAAACTTTTTCTCACTTGTAATCTTATTGAGTAAAGTAATTTCTTTTCAAAAATATGTTATTTAACATGAATTACGGAAAAAAATATAACTCAAATAAAAAACAGGTCGTAAGACTTTGTAAAATTTATTTAAATGTTATTTAAAATATTCATTAATATTAATATTTCCTATAACTATTTTTTAAAAACGTTGTTTTTATTGTTTCTCATATATTTTTTTGAACTTACATAACAATATTTTTCATAAATGTTATTAGTCGTTTTAAAATGTCACAAATATCATTCAATTTAGGGGTGTTAAACGTGCTAAGTTTTTGACGAGAAACAGACTCAACCAAATAAAATTTTGACATAAAGCACATATCAATAAGTCAAATAAAAAACGGGTTATACTAAACCAAACTCATGACTTTTACTTTAGGTTTGTGTCTTATCACATATTCAAACCCTTATCTTTCATGTTTTAACTTTTTTTTAATTTTTAATACTTTACATAATAAAAATAAATCATCTTAATTTTTAAAAAATATAAATATGATATCCTTACTAAAATGATGTTCTTAAGAATATTAAATTAAATCAATCATTTGTAACTCATATTATTTGATCATGCTAATTCATTGTCTTGGAAAGTACATATTCTAAAGTATTTAAAAATTATTTAAAAGTCAGATATAATATTTTGTTTTAAATTTGTTAAAAAACGTATTTGTAAGAAAACTAATAGAATATTTATGAAAGAATATAAACTTTTATATTGAAAAAACGCTTTAAAAAAGCAAAAGAAAACGTTAATATTAAAAAGAATTTAAAAACCTTTTCATAAATTTTCATGATCCAACCGTACGTTTTTAGTTTATTTAGAAACTTATTTTTTTAACTCTTGTTAAGGAACATTGTTTTTAATGGAAATTACTTTACCCAATAAGATTAGGGGGCTGTTTGGCTAAGCTTTTCAAAACTACTTATTTGCTTATTTGCTTTCTGAAAAGCAAATAAGCAAATAAGTAGTTTTGAAAAGCTCCATTTTAAAGCTTTTCAAAACTACTTATTTGCTTATTTGCTTTTCAGAAAAGCAAATAAGTAAATAAGTAGTTTTGAAAAGCTTAGCCAAACAAGCCCTAGGAGTGAAAAAAATAAGTTTTATAAAATACTAATTTTGGTAAATACTTTTCAAAATACCTATTTAGGTAAATAATTTTTCAAACTATATGGAAAAACTCCTCACAACTTGCAATAACATATGACCATTAGTCTCTTCCAATGCGCTCTTAGTTTATTCTAACAAAACAAGTGGACTTGGAAGATGTATGTATAGCTATATGGGTAGCTCATGCGTATAAATAATGCATGTGTTGGGGCTACCTACAACATCTCTTCCTCACTACCTCGTTCTTTTAACTAGGATAAAACAAAAAATGGTATACTAATCTTTCTCCATAAACTATGAATGTTAGGCTAGGTATTTTATTGCCATTTCTGTTTTCACAGCTAAGGAATTCACTTTATAATGCAGGCTGACCAGGGGGTACGTGTTGGACCATGGGGTGGCAGTGGTGGGGGTCCATGGGAATTCATACCTCATGGCAGGATTAGCCAGATCGGTATCCGTAGCGGATCTGTTGTTGATGCCATCTACTTTGTCTTTACAGATCCAAGTGGTAACAACTACCGGAGTCTTCACTTTGGCGGTCCTGGTGGCTTTCTTCATGAGGTGATCAGCTAATTAATTTGATTTGTGTATATATACATGAAACATAGTGCTATGTTTCTGAGTTATTTCAACAAATAGCATGCTTATATAATGTGTATATATATTCAGATTCCCTTGCCCATCGGTGAGGAGATCATCAGGATTAGTGGAAGATACGGAGTTTTCGATGGCACCACCGTGATTACATCATTGACTATTAAGACCAACAGAAATACCTATGGCCAATATGGCACAGATGGGGGGACTGATTTCTCCTTGCCTATAACTAAAGGCAGGATTATTGGATTCTATGGGATGCATGGTAGTTTACTCGACAATATTGGTGTCATACTTTGTCCCTAGAAGCTAAGCTGTACGCAGCTAATTACTTAAGGTTTACTTGAGCTGTAGCTTCAATATATATTCGGTTTTATTTGGCGTGTCCTCAACATACGAGGATACAATAAGTGTCCATGTTCTAATTGTAATAAGCACACCAGTCGTGCACGTGCTGTATAATTAATGTATACTCGCAAAAGTTTAAAAAAGTTTGTTCATTATGTTGAATCCCTAAGATATGAAGAGATGATAGAGACTCGTCTACGTCCAAGTCTTCACCGTGTGGTTCTCTACAAAAAATAACACTGTTAGCCTCGCCACGGAAGACCACAGAAGGGGGATCTGTGACCAAGCTCCGACGTGAGAATAAGAAATCTTACGGGGACAATAAATGTGATTCCAACACAATAAATTAATTGGAATCGGTGGTGTGGATCTGAGGATTGAATGTTTGTATTCAATAAGGTTGAGAGAATGATTTCTTAGGGGACGTTTGGTTCACGGAATGATTTGGAATTGGAATTGGAATTTGTATAGGAATTAGAATTTGAAGGAATTGGATTTGGAATTTAAACATTCCAATTGTAATTGGAAATTGTTGGAATTGGAATCTTAATTCCATTTTTGTTGTGTTTGGTTGTCAAATGAGTTGGAATCCATCACCCCGGCACCCACAACCACCAGTTCGGGTCGAAACGGTTCGGATCGAAGCGGTTCGATTCGAAACGGTTTGCGTCGAAACGGTTCGATTCGAAACGGTACTGGTCGAAACGGCACCGGTCGAAACGGTACGATTCGTAACAGTTCAGGTCGAAACGGTTCGCATCGAAACGGTTCGATTCGAAACGGTACGGGTCGAAACAGTACGGGTCAAAACGGTACAGGTTGAAACGGTACGGGTTGAAACGGTTTGGTTCGAAACGGTACTGGTCGAAACGGTACAGGTCGAAAGGTTCGATTCGAAACGGTACGGGTCGAAACGGTACCCTCGAAACGGTTCGATTCGAAATGGTACGGGTCAAAACAGTTCGCGTCAAAACGTTACGGGTCGAAACTGTTCGCGTCGAAACGATACGAGTCGAAACTGTTCGCGTTGAAACGGTACGGGTTGAAACGGTGTGGGTCGAAACGGATGAAGATTCAAATGAATGTACTTTAATTCCTTCACATATAGGAAGGATTTTGAATTCCTTTAGTTAAAGGAATTTGAAGGAATTCATGCCTAATTCCAATTCCAATTCCATTGTCAACCAAACACATGAAGATTGGAATTGGGATTCCAATTCCATCAAATTATGTGAACCAAACATGTTAAGTGATGGAATTCAAATTCCAATTCCCTTAAATTCCATTGAATTCCTGCGAACCAAACGCCCCCTTAGTATTCAATGTGGATATTTAGGGTTTTTGAAGAGTTACCTTATCCTGATCTCTCCCCTGGCTTATATGGGGAGATTGACTTATCAAATCGAGCCCACCTCTGTCAAGGACCGGTGGTCAAACCGCTGGGCAAAAGGAATATCCGGGCATAGTGCAGGTTTCTATCTCCTTGGGATTTTATAAGATTTTATCATTAAATGACCTGCTCTTATACCTAAGCAAGGTATATTTCCCATCCGTGCATTAAATGCTAGAGAATAGTCACGTTGCTGGCCTTTATTCCGGATCACTAAGTTGGTATGCCGGTTTTCTACATGATGTCCTCTTTTAACTCAATCATTCATGCAGAGGTATTAAATCGATGATGAACTTGAGCCCAATTCCCATCCGGTTGTATTGGGCCTATAATTTAGCAACGATAGGAAGCTTAAATGAGGAGCCCAGGAATGGACATTCGTCGTCATGTCATCCGTAGTCCAGGCCCACTATATTTATGTGTGGGCCTGAACTGAGTTCCTCCCTTCAAGTGATGTCGTGGTTCCCTCCAATAAGCAGTTTCTTCTAGGGGTGTTCAGAAAAATCCGGATCCAAAACCGAATCTCAAATATCCTATATTTTCGGATATCCGAAAATCAGAAAATCCGAATTTTCGGATTCTGGTTCGGATATGAATTTTAAAAATTTTGGATAATTCGATTATCCGATATCTGAATTTTTTTTATAAATATATATAGTATATGAGCATTATATTTAGTTTGAAATATAGTAAAAATAGTAAATAATAGGATTCAGAGGTGGTTTTATAAATGTTTTTTGTTTTCAATATTAGAAATTTAGAAAATCGAATATAGGTTTAGTTTTTAATCTATGCACGAAACGTTTTTTATTTTTTTTTATAAATTCGGATATCCGTTTGGATCCGAATCCGTATCCGAAATTTCGGATACGGATTCGGATATTAATATTCACTATCTGAAATTTTAGGATATTCGAAAACTGGATAATTTGATCTTGAACACCCCTAGTTTCTTCAACGGCTCTCTCGTACATGTCATTCCAGAAGAATCCCGCATTCATCACTTTCACCACCACAGTTTTGGGTCACGAGTGCATGCCACATATTCACTCATGTATCTTTTGGATTACGTACACTACAAAAAAGCCATTTAGTGACATACAAAAAGTGCCATAAAAAAACAAAAAGGTGCCACTAAAGACCCTTGTAGGAATGGGTGGCACACAATAAAAGTGACGCTAGAAGCGCTGACGTTAAAGCCTTTTAGTGGCACTTTCTGGATGTGCCGCACAAAGTTTTTGGACTTTTAGTGGCACTTAAACTTTTGCCAAAATATAAAAAAAAACTTTTGTGGCACAATTTTTGTGCCTCTAAAAAGTAATTATAGTCACATATCTATACTAGTTTTAGTGGCACATTTTTTTTGCTACGATATAAAAACCTTTTATGGCACAAATATTGTGTTGGTGAAAACTGTTTCAATTTAAATATATCTATTATTTTTAGTGGCACATAATTTGCCATAAAATTACATTATTTACAATATAAAATATAAAATAAAAGATAAAATTGTAAATGTAAAATTCATAATATCATAACTTCAATAATAAGTTCGATTCAAAACATATTTCAAATGTTAGGAAAACATCGTGAATAATTAACATATTCCAAATTCCAATTATTTAAAACAAGAAGTCTAAAAGTTCTTTTGGGTGAAAATTCCATTATCATAAAACTTAGCTCCAAAGTTTCTCATGATATCTGTCCTGCGATCATCAACCATATAAACAAGTATTAGTATTGATTCAAAAAATTCTAAAAGTTCTTTAAACTCATTGTTCTTGATTCAAAAGAAAAACGTGTACAAAAATGGCCTGAACACCTAACAATTAGACCAAAAACAAACATATAATACCATTTATAGTTGAATCGAGTACCTAACAATTAGACAAAAACCAACATAATACCTTAATTGCAATGTCAACAAAACTTTAAGATCAATTGTTGGACCGGTTTTGACTCCGAAACGATTGCGAAACGAACGTGAAACGTGCGGAATCCGTACACGAACGCGACCTAAACACACATGACGTAATATAACGTGATTCTTTGATAAAATCTGAAATTGTACAATCACTTGAATCACTTAGAGACTTTCTCTCTCTAGTTTCTCTCTCTAGAACTAGAGCTCTTCAAATCTCTAAAATGGCAAAAGTTTCTAAACTAAACATAATCTCCCTATTTATAGGCCTTGACTATTAATGAGATTTCTCATTAATTACAATTATGCCACCTTGCCTTTTTTACTAGATATAACACTATAAAGACTCGTTTTCTTCTGTTTCTCGCTACGGCTCGGATTGACGAAGGCTATAGACATAAATGCACTAACAGACTCCCCCTTGGATATTGTCGTAGTCAATCTCGATCATTGAGTCAAACTCGTAGCGTCTTCTTTTTCTATCTCTCTCTTTGAATCTTCTTGAACAGAATCCCGATGGATCTGTCTTCAGCTTCAGCTTCTCCTTTCTGTAGACTCTTTTCTTCATCAGGCTCCCCCTTTCGTCAAGCTTCCGTGCTTTGGGATCGACACCTTGCTTTCCGTATACAAGCTCCCCCTTGCTTTGAGCTCGTCTTCAGACTCCCCCTTAGTCTCAGCTTCCGGGATCGTAATCTGGAATCTCATCTGCAATCACTCAAGCATTTATAAGTAACAACATTTCAAATTTCAGCTATCCAGGAATTGTAACCTGGCTTACTCAACATTCTAAACAAACAATTTTCATGAATTTGGCAGTTTCATCGAATCGAATCGGAAACTAGCTATATAACAGTATAAGCATCCAAATCCCCCACAGTTAATCATCCAAGTCCAAACTAATGACCTTGGAGATATCACAAACTGTTTTGAAATTTTTGATTTTAATTCAAGTTTCAATTTAATGAACTTGTTTTATTTTCAGAAACACAATCAGCTTACTTAGATTTTGAAACTCAGCACTCAGACATCAGTTGTCGAAAATAAAGCAGAATCAAAAATCTTTTTGTATTTTCTAAAAATATAAAGCAATAAAGAAATATGTACAAACATATTTTCAAACAATATTTTTGTTTGAATATGCGTCAGAGGATCATATCAGTTTTTTGACAAGTCACAAGTACCGTTGAGCTTAAAATCACATTATGCATTAAACAATTCACTTAGATTGTCGATATACTGATCCACTTAAATTTTCATTCAAACTTCAACTGATTCAGGATATGAATTAGGTGTCTTATGAACTTAGCTCATTCATGTGTCCCACCTCTTGAATATACTCCCGTATCCAGAATCCCAATAATCAGTCTTACAGGTGAGTATACTACAATGATATCTGTATATAAATTAGGTATGCGAGGGCCGAGGGATCTCAGGTCGATACTTCCATATACACAGAGAGATATCAGCTTCGACTTTAAGGTGTGTCCCCTTTAGAGGATCTTTTTGCTTACAACAGCAGCGACTATCAATTTTATTGTTTCATCAGCATGCTGAGGGTTTAATGCTATGTTTCAAGCATTGCAGAAAGTATTATCCAAGGACTAGGTCAGAACTACCGTTCAGCAGAAGTCCCGGAATAATACCCCAGACATCATTGAGTATAAAGACCTAGTATATCAGATAATGAGACCTTTCAAACGAGATTTCAGGGGTTACCTATATATCCAAGTAGTGTTCCCCACGAAATAAGCAAGTTTGAATTTAGGTTTATATCCCGAAAAAGTTTACTAAATGTATAAAAATCTACCGACACATCCACGGTGAGATCGTTTAACACATTTAAACTTTCCATTTCTTTAGCGTACTGTAACTGTCTACTGATGTACTATCATTTCCTCTTTTTACGCAAAACTCAAATTTCTGAATTTTATCATGTTTTTGGCTTTTTCAAATTTTCAAATGTTTTTGTATTTTCTAACAACATTACTCCCCCTAAAATGTAAAACCATATAAAGAAAATTTGACAACCAACACTGATAGCTTTGTCTCGCCATCCATTTTTTGCATCTCATGCTCTGTTTTGCAGAAAATATAACATACCCCCATGATATACAACACATTGATTTTTACAGTTTGAAACCCGTTTTTCAATCTGGTGAAAGTAATCATGTTTGTTCAGCCGTGAGGGTTTCGGCATATTCAATCAGAACTCCCCCTTACAACAAACTATTTTCCCATAATGATTTCAAAACACTTAAGTTTTTTGAATCAGAATGGTTTTTCCGGAAAAATTAGTTTGTTTACCCATCACTTGTGGGTTCGGGGTCATCTCATCACCTTGTTCTCTTTTAACCATTTTAAAAAATTTAACATTATTAGGACAAACACCACTAACACTTGTAGAAAATCAAGTACAACTTAATGTCCTTGATTAACCACTTGTAAGACGAAATATCACAGTTACCATCCTGTGAATTTCTCAAGAATGATGCCGATACCTGCTTCACACTTACCAACCTGGAAGCTCCGGCAAGTCAGGAATTCAACCAACAGATTTTGACACCCAAGCCTGACCAGCCTTAGGCGCATTTTGAGCTTTTCTCTTTTCTACATAAAATTCTTTTGCCCCTTTTACCTTTCCATCAGCCATCTTGCTAAAAATATGTTTAACATTGCTATTAAACATTTTTCCAGCATCAACACCTTTTGATTTTAGGTTTGCGGCTCGTAATGGTGGAAAGTTCTCATCATTCATTAATAGAACTGTCTCTTCCTTTTTTACCTCAACTTGTGGCTCATCTGATTTTGTGGAATCAGATTCATTGCCCGAACTTGGCTTGTCTGACTTTGATGAGCCAGATTCATCGCCAATCACTTTCTTTTTCCTTTTGTTTGTCCTCAGATTTGTATCTGAAGAATTCGATTTGCTTGGCTTTGCAGTCGAGTGAATCGATTCATCAGAACTTTTATTCGAACCACCCGGTGAACCTGAAGACAAAATCTTCTCCAAATACTCTCTCGCCTTCTTCCTCTTCTTCCTCAGTCTGTCTCTCTGCCCCTGTGAAAGCTTTACTTTCTTATCTTCCACTTTCTGTTCTTTGGGCTTGACAGTGACTGGTTTCTTTACCATTCTCTGAGATTCAACCCTTGATCTTCCCATCGATCTCCTTGGGCAATCTCTGGCAATGTGACCTTTGATCTGGCAGTTATAGCATCTTCTTGTTTCATAATTCCAATTCTGGCAGTTAACAGCAATGTGTCCTCTAATACCACAGGTATAGCACACTCTGTTATCATACCATTCACTTTTGTCAGTCCAAACCTTCAAATCATAACATTGTTTGGCTTGGTAATAATCATTTCTCCTCTTCAATGCTGGATTTGTCTTTTGAGCACTGTGGTCAAACCTGCACCACTTATTACCAACATTTTGTGAGTTTTCAATTTTAGATTTTTGTGATTTTTGATAATGATTGGATGACTTATCTGATGAGCTTTTATTTTCAATTTTAAAATTTTTCGAATTTTTAACTTTTTGTTTCTGCTCTACACTCTTCTTAACAGGTTTTTGTTTAGAACATTCACCTGTTTCAGTAGATTGCAAAACAGTATTTTTAAATTTTTCTTGTAAATCTAAAAATATTTTTCTTTTCTTTTCTTTTTCTATTTCTATTTCATCATCAGCTTTGTCATCACAATCTTCAATTTTGACTTTGTCAAAATTTGTGACTTTGTCAAAATTTGTGACTTTGTCACTTATTGGAACAACGTTGATTGGTTTTGGACACACATATGATGCAGAAGTCACAAAACTTTTCAACTTGTTTTCTAAATCAGCAATTTTCTTTCTATTACCTTCGGCTTCATGCTCAAGTCGAATGATTTTATCAAGATGAGAATTTATCGCACATTGTTTTTCGAGATTATTTTTACCAAAAACATCTCTCTCATCTTCTAAAATCTTTAATTGACTTTTGAAATCATTTTCTAATTTTTTAAAATTTTCATTTTCTAATGACAAACTCTCAACATTCTTCAAAAGTTTGTCATTTTCAGATTTCAATTTTTCGCAGTTCAAGTGCAATTCCAGAATCTGTTCATCATAAACTTTCTTCCCATCTTTCAAAGCTTTGTTTTCCAATGTCAAATTCTCCGCATCACTCAAGAATTTGGCATTGTCTGCTCCAAGTTTATCACATTTTGAACACTTTTCATTCATCTTTTCAACATCAGCTTCTTTCATTGTTTCCATCCTAAATTTTCCTGCACAAAAGAGTTTAACGAAATCAAAAGGATTCATATTTTCATCAATATAACATTTCCTTTTAATATCATATTTCAGAATACTCTTTGTTGCAAGACACACACGAATTCTATTATCAATTTCAGTAATAACATCCAATTCCAATTTTTGTAAATTCTTTTCCATTTCGGTCAAAATTTCCTTCTTTTTCTTATACTCCTTACGAAACTCTGCATTAACCTCATTAAAGAACTGTTTTGGATAAAGTTCTTGAAAAAAATCTTCCCTTTTTAGCTCAACCAAGAATTTATCCCATTTAGCAGGTAATGCATTTGCCAATTTCGATATCTGTTCATCATTTGATATTATAATATTCTTGTTTCTCAAACTGTCCATTAAAATTTTAAACCGTATTTCCAACTCATCCAACGTTTCATCCTTTTGACACATGAAATGTTCATAACTTCTTATCCAAACATCCACATCTACATTTCTGTAACTACTATCCACAGTTCTCATATACCAACTATTTAAACTTTCAAGATACTCATTTTCCTTCTCATCAAACATTTTAAATGTACCTGCAAAATCAATCAACACTTAGAAAAAAAAAATTCGAGATTTTTGAAAAACAGAACCACAAAAGTGAACCAATCTGTACACGTGACAGATAAGCGGACCAAACAGGTTCAGATAAGCGAACCAGAAAGTGTACTAATGAGCGAACCAGACAATGTCTGTTCGAGCGGACCAGACTTGTTCGTTCGAGCGGACCAGACTTGTTCGTTCGAGCGGACCAGACTTGTTCGTTCGAGCGGACCAGACTTGTTCGTTCGAGCGGACCAGACTTGTTCGTTCGAGCGGACCAGACTTGTTCGTTCGAGCGGACCAGACTTGTTCGGATGAGCAGACCAGGTATTGTCCGAATGAGCGGACCAGATATTACTTGTACGTTGGAGCGGACCAGAAATGCGAACCTGCAACTTTTACGCGAAATCGGACTGAAAATCTTCGATTTCTCCTAAACGGTTAGGAATTTGGATCTGAAACTTGGTAGGGTTATAGATCAGGTATATACGCACAACATATCAAAAAATCAGACGATTTGGACCATAAAAACCCGTTCAATTTGACGAATTTCAGTAAAAACGTGAAAAATATGAAAAAGATGAAGAAATAGATGAAATCCGATCTGAATCTGATGAAATCACGATCGGAAATGTGTGTTGGATCAGTGCAATCGAGCTCCTGCTCTGATACCACTTGTTGGACCGGTTTTGACTTCGAAACGATTGCGAAACGAACGTGAAACGTGCGGAATCCGTACACGAACGCGACCTAAACACACATGACGTAATATAACGTGATTCTTTGATAAAATCTGAAATTGTACAATCACTTGAATCACTTAGAGACTTTCTCTCTCTAGTTTCTCTCTCTAGAACTAGAGCTCTTCAAATCTCTAAAATGGCAAAAGTTTCTAAACTAAACATAATCTCCCTATTTATAGGCCTTGACTATTAATGAGATTTCTTATTAATTACAATTATGCCACCTTGCCTTTTTTACTAGATATAACACTATAAAGACTCGTTTTCTTCTGTTTCTCGCTACGGCTCAGATTGACGAAGGCTATAGACATAAATGGACTAACATCAATTGTCCAAACGACTTTCTTTCCCTGTAAAAAAAAAGTTTTGGCTAATCAATTTCATACCAATATTACAACAACATAATCATATTCATTTAATATTGCGAAATACTTATACTAAATATTTCAAAGGGAAAAAAGAAACAAACCTTCATACCTATGTAGCAGCCTATTACACTATCACCAACCAACTGCTGACACATGTATATTTTGCCACAAAACCTAATAAAACAACCCAATAATATATATAGTTAGGAAATACATTATGAGTAATCAAATGAAAACAAAGATTTGTAGTCGAAGAACTGGACTTAATCGCTCCAACTATGAAAGCTTTGTCGCTCGCATTTAGTTAATATTCATCTTTTAAACTATTTGATGTATAAAGAGGCATTTATGCATCTAAATCATTTATTTTTTTTCAATGATTTGCAACTGACAGAATAAATTATATACAGTCTCCATCCAAAACTATATTTAACTATTTTTTACTCAATTGTTAAAGTAAATGCATTATTTTCTTCAAATGACTGATATCGTTATGACCCGTTAGCCTGTTACCCCGCCTGACCGACCCGTTCATCATATACAACCATATACCATCATAAACTTTGTTCGGTTTCTGAAAAACCGACACACTGGAACAGAAAGAAATAAACAAAATCAGAGGACCGACTTACCTTGGTTCCTCGAATGTGGTCAAAGGTGAACGCATTATTGGGAACAACTCCAGCTCCGAGTACATACTGGGCCAGCGTTCACGCACCATCCGGCGCGTTAGCACATAGTGGGCAATCTAAAATAAAACTAAATGGAAAAAACATACCTTCAAGATTAGTGCAAGTATAACAGTATATCATCAAGAGATGTATACTTCAGTCCACATCTTTTTTAATTGCAAAGTTGGATTTTTATACAACAGCAAATCTTGTATATGTACCTCAAAATGTATTTTCCCCGTAAATCACACTAAAGAACAACCTTATATTGAAGGACGCAGGACGCTCAAGCGATGCTTAAGTAGCAACGCAGGTCGCCAGCTTAATCAGGCAGGTAGTAGTGTAGTAGCACACCCTTGATTGGGCCAGCCAAATTTACTTGTGTAAATCATGTTACAGAATTAGGACCCTTGTTGAAGTAGGCCCCAAAACAAGGGCTTTACTTGCTTTGGGCTAGAGCCAGCCCTAACCATCAAATATGTTATCTGATGGGGCCCACTTAGATATTATAAGATCCTTGCATTGTCATCTAGTGTGTCAGTTTTTCTTCCTCAAACCGCTGGTGCTTCCTTTCTTTCAACTAGGTTCTTAGGTTTTAATAGTTGATTTTATTACAAGCGGAATTAGATATTTAAATATCGATGAAAAAAAATTATGTCTCGATTGATTATTTAATCATTGTTTGAAACCTTATTTATCCATATTCGAAATTAGATATTTAGTTGCATTCTTTATTATGATTATGATGATTTTAAAACTAATAACTTTTATTATTAATAAACTAGGTTAAAACCCCGTGTATTACATGGGTTGCATAAATATAATTTTATA
Organism: Helianthus tuberosus; assembly: GCA_030545235.1. Classification (NCBI taxonomy): domain Eukaryota; kingdom Viridiplantae; phylum Streptophyta; class Magnoliopsida; order Asterales; family Asteraceae; genus Helianthus; species Helianthus tuberosus. The sequence continues at coordinate 209,998,008 of CM060411.1, read as the reverse complement.
TAATAAATAATAAAAAGATATATTTTTAAAAAAATTCGTATATTGCATGTGTTGAATAAAGTATAATGTTATATATTAATACAATCAGTCATGAAGATTTATCTTTTAAAAATGAACATTATAATATTTACTTATTATATCATTTTACGTTGTTTTTTTTATTTTGCATAAATGTAGTTTTATATAATAAATAATAAAAAAGATATATCTTTAAAAAAAACTCGTATATTGCACGTGTTTAATAAAATATAATGTCATATATTAACATATACAGTCGTTAAGATTTATCTTTTAAAAATGAACTTTAATGTACTATTTACTTATGATAATATTTTACTTTGTTAAATGTATTCTTAACTAATTTTTTGTTTAAAATTATTATTATTTAATATGATCATAATAAAAATAAACGTTTATATTCTTATATATATTTTTTTGTTTAAAATTATTATTATTATTATTATTATTATTAAATATGATTAAAATAAAAACAACTGTTTATCCTTCTCTAAATATTTATTCTTATCTAATATTTTTGTTTAAATTTATTATTATTATTTAATATGATAGATAAATAGGAAAATAAGGTGAAAAAGCACCAGGAAGTGACACTTGTCCAAAAAAGATTTTTATTTATTAGTATAGAAAGATACACAAGAAGCAAAGAATAATTAATTTGTAACACATCAAAAACAAAATTAATTAATATTAATACAGATTTTAAAGTATAAAAATGTAGATCTATAACCAATAATTTTATAATTGGTATTTAAATAATCAATATGAGATATATATATATATATATATAAACACACATTCATAATATATATATTTTTAGTTATTAGTCATGTAGGCTTAAAAAGTATAGACATTATAAAATGAAATATATTCCTTTATTGACAAATGTTCAAAGTAGAATCAGAACATACATCATCATTTCCATTAGTGTTCAAATAAATACGTATTAGACAATGTTTAGTAATATAAACAAACAATAGATGTATTTAAAATAAAGTTATTCATAGATATCAAAGTTGAAAAATGTCAAGCAAAAAATTTAAATAAACACTAACAAATAACTAATTCATGTCTTTATATTAAAAAATCAAAACGTCAAACAATGTTGATCCATTTAATGTTAATAGAATCTTTTATTTTAAATGTTTATTTTACTTATTGTGTCAAAATTTAGAAATTGTTATATAATACCCGTTTTTTTATTGAAAATTGTCTTGACATTAAAGAAATATTATCAGAATGAAATTCAAATTTTATGTAATTGAAATTAATTGACATAAATTATATCAAATTCTTTTAAATTTAATGATAAAAGAAATAAAAAATTATATCTTTTACTAACCTTCAAAAGTTCATTTAATTAATACAACTTTGATCATAACTACCAATATGATGTAAAAAAAGAAAATATTATTTCAGAGTAAAATAAAACAAAAATAACAATAAAAACGTTATTCGTCAACATGTATCAGGAATCAATAACATTACACATATATTGTTGTTCATTAAGAGATGTATATTTCGAAAATGAAAATCGACCAACTGGTTTTTCTATACGTATGTTATTTATTTATTATGAATTATGAATAAGTCATGAAAAATAAATATATGGTAAATGGTAACATCTGTGACAACTGGCACTTTCTGTTAATTTTCGTACAATTAAACAGTTATTCATATTATACAGCTATGTGTTTTGAACGTCAAAACTGCGTGATTACATGTCATACATCTAGAAATCTCGCAGAATACATTTTAGTGATGCATGTTATTCATTTTATTTGTCGCAACTCGAAACAGTTTAAGTGGCGCACCGAAACAACTAGTACACTTACCGTTTAGGCTAACAGTGCTGACACGGTTCCGATACTCAGCTAGACGACAGATTTAGGACTTAGATTTAAGTCGGGTAACAATGTTATACTAAATCCCAAGTGGGAAAAACAAGAGTTTATGTTAATACTTTCTGAAAATTATACAAGCGCTAAAAACTGTCCAAAACACACCATAAGTGACAATTTCAGCACATTTCAACGAGATTCAACATTTACTAGTTATTATAGTATCCAGAAATGATGTTAAACATCATCACCTACTTGAAAAACCTTGAAAGTATCATCTTGATACAAAAGTATATCATACCGTATAAATTACACAAGTAGGTATTTTAACGGATCGATAACGAAACGAACAACCGAACATAAACTAGACATAAAATATGAACTAGTTAACCATATTTTAATGTTACAAGCTAGTAAAGATCACTAAACACCTCATTACACATGAAAATCTCTAATACACTTAAACTCTTAACTAAACCTCTTGAATCCTAACCAAATTATCTAACTACCATTGAAACCCAACTAGACCCCCCCTCATCATATGGACGGACAAACATGGGGCCCACATGTCCCCATATTGTCTTCTAATGTTGGATGAGAAGTTGTTGGACAAAAGAGTTGTTTAGTGGATGTCTTATATGCATGATGTTATAACAAGACCTTAACCCAACATTTTCCCCATAACTTTCAAGCACCAAAAATTCAAATTATCTCTGTCGTCTTTTCTTCCTCACTCACGGCCACACCGCATCCAAATCACCTCCATCTTTTGATTAATTTACATGCAATCTAAGCTTATCCTAAGGTGTCTCAAGGCTAACTAAGCAGGTATCAAGGCTTGGAAGCTTAAGGACCTCTTCAAGGAGCTTTTATCCACCATCTTTGCATCATCTTCATCTTCTTGTTTTTCTTGTTACTTCCCTAGCCACAATTGCTAGTTGAGTCTCCTAATAAGGATGTACAAGTTAAACCTTCAAAAACCTTCACTTAAAAAAAAGAACACATGAACTAGTAACGTAATCTACAGAAGGCAAATATATTTTGAACTTGTTATGAAGATGTTGTTGATTATTTTGTTATATGGATGGTATCCATCATATGTGCACTTGCTAGAAGTATAAAGCTAACAAGTATACACATGGATCTTACAAAATCCATGATGAACATGTTGATGAACTTGTTACACATGAAAAATGGATTTGTTAAAGTAGTTAAAAATGATAGGGTTATGGTTATGTTTATGAACTCTTAAAAAGATGGATGAACAAAGCTTCCAAAATTTATTTTCTACAAAGTTTGCAAAATAAGAAAAGTAAGGTTATGTTTGAAGTGGATGAACATGTTAAAATGTAGTTTTAAAATACATGTTTTTCTAAACTTTCAAGTTCATCATGGCATGAAAAATGCATTTTATGCATATGTTTAGACTTGTAAAATTTATTGTGGATGAATTGATGAAATTTGAATACATTAACACATGTTTTAAACATGGGAAAACTCCTAAATCTAGGGGAAACTATGGCCAGATTTTTACTAATAAAATGTTCAAGGACGTTAAACATGGCTTTCCCCTATTTTTATACAAAAATATAAGTTAAGAAATAGAGTTTTCTTAAAAGATTAAAACAAGTATAAATATATATATATATATATATATATATATATATATATATAGGATTAGGATCATGAGTGAACAACTTTTTGAGAGTGAACTAAGTGAACTAATCTTGACCCTTGATCATTTTTTAGATTAAAAGGGTAAGATTGACATTAGCCAAATACTTTTAATTAGAATCCCTTAATTTTCTCCTCACTTAACTCTCTCTCTCTCTCTCTCTCTCATTTTTAATTATTTCTCTATTATTTTAATTATTAATTATAAGAGATTGAATGGCTAATTTTTTTTATATAAATTGTTATGTTCCTTTTAAAATTAAATATTAAACCTAATTAAATTGATTTTTAACATATGTGTATACAGGTTAGTATATACAAGACTTATACACTTGTGTATTATTACATCTTGTTTCCACGGGTCACTATAAACCAGATTTATACACTTGTGTATTATTCAAGTACGTATGTGTATACGGGTCGGTATATACCAACGTATACACTTGAGTATTATTCAAGTACATAGTGTATACATGTCGAAATATACCAGACTTATACACTTGTGTATTACTACATATTGTTTCCACTATATATCTTTTCATCAAACATTGATCTAATACATATATGTATAGAGAATGTAATTAAATATTTTTAATTGTGTTCTAGATGGAACAATATTTGATAATGTTTGTATTTTTTTTTTAAATTATGTAATATTAAGTTAGGTAATATGTGAGCGAAAAAAAATATAAAGAATGTAATTAAATATTCTTTTAATTGGAAAGAGAAACCAGGAGAGAGAAAAAATTAATTAATTAAATGAAGATAGAAATATACAATTATACCCTTGTGTCTATTAAATTACATGTAAGTTACAAAAGATAATTACAATCTTGCCACTAAAGAAAAAATCTAGATCTACAAAATCAATGGTCAGGATAAGTTCATTTTGTTCACAAATAAATCATTGTTCACTCATGAACCCTACCCTATATATATATATATATAGGGTTAGGATCGTGTGAGAAGCACTAGGCTAATTGAGAAACTTGAGAAACATTCTGGACCACACATTTTCCTTAAGCTTTTCGTAATATACACATATGTATAGTTTAAAATTGACGATATACACATGTGTATAATTCAATATTTGACAATATACATATATGTATATAGTTGATTTTAAACTATACATATGTGTATATTACGAAAAGCTTAGGGAAATGTGTGGTCGAGAATGCTTCTCAAGTTTCTCAAATAGGGTGGACTTCTCTTAGGATCCCTACCCTATATATATATATATATATATATATATATATATATATATATATATATATATATTAAGGGAAGAATATATATATTTAGTGGTCACCAAGAACTATGTGTTTATGTGTATATTAAGTGTATTATGTAGTAATATACACTAAATAACCTAAATACTCCCAAGGAGTATAAATATAAAATACACCTAAAATACAATGGAAAATACTCACGTATATTATACACATGATGATAAAAAATGGGAGTATGGACAAAAATATCAAAATATACATTTGTTTGTAAATGCGTGTTTGATTAATCTTGTTCTTGCATTTGTCTCATGTAAGATACAAATCTCATTATGAAGAATTATATAGAAGAATTCTTGAAAAATTATATTGCACTTCTGTTGAAGAAATCCCAAGAAACGGAACAGAAGAAATATGGAACAACATGTGTCCCGACGAGCTTTTTGATATCAAGTCGACACTTTTTGGATTATTTTTAAAATATTTTGGTTGGAAACTTTTAGATGATTTATATATTTTATTAATTAAAAATATTTTCTTATGATGTTTAATAGGATAATTTGGTTTTTAGTAAATTTTTAATTGGATAATTTGGATTTTTATTATGATGTTTTGTATTTTCTTTTATAAATTTTTATTATTAAGTAGAGTCATTCAGAGCTCTGACCAAACGGATACATTTCATTTAACACAAAATGGTTCAGATGGGTAAATTAGCCATTTTACACAGTCATTCAGATGTCCAACAAAACAACACTTATTGGCTCAGAGTGTAACACCCCGACCCAGAATAGGGCTGACGTGTCACAATATCAGAGGTATTCAGAAACATAAGGCATACTTTCATTTAGTTTTAAAGTTGGAAATACATTACATAAGTCAACTTGAACTCGAAGGTCAAACAAAATTTATTTAAAGTTCAAAGTTAACGGACAACATTTGATTTATCCTAAAGCACGACTTAGCATCTTCAGATAGCATCCTATGATTTTATTCCACTCTCTCCGTACCATTGATTTTAGGTCGACCATTCCTAGCTACCGTGAGAGCATTGATTGATGTTTATGATGGTAAGCTAACATTTCGCGTAAAGGATGATATGGTCACCTTTGATATCAATAGGTCGATGACTCATCCTAGAGAGAACGTCGATACTCTCTACTTCGTTGACACCATCATGTCACATGTGGGTCGTTGCTTGAGTAAGGTTTGTGGGCGTGATGCTTCAGACACGTAGGTTCTGGACACGTTTATCCCGGAGGTTGAGATGACTACTACATCATATGGGGAGTCCGAGAGTCATTCTGAGGTTTTTGAGGTAGTTGAGAGGAAGGAGCCTGAGGAGAGGCCATCTGTGGAGAGTCCCCCATCCCTGGAGCTGAAAGATTTGCCATCTCATCTGGATTATGCCTTTCTGGATGAGGGTTCTCAGTTACCTGTCATCATCTCTTCAGAGTTGACAGAGGAGGAGAAGACGAAGTTGATGGGTGTGCTTAAGGCACACAAGCAGGCGATCGCGTGGAAGCTCGTTGACATAAAGGGTATTAACCCTTCGTTTTGCACACATAAGATTCTGATGGAGGATGAGTTTAAGCCCGTAGTTCAGCCGCAACGTCGACTGAACCCAAACATGCATGATGTGGTAAAGAAGGTGGTGATAAAATTGTTAGATGCAGGCCTCATTTACCCAATCTTTGATTCTGCACGGGTTAGTCCAGTTCAGGTGGTGCCTAAGAAAGGAGGCATGACAGTGGTTCCGAATGAGAGGAACGGGTTGATTCCCACTAGGACTGTTACAGGCTGGAGAGTCTGCATCGACTTTCGCAGACTTAATGACGCCACGAGCAAAGACCACTTTCCTCTTCCTTTCATTGACCAGATGTTGGAGCGTCTATCAGGGCAGCAGTTCTACAGCTTCCTAGATGGCTTCTTAGGTTATTTCCAAATCCCCATTGCACCGGAGGATCAGGAGAAAACCACTTTTACATGCCCGTACGGTACCTTTGCTTATCGTCGTATGCCTTTCGGGTTATGTAATGCTCCAGCCAGATTTCAGCGTTGTATGGTGGCGATATTTCATGATATGATCAAGGAATCGGTGGAGGTATTTATGGATGATTTTTCTATTTTTGGGAGTTCCTTTGATCTTTGTTTGCGAAATCTTGATCGTATGTTGGCTCGATGTGAGGAGACAAATTTGATGCTGAACTGGGAGAAATGCCACTTCATGGTGAAGGACGGCATAGTTTTGGGTCATAAGATTTCACGGGCGGGTATTGAGGTCGATAGAGCTAAAATTGACGCGATTTCTAGACTTCCACCGCCAACTTCTATGAAGTCTATTCGTAGTTTTCTAGGCCACACGGGATTTTACCGACGGTTCATCCGTGATTTTTCTAAGATCGCGAGGCCTATGACCCGGTTGTTGGAGAAGGATGTTCCTTTTGATTTTTCTGAGGAGTGTGTGAGGGCGTTTGAGTTTCTTAAGGAGAAATTAGTGAGTGCGCCGATTCTTATTGCTCCCGATTGGAGTCTTCCTTTTGAGATTATGTGTGACGCGAGCGATTTCGCGGTTGGAGCTATTCTAGGACAGCGTAGAGAGAAGCGATTTCATCCGATTTACTACGCAAGCAAGACTCTGAATGATGCCCAGGAGCATTATATCACCACTGAGAAAGAACTCCTTGCAGTGGTCTTTGCTCTTGGTAAATTTCGTTCCTACCTGGTTCTTTCTAAAGTCGTCGTCTACACCGATCACGCGGAATTGAGGCATTTGTTTGAGAAGAAAGATGCGAAACCACGCTTGATTCGGTGGATCCTACTCTTGCAGGAGTTTGATCTTGAGATTCGGGATAAGAAGGGAGTCGAAAACGCTGCAGCAGATCATTTGTCTAGACTTGAGAATCTCGAGAGTGATGAGGATGAGATTGGCGATAGTTTTCCTCATGAGACTTTGATGGTTGTGAAACCTGAGGATGAGGGAATGCCTTGGTGTGCTAATATAGTGAATTATTTAAAGGAGAAGGTGTTACAGCCGGAGATGTCTTTCCATCAGAGGAGGAAGCTGATAGCGGACTCGAAGTACTACTTCTGGGATGATCCACATCTTTTTCGTATTGGAGTTGATCAGGTTGTGAGGAGATGTATTGCTGGAGAGGAGCGTATGCAGGTTCTCAAGCATTGTCATGAGGGGCCTACCGGAGGACATTATGGAGCTTCTTACACAGCGAGGAAGATGTTGGATTCTGGATTCTATTGGCCGACAGTGTTTTGAGATGGTTAGGAGCTGTGATGCTTGTCAGAGAGTAGGTAATATCTCATCCCGAAATGAGATGCCCCAAAATCCTATGCAGGTAGTGGAGGTTTTTGATATATGGGGTATTGATTTCATGGGTCCGTTCCCGATGTCTCGAGGGAACCGATACATCCTCGTTGCTATATATTATGTGTCAAAATGGGTGGAGGCTCAAGCCTTGCCTAAAAATGATGCGAGGGTTGTAGTGAGATTTTTGAAGAAATTGTTTGCTCGCTTTGGTACCCCAAGGGCGCTTATCAGTGATAGTGGTACCCACTTTTGTAATGCTCAGATGGAGAAGGCATTGAAACGCTATGGTGTCACTCAACGGCTTTCAACTGCCTATCATCCACAGACGAGTGGGCAACTGGAGAACACTAATCGGGGTATTAAGCGGATTTTGGAGAAACCTGTCGGACGGAATCGACTGGATTGGTCTGATAAGTTAGATGATGCATTATGGGCTTTCAGGACTGCATTTAAGACTCATATAGGTACTACACCTTTTAGGATGGTTTATGGGAAGGCTTTTCATCTACCGGTGGAGCTGGAACACCGCGTGTATTGGGCGTTAAGAGCAGTAAATCTGGATATGGATAGTGCAGGTAAACATCGGTTTCTTCAGTTGCATGAATTAGAGGTGTTAAGAGATGAGGCATATATGAGATCACTAGGCTATAAGGAGAAGATGAAGAGGTTGCATGATAGTAAGTTGAGAGAAAATAAGGAGTTTAAACCGGGAGACAAAGTCCTTCTTTTTAATTCTAGATTAAGATTGTTTCCGGGTAAACTTAGGTCTAGGTGGTCAGGACCGTACATAGTTGTTCAGGATTTTTCATATGGTACGGTTGAGTTGAAGAGTGGGGATGGTAAGACGTTTAAGGTGAATGGCCATCGTCTAAAGCACTATATTGAGGGACCAGGAGAAGATAGATTGGTGGAGGAGCTTGACCTCCCATTAGTTGGTGCTTGAGAGTGAGTTGAGAGCTTGTTTGTAGAGTTTGTACATTCTAGTTGCTAATTTGTTTTTAATTTTGTACATTTTAGTCTTGTTGAGTCGGTCTTTTATTTTGAGTCAGTTTTACGCCTGAGTTTGTTTTTTCTATCATGTGCAGGTTTCTTTGACCCACCCGTACTCAATCTCCATCCGGGTGGTGATTTTGGAGCTGTAATCTTTTTGTAAAGGCAACACAAGTGTACCAGTTTGTCAAAGATGATCGCGAATGGAATGCTTTACGATCATATTTGGTTGGAATGAAGACACGCACAGCTGGCACTGATTTTTATCCTAACCAGCTAAGTCTTTTCCAATTTTTGTGTATATTATTTTAGGTTTTTTTTCTTATTTGTTTTTAGTTAGTTTTCCATCCACATTGATGACAATGTGAGATTTAAGTGTGGGGATGGGAGACTACGTCTTTTAAGGTAGATTTGAGTCGAAAATTTTTTAAAAAAATAAATAAATAAAAAATTTGAAAATTTAAAAAAAAATGGAAAAAATAGAAAATGTTCCTGAAAATTTTGCAAATAAATGGAAAATGATAGAAAAATTAGGATTTTTGGTTTTCAAAATATTATACATATGAGATAAATATAGATAAAAGATTTATTTCCGGGATGTACTGGTAGGCCCAGCCAACTTAGAGGGTTCCCTAGATTGTTCTTAAGATCCTAATTTTAAATCATGAAATCTTGTAGGTTCTCATCTTAGGAGATATAGAAAAGCCGAAACTATTGATAGTATAAAAGGAACCACTATAAGTAAATAACTTATAAGTATTTTTAATTAAATTGGCACACCTTATCCTTTTTATGAGAATAAATCCGGATTCTGGTGGCGCCTAAAAAAAAATTCCATCATCCATCTATATGAGCGAAAAAAAATGTGTGAGGCTCATGGTGTTTTCTAATGGGATAGCGACTTGGTGATAATACCATCTGAGTTGAGAAAAGAAAAAATGGCTAAAGCTCATAATCATCATCCATCATTCTATCATAAATTTAATTTTAAATATATAAGGGTTATTTATATAAAGTGGTAGATTTTTAATCTTTTCCTTATAAGCTTGATATGGGATTAGGTGGATTTGTGGACCTTGAGTGTGACACCCTCAGATTGATTGTTAACTTGAACATAATGATAGCATGAAAGGGGCTTGATGAGTTGGAGGTTGGGTTTAGGTGGATAACAATACCGGTAATCGTGGTTATACGTGTTTATATCTTTTAATAAATTAATCAAAAATTTTTGAAATCAATTATCCTAGTTATGATTCCATTGTAAAGTTTTTTTTTCTGGACGAAAAAAGTTCAAGTGTGGGGATATTTGATGTGTTGTAAAACACATACATTTATCTTATGTAAATTGTATTATTTTGTTTGTGTTGTGCTGATTAAAGTGTTGTTTTGATGATGTTCTCTATCCAGATGCTTATGTTTTCATGTTGTATCTATACTCCACTTTCAACCTTTTGTTATTCGCTTTTCAAAACCCTAATCATTATGATTCCTTATTTAATGTATCTTAACATCAATTATTCTTATGTGTATAGAAGGGTGGGAACGGATGTTGTCCAATCGGTTAAGTTGGCACTTGAAGAAACAGAGGAAAAGAGCTGATTAATCCAGAGATAGCAGCATCCTCATATCTGTCTGTGTTGGGTAAGGCGAGGAGAACAACCGACTTGCCAGAGATGTTGTATAACTGTAACACCTCGAAAATTCACGTCCTATAATGCGTAGTCACGTGTCAAATGTTTAAACGTGTGAAAGAAATATTATAGAAGGACTAAAGTTGACAAACATGGAAAGTATGTGAAAATACGTATTCTAAGTGTCAACTGTGAATAAATATAATGTACATTAACCCTACACGATGCTCATACCTTCAAACGAATAAATCATGGATCATACGAAGCTAAAAGTGAGAGATTACAAACTACAGGGGTTAAATGTGTCAACATGTTTAAAGATATACCTCTGAGTGACCTTTTGACAAACCCGAAGCTTTGTAAATGTTAATTATGCTCACTAGAATGCACGATTTGAATTTCGTAAAGTTTCGTTAACGTATGAGAAAGTTATGATCGAATTCGTGTGCGAGGGGTTAAAGCGTCAACGTTGAAAGTTAGGCCTTTTCGGGTAACAATTAAGTTAACCGGGGACTTAACAAAGTGGGCATATGTCTTGAGGCCCTTATAGATCAATTACGAGGGCTCAAAATGCAATAAACAAGTGTCTATACAGGGTTTGAAGAGCCAAGGACCAATCTGCAATTAAATGAAAAATGTTTGGCTGATATATACATGCTCGCGTAGCGCGAGCCTGAAGACATGTGGCGTCGCGCTACGCGAGGCCTACATCTGGACAGAAATCGATTGTGTTTGATCCCTTGTCTGCCACAGCCAAGTTACTCCACTCTTGATCGATTTTTCACTTCTCACTTGGCCCCTAGACACCCCCTAAGCCTTAGAGACACATGTTGATGAGTTGTGGTGTGTCCTAGACCTTGTTGTCAAAGATTTGTGGTATGTAATTCACTATAAAAGGCCACCTTGTGCAAAAACTCCTCACACCTTCTTCTGCATTGTTTGATCATTCCTGGAGCTCTCAAGCAGGTCTATTTGATCTTAAGTCGTGCATAGGACTCTTGTAAGTCTTCTAGTTCTTCTTTGTTTGAGTTTAGCTTGGTTAATTAGCTAAAAGTCAAACCGTCGTAATTACGGTTTGACTTCGAGATTAGTCAATAATGGCTCAGTCATATCTCGAATTAAAAGTAGTTATAGGTTGGTATTTATGTGGGTAATAAAACCTCAAAAGGGTTTCCCCTGATCACCACCCTAACCAGGTCAAATGTCGGGTCAAACATATAATTAAAAAGTCAACAGGATGCTTAAAATGTGATTTATGCATAATTAGCTATCTAGATCATATACAACCTATTTGATCATTATTATAACTTTGTAATAAGTGTAAGAACATGTCCAAACATATTCAACCCGACTATTTCCTGTTTAGACCCGGTTCGGAACCGAAAGTCACATAGTTTGACTTTCACTTTGACTTTCAGTTCTGACCCGTTTAGGCATGTTTTAGAAATGCCTCAGAGCTTTAATTGGATTAGGATACATGTTAGAACAACCCTCTGCGATTATGCACCTTGGTTCACTAGTTATCCAATTAATATGCATATTTCCGTTAATTGCTCATATGTTGACCGTTATGCCCTTATTATCTTAAAACGTGATTTATGAAAATGTAAAAGTGTAGAAACCTTAGTTACTGATATATAAACTTGTATGCAAAGTTTGACATCAGTTTGACTTATAGATTAAGAGTTATGCTCAATATCGCAAAATTTAAGCTTTATGTTAATAAAACGGTGTAATTAGCATATAGCCTAGTTAAGCCTACTTTTTGGTATCAAACTTAATACCCACTGATGTAATATATTATTTTGGGATTTTTAAAGATTTTTAATTAATTTTAGGCTGAGCATAACTAGTAGTCGTAGGCTTAATCCGGTAATTGTCGGTTTTGCCCTTACGGGCCATAAAATGAGTTTTACTTATCTAAACGACTCCAAACCTTTTGCTACTGATCAAATATGTTAAATAAATTATTTTAAGCTTGCTGGAAATATAAAAATATCAGATTTAAGTATAGAACCCGGAAATGGCCTTTAATCGCCATAATTAGCGTTTTTAACGCATGGTATGTCTTAGAATCATATTGGACATACCCGGGTTGATACCTACTGATATATGAGGCAAATTATGATATTTTAACAGTAAGCAAAGGTTGATTAACTCAGACTTCGTTTTTGAGCTTTCGGCTTATGTGAAATTACCAAAATACCCCTACGGGGCATAGTTTGGTTAAAGATGATAAAATTCACATATATGCTTTAGCCTACTGTTATAACTCATCAAAGTGAGTATGGTTGCTGTTTACATCAGACCTGTAACTCAGTTAAACATTTAAACTCTTTTACAACCTTTAAAATGACCAAACTACCCCTACGGGGCATAGTTTGTGTTTAAATTAGTTCGGGGCATAATGAAAGACATCCTACTGATGTCACAACATATTTGAAGCATATTAACTTAGGAAACCTGTATATGGCTCTTACGGATACCCGTTACGCTTATTTCGCGTTCGGTTCGGTTTATGTAACAAGTTTACATAAATTAGCCGATACGGGTCAAACCTTATCGGTTTTATCTCAAAATCCAGAATGTGAATAATAAACCTATATTAAACAAGTCTCCGAACTTGTCGGGTCTAAATCACATTCTATCCAGTCTTCGTTTAATCGTGCGTACGAACCGTATCTTTGAAACTAGCCGGTCTAAGCTTAAGCTTAATTAAAGACCCGTTAGGATTCTAATAGGTTATTAAAAACTTTCGTTCCAGATTAGGAGCCCAGTAAAAGCTATCTGTACTTGCTGATTTGATATACGGCTGGGATTGAATTTATATTTAGCTCAGGTAAATACTTTTAACTTATTTTCCCTATACGGGCTTGGGTTACGGTACATAGCGTACCGCTTGATCGGGCATCAAATCTCCACGCTTAGTGGGTAGTTGAATAATTTGATCGGCTCGTTTTAAACAGATTTGTTTACTTTACGGCCTTTGGGGGGTTAATGACCATGTCCCGGATATCCCTGGCATCATCTTACGAGATTGGCCACGACCTGAGCACGGGGTGTAGGCGTACACCGTCCGTGTATAACTCATTATAGTGGTGTGTCTATTAATCTTTAACCCGGATACGTTCCGGGCTACTGAACGCATAAGTAACATGTAATTCGTTCACAAGATTATCATATTAAATAATTCTCCCAAGTTAAAAAGATTAATTTTGCCTCTGTGCATTTTAATCAATGTGTCAAGATATTTTGTGCCACGTGCATTCAAAACAATTTACAAACTCTTTTTCCAAAATGAGTCAGTTGAATGTATTTACCAGTGTAAACTGACATATTTTCCAAAAAGGTTAAATGCAGGTACTATACGAAATTGGCTGGATATGTCTCCTTAGCATCAATAGAAGTCTCGCAAGCTTAAGATGCCTAAAAGTCTGTTGAACTATTGTTTCCATTTTATGTTCGATCCTTCTGTGGATAAACTTCCGAATATTGTGACAATTGATATTACAATAGGCACATAAAGCCTGACTCAATATTCTGAGGGTTTGATGTTATTAAATAAGAAAGACGGTTCATATTGCTTATGCATACATGCCGCAACCCTAATTAGGCAACGATTAAGAATTGCCATCAGCTACCCAGGATCTAAGGGCAAACTATTGGTGGATAGGCTTGAAGAAGTCTGTGGCCACCTATGTAGCTAAATGCTTGACAAGTGCGCAAGTCAAAGCCGAGCATCAGAAACCATCAGGTTTGCTACAACATCCTGAACTTCCTAAGTGGAAGTGGGAAATGGTAACTATGGATTTTATTACCAAGTTACCCAAGACAAGAAAAGGAAATGATACAATATGGGCTATAGTTGATGGACTGACTAAGTCAGCTCATTTCTTACCCATCAAGGAGACTTACAGCTCCGATGTGTTAGCCCAGTTATACGTTGATAAGATTGTAGCCTTACATGGCATACCTGTGGCTATTGTCTCTGATAGAGATACTAGATACACGTCACATTTCTGGAAGAGTTTCCAACAAATTTTGGGCACACGTTTGAACTATAGTGCAGCTTACCATCCTCAGATAGACGGTCAGAGTGAGCGTACTATTCAAACGTTGGAAGACATGCTACGTGCACGTGCAATCGATTTAGGCGGTAGTTGGGATAAGAACCTACCGTTAATCGAATTCTCCTACAACAATAGCTACCATACCAGCCTCAAGGCTGCGCCTTTTGAGGCATTATACGGTAGAAAGTGTAAATCGCCCGTTTGTTGGGCGGAAGTTGGAGATGTCCAGTTATCAGGACCAGAGATAGTGTTCGTGACGACGGACAAGATTGTCCAGATTCGTGACCGTCTCAAAGCTGCCCGGGATAGACAGAAGAGATATGCTGATCCTAAGCGTAAGGATTTTCACTTCGAAGTAGGTGACAAAGTCCTACTTAAAGTGTCACCCTGGAAGGGAGTGATGCGGTTAGGTAAGAAAGGAAAACTAAGCCCGAGATACATAGGACCTTTCGAGGTTATCAAACATGTCGGGTCAGCTGCCTATAAGTTAAACTTACCGGGAGAGCTCAGTGGAATTCACAAAGTGTTCCACATCTGCAATCTGAAGAAGTGTTTCGCTGAGGAATCACTGGTTATACCACATACAGATGTGCATATAGACGAGAGCTTAAATTTGTTGAAAAACCTTTGTCGATTGAAGATCGACAGGTAACGAAGCTTCGAAGGAAGCATGTACCTATTGTGAAGGTCAAATGGGATGCCCGTAGAGGTCCCGAATTCACGTGGGAGGTTGAATCCACGATGAAAGAAAAGTACCCTTATTTATTTCAGTAAATCTCGGGTCGAGATTTATTTTAAGGGGGTGAGGATGTAACACCTCGAAAATTCACGTCCTATAATGCGTAGACACGTGTCAAATGTTTAAACGTGTGAAAGAAATATTATAGAAGGACTAAAGTTGACAAACATGGAAAGTATGTGAAAATACGTATTCTAAGTGTCAACTGTGAATAAATATAATGTACATTAACCCTACACGATGCTCATACCTTCAAACGAATAAATCATGGATCATACGAAGCTAAAAGTGAGATATTACAAACTACAGGGGTTAAATGTGTCAACATGTTTAAAGATATACCTCTAAGTGACCTTTTGACAAACCCGAAGCTTTGTAAATGTTAATTATGCTCACTAGAATGCACGATTTGAATTTCGTAAAGTTTCGTTAACGTATGAGAAAGTTATGATCGAATTCGTGTGCGAGGGGTTAAAGCGTCAACGTTGAAAGTTAGGCCTTTTCGGGTAACAATTAAGTTAACCGGGGACTTAACAAAGTGGGCATATGTCTTGAGGCCCTTATAGATCAATTACGAGGGCTCAAAATGCAATAAACAAGTGTCTATACAAGGTTTGAAGAGCCAAGGACCAATCTGCAATTAAATGAAAAATGTTTGGCTGATATATACATGCTCGCGTAGCGCGAGCCTGAAGACATGTGGCGTCGCGCTACGCGAGGCCTACATCTGGACAGAAATCGATTGTGTTTGATCCCTTGTCTGCCACAGCCAAGTTACTCCACTCTTGATCGATTTTTCACTTCTCACTTGGCCCCTAGACACCCCCTAAGCCTTAGAGACACATGTTGATGAGTTGTGGTGTGTCCTAGACCTTGTTGTCAAAGATTCGTGGTATGTAATTCACTAAAAAAGGCCACCTTGTGCAACACAACTCCTCACACCTTCTTCTGCATTGTTTGATCATTCCTGGAGCTCTCAAGTAGGTCCATTTGATCTTAAGTCGTGCATAGGACTCTTGTAAGTCTTCTAGTTCTTCTTTGTTTGAGTTTAGCTTGGTTAATTAGCTAAAAGTCAAACCATCGTAATTACGGTTTGACTTCGAGATTAGTCAATAATGGCTCAGTCATATCTCGAATTAAAAGTAGTTATAGGTTGGTATTTATGTGGGTAATAAAACCTCAAAAGGGTTTTCCCTGATCACCACCCTAACCAGGTCAAATGTCGGGTCAAACATATAATTAAAAAGTCAACAGGATGCTTAAAATGTCATTTATGCATAATTAGCTATCTAGATCATATACAACCTATTTGATCATTATTATAACTTTGTAATAAGTGTAAGAACATGTCCAAACATATTCAACCCGACTATTTCCTGTTTAGACCCGGTTCGGAACCGAAAGTCACATAGTTTGACTTTCACTTTGACTTTCAGTTCTGACCCGTTTAGGCATGTTTTAGAAATGCCTCAGAGCTTTAATTGGATTAGGATACATGTTAGAACAACCCTCTGCGATTATGCACCTTGGTTCACTAGTTATCCAATTAATATGCATATTTCCGTTAATTGCTCATATGTTGACCGTTATGCCCTTATTATCTTAAAACGTGATTTATGAAAATGTAAAAGTGTAGAAACCTTAGTTACTGATATATAAACTTGTATGCAAAGTTTGACATCAGTTTGACTTATAGATTAAGAGTTATGCTCAATATCGCAAAATTTAAGCTTTATGTTAATAAAACGGCGTAATTAGCATATAGCCTAGTTAAGCCTACTTTTTGGTATCAAACTTAATACCCACTGATGTAATATATTATTTTGGGATTTTTAAATATTTTTAATTAATTTTAGGCTGAGCATAACTAGTAGTCGTAGGCTTAATCCGGTAATTGTCGGTTTTGCCCTTACGGGCCATAAAATGAGTTTTACTTATCTAAACGACTCCAAACCTTTTGCTACTGATCAAATATGTTAAATAAATTATTTTAAGCTTGCTGGAAATATAAAAATATCAGATTTAAGTATAGAACCCGGAAATGGCCTTTAATTGCCATAATTAGCGTTTTTAACGCATGGTATGTCTTAGAATCATATTGGACATACCCGGGTTGATACCTACTGATATATGAGGCAAATTATGATATTTTAACAGTAAGCAAAGGTTGATTAACTCAGACTTCGTTTTTGAGCTTTCGGCTTATGTGAAATTACCAAAATACCCCTACGGGGCATAGTTTGGTTAAAGATGATAAAATTCACATATATGCTTTAGCCTACTGTTATAACTCATCAAAGTGAGTATGGTTGCTGTTTACATCAGACCTGTAACTCAGTTAAACATTTAAACTCTTTTACAACCTTTAAAATGACCAAACTACCCCTACGGGGCATAGTTTGTGTTTAAATTAGTTCGGGGCATAATGAAAGACATCCTACTGATGTCACAACATATTTGAAGCATATTAACTTAGGAAACCTGTATATGGCTCTTACGGATACCCGTTACGCTTATTTCGCGTTCGGTTCGGTTTATGTAACAAGTTTACATAAATTAGCCGATACGGGTCAAACCTTATCGGTTTTATCTCAAAATCCAGAATGTGAATAATAAACCCATATTAAACAAGTCTCCGAACTTGTCGGGTCTAAATCACATTCTATCCGGTCTTCGCTTAATCGTGCGTACGAACCGTATCTTTGAAACTAGCCGGTCTAAGCTTAAGCTTAATTAAAGACCCGTTAGGATTCTAATAGGTTATTAAAAACCTTCGTTCCAGATTAGGAGCCCAGTAAAAGCTATCTGTACTTGCTGATTTGATATACGGCTGGGATTGAATTTATATTTAGCTCAGGTAAATACTTTTAACTTATTTTCCCTATACGGGCTTGGGTTACGGTACATAGCGTACCGCTTGATCGGGCATTAAATCTCCACGCTTAGTGGGTAGTTGAATAATTTGATCGGCTCGTTTTAAACAGATTTGTTTACTTTACAGCATTTGGGGGGTTAATGACCATGTCCCGGATATCCCTGGCATCATCTTACGAGATTGGCCACGACCTGAGGGGGGGGGGGTATTGCACGGACCTCCCATCCGCCGGAGTGATCTCACTCCGCAGGCTGGCGACCCGACAACGCCGCCTGGCGGTGACTACCTCTGCCAGAGATGGGCCGGTTTGAAGAGCCTGGGGTTGCCAGGATTCGAACCGCCGCCAACCGTGAGGAGGCTACCCAAACTGGTGTTTTAGCGAGGTGTCGGTGTAGGCGTACACCGTCCGTGTATAACTCATTATAGTGGTGTGTCTATTAATCTTTAACCCGGATACGTTCCTGGCTACTGAACGCATAAGTAACATGTAATTCGTTCACAAGATTATCATATTAAATAATTCTCCCAAGTTAAAAAGATTAATTTTGCCTCTGTGCATTTTAATCAATGTGTCAAGATATTTTGTGCCACGTGCATTCAAAACAATTTACAAACTCTTTTTCCAAAATGAGTCAGTTGAATGTATTTACCAGTGTAAACTGACGTATTTTTCCAAAAAGGCTAAATGCTGGTACTATACGAAATTGGCTGGATATGTCTCCTTAGCATCAATAGAAGTCTCGCAAGCTTAAGATGCCTAAAAGTCTGTTGAACTATTGTTTCCATTTTATGTTCGATCCTTCTGTGGATAAACTTCCGAATATTGTGACAATTGATATTACAATAATAAATTCGGTTGTATCATACTTTAAATTGCTTCCGCTGTGCATATTGATATTGTGTTGTTTGACTATTACGTTGCCAACCATGACGTCACGATACTCCCCACCGGGCCCACCGGTGACACGTGGAAATCGGGGTGTGACAATAACAGCCCCAATGCACTGTATTATTGTGTTTTTTGGGTGATTTCTTCGGTATTTTAGTTTCAAGGTTTGTCTACTCTAATTGGCATGTGTGAAAGTGTGTATTGTTTGTTGGCAAAGTAAGTCCACGTTTGAACATGGGTTGTTAAAAACTTAAAATGTTAAAAGTCATAATAGAGCTCTCAAAATGTCGGAGTGCATAACATAGCTCAAATTTGGGATTTTGTTTTTTTAGGTTTGGGAACCTAATTTCATGTACAGGAAGGGTTGTTTGATGTTCATGTGGATCTTATATTGGTATTTAGCGTATTGAAAATCAAGTTTCTGTGTGACTACAACTACAAGTCATGTCTATATGTTATTTCATTTCTCATTTTTATACAAGTTTGTTAATTCATTAATATTAATTAAATTATATTATTGGTAGTGAATACATACAAGTTTTATTTTTCATGTCTTTTCAAGAGAATTTTTGTTTTGGAAGGCAGGGTATCCGGTGCTACAAGTCATAGGAGAGGTACGGCGAGGCCGAGTTTTGACGCTGATGATCTTATAAATTTGCTTCACGGATCGAATCCGGTTAAGCTTGAGTTTAATCGTTTGGAGAATGAAGATATAGATGATAAATGTTGCTTGTTAAATGATTTGATGGATTGATTGAATGTTGATGTTGTTTGTTATTTTTTTGTTTTGCAGATAAGGATAGATAATTGAGTGAATAACTAGCTGAGATCAAAGCGCTAGGCTATCTGAATGGCTGAGAGAATAAGTTGTTGAGGAGGTATTGCTTTTTAAACATCTTATTATTCTATATGTTCAATTGTTCGCTGATTAATTTGGACTTATTAGCCATAATTAATAATTAACTAGATGTTTTGCTTTAATTAAATTCATTCACATCAGGTATGGATGTCATGTTTTAATTTGTTAATCATTTGTTTCTTTGTTTTTTGTATAAGATAGGTGTTTTTATAGAAGCTGGATTTTGAGTTTTACTAATAATATCAGTTTCAAGATTACTTTTGCAATTATTGTATCCATCAGAAGAATATACTAATGGTTGGATTTGCTATCTATCCCTCTTGGTCACCAATTTGGATGGTAGTGGTGTCAGATAATTTTGTTCTTATTTTTAGGGGTGTGGGTTTTGTTAGGATGTTCGTCATCTGTTTTTGCAGGTCTTGAAGAGAGAGGGGCAGAGAGAAATATGAGTGATTTTGGTTCCTTGCTTCCTTCAATCTAAATTGAAATCCGGCAATGACAAAACGATACTATTGAAGTACGTTTTTGTTCGTACCAAAAAACTTCTTCAACCCTTCTACAATGCTATCCGGCTCGATTTCTACTCCAATTTAAAATTTTCACACTCTTATGTCACATTTTTTTCATTTATGTAGCAAAGCATAAGTTTAACGTTTATGTTTTTTCTTCATGATATCTGCAAATATCCTTAGATTTTAATTAAAGTTGTCTTATTTATTTTGTTTATTTGATATTTTTTATGTTTATGGAATATTTGTTGTTATGGTTTTACTGCCGATTCCACCATTGTTATTATCCCGCTGATTCTACTTCTTAATCTCAAAACATTGTTGCGTGTTAGCGCCAAAAAACATGGTTGTGTTGCGATCTATTTGGGGTTCTAAATTGAAGCTCGCATTTGCAGCCACTGTCATGGGCGGCAGTGTTGGTGCCGCTAAAATTGCTGGACCCGGCCAGTGGCGGACCCAGGATTTTTTTCCTGGGGGTGCGGAAATTTTTTAAAGATTTTGGAAAATTGGTTTTTAATAAACCAACATTTGTCCTGTTGGTAAATAATAATCTTACCTGCGTAATTGGTATACAATAATCCTACCTATCAACATGTTGGTACTCAATGAACTTCCGTTAATTTTTTTAACTGAAGTTAGTTTTTAAGTTTTATTTATTACACAAAGAGTCCATGTAGTTGTAATTTACTAGTTTTAACTATTTTATAAAACAAAAAAACCTCAAGGGACTGTAATTTACTAGTTTTAAAATAGTTAAAACTAGTAAATTACAACTACAGGGACTGTTTGTGTAATAAATAAAACTTAAAAACTAACTTCAGTTAAAAAAATTAACGGAAGTTCATTGAGTACCAACATGTTGATAGGTAGGATTATTGTATACCAATTACGTAGGTAAGATTATTATTTACCAACGGGACAAAGGTTGGTTTATTAAAAACCAATTTTCCAAAGATTTTAGACCCCTATCTATATAAAAAAATCGGTTCATAGCGGGTCGGATCGGGTCGGGTCATGTAAAACAAGTAAACACAAACAAACAAAGTTTCATAGCGGGTCGAATCAGATCGGGTCGGGTCCATTTCAATTTTCAAACAATCAAACCCTAGTTCCTAACTTCCTATCACATTAACAAACAAAAAAGCATCAACATTCAAATCATCCTTACTTCTATTTCTCTTAATCATTAAATAAAAGAACAAAAAAACTTATCTAAAACATACATTGGTCTTTAATTAGAAGAATCCGACGAAAAAAAGTGACTCAACCCCTTTCCTCTTGAGAAATCGCGACATAACTTCCCTACTCATTGATCTTTCCTAATCCTATCACATACAAAATAAACAAGGATCTTCAAGTGTTCAACCATAGCACATGTTCCTTAATTTTCAATTTAAAATTTTGAATTTCAAGCCCTAGTATTGTTATTTATCAACCAACAATCATATAATCAACAAAACCGTCAACGATTTGGGTTTTTTTTTTTTTTTTTTATTACGTGGACTGATTTTGTTTAACGAAACTAGTAGTTGGAATGGGGCTTAAATGGGTATTAAGTTATTAGGCTTTATAGATTGAATTTAAGTTTTATTAAAATAGGTTAGTGGGCTAACTTGTTTACATAATTTGATCGGGTTTCAATCTGTGTTCTAAGGGGTGCGGACGAAAATTTACAAGGGGTGCGGTCGTGATTTTTCACGAAAAATACCACTAATTTTTTTTTTCAAGGGGTGCGGCCGCCCACCCACCCCATAAAGTAGGTCCGCCCATGGACCCGGCGACCCTGCCACCACCCTCAAGCTCTGTGTAGTGATTCGTGTTTCTTCCTTTCTCGCCCGTGCCGCAACGCGGATGAGTGAATCTTCTAGTTTTTATAATTTAGAGATATTAGACATTTTATACAATTCCTTATTTCAAACTACGTCTAATATAAGGCATTAAATTCGTATGTTTTACTTCCATACACTACGATGTCTAAAAGTTACCTTATACATAATTATTCATATTTTTCTTGTAAGTGTATTTATAATAAGTTAACTATCTATGTTTTTCTTTAAAAAAAAAAGTAAACATAGGTTTATTTATTAAACCAAGATAATATGTTTGATATAATAATCCTTTTTGGTTATGAATTAAGTGTGAAACTATGACTTAACAAATAAATTTGAGCCAATGGGTTAAAATAACATGAAGTGTTTGTAGCCTCGTACTAAAACATCATATACGAATGCCAAGATAATTATAAGTATTTTCTTTTAACTTTTATAAAAATGAGTGGTTATCTAAATCTATAATCTATACTATTATAAAAAGGAGAAGTGATGGACAAGATAGTAATTTTATTTGCATATAAATTTTGAAGCATTAGGTACAATAGAGAGAAGCCATTTTAAAGGGGCTAAAGTTGCAACTTTTCCAAAATTTTAAGACACCATAGGGGTGTTTTAGGGATTTGATCATGGAATAACAGTACATTAACTTCAGACAATTGAATCGTTTCTCATTGAATATATATAACCCTAATACCCAATTCACAGTTTCCTCTCATCTCTTCACCTTCATCACGACTGAATCCTCCATAACCCTAATATCCCTGTAAAGACTGCACACCAATTCATCACACCTCCGTCCACTGCCATACACCTACGTCCACCGCCATGAGTTTTATCAATTGTGTACTTCGATCACGATTCAGGTACCAATCATCGCCTACCTGGTTTGTTTTTATTTTGTTTCTATGATTATTATAACTATAACGGTATGATTATTAATCTGTTCCAGTTCTGGTGATCTACGCAGCCACCATCACACTTTGCCGTAAACCTTTGTTCGATGGAGCTTTCGGTCGTACCGTAACTACCATTGCGCCATCAGGTAACCAGTTAATTCTAATAGATATGCATAACATATTCAATGACGTTGTTTACATCAGTTTTACTAAACTGAACTCATTCGATTAACATAAGTGTTCTTTGTAATCGGACAATTTGAAGTTTAGGTGTGCTCTGTGCTGATAAACATAATGCCAACGGAAATTAGTTTGAATTCTGTGATATTCAACACACCTAGCAAGAATTTCAACGACTTAAAGCTTTAAATTCATTCACTAAGAATGACACTGAAGGGTTCATTGATGATCGTGAATTAGTTCAACAGAAAGCTGAAGCAGCAGGTGCGTTTTTATTATATATACATATAGATTTTCCACTTTTCAATTATTATATAAAAGAAAAATTTTGTATTGATTTCCCTCCCTTGTTTTGTAACCTTTGTTGTGACGATTAACGCCTATTACTGTGGTTTAATTTTGAAAAATAATAGTTATAACAAAGATACATTAGATTTGGTGTGTGAGTGTGAGGATCTGTTATTAAAGGAGTTTGGATTGTTGAAGAAGAACCCTTGATATAACATCCAGTGGGCGGTGGTCAAGCCTATCCGTGAGCCACATGTAGCTGTCCAGAAAGTTGTTTAGGGTAATCCTAATCCTAAGTATGTAATCATGTTATAATCAGAAAAATATGTTAAAATATTTTCATTCATTCTCTTTAGCTGGTGCATGGACCTTTAACTATTAAGGAACTATCGTTGTATCTACTAAATAAAAGATCTAAAATTTAACAATCTCATAAAAACATGACAATATGGTCAATATAAGTGAGCTTGAAATAACCTGTTTGGTTTTCATACAGGAAACCCGAATCAAAGAACTATTTGAAAAAAATTGAAAAGCTAAGTGTAAAGTTTGATTCAATTGAAAGGCCGAATTTTGAAATGGATAATCCTGGTGAAAATATGTAAACTTTGCAAGCATTTTAACAAAAAACCCCTTTTTTAAAACCAACCTAACCCGAAACCCATTCCGACCTGGATCCGTTTCGACAAAACCCATTCTGACCTGAACTTGTTCCAACCCAAAGAAACGACCCGTTCCGACCTGAACCCGTTTTCACCCACCACCCGACTCGACCTGCCTATTTTGCCAGTATGATGTTATAATGCTTTGAACAAATTCGTATTATGATATTGTAAGAACTCGCTTCATTCTTCAATTACGCATGCATTTTATGCTTTGTATTAAGTCGGGTAGAAGAGATTGGGAACTGATGAGACGACGCTCATAATCATTATCAGTGGAAGAAATCGAGCTCAGAAGGTCGCTGTCAGTGATGCCTGACCTCTGCAATGGTGCTCTTTTATACTTAAACCTGGTGGATTCGTCGCCTTTGAGGTAATGATAAATTGTCATGTTAAGAGTTGACAGCTTTGCCGATTTACTTAATAAGTTTGGTTTTTGGTTGTGTTTTTAGTCAAACGGGTCAGACTTGTTAAATTCAAAAGTTTAGCTAAAAGTTGAACGGGTCAGATCTGTTAAATTCAAAAGTTTAGCTAAAAGTCGAATGGGTCAGATAGTCAAACTATCAAACTATTTGAGTCACCTTTTTGAAGCATACAACCTCAAAAGTCGTTTCATTTGAAGATTTTATTAAAGTCTTAGGAGGATGAAAAAATCGTTGAGCTGGTGAAAATATACGGGCCCACAAAATGGTCTCTCATAGCAAAGTCTCTTCCTGGTCGTATCGGGAAACGGTGTCGTGAAAGGTACATTTTGATTCACTTACTTACACCTACGATTTCTTTTACATGTGTTTATATTATCTCTAAGGTCAAACTGCATAATCTTCCAGGTGGCACAATCATTTGAATCCAGATATAAAAAGGGATGCTTGGACCCTGCAAGAAGAGGTATGCCCTCATGAATGCACACCGTGTGCATGGAAACAAATGGGCCAAAATTGCGAAGGCATTGCTTGGAAGGTTTTTACTCATCCGTTCGAATGGGTCAGATAGTCAAACTATCAAGCTATTTGAGTCACCTTTTTGAAGCATACAACCTCAAAAGTCGTTTCATTTGAAGATTTTATTGAAGTCTTAAAAAAGATTTAACTATTAGTGTGATAATTGGACCTGATTTATTTCGACTGCACGATAAGATCTATTTTTATGCTATCCAGCCTGCTCATGTTGTGTTTGTTGTTAGTAAGGGTTACTTTTAAGAAGAAATTACATTTAACAATTATAATAAATAGGTGAATATGAAAGAATAAAGACATGTTGTGAGAGAGTACACGCAATTGGGACACGAACTAAGTGTATATATCGAGTATGGTCAACGGATGAAGATTGGCCTGGACTTGCAATGTCACGAGCTTTCGGGGATTTTTGCTTGAAAGACTATGGACTTATATCCATTCTGAATGTATATTATCATAAACTTACAGACCAACATGAATTTGTGGTCTTAGCAACTAATGGAGTAAGATTTTTTAGTTAATTTATGTTTTTGAGATGGAAGATGCTTTTCAAACATTAATATTTTAAGTTTGTTTTGGCTTGATGTAGGTGTGGGGTGTGCTTAAAATGATGAGGTGGTAAAGATTGTTGGTCATTGAACAACAGATCAATGGCAGCAAGATCTGTAGTTGATCATGCAGTGAAAGCTTAATTGGAGACACATGTACCCAGCTTCGAAAATCGATGATTGCACGGTTGTTTTATCTTTCAAGAAACGACTATGTTTAGCCAACTCGGCCCGGAAGAGATCAATCTAGGTTGAAATCATGAACGATAAATAAGGCTCGTGCGTTGAACCGGGACCCAATACTCTTCAAAACCGGGGGTGGTGAGCTTGCACTCGAATGCGATAAAAGGTGACAGTCTCTCTTTTAATGTGTTAATACTAATATCATTCGTTTCCACATCAGCATCCGTATTTATGTTCTCGTATTTACAATCGAGAAACGAAAGAAAGTTTTGATAGCTTTTGCAAATATCCTGAAACAATTGACAGAAATTAGTTCAGCCTAAATGTTCAAATTTTACCCAGTTAAAACGGGCCGGGGCTTGGTTGGCCCATATACATTTGTTTAGATCATTGCACTAAGCATAGACTCAAGTTGACTTTCAGCCAGTTTGACCATTTTCCCTTACTAGCTTTTTTTTATTGTTGACCTGTTTGAGATAATAAAAGAATTAAGAAAATAAAATACATTACTGGTTCACAAGAAACTGTTACAGTTTCATATCAGCCATAAGCATCTGTTGTTTCAGTGTGTTGAAAATACGAGTCAAAACAAGTAAATGCTCATTTTCTTACCAGTCAAAACAGGCTGGGTTGGTTGACCCACATACATATGTTTAGAATTATTGCACCAAACATAGGCTAAAGTTGACTTTTAGCCTGCTTGGCCAATTTGACCCGTTTCCCTTATTCGTTGTCAAATGAAGGTTTTTTCCTACTATAATTTTTAAGTTATATAATTGTTTTTTTCATTTGATAACATAGTTGCTTGTATTTTTTTATAGGGATCCATCTCTCAGCCCACACAGTTTTTGGAACCTTTTGGTATAGCTACTATCAGTCACCACAGTTTGCTTTTCTCGAGAACCGCTCTTGTGCAACCTGTAGAAGTGGAATAAGTAACAAGGTGAGTTGCTTTCAACCTATAAGGACATTTTAGGATTTTCACATGTTAAAAAAGTTTGCTGGACACACTGGGCTCTATGATTAGTCAACCTCGATGGGTAATATACCTCAGTAAGAGTTGCTTCTGGTGCACCACGTGATATTGCTTATCTCCATGAAGAGTGTAAGGACGAAGAAAATCTAGGACATTTTTTTAAAACTATCTTTATATGTAAGTATGCACAATTCGTCGTCCAACACTTCACCATTTACTAGGGGTGCAAACGAGCCGAGCTCGAGTAGCTCGGTTTGAAAAAGCCTCGAAACGAACCCGAGCTTCTCTTGACGAGCTCGAGAGCCTAAACGAGGCCACTATATATATAATTTTATCATTTATATATTACTAATATATTTAAATAATAATAATAATAATTATATTTAAAAACAACTAAATCTATATATATAATAATAATTATAATTAACATAAATTAATTGATAAATAAAATATGGCGAGTCCCGAGTTCGAGCTTGAAAAATTACATACAAGCCCGAGCTCGAGCTTTTGTAAGTTGATCGACCACAGACTTGGCTCGTTAGCACCCCTACTTTTTACGGTTATATAGGCCATCCTTGTGTTATACTCTTATTCATCCAGATATTAAATCGTTAAATATATTATTAGATGTGAACTTGCCTTCTTTTTGCTGACCTTTAGTCAGCCTGTCTTAAACATAATTGATGATCACTAAATTCTTTCTTTTTTTATTGTGTGCTTTTAGAATATGGGAACCAAAGATGTGCTGAAATTTCTTTTCTTTTTCATATCGTTTTGCTTTCTTTAAGGATGCCATTTACTTATAATTTGTTATGTTTGATAAGAAAATGGGAAAGATGCCTAAGCCTATAAATATCTTTGGTTGAAGGTGGAGATCATTGTGGTGTGATTAAAGAAGGATATGCTGGCAAGTGGCAAATGCTTATCGGAACGTATATTTGGTTGAAAAATGTGTGATTTTTAAGGAGATAGCTTATGATATTATGCAGGCCTGTCACCATATGTGCTCCAACCACCAAGCTAAATAAATCTGACATTAATGGCTAAACAAATCCTTTGCGGTATATAGAACTATATAGCATTTGCTGTCATTTAATTAACCGTCTCCAATAGCCGTAAAAAATTTGCCGCGAAGCGTGGGTGCTTTTATCTATATTACATGCAACATATGCATGATTGTTTAATCGTTTTAAGGTTTAAATTATGTTCCTTGTATTGGCGACTCCGCCGCAACGCGCGGGTTTCCCACTAGTATATTATAAAGGATAAGTGACGTACAAAATTGTAATTTTATCATGTTTACAAATTATGAAGCATCATGTACAAGAATGTTTAAGCTATTTCAACCAAACTTTTTAAGACACTAGAGGGTTAATTTGGAGATTTCAGCCTGACTATTAATGCTTCCGTTTCTAATCTATTCAGCTCCTTCAATCAAGTTTCAATTCATTCATGTTCAGTTTATGCATATAGAGAGAATCTGGAATAAATCTCCAGAACTGGCGAGGAGAGGAAGGGATTTAACGGTGCCCTTTGTTTCTTTCTGGATCTGTAAGCGATGGAAACCCTAACTCAGAATGATGAGGAAGCGAACGTAAGCATATAACCGAATTAACCGAACCATAACCGAAATAACCGAAAAAACCGAACCGAAATAACCGATAACCGAAATAACCGAATGGTTGGTTATTTATATTTTTAATAACCGATTTTTGCGGTTCGGTTATGGTTATTCTTATTTTCATAACCGCAAATAACCGAACCGAACCGAATATTTTAAACATAGCCAAATCCGTAGCACCATAAGTCTTTAAGTTTATATTTAAATGCTTAACCATGGCCTAATCTATATGTATCTTTGATGAAGTATTTGAATGTTTTAACTTTTAACCATGACCCAACCTTATTGGACCATTACATTTTACACTAACCATGACCTAACCTTATTGGCCTATTATAGTTTACACTAATAATAACCGACCTATAACCGAACCGAAACCGCATTAACCGCAATAACCGATTAACCGAAACCGCATTAACCGAAACCGAACGGTTATGATTTTTTGATAACCACAGTGTGCGGTTATGGTTTCGGTTATAGGTAATAACCGAACCGAACCGCACCATGCTCACCCCTACCTGTCACCATATGTGCTCCAACCACCAAGCTAAATAAATCTGACATTAATGGCTAAACAAATCCTTTGCGGTATATAGAACTATATAGCATTTGCTGTCATTTAATTAACCGTCTCCAATAGCCGTAAAAAATTTGCCGCGAAGCGTGGGTGCTTTTATCTATATTACATGCAACATATGCATGATTGTTTAATCGTTTTAAGGTTTAAATTATGTTCCTTGTATTGGCGACTCCGCCGCAACGCGCGGGTTTCCCACTAGTATATTATAAAGGATAAGTGACGTACAAAATTGTAATTTTATCATGTTTACAAATTATGAAGCATCATGTACAAGAATGTTTAAGCTATTTCAACCAAACTTTTTAAGACACTAGAGGGTTAATTTGGAGATTTCAGCCTGACTATTAATGCTTCCGTTTCTAATCTATTCAGCTCCTTCAATCAAGTTTCAATTCATTCATGTTCAGTTTATGCATATAGAGAGAATCTGGAATAAATCTCCAGAACTGGCGAGGAGAGGAAGGGATTTAACGGTGCCCTTTGTTTCTTTCTGGATCTGTAAGCGATGGAAACCCTAACTCAGAATGATGAGGAAGCGAACGTATGAAGGGGAGTCCGGCTCGGATTCCGATTCCACCAAGACCGATGTTGTCGCCGCCCTTGAAAAAGACCTCAATATATTTGAAAAGGAATCCAAGGTACTGTCACCCACAATTTCCATCAGTTACGATTGCTTGATTGATTCTAAACCCTAACCCTAATTCTTACAGATTCCTGTAGACCTGGACTGGCATGTATATTCATCGACAGATATTCATATCCTCTGGTAAATTTCTTTTCCACCGACTTCTGATAAGTTTAATGATGTTGTAGACGATGGTTTCTTATTTTTTTAGCATCCTTTTTAATTATAAAGGATAAATATAATGGATTTGATTGATTATTCGATCCGCCCATCTTGCACCTCTAATTATTCTTGAAGTTTTCTACGTGTAGTGATATTAATGCTGGCCTTTTCAATTCTTTTGGTTCCAGTCGAACAGAGTTACTTTTAACTTGACGCCAGAGATGATTCACAAGGTATATTCATCATAATTTCAAAATATATTTTGTGGAAACTTAGATGAAGGATGACAAAGTTTTAAGATTTGGTCCTTTTATGTTGGCATTAGATGAAGGATGACAAAGTTTTAAGCTTTGGTCCTTTTATGTTGGCACTGGATGTTTCAGAGTCTACTAACTATTTCCTTTTTCAGTCTGTGTGTTACCGTCATGGCGTTTGGCGCAGGAGATGGCCATGTCGGAGGGCACCACGGTGGAACATCGTCACAGGTTCGTGCATGGGAGAGCACGGAAGGCTGGCTAGAGGGCGCATCGCGGCATTAAAGAAGAGCTATGTGGTAGAGGGCAAGGTTGGCTATGATGTTTTGTGGATCGATTCAAAGGTTCGAACTCTACATAGTTCGCAGTCTGACCTGTTTTGGTATGATTTTCGGATTCCCTTCGCCATGCTGAGATTGTAGCCAGAAGAGCTTTGCTAAGGTTCCTTTTTTTTTCTTTTTTGAGACTGTTTTCTGAATTTATAGCATTTTTATCTGATATTAAGGTTAGTGCATTGTCACCCTTTAATGTATGATGACAAAATTGGTGAAATCTGGTTGCTTTTTATGAAGATAGAACTATGTTTTTGAAGCCCCTTTTAAGAGCAGAGTTATATTTTGACATTCATACTCAAACACACAAATATTGACTTTAAAGTTGTTTAATTTTGGAAAATTGGTTTGCAAAAGCTTAGTTTTTTCAACATTTACTGCAAAGTGAGAAATGTAGCCTAAATTGATAATACTTTTCATGCTAGAGCAGGCTTCTAGGACTGGGAGACGGCAGAAGTAGCGTTGACCAAATAAGTCAAACACACATCTTTTTTGTGAGTTTGTGTAATGAATAATGATATGAGTATTATAATCATTAGACAGAAGAGTGAGTGATTACCGATTTAGTCATCGAGATTATGGTTGTGAATTGGATTGTTGTAGCCTGTATGCATTTATATGATTTCATATATTGTTAATAGTCTGTGACTTCACACTGACTTTCTGAACTATCAAAATTTGCTAACATCAAGTCATATTTTGAGACCAGGATGTTGTTTTACTACTTCACTTGAATAAATATAATTTACTACTACTTTGGTTTTGTCTTCTTAAAACAAAAAAAAATCAATCTTTTCCAGATACTTCTATTCAGAGATCCAAAAAAAGTAGCATGCAGCTTCCAGGTGCAGCTGCCGCAGATTCCCTATTCTATAAGGAGGCAGGAGGTTTTGGCGGTGGCAAATACAAGATGAGACCGGGCTGGCAGTTGCACTTATACATATCACAGTTGCCTTGTAACTTTTCCAGCCTATCTTTTCTTTATATTTGATTGAATGATTGGTACCCTACCTAACCCTTAACAAAGAGTTTTCAATACATTTTCATTTTAGATGTGCACTTTGGAATATAATGAACACAACAAGAGAAGAAAACCAGCACTTTTCAACAGTAACATGCATTATTCAACTGTCGGAAGCCGAAGGTGTTGAACCAGGAGCTCTTTCAATCGAGATTATTCAACAGGTTCGTACCCATGTCTCAGTTTTTTTGGTTTTTAAATATTATTTTGTTGTATATTTATTGGTTATATTATTAAATAAACATCATTTTTGGCAACCGTCACAAGAGGTCGACAGGCTCAATAAACTCAAAACAAGCTGGATGAAAGAACTTGTTATGAAGAGGAGGGCAGAACTGGAAGAATTATGTTTCAAAACCCATATCAAACTATTCCGAGCACAACTTTTGAAAAATATAATGCAATGATGGATTCAGGTAAGCAGTCTTGTTATGTCGGGCGGGCCAAGTATTGAGTCAAAATAAATAATCTTTTGAGTATATGTGAGGCGGTTTGGGCCTGCAAACGTATCTCCTGTCCATTTTTATACTTTTCCAAATAATATACGTGTTAAATGTTAGAAAATTGAAGCTCAAGTGTTTTATGTTTTAGGGTGGTGAACCCTGGTGAACTTTTAGCGAAAATTGAAACGCAAATAAGTGAAGTATCAAATGAAACTTTGGGCCGAAAAGAAATCATGGAGCACATAGATTGAGCTCGAATTACCATTGCTTTTTTGTAGGAACAATACCGATTCAGTGGTGGAAGAAGTGCTCGTATAAGTTTAAGACGGGCTGATTGAGCTCGAATTACCAACAAGAAGATTCCATGTATTTACTTTTTCTTTGGTTATAACATGATTTCTTTGGTATGGTTGACTAAAATATTTATGATCAATCGATTGCAGCTATTGTCGATAACTTGATATGTAAAACGGTCACATGGGAAGATGATAAAAATAAGATGTTCCTTTATGATGGGGTGAGTTTTACACTTATACTGCATTATATCAGAAAATATTTCATTTTTTTGTTCTTCACATTTTTCTCCTATGGTTTTTTAATAGTTTTAAAAACATTGTTTATAGGCGCGGCTGGTAACAATATTGGAGGAATATAAACTTTTGAGAATACGAAAAGAAGAGGAAAAGAAGCGATTAAGGGTAATTTGTAGTAGTTTGTGTCCTTATCATTTAACAAAATTTTCATCCTTTCTAAAGGGTATTTTAGACATTCGGTTCAAAAATTAAATAATATAGATTGGGCCAACAAACTTTCTCTATTTTTATAGAAGGCATTTTCACTAAATGGAATAAAATGTTATAAACCAAGAATGGGTTGTGGTTCGTAATAAACATCATAACTAAATCTCATATTAGTTGGGCACCCGCCGCAACGCGCGGACAATCCAACTAATAGGATTCATCCTGATAACAATTTTCATGTTTGTTTTAGCATTCCCTTACAACTACTGGATCCAACCCAAACACAACATGGGTTTTGTTGTCTTCTACTCTTTAACATTCTTCTTCGCAAATTTCGGGCCAAATGCGACAACATTCGTCGTCCCAGCAGAGATTTTCCCGGCCCGGTTGACTTCAACTTGTCATGGGATATCCGCAGCGTCAGGGAAACTCGGGGCGATAATTGGGGCTTTCGGGTTCTTGTACTTGGCTCAAAATAAAGATCCTGCTAAGGTGGATCACGGGTATCCACCGGGCATAGGAGTAAAGAACTCATTGATTGTGTTGGGTGTGATTAACTTGTTGGGGACATTGTGTACATTTCTGGTGCCGTAATCAAAGGGGAAATCACTTGAGGAAATGTCTGGTGAGAATGAAGAAGAAACCGGTGAGACCAGAGCCTAAATGTTGCTTGAGAAAACAAATGCTGTTTTTTGTTACATTTTTTATGGTGGTTTTGTCACCATAGCTTATTAGGTAATTTATATTGCAACTTTTTTCTTCTTTCTAGAGTTATTATTCATTTTTTTTAATTTTGTGTTTCATTTTTGTAGAAGGCATGTTGTCTAATATAGGTTATAAGTTACCTTTGATATTGTGGAAATAATACTTCACACCAGTTGAGTTAAAAACATGTGGCCACAAACAAATCAAGCAATGCATACTTGACATACTGCACTCGTGTGCCTTGTAGTTACTGGCTTGAAATTTTGATCAAATGAAAACCTACAAAATGTTACAAACCTGGAATGGGTTGTGGTTCGTAATAAGCATGATAATTGAATCTGATATCAGTCGGGACACCCGCCTAATTGAATCTGATATCAGTCGGGACACCCGCCGCAACGCGCGGGCTTCCCACTAGTATAATAAAATGAACTTTACTTTATATGTGGTTATCTAAATATAATTTTGAGTATCTTATTATGACTTGCCTATATTTATCTCTATCTCGATACAATTTTTTTTTAAATCGAGTTGTGAGTGGTAAAACATAAGTAGTCGAAGTACAAACGTACATGTTATCAAGACTAACTCACACTTAGTTTTTTATATATAAATTGGCGTTACCATTTTCGTTATTCTAATAAGAGTAAATTTCAAAGTTCGTCCTTTATGTATGTCTAATATATCAAAGTATGTCATTTGTCTTTAATAACCTCAGAAAACATCCTTAATGTTTGAAAAACCAATCAGGTTATGTCCTTTACCCTAAACCTTGTTTGTTTTCCCAGTTAAGTTAGGTCATGTGAGAAGCACATGAGGGTATATTGGTCATTTTACCCTAAATACTAAAATTGAAAACCCTAACCTCAGATCAAACCCCCAAGCACCCACCCTTTCTCTCCAAACACCCAAGCACCCACCCTTTCTCTCTTCACCTACAATTGAAAACCCTAACCTCCTCTCCATTTCCTTTTAACGCCTGTGCACACCACACCCCCCACATTCTCAGATTACTTCATCTCTTCCAAACACCCATGTCTCATTCATTTTTTTTTAACACAGATCATGACCTCTACATACCAGATCAAACCTCCTCATCATCTCTACACACACCACTCGAAGCACCTCCCCCTCTCGTTTCCGATGTCGGCAGCAGATGAAGACGCTCCGCCGTGAGCGGCGGTGGTGGTGACTATGTTCAGCGAAACCCCCCCTCCTTCGTGCTTCTGACAACCCTCACCTCCCTATTCCTCGAGTCGGGTTGCCGGCTCCAACCGTTCTCGGTCACTCACGCACACCCAACCACCCGTCTCCAAAAACCAAGTCTAAACCATGGATTTCTCGATCTGCAAAAACCAAGTCTAAACCATGGATTTCTCGCAGTAAGAACCGGAGAATTGAGTCAAAATCGCCCAATCCGGAGCCATTAAACTGATGATTTCGCGTTCAGATGCATATTATGTTGCGTATGATCTCAAAGTATCAATCTTTTTGTTGAAGTAATTGTAAAATTTTTGTGGGTTTGTTTTGTAAAATTGTGTGGGTTTACAGAGTAACAGATGTAAGATGGGTGGTGGGCGGCGGATGGTGGTTGTGGTTGGGTGGCGGTGGCCGGGTGGTGGTTGTGGCCGGGTGGCAGTGGCTAAAGTGGTGGTGAGTGAGAAGAGGGAAGGTTGTTTATGGTGGTGATGGTGTTGTTTAGAGAGAGAATAGTGAATGAGAGAGATCTGTTCCTTTTTATGCCCAGAATTTAATATGGTGGTGATGGTGTTGTTAGAGTGGTGATGGTGGTGTTAGAGTGATGGTTAGAGAGAGAGAGAATAAGAGAAATCTAATTTGTTGATTTTTAATATTTTGTCTTTTTTTTTTTATTTTTTTTAATTATTAGAGATATTCTATATAAATAAAGACTAATATACCCTCATGTGCTTCTCATGTGACCTGATTTAACTGGGAAAACAAACTAGGTTTAGGGTAAAGGACATAACCTGATTGGTTTTGCAAACATTAAGGATGTTTTCTGAGGTTATTAAAGACAAAGGACATACTTTGATATATTAGACATACATAAAGGACGAACTTTGAAATTTACTCTTCTAATAATATACCGTAAAAGTTCCGAATACACGCGACATGTTTTTTTGTCTTCGTTTCGCTAAAAGTTTTGTTCAAAATCAAATGGACCAATATAATTGATTTTGTTTGTTCCTTACTATGATTAACTGGACCGATATCATGCGAAACTTCAGTAGCATATATGGTATCTTTTTTATATAGTAAACTACGAGTATGAATACCATATTGGTACTGTGACGAACCCAACTTATACTGTTTGTTCTTTACCATGATGAATTGAACTAACACCGTGTGAACAACTTCGATAGTAATATAAAGTTTTTTTATATCGCAAACTATAGCGAGTATCGGTAACACGTCAATTCCAATCGAACAACATTAGTACCGACATCCGTACCATTGGAATCAATATTGATATTCGCTTAAGAAACCATTACTGAAATTCGTTTGTATGTTTGCGATTGATGTAAAATACGTGTCCACGTCCTTTTTGGCATACAATGACTTTATTTTTGGGTTTTGTCTTTCAATTGTTATACTGAGTGCCAATGTCCTACTGATACTGTAATAAATCAAACCGAGACTATCTGATTTTCCACCACAACGCGCGAGAGAATTCAACTAGTATGATACTATTTTATTTGTCTTCTTGATCTAAAATATATGTATAAACGGATTTTGTTGGCCCATTTGAATAACCACATTATAATTTTGCTAGAATTATATACAACACACATTCTTTTTTCTACAAGTAATTTATCTATTTACTATTTTGGACATAACATCCAGTATTATATATATATTGATTTCGAGGGATGATGAATAGTATCTTTATTTTTATAATAATATATAGTTTTTTATTATTTTATTATTTAATATATTATAATAATTTATTATTATATTTACTTTTAATAACATATTTTTTTTAAACATCTATTTTCTTTACCTTTTTTTAATAATTTTTTTCTTTTTAACATATATTCATTTATCGATTAATTTGATACTTCTTTAATAAGTTACGTTTATAACTTTTTTATAAAAACTTAAGTACGTAGTTGTGTTTGATTTCTTTCCCTAACATTCCGTTATAAGTTTTGTTAAAACGAGGTTATACACCAAATAAAATATTTATTTGGTATCATAAAACGGTACGATAATAAATTAAATCGTTCTAATGGTTTGACTTTCTAAACAACATACTTTATTTTCAAATCACGTTTGTTTTACATTATCATTTACTCGGTTTCGACGCAACGCGCGATATGAAAAGCTAGTATCATATTATCAATAAGAATTTTGTCATTAATGCTATTACATATAGTTATTTTATTAGTTCTACTAATAACTATCATTATTATTATTTTCAGATGTTTCAGTTATTATTTAGTCATATTATATGTTCAGAAAAAAAAATTGTATTCACCGCTTTTATTATCTAATTCTCATTTTTTTGTAAAAGCAGAAAATTTTAAATTTTCTGGTTATTTTACAGAGTCTTTTACCCACTCAGACCTCTTACTGATTCAGCACTTACTGGCTCGGAGGTTGACAAACACACAAATGTTTTAAATGTGATTTTCTAAAAATACGATTAAAAATACTCTTGGTAGATTGATATAATTACGTATGTAATTTTATTATATGTAGAAAGTTTAACATTAAAATTTTATAGTCTCCACAATAGAAACATGAAGAACCATGAAATCACTTTTTATTCCGCCATCATTATACTTGTGATCTATCTCTCCTTTTAGAAATGTTCATGTGTTGGTGTTCTTTTGGGATAGAAGTCATGTGAAGTAGTCATTTTCCATAATGAAAATATGTCCCTTTAACTAGAAAAAAAAAAGGAATGCCTTATTTATATGAACTAGAGTCGTGAATGGCTAGAGTTATCGTTATCCTTCTCGTGAATACATTACTGCTATTCACATAGACTTAAAATATAAGTAGTGGCACAGGTTAGGGGGCCCGACCCCCAAACTTTTCGCTCAATAGTGTTATGTATGTAGTTTTCGTATAGAAATTTTTTGGTATATACGTTTTCGAATCCCCGGTTCTATAAATTTTTTTGGGTATATACGTTTTCGACCTTCGTCAGAAATCTCAAGGTTCGCCACTGAATATAAGATTATGATTATATTATGTAGGTTTTATTAATATACTACAGAAAACAACACTACTAAAAATATGACTTTCATCAACAGATAGTCACCGGCTGAAATCCACTAGTAATTATCTATCGGTTCCACGAAATGAATAAAAAAAAACTTAATTGTCTTTGTGAAATTACCAACGGATGCCACTAAATCCAAAAAATAAATATATGATATATGTTGTCCGGGTTTGTTTTGGTAATCCGCCGGGTTTGTTCCGGATTTGATCATTGTATAAATACTGAAAGATAGTGCAATGACAGCAGACTTTTGGGAAACATTCTTGCACAAGAAACCTAGAGAGAGAAACTCGACTATGTGTTATCATTGTGTATGTGACGGGTGATCATCTGAGAATACTGTATTCTTAGATCGTGTTCATCTATGATTTGTACTCCTTTTGGTTCTTAACCGACGCAGCAGTACGTTACGCGTGGTGGTTTCCGCACATCACGTGAGTTGTTTGTTCGAGCGAAAGATTTGTATTTGATAGAGAGGATGTAGGTGACCTTACAAATTATTTTGCTACCGTTTAACTTCAACTGTTATCAATGAATGATGGCCAATAAGCGGCTAGGGTAAATGATTATCAGTTATGTTTGTATAGACCAAGTGTAACGCCCCAAGACTTGAATCTTTAACCCGCTAATACGGTTTCCATATATTATGGAATAGAGTATAATAACTAGGATTAACTAACCTAGTTTATTAGTATTAAGTAATAGATGAAAACATGAACTAATGGCTTTTATAATAAAACCATAGTTGGAGGACTAACTGGGAACAACTAGTCTCTAATTGTTTTAAATACAAGAAAATAAAACATAACACACACTTGTATGAGTGTGTGTGTGTCGACCAGGAATAAGGAGAAAGAGGGAAGATCCCTAATTCTTCTAAATCTTCAAATAGAAAGGGGAATTCAGCTCAAATCTAATGCATGGACTCAAATTCATGATCATATAGACTTGCTACACATGAGGTAAGTTGTAGAAGTTAATTTGATGATCTTGTATGAAGTGGATTGTGATCAATCCACAAATTTGTATGAAATTGAGTATGAATATGTGTTAGCATCATCATACGGGACATGTGTTATGCATAATTTTGATTAACTTGATGTTTAAAGATGAAATGTAACAACCCGCTTTTTGGAAAGTCAAAGTACAAGACAAAGTCAAAGTCAAAGTAAGAAAAGATTGCTAATTGCAATCTATCACTCCTTGCTTAACTATTGATTGTACGTTAATGACTTGTAATTGAATCCTTTTATTATTTGCTTTAGTTGAATTATGTGGAGTATCTACTAATAATTGATGTTAATCGCATGTTTAATCACTAAGCGACTTACCGCTAATCGCATCGCTATCGCATTCGCAACTCGAATTATGTGTTCTGGATATTGTTTTACGTGCGTGTGCTATTATGTGTTACTTGTGCATGTTATGTTTATGTTGAGATGTTTAATCGTAATCGCAATCGCAATTCTATCGCAACGCAATCTAATCGCAAACGCTAAACGCAAGTAGTTATAGTGATTGTATGTTAGATATAGTAGTTAGGTTATTTATATGACTGATGGGTAATACTATCGCATCGCTCACTCGGAGCGCATCGCAACGCTCAACACGCAAATCGAAACGCCAAAACCCAACTCGTCGGACACTTGGATCGAATGGCCAACCGATCAAATGGCCATCTGATCGGATTGCCATCCGATTGGTGCACCATCCGACCCTTGCCCCTCCTTTTTATTTTTGGCAACCTATAAATACCCCTCCTGTCACATCATGTGACAGCTCTCTCACTCGACCAGCATGCTCAAGCCTTCTTTCTCTCGATTTCTCGCGATTCTTGTAAGTTTTCAACTCAAATCTTGTACTTCTATGATCTACACGCACTCCTTCATCATTTTCACATTTGAATCTTAAATTTTAACCGTGAAATCAATGGATTTGAGGGGTTCTAGGATGATGTCATCATAGAGTTCTTATGAACTTCAAGATTTGGCTTCATTCCACCAAGAACAACTCAGATCTGAAGTATTTCCACGTGGTTTCACAACGATTTCGCATAGATCTAAACATTTCCAAAGTTAAAAGGATTGAAAGATGCTTTTCCAACTTTCTTTCAACTCTTTTACACTCAATGCACTCAAAACCGATAGAATCGGAGCTGATTCATGCCTCCTACTCTTCTCTAGTGATGTGCCAGTTTGAGATCTGAATCCTATCAACGAGACAACTGATTTCTGGTTAAACATGAAACCGCCCGTCACGAAATCTATCTGATCGGATTGGGGTGATTCCCGTTCGATCGGATAGCCTGGGTCTGATTGAGTTTTCGTTGTTTGACACGTTGTCATACCGTCTCGAACTTAATCATTTTCAACTTTCAAAGAACATCAGTTTCTAACGGATTGCCAACCGATCAGATTGCTATCCGATCGAGTGACCATCCTACTGTGAACTTGTTCTCACTAAGTGTCCTGCCAATCGGATCGCTATCCGATCGAATGACCTGAAAGGTAGAGATACTTCCATATTTTCAAAATGCTACAACGGAAACTTCAAAGCCATCATACACAAACACATCCTTGCCAAACGAATGTCAATCCGACCGAATGGCCATCCGATCGGATGACCATCCGAACAGATTGATATCCGATGGAATGACCATCCGATCGGATTGCTATCCGATCGGATTACCGTTCGACACTTGGTCACTTTTCACCGTTTTACGCACCGCTCTTCACTTATGCTATGGTTAACTATTCAGGCAAATCACTCTAGCGCTCCCTTCAATCCATTACTTCCATCGTTGTGAGTATACTCGATCCCTTTTTGCTTTATGCACTTTTGGGTGTTACATACATTACGTATTCTAAATCACATCGATACACAACGCAAACACTATTTATATGCTGACCGTTATTGCATGTTACGTGTTACTAGATGAATGCTTGTATGTTATGTTAACACAGTGATTGTTGCCTGACGCCTTAGCAACGATAGTACTATTTGTTTGGACTCAGCACCTGTCGTGGACAGGGTTTGTTAAGGTCACCTCTTCACATGTCACAATGGTGATGTGTGTACTACTAGAAAATTGGGCAATTGTGACCAAAATTTGCTACAAAAAAAAAATGGTAGCAAATTTAGTCACCGATTTGCCACGAAAATGAAAATAAGTGTATTTATTATGATACGGTAGCAAAGTGGTTGCAATTTTTGCCACCTTTTTTTACTTTCGGTGGCAATTTGTGAGAAAAATACGTAAAACCATAAAAAATAAAAAAGATATTTGTTAATTGTGACCATATTATCGGTGACAATGTGAAAATTCAAACAGGCCGGTTATTTTCCTAGTAGATCCACGTGCTTTAAAAGTCAATTAATTATATATAACCGGATAAAAGAACACACAAACACACGTCTCTCTCATCATCCACCTGGGTTTAGGGTTTCAAATAGAGGATTTCAATCGATCTGAAACCCTAATTCACCATCCAAAATGTCTCAAACTGGAAAATTAATGCCCAATCTGGACCAAAACAACACGAAATCCTCAATCTCACCGTCCTCCAGAGGATGGATCCGTACATCGAGGAGATCTTAATCACCGCTGCACACATCACCTTTTACGAGTTCAACGTCGACCTCAATCAATGGGTAAATTCATGTTTTTAGCTTTGATTATGGTTAATTATGGTCCCAATTTGAAATCTATTGGCTTTTTAGAATAAATTTTTGGTTTATACTATTAGGTTATGCTTTTGTTCTTATTTTGAATTGTTATTTGATTAATTGAGGCCTGATTGTGGTTGTGATAGAATATTTGAATGTTTTCAGAGTGTTTAGTGTTGTAGATGTTATTATTTGTTGTTTTGTTTTGGTAATGGTGGAGTTGAGGTGTTAGGAATTGTTGCAAAAGAAGAAATGGGATTGGATATTGATGTGAGATTAATGATTAAAGATGGACAGATCTGGATATGAAGTAAGAAGTAGGATCTATGACATACCTAGTTTAGTATGTAGATAAGCTGTAGTACTTTGAAACCGTCATATTGACACACGAATTGTGTTTTGCCGTTCGTCATGAAAGTAACGGTAATTGTGCTGCCTCATTTAGGGACTTAGCCACCAAATACTTGCTTTTCTGATAAACTCCCGAAATGTATTCCAAACTCATTGAAGAGTGTTTATGAGGTGTGATGAGCATGTACGTAAGTGACAGGTGCTTAGGATGTTTACTTGCTGTTTAATGAAATCGAGCTAGGATGGAGTCTAGAAACAAACTAAATAAAATCTGAGTTGTCGGAACGAATATTTGTCTTTGAGAACAATGTCTGTAATAACTGTTTGTATTTTATATGTTTGTGGTATGGGACATGAACCTTTAATATATTATAACAAATACGTGCTCATGATGTTTAGGAGGTAGCTAAGTATGGGTATTCCTTCTTTGCCGTTCGTCACCACATACGTGCTTTTCTGATAAACTCCCGAAATGTATTCCAAACTCATTGAAGAGTGTTTATGAGGTGTGATGAGCATGTACGTAAGTATATGAGGGAATGAAATAAGTCTAGAGGCATATATAAGTATGGATATGGATTTACCAGCATATTAGCAATGGAATCCATATGTAAGCACTTAGAAATGAGTACGCACGTAAGTTGATACGTATGAGATTTATTTATATGGATGTTTGTGACTAAGATATGTTAGTATAATTATATGAGAATGTAAGTGGTATGTAAGAACTTGTATGTATGTATGTAGGTATGTATGTGTGTAGGTATGTATGTGTGTATGAATATACGTATGAATGTATGTAAGCACGAAGTAGCATTTGTTGTTCATGAAAGAATAGGGCTTATATATATGTATACATGGCTTCAATACGTTTGAGTATTTACGTTACTGATAGTGTCCCTTGAGAATGAAATGAAAATGCAGGTATACTATTGTGTCCTTATGAAGATTCGATGATTTGGATGCAAGATTGTACTCGGAAAGATAATCGAAAAGATTAGCATGAATAAAAGAATGCGGAATGGTCATTTAATTGTGTATGTCTAGATTATGAATGATGTCACCAATTATTAATGATGCGCACGTATGTGGTGATTGCAGGTCGCACAGAATTAACGTCATTGTGGGGACTAAGAGGTTGAAGATCGAGTCAAAGAGTAAGGACCGTACGGGGAAGAGCGGTCTCGTAGCTTGTATTTAAGAATTACATTTAACGCGTTAATCAAGAATGAATGTTGTAAATCCTTTCAAGAAGCGTCTGACAAATTATAAATGAACCTTCAAGTATGTCATATAGACAATATGAGAAATAATTTTTGAGTCAGTATTTCCGCTACGTCTTTTATGGTCAAAATGTTCTAGGGTGTTACAAGTTGGTATTAGAGCCTAGGTTTGAGCGAAATCAAGTACAAAGAAGTAAGTACTTGAACTCAAACCCATGTGCTCGTGTGATTAGTGGCATGTACAACCCGAGACTCGATCAAGACCAAAAGGTAAAATCTAATACGAGTAAGTATGTGGGATGTTACTAACAATGATGAATGTTATAAGGTGAGCTTGTTGGACAATGAGGATGTTCCGCAGTCTTGGGCTAGCATGAAGGTTAAGGCAAATTATACGGCAGGCAAATGGACCCAGGTACAGAAATTTTAAATTTGGTAAGTTCCGGTATTTAGTATACCTTTAAATACGAGGGTGTAATCCTAGAAGGATTCAAATGAGTGTGGCACGAACTGAAGATTTGTTCTCTGGACATATGGTGATGATTCTCATGAAGACACGAGACTAAACTATGGATTACACGCCTGGTCGGTGTGCAAGAAGCATAGGACGCTCATGAGACCATGAGAATCATCACATGTATATCTGGTCGAATTGGGAAATAGGGGTCGTATGGGGATGGAAGGGTTCCAACGATTCTTTAAGAATCGAAATCAAACATAAGAAAAAAGGGTGGAAACACTACTTGAAACAGAATG
Source organism: Helianthus tuberosus (assembly GCA_030545235.1). Classification (NCBI taxonomy): domain Eukaryota; kingdom Viridiplantae; phylum Streptophyta; class Magnoliopsida; order Asterales; family Asteraceae; genus Helianthus; species Helianthus tuberosus. The sequence goes on along the minus strand of CM060411.1, from coordinate 209,954,107 downwards.
TAGAGTGTTGCGTTGAGACATGACACATGATGTAGAATGTGGAATGTAGTGTTGGAACACAACACTTGAAGTTTAATGTAAAAGGTTGTTACGAAACATTATCATATGAAATGAGATGGAAAATGATACGATGAAAGAAAGAAATGTAGGAATGAAAATGTTTGAATCCGTGAAATGGGTTCAAATATGAAAGGAATGAAAAGTAGAATGAAATGTTTGAGTTCATAAGTAAGTACGGATCAAGCAATGTAAGAACGAATAATAGGAATGAAAAGTTTGAATCCTTAATTGAGTACTGATCAAACAAGTAAGAATAAACGATGAGAATGAAATGTTGAATTCATAAATAAGTTTAGACCAAACACGTAAATATTCTTTAAAACGGATAATATTCAAGTTATGTTTTAAATTTTGCATATATATATGTTGATATGCGAGAATGGTTAAAAGGACAACTGAGTCACGCGGGTCAAACGGTGATCACCATTTAAACCCGGTATTTAATGTTTTGTCCTATCAATTTTTATGCTTATAGGTAAGCATAATATATAGGCATGCATTGCCATTAATTGGAAAGAAATAACCATCGCTAGGTATGGATAACGAGTCAATGGTTTTGACTCGCGCCAGGTATGTATTAAAGGTTATGCTTTCAGTAGGAGCTTATGGCTCGACTAAGGGGGACGTGTCAGAATTGGGTAATTGATAAAACACAGAGAGGAATGTATTACATTTGGACTTCTGAAAAGTCAAATAAATTTAAGTTGTTAATTATTAAGCAAGTAATACTAAAATAGCATGAGTATTTGATTCATTAAGTAAGTAAAACCGATGAAAGCTATTGTAGTAGCAAGAAACCTTAGTTGAAAGAAATAAGCTTCGAATAAGTTACATGTGTGGTATATTAGTAATTGACCCATGAGGGTCAAAATGAATGATGAGCTAGAATTCGAATGAATGACTTACGTAATTTAAAAGGAAGGAAAAAACTTTCACAAGAAAAGCTAAAGATAATGTCTTGTAAGTATGCTTGATTTGGAAGGAAGTACCAATGTGTAATTCAATGCACATACGATAAGTAAGAAGTGGCACTTGACTTTAAAAGGTCAAACTGCAAAAGTTCGTGACATAATTAACTAAATGAAAGATTTATATGTAAGAATTGAATGTGTAATATGGTATAGTATGCATGTAGGGAAATTGTCAAAGGGTTATAGGTGAATAACCATCCAAAGGTATGAATATTTAAGTCAAAAGAATTTCAAGAAATGTTCACAATGATCGTTGAGAGGTACTGTACCTGAATTATTGTAACTGTGGAAATTCTGATAGACGTTAGAAATACTAACTTGATGCTAGGCTTGTTGGCCATGTTCATATGAACAAGACGTTGTTTAAAGGATGCACTTAGGTGGAAGCTTAACAAATGAATGGATACGATCAATCCAGGAATTGCATGACTCACAATGAATCAGGTCAATTCGGGTCGTAGGCCATTGAATTATGCAAAGAAATCAAGGTTAGTAAAATGTTTAGCTTTCGATTACGATTAAGGATTGGTATATCGAATGTTTAGCCGTAATAGGTGATATAAGAAGGAAATTATGTCATTAGGAGGACAATTCCAAAAATCCTTGAGTAAAAGTTTAGAGTATCGATTAAACACTCGTACGAGGCGCTCGTGCAACATACTTGCTTAGTAGGGTAAGTAGTGCGCAAAGGGAGCTAATAGTGAGGTGATATAAATGAGATGATTTGAGGCAAACTTTAAGGTATGCATGATATAAGTAACGATAGTAATCGTAGAATGATGCTTAATCCTCGTGTCAAGTACGAATAAGTAAGTATATATAAAAAAGGGGGTAATTTTGTTGTAGTATATATTAACTGGTCATTGAATGTTTATAGTATGGGTATGATAATATAATGACCCCTCATATGAATACGAAAATAAATAAATAGAAGGGATGTTAATAATGGAATGTTGGGATTTGTTTATGGTGATCAAAATGAAATATCATAGATGATATATGAATAGAATGAAATAAATCGATTTATTTTGAATAAGTAAAAACATGAATGTATTATGTTTAATCAGAAAAATGAAAAAAAGCCGTAAACTTAGATCTGTACGAGCAATAGAGTGATTAATGAACCGCTAGTGATGAAATGTGTTAGAAACTTGCGCTATAGAGTGAAAGCAACACTATTAAGAGCTCTGGATAGATTCCGACTTCTATGTGATGATGAATGTACTTTGCTAAGTTTAAGAATGTAGGGGCAATGCGTATAATTATGTTTATTTTGCAAGAAACTAGCATTATGCAATAAGGACGACACTAATAAAAACTTCGGTTCGGGTTCTTGGAATTAGAAGGTCGTCAAAGAGACGGGCTCGTGATCAAGTTGACTGGACGGGAAGAAAAGATAGTTAATGTTAAGTAGAAATGAACAAGGTTTCAGGGACGAAACCTTCTTTAAGGGGGGGGGGTAGACTTGTAACGCCTTATACTTGAATCTTTAACCCGCTAATACGGTTTCCATATTATATGGACTAAAGTATAATAACTAGGATTAACTAACCTAGTTAATTAGTATTAAGTAATGGATGAAAACATGAACTAGTGGCTTTTATAATAAAACCATTGTTGGGGGACTAAATGGGAAGAACTAGAAACTAATTGTTTTAAATAAAAGAAAATAAAACACAACACACACTTGTATGTGTGTGTGTGTCGACCAGGAACAAGGAGAAATATGGAAGAATCCTAATTCTTCTAAATATTCAGATTGAAAGGGGAATTCAGCTCAAATCTAATGCATGGACTCAAATTCATGATCATCTAGACTTGCTACACATGAGGTAAGTTGTAGAAGTTAATTTGATGATCTTGTATGAAGTGGGTTGTGATCAATCCATGAATTTTTATGAAATTGAGTACGAATATGTGTTAGCATCATCATACGATTATGCATAATTTTAATTAACTTGATGTTTAAAGATGAAAACCCACTAGTTGGGTGATGAAGATGACATGGGTGTTTCACCATGTCTAAGTCTTGTTCAATTCATGATGTAGTGTATGGTATTAGATGGATTCTTGTTAAATGGATTGAGTATTTTATAGAATATGTATGATATTTGGTTATATTGATGAATGAAAGCAAGTATTAGGAGAATGAACATATGAACATATGCTTAAATAGTAGTACGCACAACAAGTGTTTGATGAAACGCATAAGTGAGATTATTATATGAGATTGGATGTAAATAACGGATGAATATGTATAGAATGTATACATGATGTAATTAGTTGTAAAATATCATGATAAGTATGTTCTTGGTGAAATTCCATATGTGAAAGTATTTAATGAGTGATTGGGTAGAAGTATAACTTAAGAGTTGTGTTATATGCTTGAGTGATGTAATGTAAACATATGAATTGTTGATCGTCTTAATCGCGATTAAGAAGTAGATGGGGAGCGTACGAGACTCTTAGAAAATAGTGAATTCGAATGATGTTGGTGTTAGTTATGAAGTAATGGAATTGCTAGTGTGGATGGAACGGATTATGAATGTATATGAGTATATAACTACTTGATTATGTAAAAGTGTATGCCATATAGTATGAGCATGAAGTGTGTATGTTGCTATTATAATTGTTTACCATTTTAAGATGCTTTCATGTTCACAATTTGAAAGTATATAAGTAAGATAGTTGACTTTTGAAAGTCGACATTGTATGAATATCATGAATTGGTCTTTGGACATGATTGCTAGAGTAGAGAGTTAATGTGCTATGTGCTAGATGATTTATGTGTTATGCATGATGATAATTGAGTAGCGTGGATTTGGAACAAGATGACTATTAGTGTATGTCTTATTTATGCGGCTTTTGACTAACGAAAGTCAATTAATGTATGAATGGAAAGAAAATGAATATTTGTATGTAAGCTCACATAAGCTAACCATGTTATGAAGGTAATGACATGTAAGGACGGAAACCTTGTCAATTGACTCGAGCATGGATGGCTAACGGGTCAAGAGGAAGCAAGCACATATATGGACGCTTAAGGTAACTGAATCTTGAGTTCACTTCTAAAATGATATTTGATGGTTGATATGATTTAATATAGGAAATCATGTAAGAAATTATTAGTAAGGGTAAGTACCAAAGTGAGTATTGATGAGGTAAGTTGTAAGAAGGTATCTATGTTTGGGATAACATGATAGAATTGAATGGGTCAAGAATATAGAAAGTAACATGGCATAATGTGGTAGTTAGTTTGATCATGGGGTTAAGCATTAAAAGGATTTGGGAGCTTGAATATGGTTAATATACGTCATGGGAACATGTAAAACGTGGATGAAAGAAGTTTGGGGGCCTAACGGTCGTTTACGAAAGTAAAAACTGAACAAAAGTGCGTTGAACTAGGCTCTACCATAGCTTATGATATCCACCGTAAGCTACGGTAGGTGTTACTGGCACAATTGTCATCGTAAGGCAGTTTATTGTCACTGTGGCCACTTCAATCCCACCTTAAGCTACGGTGGTCACCGTAGGTTACGGTGGAGGCCAGATGCAAAAATGTGATTTCTTTTATCCCATCTTTTATACGGTGACATGAACCTCCTTATTCCCTAAGATTAATACAGGGAGATGATAAACTCCCGAAATGTATTCCAATCTCATTGAAGAGCGTTTATGAGGTGTGATGAGTGTGTACGTAAGTATATGAGGGAATGAAATAAGTCTAGTGGCATGTATAAGTATGGGTACTGATTTACCTACATGTTAGCAATGGAATCCATAGGTAAGCACGACTAGAAATGAGTACGCACGTAAGTTGATACGTACGAGATTTATTTATATGGGAGTAAATTACAAAAATCGTCCTTTGTGTTGACCCAAAATTGCAAACTATGTCCTTTATCTTCAAAAAGTACAAAAACCGTACTCGATGTTTGCAAACCTTTGCACATTATGTCCTTTAGCCCTAACCCGGTTAGTCTATATGGTTAAATATTACTAAATGGACCCCACATGAGGGTAAATTAGTCTTTTTACCTATTTATATTAGAAAAAAGTTATCTTAGTACATAACCTACCACCAACCTTGCACCAGCCACCACCACCACAACCTGCCACCAGCCCTACCCCACCCCCAGATCCCGATGTCGTCCACCAGAACCACCACATCACCTTTCTGGCAACAACTCTCGGCAGCTCCAATCAAAAATCAAATCTAGATCTCACACTTTATCCATATGGGTAGATGGTTGATTAGAGGGTGGAACACTATATTAAAAATGATAATGTCCGCTAGTTGAGAGTTCCATCTCAATCCCAAGATTCCTAACACAGAACCCAAAATAAAACTTTATTATCCCAATAATCATCTTCGATTTGTTCAACATTTTTCAATGAAATTGGTGGAGTTGGAATTTGGGTTGATGAAGACCCATCAAAACATACAGTAGGATATTCCTCAACATTAAACCCAACAGAAAGATAGCTTCAAAATCCACTTTGACCGATTGGTGTTGTGGGGCATTCAGATCTGGATCCACTAAAATGATTCCAAATGGGTAGGATATCAGATCTAGATCCGTGGGGTGTGTGCAGGTGGTCCGGTGAGGTGTATGGCGGTGGTGGTCGGTTTGGTGGTGGTGGTCCGGCAATTAGAGAGAGAGAGAGAAAGCTGGTGTTTGTGTTGTGTGAGAGAGAGAGAGGTGTTTATGTGTGTGTATGTATATATATATATATATATATATATATATATAATTTTGATTATTTATTTTAGTGTTTAGGCTCAAATGACCAAAATACCCTCGCATGGGGTCAATTTAGTCAGATTTAATCATGAAAACTAACTAAGTTAGGGCTAAAGGACATAACGTGTAAGGGTTTGCAAACATTGAGTTCGTTTTTTGTACATTTTAAAGATAAAGGACACACTTTGCAATCTAGTGTTAACATAAAGGACGAGTTTTGTAATTTACTCTTTATATGGATGTTTGTGACTAAGATATGTTAGTATAATTATATGAGAATGTAAGTGGTATATAAGAACTTGTATGTATGTATGTATGTATGTAGGCATGCATGCATGCATGCATCCATGCATGCATGCATGCATGCATGTATGTATGTATGTATGTATGTATGTATGTATATATGTATGCATGCATGTATGTATGCATGTATGTATGCATACACGCGTGCACGCATGCACGCGTGTATGTGTGTATGTATGTGTGTATGAATATACGTATGAATGTACGTAAACACGAAGAAGGATTTATTGTTCATGAAAGAATGAGGCTTGTATATATGTATACATGACTTCAATACGTTTGAGTATTTACATTACTAATAGTGTGCCTTGAGAATGAAATGAAAATGCACGTATACTATTGTGTCCTTATGAAGATTCGATGATTTGGATGGATGATTGTACTCGGAAAGATAATCGAAAAGATTAGCATGAATAGAAGAATGCGGGATGGTCATTTAATTGCGTATGTCTAGATTATGAATGATGTCACCAATTATTAATGATGCGCATGTTGAAGTTTTACCATAAGATAATGAAGTGTAAGGGAAACTGATCGACATGTGGAAGGGAAATGGGTCGTATTATTGTCTAGAAGAAGAAACTTAAGAACGCCCGTCGGGTATCGGGTATACCCGTCCCAAATGTTTCGATTTTCGGGTATACCTGTCGAGCTCGGCTATTTTTGTCATCCCTATGCTTAGCATTAAAGTATCATTGGGTATTAAAAAAAATCATATAAAAATTCCATTTTGAATATGTTTCAACTTGAATATATATATCGGTCAGTTTGATTGCATATATATACACGTATGCATAGAATAAAAATTCAAATTAGAAATCATAATAAATATCAGTTTGTAGGGTTTCTTGCATAGAATAAAAATTCAAATTAGAAATCATAATAAATATCAGTTTGTAGGGTTTCTTGTCGTTGATCATTATCTTCTGGTACCAATCGATCTCTAAATTACCAACACAAGGTTACGAGAGTCATGACTATCAAATTAGAATTCATAATACTACTTTCACATAATAATACAAACACAATGTTACCACTTCTAGCGGTTCTTCAAACCGAACCGTCGATTCTAACCGGAACCGAACCGGGTACCGCTTTACCCAAATTTAAGATTCGAAACCAGACTCTAATATAATAATACGGTATGGATCTAGCGGTTTCGGTATGGTTTCCCAGTTCTAGAGGTTTGGAACTTTAAAATGCTCTGCCCTATATCTAGTTTGTAAAAATAAATATATTTAAATCTTTTGGCGAAAATAACTACATAGATCGATAGAGATATCCATGGATACATTTCAATTCGTTGCAAAGGGACCCCCCACCCCCTATCTTAGTATTTCTATTTTGTTTTTCATTTACATATATGGTGGTCCAGAACGATGATTTATTTAACAAAATGTTAAAAGTCACGTTGGTTTTTTAATATATTTACTAATTTATAGACACGTACTAGGGTTAGGTTGGAATATTGTATATAGCTTTTTTTAAGACGTTGAGTGGTAAACTTGTATCCTTGTTATGTATATTATTATATTAGTCATGATCAAACTCAACTAATCACGTGTTTGATTAGTAATTACTAAATAATTATAATCAACATGGCTGCCACCATACAAGTAGACTTCCTTCTAGAAAGTGTCATTATTATAGAACTGTTGGTTCACACTGAAACCTAAAAGGTAAGGTACTCTTGTGTCCACATCCTTTTAGTTTAAGTGAATGAACATAAGTCATCCACATACATTTAACAATGTGTAGCAACTAGCCATAAGTAGATGAAGTGACACACTATATAGTAAATGACCCAAGTCACATATTCAAATATCCTTCTATTCATATCACTAAAATTTTCAACACAATCTTGTTATTTGTTATGGCTCCAGATAGAGATACCCTAGTGGCTTCCTACAATGCTAAAAATACTCCATTGAATCGCCAAAAGCCGTCAAGATTATCAACCGAAAGCATACAAAGAACAATATCGGATATCTCCTTTGAGCTAAGCAAAGAAGTAGATGATGTTGTTGATCAACTGAAGCTTACCTCTATTTCAGAAGTTGAAGATGCAAAGTGTGAGTGTTGTGGGATGAGTGAGGAGTGTACTCCGGAGTACATTGCGCAAGTACGCGAGAAGTTTTTGGGGAAACTAATTTGCGGGTTGTGTTCGGAGGCTGTGAAGGAAGAGATGGAGAAAAGTGGAGGGAAGATAGAGGAAGCATTGAGTGAACACACTAAGGATTGTGTGAGGTTTAATCGGTTTGACAGGACGAATCCAGTGTTGTTCCAAGCCGCGGCTATGAAGGAGATGTTGAAGAAAAGTGCAAGGTTAGATGGGAGTAGGGCTAAGTCTCTTAGCCCTAGAGATCATAAGAGAGGTTATGGAAATGTAAACAAGGGTGGACTTGCTAGGAGTTCAAGTTGCATACCTTCCATTACAAGGGAACTGAATGATCGAGATCGAGAGGTCCCTAATTGAACAACTCTAGCCTTGCCTGGCTTGGGGAAATCAAGGTTTCGTTTTTCTAGGGGCTCTAAAGATTTTATAAGCGTTTTTTGGAGATTTTTTTTGAAACATGTTTGACAAATAGGCGATTCGCTAACTTGGTTAGCAAACTCATGCAAGTCCGCTGAGGTGGCAAGTTCACTTGAGACTGCTGGTTTTGTCATCATCCAAGTTCACCTGTGAGAATAGCGAACTCAAAAGATTCCTTTGAGTTTGCTACCCATAATAGCGAACTGCCTATTTGTCAAATGTGCTTCAAAAACCTCCCGGACACACTTATGAAATCTTTAAACCACCTAGTAATTGAAAAAATTGGCGACATCAAGCCGAGTTGTATATAGTTAAATACTATGTGTGATCTGCTACCTTCTGTGTTTGTGTATATTAATTAATAATTAGTTTGTGTTGAGTCAACGATGTGTATGTTCTCATCGATTTTGGTTTCTGTTCTCTATAACATAATCCATGTTGTGACGGCCTGAATTAAACTAAAACAAATGGAGAAAAGTGTTGGTTTTTATATAGTCTTAGTTAGAAAGTTATCACATATAATAAAAATCAAATATAAGACTTTTAGCTAATTTCAATTGATTAAGAAATATCACCAAGGTTAATGGACTTTTATGCAAGACATTGTATGCAAGTGTTCACAAACAAAATATGATTCATCTAATATAATATACCAAAGAGTTTATATAATCATTATACATATGAATGTGTTTATTCTAGCTTACAACCCAAATTTAATGTAAAATGTTACTCCATACTTGGAAAACAAGGTTACTTGTATTTTACAAACATGCCACAAGTATCTAAACATTTGCTTAATCAAGTCTAAAATAATGGGCACAAATTATAACCAATTCACATTTAGTTTATCTAATTTTTAGTTAGCATGCTATTCACAAGGGGTACATGCACTACTATCGAGCCGGGGGTCTCACTGGAAGCAGCCTCTCTATTTCTACGGGGTAGAGGGAAGACTGTCTACATCCTACCCTCTTTAGACCCTACTTTAGCTTTGCTATTATACTGAGTATGATAATGATGATGCTATTCACACACATGAATTAAGAAAAAAAATTGTCGTTCAAAAAGAAATTTGCTGGTTTATTCAATTTTTATGACTTCTTGTCCAATGACAAGTGGCCACCTAAATATGGCACACTAATGTAATTGGTAGAGCATAACTAATAATTGAGCATATGGCCAAATTGGTCAATTGCATGACTAATTCAACAATGATTCTTCTAAATCACCCACTGAGATCCATTTGGGCTATGTATAAATCATAATCATGTAAGAGTGAATTTGAGATTTATTTATTCATTTTCATCTGACACGGCCGTATATTTCAAAATTTACCAAAATAAGATTGATAATTGCTATCATGTTTGATGTTTAAGATAGTTCATTAAGTTGACACATGACGAGATTTTAATACAAACTATAAAACATTAAAAGGGCTAAGGGGCTGTTTGTTTACCTTTTAATGGTTCAGACCTCTTACTGGTTCAGCACTTAATGGTTCAGAATACGAGCATATGTCTGAATGGTTCAGACATGTGCCTTTGAATGGTTAAGCATTATACAGTCTGAATGGTTAAGACCTCTAATCTAAATTGCTCAGACATTTGCCTCTGAACGGGTAAGCATTATAAAGGCTCTTTATGGTTCAGATCTCTTACTGGTTCAACACTTAATGGTTCAGACCTCTTACTAATTCAGCACTTAACCATTCAGATGTTGCCAAACAGCCCTAAGACATGAATAAGCTTTTTTTTTTTTTTTTTGGGGAACGGCAAGACATATGAATAAGCTAGTACGATTAAAACGATCCTAACTAAAATGTCAATCTTGAAAATCCATTCACGGTAAATATAATATCAATCATTTCATCTTCTTTGTAAATATAATATCAATCTTTTTTCTTGTTATAAAAAAAGTGGTAATGGTGCAAGGCCTTATTTATGTCAAGATGCCACCGTCTAGCAACATGCTCAAAAGCCAAAAATGGGTATTATCCAACATGGGCCTGGCCCAGACGCCCAAACCATGGGCCTGTAAGCCCAATTAGTTGAAAAAAACGAACTACAATAGCATTTGGGCCTAAACGACCATCTTGACTTGTGGATTTGGTGCTATGATCAACACCATGTTTTTAGTAGACAAAAGCCCTTCCTATCGAATTTAAACATAGAAACAGAAGACCATATAAGAGTCGAGTCGCGATCGACATAGAAACAGAAGACCATTTAAGTATCAAGTCGCGATCGACAATTGGAGATATACTTCACTCGTCGAATGTGACAATTCTGGCTCCTCACAACAACAAAGAACTCCCAATGCTGCTAATTCTACCACTATCTAATGGTAAAAAGAATTTCTTCTCGGTGGTGATTGATTACCATTGAAAGATTATGGCTATAAAACGTGCTACTCTTACTATATTGTTGAGGGGAGGAAGTTGTAATAAGAAAATGTATTTGGGGAGGAAGTTGTAAATAAAAATGTATATTTTTTTCAAAGACGTCTATTAATTAATGCATACTTTACAACTTACGGGGTAGAGGTAAAACTGTCTACATCTACTATCCTCAGACCCTACCTTAGCTTTGTTATTAGTGGGATTTACTGAGTATGATGATGATGATACTTTACAACTTACTTTTAGAGGTTTTTGTAATTTAAATGGATCTTCTAAGTTTAGTAAATCTAATTCTCTGGGTTTGTTTTCTTAATATTTAGACATCGGCCTATCGCTATTCCACAAGTCGTTTGGAAATTCCGGAATGAAAAGGGTATTGGCTCAAAGAAGCCTCGAAAGGATGTGATTGTTCATGACTTAAAGACTTCATTCGTTCATGTTGATTTGGGTTTCATATCGTAGTCTTCATGTAAACGTTAACCAGATTGACTAGCTTCGCCATCCATGTTTCCCATATACGTCCACTGTTCTAGTTTCTTGCTAGTTTTTTATTCTTTTTTCTAACTTCACTACAGTTAAGAAAAGACATGAAATATAATTAAGCAATTTTTCCCAAATTTACGTGAGCATGTCGCCAACATTTGTCGCATCTGAACAAGTACCATTTGCTTTCAAAGTAACATGCAACTGGGCATTTGTTATCCATACATAATCAATGTTTAACCTTTTAATTATTTTAACCAAAGTATGATTAAAGTTTCAATATAGTGTTCATATTGGACCACTTCTCCCCTTAAATATGTTACACTAATCCCATGTAGATTTGATTACCAGAGATGGAGCCCCATTTAGTGGAAGTAATTTTACTTAACATCATGCTCACATCACATAGTTGTTAATTTCTCCTATTTTCTAAATTGTAGCTATTTGTGAGATATATATGAGTTGTTGAGTTTGTTGGAATGCAATACGAAGAATGAAATTGCAAATGATATTGATATTGATAAGACAAGTTTTGAAAAACAAAATTGTTTCAAATTTCAGCATTAACTAGGAATTACATCGAAATAGAACTTAAACGAGCAATAAACTGCGTTGTTACCCCTTGTTGCAAATCAATAGGTACTATGTAAGACGAGACGAAAATGAATATATACTCAAAGATAAAACCAAAATGTGAGTAAGTTTATTATACTATGAGGGCTATCAAGTAGTAATATTATTGAAAGCCACTATTTATATACTATTACATACAATTTACCAAACATAAAATTTGAACAAAGTAACATGCCAATTAGTTTAACTAAAAATATATATATATATATATTTTTAATGGAAAACAACATTTCATTCATCATCAAAGAATGTTTGGGACGAGTAAGACACTAGACCGAAACATTACAGACCATCACCCGTAAAATCGCCTAAACAATCTCACGACTATTGCTCGCTATATTAAAACTCACCCAACTATTCCAATCTATATTGTTTCGTTTCGCCCTATTCTTCACCCTATAACTAAAATATTAAATCGGGTAAAAATAGGTAAACTTTATACTTAAATGAATAAAACCGACAATCTACGATAAAATATTAAAATCTAGTTGTTAAAAACTTTTAAGGGTTATTCTTTTAGAAGTCATGTATCGTTTTCTTCACTTCTATTTTGTATCCTTACCTATCTATATACGAGCCATTTGAGTTATCGACCCTCATCATGACACGTAGAGATGTTTTTAGGCAGTAAGATTATGTAAGAATAAACAAAGTTTTAAATCTACTTTCATATATACTTGAAGGTATAAAGCTCTTATATATGATCCGACAATGAAACGAAAAGAATCATATCATTGTGCAAACAAAAAATTCTTGATGCAATACCTTTTTTTTGAAGCAAACCAATGAAGATGTGTGGTTGTGAGATCTATATCATATGGGTAGAAGGTCATTTCATATAGTTTCTTTCCTACAACAAATCAGCATTCGACAACATTAAAAAGATAACATTCAAAACATGACTCTAAAGTCTCTAATCGTCACCTTTCTTTAGAGAAATGGAATGAGTTACGATGCATTCAACTTCTTACGATATGATGCCACTATAACTCAATTTTCATGTGTCAATTGTCAAGTCACATCTCGTATTGTGTAACATTAATATAGGTAAGAGTTGTAGAGGTGTGTAGAATTAATATCATTCTTTTTACATGCATGAGCCCACTCGAATTAAATTTAGTGAAAATTACGAAAATATACATACTTGATATTTTTTTTAAATAGAGAAGACTCTTTAGCTTTTCAAAACTAAAACAATCAATCAAAGTGCGATACGTAACCTTAGTCGACAATTAGCCGGACCTTCAGCCTGTACTTTTGGTCAAAAGGGGGGACTAGAGTGTAGAATTTTTAGAAGTGGGGGTACCCTTAGCTGACTGAGGGCCTGTTTGGTTGCATCTTATTAGCCTCTTAATACCCCCATGTCTGACCGAGTCAGATTCAGAGCGTTTGTTTGCACCCTCTTAAAAGTTACCCAACCTCTTATTATAGTCTGACCCAGTCATACATGTGGAGTAGTCTGACCAAGCTCTGAATGATGCTTGTGACAATTGTGCCCTAGCAAAAAAAAAACCCATCTTCTTCCACACCACATTCCTCTCCTTCTTCACAATCGTCGGACATAGCCAAAACCACAGCCGCCGCCGTGCTTCGTCGAGACCCGCCACCGTTGTTCCTCTCAATCAAGTTCTTTCTCTCCTCAGCTCGGCTCCCTACTCTCTGCTCTGTACCGATATCGCCGCTCAAGACCCTCGTTGGACCACCGAGGTGTGGTGGTCGGCCCCATGGTCGTCGTCGGCTTCCCGTTATCAGTCATCGACGCCGGCCCAGGTGTGGGTCACCGCCGCCGCCGCTCACGGCGGCGAGTCTTTATCCGCTGCCGTCATCAGAAACGAGAGGGGGAGGTGTGGCTGTCGTCGGCCGGTTCTTCACGGTAGAGGAGGCAGGGAGTAATTTCATCTCTGTGTGTGTGTTTATGTGTGTATATACAGTTTGAACGGTGGAGGTGGAGGTGGAATGTGATGGGGATGGAGAAAGTAATATATTTAATAATAAAATGGTTTTTTTAATTAAAAGGGGTAAAAATGTCATTTTACACCGTCATTCAGATGTGCAACCAAACAGCACTTTACTGGTTCAGCACTTACTGGTTCAGACCCTCTTACCCATTCAGACCTCTTATTCATTCAGCACTTATTGGTTCAGATGTTGCCAAACAGCCCCTGAGCCATATTAGCCTGCCATAGCTTACACCCTTAGCTGGCACCTTTAGCCGGACAACCCTTACTGATACTTGTCTTGTTACTCATGCCGGCTTAGTCGAAAGTTTATAATATTGTTTAGCCGGCTAGTCGAGAAAGGGGTATCCCGCTTTGAAAAATCTAAAATTCAGTGACTACTGATCCGACCAAAAGTACCGGCTGAAGGTTTGGCTAAATGGTTGGCTAATTGTCAGCGAAGGTTACGTGTCACACTCTAATTAGTTGGCGTTGGTGTAGTTTTGAAAAATTGAAAACCCTTGTCTATTTTAGACAATATTTGGTCAGCTATGTCTATTTTTAGGGGAGTTGCACTATAATAATCCCAATTATACGTCATTGACCATCGCTAGTCCCACGTTTGAATATTCTCCATGCCAGTCTCACCTTTCACATACTTTTCTTACAATGGTCCCCTGCTAAAAAACACACTAACCAGTTAATAAATTGTTGATGTGGCAGCTGATTGTGCGATGATGTGTCAAAAACATGTTACGTGGCACAAGTTATATAGATTTTCCCTGATCCTTTACAACTTAAAGCCTTTAAAACCCACAAATCCTCTTTATCAAACCCTAAATTTTCCCTGATCCTTTTCACCTTAGAACGATGAAGTGTAGAACGATCATCAACATCAGCAAATCTAGCCGATCGTCAACCACCGTCCAAGACCAACAACAGGTATGCGACTATATGATTATCGACTTTAAACCTTTTAAACCATTTAATTGTAGTTAAAGATTTCACAAAATTAAATTGTAGTGGGATGACTGAATCGATGATTCTGTAAGCTTGGCATGGTGGCAAGCTTAACAACAAACCAAAAGTGCACTATGATGTGGTGAATCTGATATGTTCCAAGTTAAAGTAGATAAAATGTCATATTTTGAGCTTTTGGATTTTGTAATGGAGCATGGTTCATACAAAAGTAAGGATTTTAAAATGTACTACTTAGTTCCTAGAATGAAGTTTGAAGATAGCCTTGTTAAGTTGAATAATGACAAAGACATGATGGTGAAATTGGGGGATGACGTCAGGCATATTCACCATCTTTACTGCCAAAAGCCACAGATTAGTGTTCCAAAAACTCGTCTGAGAACAAAGAAGGCCCAGCCTAGTAACACAGAAGCCCACACCAGTAACATAGAAGCCCAGCAAAACCCTACACACTCACAAGATTAGTCTTTTGTTGGCTTTAAAACTTTATGTGATAGTAGTTAACTTGTTTTAGTAATTACATATCTTGTGTTTTGTAGGCTTTCTGCCATTTTATAATGTAATGGTTAGCGCATGCCTTGTTATGGTTATGCTTATTGTGTAGCCAATTCTTAGTGACAAAGTGAAAGTGTATGTGTAGCTAATGGTTAGTAAATGTTATGCCGTTTGCCGTTTAATTGGATTCTATTCCATACCATTATATGGTTATGGTTGTCGGCATGCGAATATGGTCCAAATTGCCATTTGCCATTAATATGCACAAGTCAAATTGACAAAACACTACAATCTTGTTTAATTGGATTTCATTCCAATTCATAATAACATACAAAACGCTACAATCTTGTTTAATTGGTAACACTACCATCTTGTTTAATTGGATTAATTCCAAATTAATAACATCAATTTGTAAAAAACCAAAATACAAAACCAAAAACTAGTGCTGCAATGAAATATGTTCTGCTTGTAACATCCAGACCAGCCTTTTTTCTCAACTTATTGTTCTCTTCCATAAGAACCATCTTCTCAATTTCTAGTGTCTTGTTAATTTCAACCAGATTATTGTTGCCTTCACCATACCAGTTAACATCAACATCTTCTTTCCAAACAAAGAACTTGCAATCCGATTTCTAACAAATTAAATCACAAAATGAGGAAGCTTTCAAGACATAATTATCGACATATAAACTAATTTTACTTACAGGCCATAAAAGGGCATCCATAAACTCCTTCCCTTGTCTAAAACTTCGAGAACCAGTAACTCGCTTCACTGCTACCATGTCATGATTACAATAAACATTCCCATTGGTCCCAATCCTATAGATTCTTGGTGTATTGTTTCGAGAGCATGAAGAAGACGAAGAAGAACTCATTGATATCCCCTAATTGAATTCGAGGCAGAGTTCTTATGAACAAGGGGTTTTAGTTAATAAAAGGGGCTATGGGATTTAAAAAGCGGAAAATCTATATAACTTATGCTACGGAACATGTTTTTGACACATCATCGGATAATCATCTGCCACATCAGCAATTTTATTAACTGGGTTAGTGTTTTTTAACGGGGAGCCATTGTAGGAAAAATAGGTGAAAGGTGAGATTCACATGAGGAATATTCAAAGGTAGGATTGACAATAGCCAATGACTTCTATTACAGGCCAATTCCCCCTATGAATGTGATTACTAAAACAAGTTAACTATTACATAAAGCCTACAAAATACAAGATATGAACAACGTGGGACTGACAACGGTCAATGACGTCTAGTTGTAATGCTTTAAAATTATGCATGGAGCAGCTATTATATTTTCCAAAACAATGTGATGAAGCCATAGATTTGGTGAGAAGTTTTATAAGAAAAAGAAAACTTTTAACATGCTCTTCAATTATATATACACTAATACACTCATGATTGTAAAAATTATTAGGCGCTACTCGGTCGATGGAGTTTTGACTAGCGATTTGTCAGAATTAGTCATGATTAATTAGGATTAATCGTATTGAGATTTTCATATTTAATTTTTGGTTTTATAAATATATATACACATATTATGTGATTTTTTCTAGGTAAAGAGGTTTTAACCTCTTCTCTACCCAATTTTTTAAGTGTATAAGATTAATCGCCGGAATTTACAAGTTCTGTCAGAATCTTGCTGAAATCGCTAATTTCAGGCTCACTAGAGCCGATTTCCAGTTGATTAGGACATACTAGCAATTGATTCATTGATTACCTAAAAATTAATCAGTTGTTGGACAACTAGCGACTAATTGCTGATTAATCCTTATTTTTTCAACACTAAATAAACTATAATATAATTTTTTTAAAACAAAAATTACATCTCTAATAAAAAAAGCACTTGCGTGTTTGTGTGTTTTTATATAGGAAATTAGAAAGGACAAGAACATATAACATTTATGGTATCCGTATTACTACCTATAAGATGATAGCTCAAAGCCACTAATAATATACATGCTATCTTTAGTGCGCGAGTACTTTTGTGTTGATGGCCACACATGCGTACATATATATAGATGCATGTGCACGTGAACGATACATAATTATTTGTCCACCAAACTATTATATGAATGGATTGTTACAGCCTAAATCTTCAAATCTTTCTAGCTATATCAAACCACAATGAATATATTTTGTCTATTGGGCAATTTGTTTGCCAACGTGTTCATGCGAGGTGGTGGTCGATATGCGATGATATATTTCCCAAATCCCACTAGACTTATACGCCGACGGACATGTCGTCGGGACTAGTGAAAAAATCTAAGATTTCAATTAGCCTATTGTAATCACCAGGGCCGGCTGAAGGGTGATTTAACTAAAGCATGTGCTTAGGCGACCATCTTTTTAATTAGGTCCCCCAATTTTAATATTGGGTCATTTCTAATATATGTAATTTGGGTAATAAAAATTGTATCTTTTTGTGAGTTATGCATGATGTTTCTGTAAGTTTGTTTCAATTTCTAGGTAAATTAATAGATTGAATTTGATTACTTAGACCGTGGGGTATGGTGGGGCGGGGGTTAGGCGTGGGTTGGGTGTTGGTTCAGTTATGTTTATACATGAAGGAAAACATTAAAACATACTTGTTAGAGCAGACAGTGCGTTGGAGAATCCAGTAATGGAGTTCGACATGCTTGTCATCGTGATCTGGTTCCTCCTTAGGGTGCTGACTGATGATGGGGACTTAGAAAACCGAAAAGGGTATCGGCTTAGGAGAGGAGGTCGAATGATGATGTTATGACTAATGGGGTGTGTCTAATTGTGTAACTGAGTAACCCTTTAACCTCCACATAATTCTCCTTATATAAGCACCCAGGAGGAAACCTAATTAGTTAATAAGGGTAATATGGTCTATCAACAATTACCAACTAATTATTTAATAGGTTATTATATATTTTGATCTATATTATGTAAATGATTATAATGGCTATAGATTAAATATTAATACATAATATATTTAATCTTACATTCTCCCACTTAGCCGAGTAATCATTTACTATGAGTATTAGATAAGCCTGATCAGGAGTTAACACTCATTTTAGCCTTAAACAAGTACTATAGCAGAGAAATACAGCCGTTGAATCATTATGCGACTCAGGGCTCCCATTAATCATACTATAGCCTTAATTTAAAACCTAATCGTCATGATCAAAATACGCATAAGCCCTTTGTTTGATTTGTAACTTTATTTGTCTATATGCCATTATACCGGTTGAATATATTCTAAGAGACATACAAAATCAAACTGATGAAATTTCATTAACATAAAACATAAGCTAGTACAATATGCTTAAAAAAGGTCTTTACTAAATCCCATATTCCGAACATGTTCTTCGTAAACCTTAGGAGGGAGACCTTTAGTCATCGGATCCGCAAGCATATCTTTAGTACTAATATACTCAATACAAAGATTATTTTCCTCAACTCGTTCACGTACAAACAGATATTTTGTATCGAGATATAAACCAGCTCCAGTCGAACTGTTACTGTTCGAGAAACTAACGGCAGCTGAATTATCACAATAAAGCTTCAATGGTCTAGAAATGGAATTAACAATTTTGAGTCCAGTGATCAGATTTCTAAGTAACATTCCATGACAGGTTGCGTTATAAACAGCAATGTACTCTGCCATCATTGTGGAAGTTGTGGTCAACTGTTGTTTATGACTCTTCCATGAGATAGGGCCGCCTGCTAACATAAAGATATAGCCCGAAGTGGATTTCTTGTCATCTTTGCATTTGGCAAAGTCAGAATCAGAATAGCCAACCACTTCTAAATGATCACTTATTCTATAAGTCAGTTTATAGTCTTTCGTCCCTTGCAGATATCGAAGTACCTTCTTAGCTGCTTTCCAGTGATCTAGGCCAGGATTAGTCTGATAACGGCCTAGCATTCCAGCAATATAAGCGATATCTGGGCGAGTACAGACTTGAGCATACATCAGGCTCCCGACTACTGACGCATAAGGTATCTGGCTCATTTGCTCCTTCTCAATCTCTATTGTCGGACACTGGAATGAACCGAAAACATCTCCCTTAACTACTAGAGCGACGGAGGGTTTGCACTGTTGCATGTTGTAACGTGTGAGGACACGATCTATGTAAGCCCTTTTGGGACAATCCTAAGATCCCTTTGTGTCTATCTCGGTGAATTTCGATGCCAATGACGTAAGAAGCATCTCCAAGATCCTTCATGTCAAAGTTATGCGAGAGTAACCGCTTCGACTCATGCAACATGTCTAAACTATTACTTGCCAATAGAATATCATCTACGTAAAGGACAAGAATAGTAAAGTTGCTCCCACTCATCTTGAGGTAGGTGCATTGATCCACTTGATTCTTCATAAAACCTTGTTTCTTCATGACTTCATCAAACTTGAGGTACCACTGATGTGATGCTTGTTTTAACCCGTAAATGGATTTCTTCAACTTACAGACTAGATGCTCCTCACCTTCAGGTTGTTTCATGTAAACATCTTCGTCCAAATCT
Organism: Helianthus tuberosus; assembly: GCA_030545235.1. Lineage (NCBI taxonomy): Eukaryota > Viridiplantae > Streptophyta > Magnoliopsida > Asterales > Asteraceae > Helianthus > Helianthus tuberosus. The sequence goes on along the minus strand of CM060411.1, from coordinate 209,934,068 downwards.
CCGTTAAGGAAAGCGGTTTTAGCGTCCATCTGATGTAACTCCAAATCAAAATGAGCTACTAGGGCCATGACGATCCTTAATGAATCTTTACGAGAGACAGGTGAAAACGTCTCTTGATAATCAATTCCCTCTTTCTGAGTGTAGCCCTTTGCAACCAATCTTGCTTTGTAGCGTTCAACGTTACCATTCGGATCCAGTTTTGTTTTGAACACCCATTTACATCCTACGGGTTTGACACCGTTGGGTAATTCTACCAAATCCCAAACGTCATTTTTCTTCATGGATTCAAGCTCTTCAATCATTGCTTTATTCCATTCAGAAGACTAATCACTGCTAATGGCGTCATTCTAAGAGATAGGATCATTGAGCTTTCCGGGATCCATTTCAGTCAGGTAGGTAACATAATCATCCCAATTAGTAGGCCTTCTTTGCCTAGATGACCTCCTGAGTGGATTATCGGGTTCAACGTTTTCTTGGTTTTGAGCGTTTGATGTTCCTTCGTCATGAGGTATAATGGGTTCTGATTGTAGAGGTGAATTTGCAGTTGGTGCAGTAGCTTCAGGTACAGTAGTTGCATTGGGTACAATAGGAGTAATCGGAGTAATGATAAGCGATGAGTCTCTCCCCCCCGCGTCTTGTACTTTTTGCAATTCTTCGTAAGGGTTGGTACTGCTCCCACTGACCTTGAAATCCTCCAGGAACGCAGCACGCTTGGTTTCAACAATATGGGTGACATGAGAAGGACAATAGAAATGATAACCCTTAGAGTTCCCAGGATACCCGATAAAGAAACAGGTAACTGTTTTAGGGTCAAGTTTCCTTAGGTAAAGTTTTACTTCAGCAATGCAGCCCCATACTTTCATATATTTAAGACTCGATTTCCTTCCTGTCCAAAGTTCATAAGGAGTTTTAGGGACAGACTTAGAAGGAACTCTATTGAGTATATGAACAGCTGCTTTTAATGCTTCAGTCCAGAGAAATAATGGTAAATTAGTGTTGACTAACATACTGCGCACCATGTTCATAAGGGTACGGTTTCTTCTTTCAGCGACACCATTCTGCTGAGGTGTACAGGCATGGTGTATTGATTCACAATCCCCTGGCCCTTACAAAACTCATAAAATGGACCAGGAGCTTGACCCACATCAGTATGTCTTCCATAATATTCACCGCCTCTATCTGATCTCACAACTTTAATCTGACGTTCTAATTGCCTTTCAACTTCAGCCTTATAATCTTTAAAAGTTGTAAGAGATTCAGATTTCTCCTTAATTAGATACAAGTACATGTAACGAGAATAATCATCAATGAAAGTGATAAATGAAGTATGTCCTGTTATGCCAGCGATTTGGTAGGGACCACTAATGTCAGTATGAATGAGTTCTAATAAATTAGAGCTCCTAGTGGCACCTTTCTTATTCGCTAATGTCATTTTACCTTTAAGACATTTGACACATGTTCCAAAATCAGAGAAAACGAGAGGAGGTAAGACTTCATCCTCTACAAGACGATTTAATCGTTCTTTTGAAATGTGGCCTAAACGCTGATTCCACAACATGGATGAAGTTTCTAAGTCTCGCTTCTCTTTCATCTTTGTGAGTGATTCATTAATGTTATATGACAACAAAGATTTGGAAAAGTTATCTTCTAGTTCTAATCTATAGAGACCACCATCCAGAATACCAGTACCATAAAGAACAGAATCATAAAGGATAGAGAGTTTGCGATGACCATGGGAAATAATAAAACCGTCCATGTCTAACTTTGGTCCTGATACAAGGTTCCGAGTTACCTCAGGAACATATAAGGTATCATAAAGTTTAATACATAAACCAGTTTTCATAACTAATTGTAATGTTCCAATGGCCTTCACTTCTAATTCTCGATCATCCCCAACCTTAAGCGTTCTTTGGTTTCTTTCCAGCTTCCGGATTGTAAGGAATCCCTGAGTAGAATTGGTAACATGAACCATAGAACCAGAATCAAACCACCAAGAATTAGCAGGAACACTTAAATTATAGGACTCAAGTATCATAAAATAATCGTTACCTTTCTTAGCCAGCCACTCCTTAAAATCAGGGCATTCCTTCTGCATGTGTCCTGTCTTTTTACAGAACTTGCAGCGGATACTGCCTAAGGAGTTCTTAGAGCTGGAGGGTGCACTTGTATTGGGATTAGGCCTTTGGACTTTTGAAGCATCCTTCCTCTGATAATTGTTCTTCCTTTTCTTAGAATTGGAGGTAGTGAAGTTTGCAACATCAGTATGGCGATCCATCCTCATACGCTCTTCCTCTTGTACGCACATGGCGACCAGCTCACTCATCGTCCATTTGTCCTTCTGAGTGTTGTAATTGATCTTGAATGCTTCAAAGGGCGAAGGAAGCGAAGTGATGATAAAATGAACAAGGAAACCATCACTGATCTCCATTTCCAGCCCCTTCAGCTTATTGGCCATGTCATTCATCATCATGATGTGTTCGCGAATGCCGCTCCTCCCATCATACTTAGTTGTCACCAGCTTGAGGATAAGGGTACTAGCGTGTGCTTTAGACGTCCCTTTGAACTGCTCCTCCACATGTTCCAAGTAGGTTTTAGCATCTTCAGAATCAGGAATGGCTCCCCTGATTGCATTACTGATGGACTGCTTCATAAACATGAGAGACATGCGGTTACACCTAGTCCATTTTCATGAACTATCTGCTCAGCAGCAGTACTTGTAGCAGTAAGATCCGCTGGCTTATTCTCTCTTAGAGCATAATCGAAGTCCAGCAATCCAAGGGTAAGCATGAGAGCATCCTTCCATGCAGCAAAGTTATCACCAGTCAAAGGTGGAATCCCCTGATTGGGCACTGATAGTGGAAATAAGATGAGCAAGTTATGATACTAAGGAAGAAGTCCTAATGTGATCTAAGGGCACGTTAAACTAATGCAGGCATAAATAATGACCATTTTACGTTATGAAGTTGTGATATTGTCTATTACTAACATCAAAATAATAGACTTAGTTAAAATTCTACTTAAACGAAGACAAAACAGCTTTGGCCAGAAGTGTAATCATTTAAGCATATGTGCAAAGTGGTTGTAACAAATCAGCTTTGGCCAGAAATTGAGACAATCACTTTAGTTATGCACTTGTTGAGTATGCCATCTATGAATGAATTAAATCAGCTTTGGCCAGAAATTAAGACATTCATGCTTATGATGCACACACAAGATAGCTTTCGTAATACTTGAATGATAAGTAGATGTATCAAGTCAGCTTTGGCCAGAAATGATATATCAAAAACTCATTCAAGTTAAGCTATTTCGGTTTTGTAAAACATTATCTGATTCTGATTATTTAACTAAGTAATTACAAAACCAATTATTTATTAGCAAACCACCCGTTAGCTAAATCTTAGTTCACATTAAACAGCCTAAAATAATGAGGTTTCGAGTCAGGTCTCGACTGAGTTATGAGATCTCGAGTCAGTTATGAGGTCTCGAGTCGCAACATGGTTGTCTCGAGTCAAAACCATAGTCTCGACTAATATATCTTATGAGATCTCGACTTATGATGAGGTCTCGATTCGCAACCACTGTCTCGAGTCGCAACGACGGTCTCGAGTTGTGAATATTTAAGCCCTTAGTCGAATCCTCAGTGGTCTCGAGTTGACACGTTATGGTCTCGAGTCGAGACCTTTGTCTCGAGTTGTAAAGTTTTGAGAGCACTTATGATTTCGAGTCGAGACCTTGTGGTCTTGAGTCGAGATCTTGGTCTCGAGTCGAAACCTGTTGGTCTCGAGTCCACTGTTGATAGCTGTTTATTGTGATAACATAACTGAAAATTCGAATTCTTAGGGATTTTGAGATATGGTTTCCTATTCTAATGCTGATCTGATTTTATCAAATATTTCGAAAAAATATAATCTGTTTATCTAATAACAGTTTTCGAAAATCTTTAGAGGACAAAATCAGATCAAAACAGGAAAAAACACTCAATATCCGAATTATATTCCAAATCATATAGGAATCTTCGAATTTTCTATGAACATGTGATGAACCCTAAACATAAGAATAAAATTCTGGAACCCGAAACCTGAAACTTTTAAGGCTTTTCTAAAACAGATTTCGGTTATAAGATTACCCAGTTGACTTCGAATGAACATATAATTAACCTTTTACGAAAAACAATGATCTCGAGTCGTTCTCAATGACTCGAAACTGGCTGTTCATAAGATATTCAAAAAAAAATTCCGTTTTCCAGATTTCTATCCCAGAATTGATGGATACGAAAACAGAACTGACTAATCAACATATGCTCTGATACCACATGTTGGTTCAGTTCTGTTTATACATGAAGGAAAACATTAAAACATACCTGTTAGAGCAGACAGTACGTTGGAGAATCCAGTAATGGAGTTCGACATGCTTGTCATCGTGATCTGGTTCCTCCTTAGGGTGCTGACTGATGATGGGGACTTAGAAAACCGAAAAGGGTATCAGCTTAGGAGAGGAGGTCGAATGATGATGTTATGACTAATGGGGTGTGTCTAATTGTGTAACTGAGTAACCCTTTAACCTCCACATAATTCTCCTTATATAAGCACCCAGGAGGAAACCTAATTAGTTAATAAGGGTAATATGGTCCATCAACAATTACCAACTAATTATTTAATAGGTTATTATATATTTTGATCCATATTATGTAAATGATTATAATGGCTATAGATTAAATATTAATACATAATATATTTAATCTTACATTGGGGCATTTGGTGACACGTGGAATGGGAGCCCCCCACCTCCTGGTTACGTGTCCGCAGGGTATGGCGGGGCGTGGGTTGGGTGCACCGAGTGGCAGAGTAATTAAAACAAAAAATAAAAATACAAAAAAATTTATAAAAAATCACACAACAATTATAAAAAAAAACCTACAAGTTCATTAAAATTTAAAACATTACATAATCCTAAAAATTATAAAATAACAAACCTAAAGCGTTAAAAAAATTCAAAAAGGTCGTTCTTGTCGAACGCCTTTTTTTCCTTGCCTCGAAACTCTATGTTAGCCACCGCCACCCGGTCCTCGTGGCTTAACTCGGCACCGGGAACGGCTTCGTAGTAAGCTTGAAACGCTCGAGCTTGGGCCGTAGCTCGCGCCATTTATGTTGGCACGCGTTGAGGTTGTGGCGGTCGTTACTGAGGTTATGTCGGTAGGCTTGGAATGCTTCCACCCAATATTTTGTTTGGCCCGGTGGCCGACCCTTCATAGCGTCAACGACGCTTGTGATGAGAGCAATTTCCTCTTCATGAGTCCAAGATGCCATAGCGGGGTTGGGTTCGTGGGATGGGGTGGACCAGTGGGGTAGCGGTTCGAGAGAATTGGGTAGCCGGTGGGGTTGTTGGGTTCGTGGGATGGGGGGACCACTGGGTTAGGGTTACAATATATAGGCCTTTGGGAGACCCGCGTGGCGGTTCGAGAAGATGGGGGGACCGTTTGAATTTTAAAATTCAAAATTTTAAAAACCGCATGACATGGCGGGTGAGCCAATGAGATTCAGGCAACTAGCATGGCCAGACCGCCCCACGCCCGGCTTGAAAGCCAAGCCCCAAGGGTCACGCCCAAACCCAAGCCAACCCGGGGTGGCGGCTTGGGCGTTTTCCCCCAACCCACGCCCAAACCCCCGCCCCATACCCCACGGTCTTAGGTAAGTTAGGACTTAAGTGAGACTTGATAAATAGGTGTTGGATAATATATATATGTTCTTTATTACTTTATATATGTTTGTCCTTATTAACTTTCATGTCGAACATAATTCGAAGGTATGATTCAACATGTCTAAAATGGTTTGAGGTAGATTTTATAACAATTATATTTAAAAAAAAGGGTCTTGGATTTTTACAGTTGCTTAAGGCCCTTAAAATGGATGAGCTAGCTCTAATAATGACCAATAGTCACTTTAGACATGCCGACCACACCAGGGGCGCAGTATGATACGGGGGGGGGGGATGAAAATGACGACAATGGGTACTTAGGTGATGAGGAGGTTGATCTTTATTTACCCGTTTGAAGATGACAACACATGCTGCTCAATATGAAGATAATTATGTAGTCTTAATTAAGATTGAAGAGCATGATGATGAGGAATATCATTCGCATCCTGAGATAAATTCTAATTTAATGGTGATCATTCGAAATTGATGGATTAGATAAAAACAACAATATTGAAGTCATGATAAATTCTTAGATCTGGTGTAAAATTTGATAAATGCAACTCTTTTAGTGAAAATATCATTAAAAGTGTACGTAACTTACACACGGATTATTAACCTGATACACATCAACAGATTTTCTTGGAGACTAACCTTTACTAACTAGTGCTCTAAATTAACAATATTTATAACATTTAACCACACAAAAACACCAATGCTTCCAAGAAATATATGATTTTCTGCCACTTCCATTAAGTATACACATATAATTATAACCGTGCCACAAATGCGTAAATATTTGTGTATTGCAAATAAGGACGTACTTAGCATAGGTTGTGTCGCAAATGCGTATCTAAAATTTATACGAACTTCCAGCCAAATTCTTTTGTTGCAAAGTTTATGCTACGAAGGATTTTCGACAAAATCATTTTGTCACAAACTCGTCGCAAATGGGTGATTCGATTATTAATTTTTTTTCTTCTCAACCAGTGTTGTAAAATCGGAACTAGTCGGTGATTAATCGCTAGTTGGCCAGTAACTGAGTAATTTTTTGTTAATCAGTAGTCGGCTCTAGTCGGGCCTAGTCGGACCTAATCAGCCCTAGTCGGACCTAGTCAGCCTTCCAAAAATCGGCGATTCCAACTTTATTCCGACCAGAAACCTGTAATTCTTGCCAAAACCTGTAATTTCGGTCAGTTTCCAATCAAACCATTTGAATTGCAGTAATTAATCTTGTATACTTAAAAAATGAGTTGAGGAGGGTTAAAACCTGTTTATTTAAAATATTTACCTATAAAAATGTGTATATGTATACATAAAACTGAAAATTACAAATAAAAATCTCAATCCGGTTAATGCTGATTAATCAAATTAATCGTTAGTCGATACATCACCTCTCGACTAGCGCCTAGCGGTTTTTACAACCTTGGTTTAAACTAATCATGACAGACTTATGAAGTATTACTCCATTTTTTTACGCTGAATAACAATTCATTTGTTTAGAAGAATTTAAATAATAATATTTAAAAAGGGTAAAGGAACAAGCGTGGGGCAAAAGGGAAGGGTGAAAAGCCCTAGAAAATGGAGATGGAAAAGCATGCTAGCAAGTGAAAGAGACTACACACTGTATATTCCTTCCTGGCCTTCTTCCTCCTAAGACTAAAGGGTATGAAGAGGATGGGCTTGGAAGGGATGAGCCGCCATGTCAGCGCCACGTCACCGGCTCGTGTGGGATAGGCCTCCTTCATATTTGAGGGGATGGAGGATGAGGCTACCCCACCTTATTATTTTATAATTTTCTAACTTTTTATTTATTAACTTAATAAAAAATTTATAAAAGTTAAAAAATACAACATAAAACAACATAAATAAAGTCACTTCATAACATAAAAAAAAATTACATTTCCTAATAAAAACAAAAAAACATTACCGAAAAAAAAAATTACATTTCCTAAAAATAAAAAAACAACCTACGACGTCCATTTTTTCTTCACCTCTTCTTTCATCCTCCGATAAACCTCGCGTTCATCCTCCGGAACCGAGTCGAGATCCAACCTCATGATCCTAAAATCCCCCGCTCGAGCATAGTCGGCCGACACGGTTTTCTTGTGAGAGTATTTTTCGGCCGCGAACTCTTTGAACGAACGGAATTCGTTTATCAACTCGTCCATTTTCGCCGATGCCTTCGGGCCGCCCCTCCACTCGAGCCGCCCCCTCCACTCGAGCCGGTCCCTTTGCGCTTTCCGGCCGCCTCTTTTTTTGCTTTGTCCCTCCCGGTGGGACGTTCCGACTCATGAATGGGCAACACGTCCTCGTCATCTTCCGGGTCGTCGTTTATGTCGATTTGACAACGACCGGTGGAGCCTCCCGCACTATAACTTCCGGACTCGGAAGTTTTAGTCCGTTTGGCGGTTGCTACCTCATTTGGAATCAGCTTCCATTTTTGTTCTTTCCTTACTACGTTCCATGCTCGGAAGTGCGGGAAAGACTTTGCATTTTGAGAGTCCCACTTAGCGATAGCAAGGTTAAGAATGTCCGCCTCGTTACTCCCGCTAGGAGGACAAGTGTGAATTTGGTTATAAATTGCGTTAAAGTTATTGATGATCTTGCTCATTTTACGCCACTTGCCCGAGACGGCTTCTACATCACGATCCGAGCTATGCTCCATAATCTCAAGAAATTTAGCCGTTGCCTTCTTCCAAAAACTATCACCCGTTTGATTGTTTCCTAAATTTTAAAAAATAATGCATTAGTAAAAATAAAAATTTAAAACTTTTAAAATTTAAATTAAAAATTTAAACTTTGGTTCATACCGACTATCGGGTTAGTAGAGGACTTAGAAAACGCCATTGCTAGCGCCTCCTCCTCTACTTTCGTCCAAGGTCTCCCCGGTTTTCTCGAACCGCTTTTTGGCGCGGTTTCGGGTACGTTTTCAACCTTCTTCCCCTTCCCCTTGTTTTTTTTTTTCGGTTGAGCTCTTGCGGTGGCGATTCGGGGACGACTTCTTCATCATCATCATCGTCAAGTTGAACCGGTTGGGAAGTTGGCGGTTGCGATTGGAGTTGTTCAAACGAGTTGCGTTGCATGATTTGTTGTAGCGCTTGGTATTGTTGGAGTTGTTGAACTTGAGACATTTGTGAGAATGCGTTGGGTGTTTGTTGGAAACCCGAAAAAGGAAATTGCGGAGCCCCCCACGATTGATCCATACTCGGAGCGTAAGCGGGGGTCGAAAAAAAAGTTAGGTTGGTTCGGGTGGTAATTATTCGGGTTGGGGTTGTTTGGGTTGGGGTTGTTTGGGTTGAAAGGATGCATGATTAGAGAAAAATGTATAAAAAATATGAAGTGTTTTTTATAAAAAAGGAAGATAATTGGAGAAGAATGGAAGTAGAATATGATAGAATTGTATAAAAATGGATGAGATAGAGAGTATTTAAATTGAAAAATGATTTTTTTTTTAAGAAAAGTGCCGTTACAAACGGCTAGATTTTTGAAGTGGGGCCACGTCTCATTCGGCGCTGGGGAGTCGTTTGGGCTGAGCCGACCCTCAGGGGGCGGTGTGGGGGACCGGCGCCGGTCCTAGCCGGGCCAAGCCGGCCCCCATACCCTTTAGTCTAATTGCAATCCCCACCAAGACGATGACGATGGATTTATATATTATGATATGCACGAGCATCCATTATTAGTTCTGTACCACAAAAGCTATCCCCCTTTTTCCTCTCCCATGTATATCAACCGTTTCCAATATACATGTACACTCTTATCATAAACCCTAACATATATATAGATATATAACCCTTTTTCTTCACATAGTTTATTAAAAGTTTACGGGATAATAACCATAAATTAATTCAAAAACTTTACTAATCAAGTTTTTTTTTTAAGATTATCTCCAACTAGGCAAGTTTGGAACCCAAACTTTAATTCCAAACTCACACCACCATTGGAGGAGTTGGACTTTCATCGTCCGGTTTGGTTTAGTGGGGACCGCACACACATGAATTCTTTTTATTATTTGTTTTATAAAAGTAAGGTGTGATGTAAAGGTTTAGAATGACTTAGTGTTGGAGGAAAAAGTATGTTTCAAATGATGTGACGGGTTTGAAATTTGAACTTTTATCGATCACCTTTGGTGATGCTTTTAGTGTTAGGGTGTAAGGAGTGGTTAAACACTTTGGAATGGTAAACTAAAAAACTGACCAATCAGAGCGCGCCATGTCAATCAGGCAAAAGTGTTTAAACTTTGGTGAAAAGTGTTGGCAATGGTGTAAACACTTGGTGAAGTGGTAAACTATTTTTTTTAAAGGAAAAAGTTGTGATTGGTTGAGATAGGAATGGACCCCACCCCACCACACACACAAACTCACTTCACCGCATCGGCCTTCAACCACCGAATTGGTAAACTTGAGAGTGGTAAACTATGTTGGCGGTGGTGTTTACCACTCGGTAAAGTGTTTAAACACCCTTTACCAATTACCACTCCGGACACCCTTACAAAAAAGTCAGTAAAAGTTCATAAAGTCACTCGGCATTTACTAGGTATTCTAGTCATACATGTTTAAATTTTTAAAGGGGAAATGGACTGTATCACCCTTAACTATGCAAAATTGGCCAATATCACGCTTAACTTTCAAGTTGGCTCCCACCACCCCCTACTCGACAAGTTGGCTCCCACCACCCCCTACTCGACAAGTTGGTGTCACTGTCACCCCTTCGTTAAGTAGCTACTAACTTGGTTATCCTACATGGCTAATTTTTGATGATGTTGTCTTGTTTTTGATGACGTGTCATGCCGAGGTGGCTAATTATTTTTAAAGAAATCTATATTTTAATTATAATTAATATATATAGTCTATACATATAATATATAAAACAATATGTGTATACAATCAGATGAAGATCCCTCTCTCTCTACCTCTCTCTGTCTAGATCTCCTTTTCCCTCCCTCCCTCAGACCCTCGCTCCACCAACAATAACTACCACCGCCCCACCATCACCGCCCACCACCGCCCCACCTGCCACTATCCAGTCATCCACCACCACCATTACCACTTACCAGCAACTTAAACTTCAACAACTTGACTTTATCCCCCGTCAGGAACTCGAACCCGGGAACCGAATGAGCAGAGACGCCATGGTTGATGATTGATCGGATTTTGTAACCGACCGTGGCATTTGATTAAATCTGGTGGGTTTGGAACCGACCGCGGCGGTGGAAAGTTAACATCTTGGTGGTGCTTTCAATTACTTGTCTGTCATTTGAGTCATGCTATAATGTTTGGAGCAAAAGTTAAGATCAGATCTTTCAATTTTTCATCACATTTAAACAGATCTGGATACATTCGTGCTTAATTTCTCAAAAAGGTGATGGTGTTTGCGTTTGATTTCCGGCGGTTGTTGTCGCCAGAAAAAGTGTCGGTGATGACTCGAGTTCGACCGGGTGGACGATGTTTCCGGTTCCGATACCGATTCTGGAGTTGATTTTGAGTTGAATCTCCGGCCAGTTGGCTTCCGCCATTTCGCCGGAAAAGTGATCGGCCGGTTGGCTTCCACCATAGGAAGGAGGTGGTGGCTGAGTTGATGGTGGCGGTGTTGAGAAGGGCGAAAGAGGGGAGGCCGCAGAGGGTGGTGGGGAAAGGGCGTTGGTGGGTGGTTGGTGAAGATGATGATGATGGTGGCGGTAGTGTTGCAGTTAGGGAGAGAGAGAGAGAGAGAGAAGATGGGGGTTGATGACTGATGTAGGGTTTTATAAAATAAATCTTTTAATCTTATATTTTTAATCAGATACAAAAGATAATACATAAGCCATGTCAGCAAGCCACGTGGGAAAAAGGCCATGTCAACATGCCACGCAGGCTTAAAAAACTAACTCAGTTAGTGTTTTTTTAACGAAGGGGTGACAGTGACACCAACTTATCGAGTAGGGGGTGGTGGGAGCCAACTTGAAAGTTGAGCGTGATATTGGTCAATTTTGCATAGTTAATGGTGATACAGTCCATTTCCCTTTTTTAAACTTAAGTGAGACAAAATGTTAAATTTGAAGTAAGAGGTAAATCACTAAATACTAAATAGAGTTAAATCACTAAATACTAAATAGAGTTTCATAATTGTTAAAAATCTGGTAATTGTAAAACTATTAATCCCCAATTAATTAGAAACCAAGATTTATATAAGTTTCACACTTAAATTTTTGGTTTTTAGGGATTCATAAAAAATTACTTATAATTGAAACACCTAATATAAATGGATAAAAATTTGAGAAACTTTAGTGCAACACTTGAAAATTTAGGTTACCATGGTATAAAGTTACCCTTTTAATGGATCAAAACAATAAAACAGTTGGTTTATTTTAACAAAGAAACCTTGTAACTCTACTAGAAGACCGAGTGGTATTCTATGCCAAACTTCCGATGAAAAGGATTTTCTTAGAAAAACAATGGTTATAAACTTTTTCCAACATATTTCTAACAAAAAATTTCTACCGACACTTTTCCAACTCCGACGCAAAACTTTCCTATGAGTTTTCTACACTTTTTTCCCTACACATTTTTCACAACGCATTTCCTACATAGTATTTTATTATGTATTTTCTACATATTTTCCTATGTGTTTTCAAAACAATACTTTTCAACGCATTTCTGACAATATTTAGGTTCTATATTTTTTTTTTACATATTTCGTGACAAAAATAAGTTTTAAAAGATAAGAAAAAGTCTAAATGATCAATAATTCATTCATGCTCCCACAAGCCTCTTCAATCAGTAGCACCCACCAAATCTAATAATAATAATAATAATAATAATAATAATAACAACAACAACAACCATAAATGGCAGGGTTAGGGAAGTATGCTCACACGACACTAACATTTAATCTAGTTATAAGTGAAGCGGTGGCAATGGTTCCAACACTCCCTTGTCATGACACTTGTCTCGTAAACTCGAGGGTTAGGATTCTTGTTCCACGGCTAAGGAAATAGCTCACAGGTCATGCAGAGGTAAGTCTTTTCACTCATATTGTGCTTTACTAGGGTTGACATGGAAACTGTGGGTCCATGAGTAAGTTGGGTAACATTAGGGTTGGTCTTGATCTTCGTCATATGGGTTGTGTGGGTCTATTCGTTGTTCCATGGGTCTGGTTAGAAAGCTAGATAAGTAGCAAGTTCATGATGGTGGAATTTCAACAACAAGGCATTTGTTGTGTGAGTTGTGTTCATTGGTCTTGTTAGAGGGTCAGTTTCTATCTTATTGTTTATCTAGGGTGAACTGGGTTAGTTTCATTGCATGCAATTCTAGCAAATATTTTTTCGTTCCTGTAATAAGAAATATCTCGTAGACTAAGAGGTTGTTACACAATGCATGGCACCCATGTGAGTCATCGATCAACATTTGACAAATGTTCTTCCAAAAATCAATGCCAAGCTAGGGTTGTCTGCATTCTTTCTCAAGATTGATGGAGTTGCACCGGGGATCGTCACTTGTGGTGTAGACATCCAGTTTGGGCCTTTTTTTGTTACCGGACCAGGAATAGATGCGGGTTAGCTGAAACCTAAAGGGGTTGTGGATCAGGTCATATACAATATGCAAGGACGAATCTTTTTCAAACCTAGGCATCATACATGACTCGAGGACGAGTCTTTTTCAGCCAATGCCATTGATACTCTTGCATCATACCCCCCAAGTTTGAAAAACTCATCTCCGAGTGTTGTTAATGATCCAGTCTATTCCCACATAGCTACCATCCACCATTATATGCTCCCGGCCTAACAATAATAGTCCAATCCACACCAAACAAGCCAAGGCAGATGGTCCAACAAACAAGGTCTACAATTCCAATGATGAGCCATAGTGGAACTCTAATCGCTATGACAACAAATGGATAAACCCATGCTTAGTAGTAATCTTCATAAAAACATTAGTGAATAGTGATAATTAACTCGCATGAGTGCCATGCATTACGATGTAAAAATCTCCAGCTCTGTAAGACACTTCTATTTTTTGGGATGAAGGGTACTTGTCAAGATTGTATGCAATAGTACTAACCCACCCCCTGCATACATAATCATAAACACTTAAACCCATCCTCGACCATACTAAAAAATAAACCCTATATAACCAGAATCTCATGACCCATAGACTACTAGTGTACCCAAGATGGAACAAAAACTGTCTTGTTATTGAAATTTCACCCTAACGTTTTCCTGTTATTCTGACCAAAACCTCCGCATAAGCCAACCCAACCTAAAGAACTCAAAGGATGAAGATCAGAGTTAACTTTACCACCTCCAAACCACCTAAAAACATAAACCCTTCCTAGAGAACCCCTTTTTCCTAATCGGAGGAACTCGTAACAAACTAAGGACATGCCAACGCTGACCACCCAACAAAGGTAAGAGCGATATAGACCATACTAAAAAATAACCCCTATATAACTAGAATTTCGTTACCCATAGACCACTAGTGTACCCAGGTTGGAACAACAACTATCTTATCGTTGAAATTTCACCATGAGGCTTTCCCGCTATTCCGATAAAAACCTCCGCATAAGCTAACCTGACCCGAACCAAACAACTCAAAGGATGAAGATCAGAGTTAACCTTACTTCCTCCAAACCACCTGACAAACAAACCCTTCCTAAAGAAACCCTTTTTACTAATCAGAGAAACAAACTCGTAACAAACCCACTGCATGCCTACGCCTACCACCCAACAAAGGTAAGAATGATGTAGACCAACACCCCAACCCTTGCAATGTCTTTATCAACATTGCCATGCCTACTGAGCCACGACTAAGAAATGATGAGCAACTACTATAACAAAAACCTTCCACGCTGACCTTAAAAATGGGTAATATGAGACAAAAAAGTATACATGTCGTTGCACTTGGTGTGACTTCATCTTCCTCCTCTTAAAACCATAACCCATAATTCTTGTAAACAACCCCTACACCTAGACAGGCTTGAAACCACCCTCATCTTATAAACCATCATCTAGAATTATCACATTGACTTTTGTCTTTAGTCATACCATTCAAGAAAACTCTTGTCGCGCCACTAATGTTGAAGGCGACTACGCCGATGCTTGATAAGACTCTCCAAACCCTACTATTTGTTTGGATGGGAGAAATGATAAGTGAACATGCACAAAGGTCAGGTTAATTTAAAATCCCGACCATAATCATTTTCAAATTGATGGAGGGTGCGTCTCCAGGTGACCCATCACCTCCTCTAGATTAGATCAAGGATTCACTCCACGTGCTATAATCACGTGCCCCATTAAACTATCCCACATATTGGGGTCTTCCAATAAAATGAACCAGCTTAAAAAGGTTACCCTCATTCTTCGACTAGTTCAACCAAACTGGGCCAAAACGAGGTCTTCCCTCTTGTTGCTTACCCAGACTAACACAGGCCCAATAACTCAGTTTGCTTTTATCGACCTAAAATATTAGTCTCCTTCCTAACTCTTACATGGCCTGAACGATGTCGAAGGGCCAATAAAAATTGTATTTAAATAGTAATGGTAAGTAGGGTGTTGAGCCACTGAGAGTTAGTGGAAAGTGTTATTGTTTAAAATTACCGATTAAAATAGACGTGTATAATTAAATTTGATCTTTGATTTGCTTTGTTGGAACACGTTTGCAAATTAGCAAACAAACTTTAATTGATTTGAAATCAATTACTTAAATTTGATAACCTATTAGGTTTCAAGTTTAGAAGTGAGAAGTATAACCTTAATTGATTTACCAAGTTGAACGGTTACGTAGACATAACCACATGTGTTTTAACATTTTAAAGGATATTGGTGGATATGAAATCCAGCCGTGTTAACTTACTATCAAACCATTTTCTCCAAATCAAAACCCAAACAAGTCGTATTATGTAAATCTAACTTCAACACTCTTCAAAACTCAAAATCATGCATATAACATCTATTACCAAAAACAAATCAATAAAAATTACAGCATGATATGTTCAAAAAAGGTAAAATAAATTGATTGGATAGTTCCTACTAGCTAAACCCTACACCTAGGATTGATAAGTGGTGGATTAGTCGCTCATGATTTGCTTTGATTATTGCATCCTGTTGAAATTAGGATTTGATCTAGGATGGGAATGATGAATAGAAGCTTTACAGTCACCAAGTTTTTTCCTTGGTTCATTCTCTAGCCTCTAAGATGTGTTAATTATAAAACCCTAACATTATCTCATAAATACATGGCTTAATTTGGGAAATCCAGACCTAATTCGTAAAAAAAATTAACATATAACTAATCACAATTAACATGTACAATTCATCATTCTATCACAGCCAACCATGTTATTTTGTTGTGGCTTCCTCACTAGTTGTACCTTAATAGAAATCCAAGCCCACATGAACATTAAACATCAACGATGCTTAGACCCGTCATGAATTCTCTTGGGTTTTCTTGAACATGTGTATATAGTCCTAAAGTTTACCTCTTCTTTCCATATTTGACTAATCGTCTCAAATCCAATAGTACCTGACCCATTATGAACATGTGTTCCGGCACTGATTTCCCCATTCCATTATGTTAACCCATAAACCACCCTAGTAGCCATGCACATGGGCTTAGTTTCACTCGAACCGTAACTCCTCTTTAAGACCCTCAACCTTTTTCTTATGGCTAATACTGAATCCATAAACCATGAAATCCTACTCTCAAGTGATAAAAACATGGTGGTGTTGGATAGATATTGTTGCTAGTCTCCATAAGCTCCTCTTTCCTATGATCCTCATCTTGGATGGCCGACCCTGAATTGGCTTCTTGAACTTTGAAACCTTGTGATCAGTGCATAACTTAGGCACCACCTCATCATGCGAATTTGTGTAGTTCAATAGATTATTCTTTTCACAAGTCACTTGAAACAAGCTTAAATATTTACGCTTTTTTTATCAAGATAAAACTGACCAACTAAACACTAATAGAACCCTAATACTTATATTACACTTTAGATATAAACCAGAAACTGAATATTAGAAAAGTACATAATGAAACATCCATTTATCTTATGTGTAATAAACGTATAATATTCAAGAATAAGACGTCACCATCACGTTTAGGATCCTATAAGAATAAGGGTTTACAAAAACATTTTAACAGCAGCAGAAAAACTAATTACAAGTTAATGTTAAACCTAATATTCGACATTAACTCAATAATTATCTAACAATCCCTATTCGTGTCACATTCGAAAGTCGTGTAGGTTTGGTATTCGTGCTCGGCTTGACTCACCCGTCCGGAAGTCTCCTCTAGTTTAAACCTGCAAAAACCACCCCATTTGGGAGTGTATTGAGTAAGAAACTAGTTATTCCTCAATATCAACAAACAACATTAAACAACAGAATATCAGAGAACCCATCGTAACCTACGGCGGTTCAGCCGTAAGTTACGGCCTGCCATTTCTGCCCTGTTTACACATTTAGCCGTAACCTACGGCGGTTCACCCATAAATTATGGAAGTGTGTTTCTGCCCGAAACATGGTCTTCCACCGTAACTTACGGTGAAGAGCCATAAGTTACGGTCCGGTATGGCTGCATTTGTGTAATTTCATTGTTTTCTTCTAATTTTAGCCATCACATTTAAACCCTTTGGTTACTATCATACATACCAAGTTCCTTGAGGGCTTGCATCTCATTTCCTCTCGGCATTTTATTACCATAACTTTACCTAACATCTCATTACGATATATAGTTTTCATTTGGTTAAGCTTAGGATTAACACCTAATGCGACCCGTTTATCGTTTTGAGTCAAAAGACTCAAACCTTTCAAGTTTATCTTTTATCATGTTATTTTTAAATCATTCATGTTTATTTCCAATTCCTTAACCGGGATTAAAATTTGATTGATGTCCATTTTATATAAATCGCCAAAGTGGTGTTGAACCAATTTGACTCGTTTGGAACTTTGAACAATTGAGCCTATGCCTCCCACATGTTTAGTTAATTTCATACTTAGCTCATACAAATAAAGGCCGCTTTTTGTTTATAATTAAGCTTTGGGTCATTGAGGTCTTGATGACTCAAGATGATCCAATAGTTCCATTATACCATCCTCATTGCCCGGAGGGTGTTTTGGTCAATTTTAACATTCACCCAACAATGTAACTTTTTACACGTACCTGGCGGGGTTAAGGTTATGTCCCGTTATCATTACATTGCAATTCCATTTGATTACTTATGACAACGCGTGTCCTTATCAGGTTGCTCACACTAGAGGAAAAATCCTCTTTTCCCCCTCCTTTAGTGATTACACTTATTGTATTAAGGCAACGCTTGCCCTTGCCATTATACTTTCCTGTAAGTAATTTTCTTGACAAGACAAGCATTAAAATATCATGATCACATGGTGCTACTTCACCATATGACCCGTTTGACCCATATACTTTACCCTTTCTAGAATTATCCTTTAGGTGTTTATACTCTACAACTTAAGGTTTGTTACCTAGAAATGATTCCACAACATTTACTCTTTTGACTCAATTATTTTACACCATAAGGTCATTTTTATCAAATTGATTTTACATCATATAAACATATAATTCCACTTAACCTTAGTCATTTAACCCACTTCATGAACTTACCATTTAGAACCAACACAACCTTTTGTTGTTTGTCTTATAACACATTTTAATATGATTTTACAAGATTCGACCCACTTCATGGATTTCACCATTCGGGGTTCTATCCTTTTTCCATTCCTCACAGTTAAACAACTATTAGGCAACACAATTATTGTGTTTATAATCTAAGGGTGTAAGTAATACTTACAACTATTCTTTGAATGCATGACACATTCTTTTAAGTGAGTTCCATCCGAAATTCCTTAGCCCATAGGTTGTGGTTGTTACCTTGCCACCTGTTTGACCTGTTGACTTCCCAAACTTCAATGTACCTAGCTTGACATAAAGTCAACCTTCAAACATTTAAAATGCATAATGTAGATGTATTTCACATCAATTCATTATCACATATCCATCATCTAGCAATATGCATTTATATTTACATCAACAAACCATTCAATCAATTTCACAAAAAAAAAACACATTTCAGTGCTGCCCTTTCCTGTGCAGCCTGTTCACATCCATTTTTAACATATTTAGATCCTGAATTATTCCAAGATGTTCAAATATCAACTATAGTATATTCAATTAGCTTTACAACCCAAAAAGAATCACCACAATCTGAGTTATGATTGATTTTATATGATTTTTATAAAATCAGGACAACAACTTGTTTTTAGTTCAAACAACATGCTGTCCTTTCAACCCAGCTACTGAATTCATCAGTTTTGACCCATTTAAAATCTGAACCAAGTCATCATGTTAACTAACGAAATACAGATTACTCAGAGACCTTTTTAGGCATATAAAGTAGGCACCCATACGATTTTTCAGTGATTTACTATGAATTTTTAAAGTTCAGTTCTGTACCATATTTATTACCAATGTATCCGTGTTCATCTTGCTCTAAGAGTTCTCTTAAGCATTTCATCGAATACTTGGCGGGTTTCGCATTCAAGATTAGTCTCTAACCTATCTCTTGAACACCTTACCCCAATTTTATCAACATATCATTACAAGCACACATATGTCCACAATTTCAGTTTCATAACTCATCAATTCATCACTTGAGCATCCCACCCATGGGTGGGGCTCCTAGTTGATAAACTCAACTGAAGTGGGTGATCATATATTATGAACTAACTATATCTAAGTGTCACACCTCAACCGATGGCGAAAACACCGGGGCGTGGCACTGAGCGAAACAGATTGTCCAAGAGATTCCATAACAACTATTAAATTACCAAATCTTTAATGTTAATATCCCATACTACTAACAGACATAGTAAAAACAGTCATTACAGATATAGTCTCAAAACAAATAAACTGTTCCGACAACTCAGATTTTATTGTGGGTTTCTAGACTTCCTACTTCGTTCATCACAGCAAGCAAAGCATCCTATCAACCTGTCACATACGTTAAATTAAAGTCAATACACATAGTGTAAAGGTGAGTACACAAGTTTGCATAGTATATAGTATAGCAAAAGCGTTTACGCATAACCAGCATGTATCATGTAACGGGTGAAGCAAGTAACTATCAGACTATGTTCACACTTAATCACGAGAGTGCGTTGTAGAGTATGCGCGATACATGTCCAACAGATACGAGAAGTAAAGTAATGTGATCTCTAGCAACCCCCATCCACGACATGTGCTGAGTCCAAACTATAGTACCATCGTTGATAGAGGCGATACCATGTAACACTGTCTAAGCATAGTAACAAGCATTCATAGATCACGTATAATATCCAGGACCGGTTAGCATTAAAAGTGTTGAGTTGTGTGTTGTTATGTTTTGATAGCGAACGTATGTAACACCCAAAAGTGCGTTAAAAGAAAATGGGTTCGAGTATACTCACAGTGCATCTTTAGCTAGTAAACATAGACTTGGATTGAAGGGAGCACGTGGAGATTAGCCTGAGCATAGCACAGTAGCGTAAGCGTTGAACAACGTGTAAACAGTGCGTTAGACGAGTTAAGCGTCGAATTGTGAGTCGATCGAATGGCTATCCAGACGGATGGTCATCCGGACGAATGACCATTCGGGCGGTTAGTCATTCGATTGGATGAGTGTGTTTGTAAATCGTTTTGAAACTTTTTAGGCTTTCGTTGTAGTATAAATCAAGTCATTCGATTGGATGGTCATCCGGACGGATGGCCAGTCAATCGGATGGCTATTCGTTCCAAAACTTGGTAATTTGAACTTTTCGTAAAATCGTTAAGTCTTGCAGTTGATGAAAGGGATAGGTCGCTCAGCCGGATAACCATTTGATTGGATGGTCATCCGATCGGATGGCTATTCGGCTGGCGTTCTTTTTGTTCGAAAACCTGCAAAACTTTCTAAGTAAAAGGTTTGGAGACGGCGTGATGACGTGTCGAACAACGGAAACATACCAAGGTCTAGCTCGTCCGATCGGATGGGAACCACCCCATTCGATCATACTCACTGTTCTTTTGATGAAGTCTCATCTTCAACCTGTTAATCGGTCATCTCTCCGGTGGAAACCCGTTTTCTGGCCGGCTCTCTACTAGAGAATGAGTGGAGAGTCTGAATGATCAAGGATTCCATCGGCTTTGTGTAGAATATTGAAGAAATTTTGAAAAAGAGATGAAAATGTTGAAGTCTGTTGAAAAATATTTAGATCTTGTTAAGATTCGTGTTGGATAGCATGGAAATCCTTTAGATTTGAACCATTCTTGATGAGATGACGTCAAACAGCCAATTGCATAAGCAACCATGATGATGTCACCTTCAAGGAGCCCAAATCAGGTGATTTAATGGTGAAAACCACTTATTATCATGGAGAAGATGATGAAAGAGTGTGTAGTGATGATGGAAGTACAAGACTTAGGAAGAAATACTTACGAAATAGCCTTGAGAAAAGTGCTTGAAAGAGACTTGAGAACGTCTGGTCGGATAGAGCTGTCACATCAGTGAACAGTGATGTGACAGGTGGGTATTTATAGTGTGAGAGAGAGAGATAAGGAGGTGCAAGTGTGGGTCGGATGGCTAGTCGATCGGATGGCCATCCGATCGGATGGTCATCCGGTCGGAGGTCCATTCGATTGGTTGGTCATTCGACCGGCCGAGTTGCGTTTTGTTGTTTTTCGACTTCCGTTTCGTGCATTTAGCGTTGCGTTGCATTTAGTCGAGTTGCGAGTGAGTGTTTGAGCGTGTAAGCGTTGTGTTAATAATCACAATACGTTTAAACTAATAATCACATAATCTAACACATAAATACGTAAAAGGTAAATCTGCGTTTTAAGTCGCGTTGAGATTGTGTTGTGATAGAGTTGTGACTGCGTTTGCGAATACATCCCAAAACATGTATAAAGCACACACAAGTAAGCACATAATAACACCCACACATAGAACAATACCAATAACCATGTTTTGAGTTTGCGTTGTGATAGCGTTTAGTCATGCGATGTAACAATGCGATAAAGTGCGTTTATATAGTAGTAATCGTTATAAATAGCGTTAAGTGTGATAACTGCGTTTTGCATAAGCGTCGTAAATGCATAGTTTAAAACATAGTTTAAAAATAGATAACATATCGATTACCAAAATGGGTTGAACTATTATCGAATCTCGAGAATACAAGTCAATTAAGCAAGAATTGACAGATCTGGGTAATGTCATGTCTTGACTTTGACTTTGACTTGCCTTTCTGGGAAGTCGGGTTTCGTTAACTTGCAAATCTTCGAGAGGGACATGCAGGTTTTCTTCGGCTAGGCATCTCTTGAGGTTCGAGACGTGGAAAGTTGGATGTACGTTACTGAGTTCCTCCGGTAATTCGAGTTGGTAGGCCACTTTGCCAATTCTTTCCAGAGTCTTAAAGGGTCCAACGTATCGATGCACTAGCTTTCCTTTCTTGCCGAATTGGATCACTCCCTTCCAAGGTGAAACCTTTAGGAGTACGTGATCGCCAATTTCAAACTCAAGGGGCTTGCGACGTTTATCAGCATGACTCTTTTGATGACTCCGAGCTTTCAAGAGATTGTCTCGGATCTGGAGGATCTTGCCAGTCGTTTCTTGTAGCAACTCCGGACCGGTAATTTGAGCATCTTCGATCTCGTGCCATACAATAGGCGATCGACATTTTCTTCCATATAATGCCTCAAATGGTGCCATTTGAATGTTAGAGTGATAACTGTTGTTGTACGAGAATTCAACTAAAGGTAAATGCGAATCCCAATTACCACCAAAATCTATAACGCACGAACGAAGCATGTTTTCAAGGGTGCGAATTGTGCGCTCAGTCTGAGCGTCGGTTTGGGGATGGAAAGCGGTACTGAGATTAAGAGTAGTACCGAGAGCGGATTGAATAGTCTCCCAGAGATGCGAAGTAAATCGACCATCGCGGTCAGAAATGATGTCACGTGGTGTCCCATGTCGACAAATGACTTCGTCGGTATAGATTTGGGCTAATCGTTCAACCATAAAGTCTTCTTGTATCGGTAGGAAGTGAGCGGATTTCGTAAGACGATCAACGATAACCCAAATGCTATCGTGACCTGATGGCATGCGCAGAAGTTTTGCAAAAAATTCCATAGCTATACTCTCCCATTTCCACATCGGGATCTCGGGTTGTTCGAGTAATCCAGAGGGTCTTTGGTGTTCAGCCTTAACTTTTGAACAAGTTAGGCATTTCGATACATGGAGAGCGATACGCTTCTTCGTTCTTAGCCACCAATACCTGGCACGGAGGTCCTGGTACATCTTGTCGGCACCTGGATGAATGGAATATCGGGACTTGTGGGCTTCAGTCATCAAGATCTCACGGAGATTATGACGATCGGGAATCTAAATTCGGTCGAGATAGTGAAAAATACCATTCGGTTTATTCACTAGTTGATCTTTGTTTCCAAGAATCCTTTCTTCCTTCAATGTGCGTTCGGTAAAACAAGCGTGTTGAGCGTCGCGAATGAGAGCTTTGAGGTCGTGTTGGGCTTGAATATTACGAACGCTATGTAAATAGCTTCGTTGGCTAAGAGCATCGGCAACGACGTTTGCTTTGCCTGGATGGTAGCGTATCTCAAAGTCGTAGTCGTTGAGAAGTTCGACCCATCTGCGTTGGCGCATGTATAGTTCTCTCAGGTTCAAGATGTGTTGTAGGCTCCTATGGTCGGTGAAGACCGTACACTTGGTACCATAAAGGTAGTGTCGCCAAATCTTTAACGCAAAAACAAGTACACCGAGTTCGAGATCGTGGGTAGTGTAGTTCTTCTCATGGACTTTGAGCTGACGAGACGCGTACACGATAACCTTGTCTCGTTGCATCAGGACACAACCAAGACCTAGGTTAGAGGCATCGCAATAGATAATAAAGTCGTCGTTTCCATCGGGTAGCGCAAGTACATGAGCATTGCAAAGCATACGCTTAAGAGTTTGAAAGGCTTCCTCTTGTTCAGTTCCCCGAACAAAAGGGTTGTCTTTATGCGTTAGAGAGGTGAGAGGAACGACGATTTTAAAGAAATCAGCGATAAATCGTCCATAATAACCTGCCAATCCGAGGAAAGAACAAACTTCAGATGGGGTTTTTGGTGTAATCCAACTCTTAACTACTTCAATCTTCGCGGGATCGACGTGAATACCTTGACTATTGACGATGTGACCAAGAAACTAAACCTCCTCAAACCAAAATTCACACTTGGAGAATTTGGCATAGAGGCGATTTCCTTGTAAAAGTTCGAGAACTAAACAAAGATGCTGCGCGTGTTCAGTTTTCGATTTCAAATAGATAAGGATATCATCGATAAACACGATGACGAAGCGTTGAGAAAGGGTTTACACACGCGATTCATCAAATCCATGAAAACTACGGGTGCGTTGGTAAGACCGAAGAGCATAACAACGAATTCATAATGACCGTAGCGAGTGCGAAAGGTGGTTTTAGGGATATCTTCCTTCTGAATACGCAATTGATGATAGCCAGAGCGTAGATCGATTTTAGAAAAACACATAGCGCCTTGCAATTGATCAAAAAAATTGTCGATTCGGGGTAGAGGATAGCGATTCTTGATAGTAAGCTTATTGAGTTCCCTATAATCGATGCACATTCGGAACGATCCATCCTTTTTTTTTCACGAAAAGGACAGGTGTGCCCTATGGAGATGTGCTAGGGCGTATAAAGCCTTTATCAAGTAATTCCTAGAGTTGACTGGAAAGTTCACGCATTTCAGACGGTGCGAGGCGATAAGGGGCTTTAGCGACAGGGTTAGCTCCAGGAATGAGGTCGATATGAAAGTCAATATCGCGTGACGGCGGTAACCGGGTAAATCGTCAGGAAAGACATTAGGAAAATCACGAACCACAGGCACCTTTTCCGTTGCTTTCTTTTCCTTCTCCGCTACTATAATGTGAGCCAAGAAAGCCATGTATTCCTTTTGGAGATACTTGCTTGCTTGAGTGCACGACATAAGTTTAAGTTCTTTCGAAGATACTTCACCATAAACACAGAGTTGATCACCGTTTGAAAGAGAGAAACAGATCATCTTTTCGAAGCAAACGACTTTGGCACGGTTTTCACGAAGAAAATCCATGCCTACTATGATATCAAAACTACCAAGTTGCATTGGAATAAGATCGATAGGGAAAACATGATTGTTGAGTTCAAGAGTACAATCACGGAGAACAGATTTGACGGTGATGGTTCTTCCGGTGGCAATCTCTACGTCGAACGTCATTGGGAGGTTAGCACGTTTATGGTTTAGGAGCTTTTCGAATTCAAATGACACAAAACAGTTATCGGCTCCAGTATCAAATAAACACGAAGCATAAATATCGTTAACAAGGAATGTACCATTGACAACATTGTTGTCAGTTTGAGCCTGGCGGACATTGATGTTGAAAGTTCGTCCGTGGGCGGCTTGTTGTGGCTGTTGTTGTTGTTGTTGTTGTTGCTGCTGTGGTGGTGGTTGCTTCTGCGGTTCTTGGTTCACAACTCGATTCGGGCAGACATTAGCAAAATGATTAGGGTCACCACAAGAGTAGCAAGCTCTTACATGAGCAGTGGGAGCAGGAGCTGCTTGATTACCCTGGATAGCAATAGGTTGAGCTAGTGGTGCTGGAGGAGCTTGAACTTGAGCTTGTTGACGTGGGCCTGAACGATAGTGAGTGGTGTAGGGCCCATAGATATTGCAGTTTGCACAGAAACGACAATTAACCCCAGCTGGGTGATGGTAGGTGCAAGTTGGGCACAGAGGATGAACACTAGTGTGCGCACGCTTAGCAGGCAGTGCGTTGGTGCTAGGAGCTTGGCGACTCTGGTTCTGGTTGGGTTGTACGGGAACAACGCTAAGAGGAGCCGTGGTAGTAGCATAGTTCTTGTTGTTGTTACCCTTGCGCTTGCGATTCTGGCATGAAGGTTTCGAGCCTTGAGTTGCTACGGTGTCGGTAGCGGGAGTAGCATTTGCTTGGTTCAGGGTCTTGGTTGAGGTTTGGAAATACCCAGCCAAGATTCGCTTATCGTTGATCTCAGCTGCGAGTTGGTAAGTCTCCTCAATAGTAGCAGGTTTAGCTGCCTGAACAAAGTCAGCTACACAGTCTGGAATGTATTTCTTGATTGTCATATCAGGCATTGCCACCTGGCTAAGACAGATGATACTGAGCTGCTTGAAGCAAGCGGTTAGTCCAGCGTTATCACCACCGTCTTGTTTAATACCCTAGAACTCGTTTTCCAGCTTCTGGAGTTCATGCGGGGGACATAATGGTTTCATCATGACTTCCTTCAGTTCCTCCCATGATAGGCCATAAGCTGCGTTATTTCCGCGCCTGTTGCGCTCAGCAGTCCACCAGTCCAGAGCCCTAGACTGAAAAACTCCGGTAGCATTCACAGTGCGGAGTTCATCTGGGCATCCGCTTTGACGAAGGGTGACTTCAATGGAATCAAACCACTGGAACATAGCACTGGGTCCATCTTCACCAGTGAAGTCTTTAGGACCACAAGCGTTGAATTGCTTAAGCTGAAAGGCGTCTTGGGTGAATCACTCTTTGATTTGACAGATGATTTGTTGCTGACCTCGTTGATCTCACTGACGATCTGAGGTATGACTTTAGCCATTTCCTTGGCTACGAGAGAAGCGATGTGCTTATCATGTCTGCTCCTCTAAGCATTTCGAAAAGTGGGAGAGCCAAGGGAAGACATTGTCTACAGCAGACATCGTCACATGACTCAGAAGAGATTCGATTATATCGGGTTTAGGTAGTAGTATAGCGTTTTACCTTCATATTCATTATTATCATTAAAGCTCAGGAACACGTAGGCACATAAACACATAGGCACATAAGCACATAGTCCACATAAGCACATAGGAGCACATAAGCCACATAAGCACCTATTTTGCACGTGTTCACCTTCCTATTTTGCACGTATTCACCTACATATTTTGCATGTATTCACCTATCTTTCAAAGCCGCGAAAGCGTTTAAGAGTTGCGATTAATAGCGAGTAGCATGAGCGAATAGCATGGGCGTACATAAGCAAGTACTGCCTCGAATGAGAGTTCTTAGTTGGTCTGCGATTTGTTAGCGGTTTGAGATGACGATAGCTGTGCGCGGTTTGAAGAGCGGTGAAAACGAAAAGCGTAGATATCCAAAATCGAAACAAAAGAGCATATAAACATGTAAAAACCACTAGAGCATAAAATCAGCAATTGCGGGATTGAAAATAGAATATCCTGGGTTCTATCGAAACATGTCTAACACCCAAAGTGATTCGACTATTCTCAACGAGTTCGAGTACACGCTTTGGCCTAATAGACTGTTCTCTCGATGTAACACAGCGATCGGCACCCATCCTTTTGGTTACTACGTGGCTCGGGTTGTTGGAATCCATCGAGACTTTGGTGAGAGGTTTGTAAAATCAATATAGAGAGTGGAACGAGTCGTTAAGATGCGGGTTTCACCCCTAACTTAACAACTCTGTTCCTAACAGTGTGGTAGAACCACAAGATAGAGATGGAGAACTTCGTCGAGATATGGATGTCACTCCTAACTCAACAAAGATTCCCGTGCTAAGAGTAAAATATGCGTAGAGTGAGTAATCGTCTCGAGAGTTCCTGGTTTTCACACCTAATCTCGATCCAGTCGCTCGATTGTGTTATACGAGTGTTTTCGAAAAATGTGTGTATTGTGTTAGCCTTAGGAAAGGCAATGTAGTATTCCAGCCTTAGGAAAGGCTGTTATTTGCACGAAGCTGTAGTATGCGGTGTTCGTGCAAAGTTGTAGTTTTAGCGAGAGTATCCAGAGTATGCTGTACGGGACCCTTACTGGGTTCGCACAAAGCGGTCAGTTGGTGCTTAGACTATAGACTAGGTCAATCCTAAGACATCGACCCGTCGTGTTTTGCATAATTCCCTATAGTTATGGCTCTGATACCAATCTGTCAAACCCCAACCGATGGCGGAAACATCAGGGCGTGGCACTGAGCGAAACATATTGTCCAAGAGATTCCATAACAACTATTAAATTACCAAATCTTTAATGTTAATATCCCATACTACTAACAGACATAGTAAAAATAGTCATTACAAATATAGTCTCAAAACAAATAAACTGTTCTGACGACTCAGATTTTATTGTGGGTTTCTAGACTTCCTACTTCGTTCATCACAGCAAGCAAAGCATCCTATCAACCTGTCACATACGTTAAAATAAAGTCAATACACATAGTGTAAAGGTGAGTACACAAGTTTGCATAGTATATAGTATAGTGAAAGCATTTACGCATAACCAGCATGTATCACGTAACGGGCGAAGCAAGTAACTATCAGACTATGTTTACACTTAATCATGAGACTGCGTTGTAGAGTATGCGCGACACGTGTCCAACATCCACGTGAAGTAAAGTAATGTGATCCCTAGCAACCCCCGTCCACGACATGTGCTGAGTCCAATCTATAGTACTATCGTTGCTAGAGGCGATACCGTGTAACACTGTCTAAGCATAGTAACATGCATTCATAGATCACGTATAACATGCGGGAGCAGTTAGCGTTAAAAGTGTTGCGTTGTGTGTTGTTGTGTTTTGATAGCGAACGTATGTAACACCCAAAAGTGCGTTAAAAGAAAATGGGTTTGAGTACACTCACAGTGCGTGTTTAGCTAGTAAACACAGACTTGGATCGAAGGGAGTGCGTGGAGATTAGCCTGAGTGTGTTTGTAAATCGTTTTGAAAGTTTTGAGGTTTTCATTTTAGTATAAATCAAGTCATTCTATCAGACGGTCATCCGGATGGATGGCCAGTCGATCGGATGGCTATTCGTTCCAAAAGTTGGTAGTTTGAACTTTTCATAAAATCGTTAAGTCTTGCAGTTGATGAAAGGGATAGGTCACTCAGCCGGATAACCATTCGATCGGATGGTCATCCGATCGGATGGTCATCCGATCGGATGGCTATTCGGGTGGCTTCCTTTTTGTTCGAAAACCTACAAAACTTTCTAAGTAAAAGGTTTGGAGACGGCGTGATGACGTGTTGAACAACGGACACATACCAAGGTCCAGCTCATCCGATCAGATGGGAACCACCCCATTCGATCGTACTCACTGTTCTTTTGATGAAGTCTCATGTTCAACCTGTTAATCGGTCATCTCTCAGGTGAAAACCGGTTTTCAGGGCGGCTCTCTACTAGAGAATGAGTGGAGAGTCTGAATGAGCAAGGATTCCATCGGCTTTGTGTAGAATATTGAAGAAAAGTTTGAAAAAAAGATGAAAATGTTGAAATCTGTTGAAAAATGTTTAGATCTTGTTAAGATTCGTGTTGGATAGTGTGGAAATCCTTTAGATTTGAACCATTCTTGATGAGATGACGTCACACAGCCGATTGCATAAGCAACCGTGATGATGTCACCTTCAAGGAGCCCAAATTAGGTGATTTCATGGTGAAAACCACTGATTTTCATGGATAAGATGATGAAGGAGCGTGTAGTGATGATGGAAGTACAAGACTTCGGAAGAAATACTTATGAAATAGCCTTGAGAAAAGTGCTTGAAAGAGACTTGAGAGTGTCTGGTCGGATAAAGCTGTCACATCAGTGAACAGTGATGTGACAGGCGGGTATTTATAGTGAGAGAGAGAGAGATAAGGCGGTGCAAGTGTGGGTCGGATGGCTAGTCGATCGAATGGCCATCCGATCGGATCGTCATCCAGTCGGAGGTCCATTCGATCAGTTGGTCATTCGACCAGCCGAGTTGTGTTTTGTTGTTTTCCGATTTCTGTTTCGTGCGTTAAGCGTTGGGTTGCGTTTAGTCGAGTTGCGAATGAGTGTTTGATCGTGTAAGCGTTGTGTTAATAACCACAATACCTTTAAACTAATAATCACATAATCTAACACATAAATACGTAAAAGGTAAATCTGCATTTTGAGTCGCGTTGAGATTGTGTTGCGATAGAATTGTGACTGCGATTGCGAATACGTCCCAGAACATATATAAAGCACACACAAGTAAGAACATAATAACACACACACATAGAACAATACCAATAGCCATGTTTCGAGTTTGCGTTGCGTTGTGATAGCGTTTAGTCATGCGATGTGACAATGCGATAAAGTGTGTTTATATAGTAGTAACCGCTATATATAGCGTTAAGTGTGATGATGTGTGTAAAATGCAACATATAAATTACATCAAATAAGGCATAAAACTAACCCTTTTAAGTACTAATGTTGGAAAAAGAGTGTTTTTGTCTTCCTTTTGTATTTTCAGGATTAAATGAGCTCAAATTCACAAAAGAAGCAAAAAGACAGCTAAATCTAACATAAATACAAGAAAAGGAACATAAGTGGACTGCCCGACCCCTCAACGTCATCTTCCCAAGCAAAATAGAGAAGGCAGAAGACTGAACACGCCCCGTGCTCAGCCAGCACGGGGCCGTGGCCAAGAAGCAGCAGAAAAGACAAACCTATAGAAGCTTCTATTGCCCACCACGGGCCGTGTCCAGTGAACACGGGGGCGTGGCGAAAGTACAGCAGGCGCATTAATTGTAATTGCGAATTACAATTAATGAAGAGAGAGAGTGTCAGACAGGCACGGGGGCGTGTCCAGCGGACACGGGGCCGTGCCCAGCCTTCTGTTCAGCCTATAAATAGGAGTGCTTGGTTTCATTTCAACTCATCCCTTGGCACACCACCTCTCTCACACTTCATCCACCACCCACCACCATCACAACACCATCATCCACCACCATCATCCATTGTCCATCGTAGAGTGTGTGAGTCGTCTCGGGATCCAAGATTGATCGTAAGAGTTCTTGACAATCAAGGCCATGTTTGCCTAAGTCTCTTACATCACTTGGTGAAGACAAAGTGTCTAGTATAATACTTTTTATTTCTAATCTTTTGCACTTTTTATTTGGTTTTGTATTAATGACTTTAATAACTAGTTACTTATGTTGAAGGTGATCTTTCCTTATCGTTTGTCCGTGGTGTCTTGGCATTATTTTACTGTCTATATAAAATAAAAAATTTTTCACCATTCATATCTCCACGGTCTATATGGAGGTATGTTGGCTACCTGGTCGGGGGTTAAGGGAACGGTTTGGTAAAGGTCTTGCCATTGTTCAGTGTTTAGAGGTCCTGCAATGGACCTGGGTCAAATTTAGTAGGACCTCCTTCAATGCTTCACGGTATTGGATGGCGGGGGTCCAAACTCTTTGATCCCCTCATAAGTTAACTACTATTAATACTATAACCCGGCTATTTAGGACTGTATCCCTGCTGACTCAGACTACTTAGTCGAGGGTAACGTCACCGCCAAAAGCGGGGCCTACCATAATTTGCATTAATAACTTAATTAATTATCTTCCAATAATCCACCCTTTTAGGATTGTATCCTTGCTGACTCAAACTACTGGGGTGAGGGTAACGTCACCTTCAAAAGAGGGGCCTACTATAATAACTAAGATAATCTCTTAATTATGTGCAAAAGTGCGGAAATAATCAAAGGTTATACTAGATACGAGTCGGAACCAAGTGATTCATCTTGTCTATCTGTTTTTCTTTTTATTTTTATTTTCAGCATTTTAGTTAGTTTTTATTTTTTTCTTAGTTTAAAACATTTTTCTAACTTTTTATTTTGATTAGACATTGAGGATAAACCGGTACTAAAAGCTCTTGTGTCCTTGGACGACCTCGGTATCTTGCCAACACTATACTACGCTCACGATGGGTGCACTTGCCCATATGTGTGTTTAGTGTTAGTAAAATATCGTGTTTTATAAATTTAAAACTTGGCTAAAATAAGTGTTAAAGGGGCTTAAAATATACACCTAATATATATAACACTTCACACGCATCAAGTTTTTGGCGCCGTTGCCGGGGACACAAGGATTTTAAGAAAGTTAGGAATCAACGGCCTAATCATTTTTTTATTTTTCCTTTTTAATTTTTTAGGATTTTCTTAGTTTTTCAGCTTCTGCAGAGCTCAGCACGGGCCATGCCCGCTGAACACGCCCCCGTGCTAAATCATTGGAACTGGCAATCCTGTTTTAAGTCAGACAGTAAGCTGAACACGGGGCCGTGCTCACTCAACACGCCCCCGTGCCCAAGATTCACTTACTGAAAACATAACCGTTAGATCCCGGCGGTTGGTAATTTCTGACATAAACATGAGTGATAGTAATTGGTTTTACTTTCGGCACTTTTATGGTACGTGGTGTCAATTATGTGGAGGCAAACATAAAGAATTAGAATGTTACTTTCTAAATTATAGGCCCCACTACATAGACCCACCGATTCCTTATAACCTTAAGAGGAGCGAAAGTAAAAATAAGCACTATTTCTCCCTCGAATGCGCCCAGCCAGATATTCTAGGAGAAATGCTCCTTGACAAGTTATTTCAACTAGAAGAGCTAATTCTGAATTGGTTAAAAGAGCTTAGGAAGGACGTTATTGATCCGCCCCAAGACGATGACCATGAAGAAATGTTGGAACCGCATTCCGACAACCTCGTTGCTCCCAACAATACCTTCATACCTAGCAAAGACGTGGACGATAGTCGTCCCTGTGCCGATTGTGCCGTGAAGGACTCTCCATCGACTTCGTTTGATGCATACATAGACCTGAGCGATTCGGCATACACCTTTTTTAACGAGAGCCCGGAAAAGGGTTGGACTTGTCCACCTAGAATGAAAATAGGAATTACCCTCACCGACAACCTCATGCGTTCTCGCCTTAGTTTAGGACAATTAAGGTATCTTAGGCACTTTGGGGTTGTTCCAACCAATCAGGAGCCACCCGATACTAGTGAGTTCCTTAAAAAAACTAGACAACTTCATAAAACAGTCCCTCGACACGGGGCCGTGTCCAGCCAACACGCCCCCGTGTTCACCAAAAGATTCCCTTTGATCAGTACGTCAGAATACGGACAAACTGTGTCAGAACTCCACCTGCACACGGGGCCGTGTCCAGGATGCTGTCGTTTTCTATAAATGCAGCCAAGAATTCTGCACATTTGGACCAACTTGGGACAGAGATTTGAAGGAATCTTCTCTCAACTATCCTAGGTAAGTCTAAAAGAAGGTTCCAACAACCCATCTTGTCCTTTCCTCTTTTAGCCATTTCCTTCTTCTCTATCTTTCTCCAAGAACTACCATTAAAAGTTTGAATTCTTCCAACTTTGTGGTAGGGATTAATGAGTTTTGTTCAAGGAATCTTGGTAAAAATATGTTATGTAACATTGTTTTAAGTTATTAATGTCTAAAAAGACCCCACAAGTTCAGAAAATAACTTAAAATTTCAAGTTTCCTTGCACCAAAATTCTGCAGAAAGATGAACACGGGGCCATGCTCAATGAGCACGGGGCCGTGTCCGGTCACTGTTTCATAAAATAAACTATTTTTCAGTTTATTTTTCGTAGGATGTCGAGTGAAAACAACGAAACATCTTCCGTGCATTCATCAAACAACCGAAGAGGAAGGAGGCCCTCCGTTGAAGCTACACTTGTGCACTATGTGATAGCATTAAGGGAGGCTCTCGACGAAATGACATCAGTAGAGGAGGTCCTAATCGACCGTATTAACGATCTTACGGTGGGACTCGAAAGCAGCTTCCAAGAAATTAACCTCTTGCACCAGAGGTTAAATATTCTTGTAGCACCCCCGATGGAACCAGTCCTCCCTCAACAGGATTGGAACCTGGCACTCGGAATTAACAACCCTACCGGGTGGGAAGATTTGCCAGCGGAACCTTCCGTGGAACACCAACAAGAGATCCCGGTGGAAATCGAAACTCCTCAAACCAATGCCAATGAACCTTCTTTTCTCCTTCCAAGGGAGGAGGAGGAGTGGCTCCCCGACATGTGAGGAGAGCCGCACCCGGAAGAAGGAGTTCTAAAAGGCCTTGTCTAACCAAGATTAGTAGCTTCTAAGAAATTTTGCTAATTAAAATAAAGTAGAGGCTAGAACTCCATGGTTTATTATTTCTTTGTTTTCATATCTAGTTTAATATAAATTTAGGACTATGTAAGGTCTCTCTATGAATGCAATGAAATGATGGTTTTTAAAGTTTGGATGGTTCATAAGGAATAAAACACACTCATGGTGGTAAGGGATGAAAAGGGGAACGAGAAAAATGACCCCATGCACAAGAACAAGGCAACCCGGCATTAATCTCTCCATTAAAGAAGGTTCAACACGGGCCGTGTCCAACCAACACGGCCCCGTGCTGAACCCCCTGCAGAAAAATGCCCAGTTCAGGTAACTGGACACGGGCCGTGTTCACCAGACACGCCCCCGTTTCCAGGCTTCTGTTTCTTTTCTTTAATTTTTGTTACTGGCACCTGAACACGGGGTCGTGTCCGGTCCCCACAGGGCCGTGTCCAGACTGCCAGTAACATAAATCTTTGCTTTTAACACCATTTTACACATCTAATCAACCTAAAAATTTATTTTTGGGACACATTGAGGACAATGTGTAATTTAAGTGTGGGGGGGGGGGGGGGGATGCTAAAACATTGAAATTTTGCAAGTCCTAAATACAAGCCTTACACAAAACTCTATTGAAACCGCTAATCACCCCAAAAGTTTTTCAAAAATTTCATTTTTTTTACTTGTCTAGGTTTAACTCGGGAAATTCAAGTTCTCAAAAAGGTTATATTTTTACGAATTTACAACCGATAGCGTCGTGATAAAAAGAACCAACATAAGAAAATTATGAAAAGGCATAGCAAACTTAGTTAAAATTTGATTATATATACTTGATCACAGAAAAAAAAACCCATTCCCACAAAAGTGAGTTTTGAGCCTTTATTGAGCATACAAATTTACATCTTTAGACTAAATGCTCATTTTTCGTTTCTTGTGTGAATAGCCGTTTGGTTCTTACGACTCTAGAACTTGCCATGACGATACGTTCCCGGTCCTTACCAACTTAAACCCAAGTAAGTAAATGATGGAGGCATTAGGACTAACCTTTTTATTTCTACACCATTATTTTTCTTTTTTTTACTACCTACCCAAAATCCCCTTAGTTAGCCCCTTTGAGCCTAAACCTTTTTATTTCATAACCCAAACCAAACACCCTTTTACCCACCAAAACCTTTTTTCATTTTTAACCCTTTGTTTTAGTAACAAGTTCGGTTTTTTTCGTATGGTCATTCAAAAAAAATTTGTGTTGATGATGAAGCCAAAGAAAATAAACAAACAAGTTCATCAAAAATAACTTTGTTTGAATAATAGCTTCATCAAAATAAAAGTTACAAAAATAGAAAGTCCTACGAAAACCGACACTTGTTACGATTTTTCACCCTTTTTCTACTAACCACTAACCACTAACCCAACCACCTACCTTTAACCCAAGCCTAACCCTTCACCCACAAAGTCCTCTTGATATTTACAAAGGTATAAAAGTTAAAAAGGAGGAGGATTGATTGCTTGGCAAGCCTATGGTAGGAGTAAGTTCCATACCGCTCTCGAGTGATTCACTAAAAATACACCTTCGGCCGAGTGTGAGTGATTTCTCCCGTGAGGTATGTGAACTTGTATATAAATGGAATTTTAAAAAGCCATGTTATGCCCAAATAAATAATTTCTCTTATGAAAAGTTTTAAATAAATCATGACGAATAGGATTGTAAATAAATAAAAATAAAACTACATAAAGAATCTTGGAAATCCCGACACTCTACGACAAGCCCAAAACCTTCTCTTCTACCCATTCCATTTGGGAGTGTAAGCCACATATTAAAGAGTTTTGCTTGAGGACAAGCAAAAGTTCAAGTGTGGGGGTATTTGATGTGTGTAAAATGCAACATAT
Organism: Helianthus tuberosus; assembly: GCA_030545235.1. NCBI lineage: Eukaryota > Viridiplantae > Streptophyta > Magnoliopsida > Asterales > Asteraceae > Helianthus > Helianthus tuberosus. The sequence continues at coordinate 209,898,537 of CM060411.1, read as the reverse complement.
AAATTACATCAAATAAGGCATAAAACTAACCCTTTTTAAGTACTAATGTTGGAAAAAGAGTGTTTTTGTCTTCCTTTTGTATTTTCAGGATTAAATGAGCTCAAATTCACAAATGAAGCAAAAAGACAGCTAGATCTAATATAAATACAAGAAAAGGAACATAAGTGGACTGCCCGACCCCTCACCTGAGCAGAACCAGACAGTAGAAGTTAACATGGGTGACATACAAATTCAAGAACAAAATGAGGTGGGTCAATTGTCAGACCGTGATAATTCTGGTTACGTTAACTTAGAGCAAACTCAAACGAAGAAGAATCCCGAGCTTCTACAACTTGAAGAATCTCCTGGTTCGAATCCCGTATTACACGGAAATGGAAAACGGGTTTGGACTAGATCACAGTTGAAGACGGTTTTAAAGAAAGATGCATTAGGAGGTAGCTCAGAGTTAACAGACTCTCTAGGTGATGCAAATATGTCAAAAGATAAGCCCGACATTGTTGAACGAAAAACAACAGGCAATGGAGATTATCGAAGTGAAGAGCGCGGTTGATATCGAACCACTACAGATATCAAGAAGTACAAGTTTGGATAAGCCGCTGATAGAATTCTTAAAGCCAACGTCTTCGAAGGTGATTTACCGGTTTCCTGATGATGAAACGACCGCTGCTACAAGTGCAACAGAAGTGCAGGATCCTATTAGTTTGTAGCAAGATCAGCAGCCAGAAATGCTACCGCTTGTTGATGAACGGAAATACAAACGTCGTGGTAGGCATCCGAAGCATCTGGAATCTGAGATATCAAAAGTCAAAAGTCAACAGTCACCTAATAAGTTGATTACTCAGTTTTCTGATGATGAACCGACCAATGCTCCAAGTTCAACAGAAGCGCAGGACTCGATTAGTTCTCAGCAAGATCAGCAGACAGAAAGCTACCGCTTGATGATAAACACATGTACAAGCGTCGTGGTAGGCGTCTGAAGCCTATGGAATCTAAGAAGTCAAAAGCTAAGGGTCAACAGTCAGATAAGAAGTTGAGTCCCGAGTTTCCTGCTGATGAACCAACTGCTGCTCCAAGTTCAATAGAAGTGCAGGATCCGATTGGTTCCCAGCAAGATCAGCAGCTAGAAAAGGTACCGCTTGACGATAAACCCGAGCACAAACGCCGTGGTAGGCCTCCAAAGCGTATGCAACCTGAGAAGTCAAAATTTAAAAGTCGACAGTTAGATAAGAAGTGCAAAGCTGGAAAGAAAAAGGGTCAACCTAATAACAAGGGTCATGTCAAGCATAAGATGACTAGGCGGAGCAACAGAGAGCCAAGTTAATAGGATAAAAGAGACCGAATCTTGAGTTTAATGTAGACAATGATTGATTGAAGAACCAGTAGATGCAACACAGAGTGTAACTGTTGATAAGTTATGTCATGTTAATGCACATGTGCATAGCTATAGTTATGCGCATGTGCATAGCTATAGTTATGCGCATGTGCATAGCTATAGTTATGCACATGTGCATATTTTGATAGATATGCTTACACGGAACAAGATAATAAGGTAACGTTGTGATCTATATGGATATGCACATGTGCATATTTTATGACAGAACAGGCTTACACAGAACATGTTGATTATGTATAGTTGTGTGATACATAGTTATGCACATGTGCATAGGATAATAAGGTAATGTTGTGATCTATATAGATATGCACATGTGCATATGTTCTGACAGAACAGGCTTACACAGAACATGTTGATTAGGTATAATTGTGTGATACATAGTTATGCACATGTGCATAGCTTGACAGAATATGATTAAACATAACAGGATAATAAACTAAATTTGTGATATATATAGTTATGCACATGTGCATAAATTGTTATAATAGGTTAATATGCACGTGTGCATATTTTGCAATAATAGTTTGACAAGGTAGATGATGTTGATGCATATGACTTTGAATAGGAGTCTCACCTATGCATCAATGATTTGTAATCGGTATTTAGTTTTATGTAGGTGTTTTTTGGTGTGTTATACAGTTTTGAGAACGTGTATTTCATCTTGGATTATGTTAATAAGGTATAGTTGTGTGATATATAGTTATGCACATGTGCATAGATTGTTATAATAGGTTAATATGCATGTGTGCATAGTTTGTCAACATAGGTTATTAAGGTATTTAATGTTTATTCACATGTATATAATGATGCATGTGTGCATATCTTATATGTCGATCATAAATTAATGTTGATACACATGCTCATTGTAGATCATCGATGGAACAAAATACATGGATTGACAGATGAAACAGTTAAGCAGATGTTAGAAGAAGAGGCGTTGAAGCAATAGGAATGATGGGGTGTGCTCAACAACTGGAAAAAGGAACAGATAATATGATGTTATCGATGTTATATGTGGATGATTCAAGGACATGAAACACGTAGTGTTTGTTTGTTTGTTTGTTTTTTTGGGCAGTAGTAAGCGGCTAACTGATGTGCTGTGTGTATATTTGGTTGACAGTAGTTGTATAGGATAAATTATGTATGGATACACATGTGCATTATTCAAAATTAGTAATCATATGTCGATGTATTATGTATATCAAATGATGTATTATGTATATTAAAGCAATGTATATACGTATCAAAGCGTGCTGGTATGTTGTTAAAAAATGTGTATGGGTGCACATTAGCATTATTAGAACACGTATATTGCGCGTGTGCATATTTTTATTCCGTATCAAATAACCATGTTAAGTTAAACATAAAACATGTATGCACATGTGCATTATTATGGTACGTTGGAGCTGCTGCTTGCATTCTCATTTCCATGACCTGCAGCTTGATCCTGGCCACCACCATCATCTTTCTCAATCTCCACATGTGGGAAGCTGCTCTCCAGCATCTCGTCGCCAATATCGACATCTTCTTCCCCTGATTCCTTCTTGTATTTCTTCATCCCCTCAACCTGAATTCAACACAACCATTCAAATAAAACAACAAGAAAGTCTTCCAGATTTACAACAAATGAAAAGCTTACATCATCAATGTCGACCGTTGCGATGTTTACTAAAAGTGCTTGCCTTTTCGTCTTGCTCACTAGTTTCTTCCAGTTGGTGACAAACCAATCTAGCTCCCAGAGCATTTTTGTGTCCAAAGCCTCTATGTCAAGCTCTATTTCATCACCCTCTTGCGCCAACTGATCGTTCCTCTTACGTACGATCTGCAACAACTGTCGCATCTTCTCTGGTGGCATACTTTGCAGCCCTAACCCAAATTTATGTTTATCTTCCATGTTCATATCCCTCTTGTTCAGATCCTTGGCTCTGGGCTTGGGCAGCTTCGGCACAGTTCCTCGTGTCATAGTTGATGACGGTTTGATCTGTTCTGGTTCTGGTTCTGCAGCCTGCATTGGCGATGGCGTCCGCATAGGCGGCTGGACAACAGGTGGGATGATCGGTTTAGATGCAGTCGAGTGATTTTGCTTGTTTAAAACAGTAGCAACCGGGTCACTAAATTTCGGCTTCTTGGATCTCTCAGGCGTCTGTATATCGTCCCACGAACTTCTATCGAATTCATATACAGCAGAAAACTAATTCACACGCTGATTAGTAGGCAATTTCGCTTGAATCGGTCTAAAAATCATCTCGAAATAGGACAGCAGCTGATGAGCCATTCCATGAACCTCATCCGTCTTGGGGTTATAAAACATCGCATTCTCAAACACCAACCGAACATCGGAGGCAAAATCAAGTGGACTAGAATACATATTATTGGACAAATTCAACTTAACCAAACCCAAGTCCAGTAGTATAGGTTTATCTGTAAAATTCGACTTATTTTTCCGGCTGTAAACACCGTTTCCGGCTGCCACCGCTGTGAAATCCGGTGTGTTACGTGATTGCCGTCGTAAACACCGTGCCAACTGCAACCACCGTGAAATACGTGAACACCGACTATATATATGCGGTGAAAACCACCGTGTACGACTCTCCGCACCGTGAAACCGCCGTGAATGCCTCTCAGCCGATTGTGGAGACCATGAACTATTGAACTGCTGAAACCCTAAAATGGAAACAAAAGTGACATAAGGAAAAAAAGAACGCGTGTTTTTTTATAAAGATAATATAATTACAAAAATGCCATGTGTTCACACTGGTTCTCGCGGTTCTTGCAATAAAGGGTGGTTCTCGCATGATCTTCTCCATATATATATATATATATTGTATGTATAACTAATATTAATCTCAACCAAAGGAGTATACACTATACATCAGAACTCATTGTTTTTCTCGATTTGTATAGGTGGGTGTGAATACAAGTGTTCCCCTAGTGGGTTTCTTTTTGACTATAGATCATGTGAAGATTCATGACATTAAGATGTTAACCCCCCACCCCCCTAAATAAATAAATAAATATAATAATAATAATAATTATAATAATAATAACATATTCCATAGGGCTGTTCAAAAATCTCGCGGCTCGGAGTTCGCTCGAAACTCGCTCGGATTTAGCTCGGAAAAAGCTCGCTCGATATGGCTTGGTTTAAAAGTGAGCCGAGCCGGCTCGGCTTGGTTAGAAAGTGAGCCTAGCTCGGCTCAGCTCGTAACGAGCCGAGTTGGCTCGGTTTGGCTCGCTTTGTAGCTCGACTTGGTTTAGCTCGGATTATTTTACTTATAATAAATTTTAATTTTATATACATTATAATATATTACAAAAAAACTGATTACTATTTACATGTATATACGTTTGTAATTTGATATCTATAACATATTTGAAGGTTGATTACCATACTAATGAACTAATATTGCATTTATTTGAAATTAAAACTTATTTTGCATTGTTGAACTTGATTTTGGTTTGTAATGTATTTAGTTGAACTTATTTTGAATATATTCTTTTAAAGTATTGAATAATATTTTATGTTACTGAATTTTAAAAGGTATGTATTAATGTTTTTTTATAAAATCGAGCCAAATCAAGCCGAGCCAGCTTGGTTTAAAACCAAGCCGAGCCCGAGCTTAGATTTTCAGCTCGGTTTCAAAAACGAGCCGAGCCGAGCCAGCTCGGTTTATAATCGAGCCGAGCTTGGCCTGGCTCGGCTCGGCTCATGAACAACCCTAATATTCCACCTCTTTTAACTTTCATTTATTTTGTGATTTTTACCCTAACTTGGATTATTAGGAATGCTTTAAATCACAACATATTTAAAGTACTGGGTTAGATCAAATACAAAGTATGCTAAAAATAAGAAGTCGTACAAAAGGTATCAAACGGACCCCAGTTTACATCATTCAAGCGGCATTGAAATCGTCTCATTGAATATTACGATGTGAGATTTTAGGTTTTTTTTAGATATTTAGCTTATAGATTTTATACTTTTTTGTTTACATCATTGTGTCTTTTTAATTATTATTATTTCTTTTCTATATTTGCATTATTGTGTCTTTTGTGATTTATTGTTTCTTTTTTCTTTGACATTATGTTATATTTGTCGACGTTGTGTGATATTTTACTTGACATTGTGTAATATTTTACGATTAATTGTGTCTTTGTACATTTTTTATTTTTATGTGATTTAGAGAAACGCTTTCTGGAGATTCAAAGTCAATCATTTTGTTTGATATTAAGGAGGTAATAAAGCCAAGTTTGTTTCATGTTTTCGTGTCTTTAATATTCTCCTTTGATCAATATTTTCAAATAGCTCATCGCTTGTAACTATTTGATGATTAATATTAACCTTTTAAAATCAGAGCAAAATAAGTGAACTTCTTTTTTATTAACCCTACAATAAATCAATCACATTATTGGTCACGAGTCATGACGTTTGCATAGAGTTTCCGTTGAGATATCCATCATGCAACATTCAATTATGATGATTTTAAGTTTGATAATTCAATCTAACAAACCAAAAAAGATAAGGAATAAAAAGTACTTTCCAACGTTTCAAGGGTTCCTTTTTCCCACTTTCCAAATTCAGTCAAAAGAGCATTTTGGTCTTATAATTCCGACAAAAAATCTTTAAACTTTCCTCCACATCTGTCCTTTTGCTTTTTGCTCTCCTTTCAACTCCTTCGTTGTTCAAACACAAAGTCCAAATGCCCACTTTGGTAATTATACCACATCGTGCCATCCCCTTGACTCCTTTTCTTGTAGCTCATCACTCTATATATACACTCATATTCTTAAACCCTTACACTCAAATCATATCAACCCCTCTCTACATGTTTAGATGCTTATGAATCTTCATCTTCCAAGTCCCTAATCATTATATTTGGTACGTTCTATCTTAGATTATATTGAGTTTTTATGTTTATGGTACGTTCTATATTTCTTCATCTATTCATTTGCTTATCGTTTTCGTATATCTGTTTGGATTCCCTGATTTTCTTTGCTTACATAATCAGTGATATTGTATGATAACAGTATTGTTCCATAAACGAGATTTTACTAGGTGCGTTAGTTTTTTTTCTTTTTTTTTTCTATTTATCCTCACAAATAATTATGGTCTCATTTAGGTCCACGGTACGTACTTCCAATATTCTTTTTGTTGAATTGACTTATGATCTAGATCTAGAAAGCTAAAAAAGAATATGGTTAGGTATGTGTCTTTATATGTATGTATATCTTATGTAATTTATAATTTCTATTACCAAATTATACGGCTGCTACCTTATACTTCGTCATCTGTTTTGAAGAAATAATTTATAGGCTTTGATACTTCATCTGGCATGCAGAGTATGACAAGTTTAGGTTTTAAGATAGCGCCTAGAAAGCTTTTACTTGACAAAGTTTAAAAGGGATTTATTGATTGCTATGATCATTACATTTTGGTATCGTAATTATTTGTATGCATAATTAAGATATCTTAAGATTATAACTCATCATAACATTTATATGGTTATGATGGCTGATCTTCTAATATAGTCATTTGTAACATCTCTATAAAAGTGGTGAATGGTTTTCATATCAATTTGAGAAAGGGGTTATACATATTCTTCATCTTTTTTATTCGAACATGAACTTAAATAGATCATTTGCTTACAACGGGACAATTATAATATATCCTTCTACCTGGCTTAGATTATTTAAGGCTAGTTCTAGTTCTAGTTCTCTTTGTATATCATTTTTTTATATTGAAGATATGCTAATTAGAGATTCTAATAGATATCAAGATAAATTATTTATAACAACGTAAAAAAACAAACATGTATAGTATGGTGTATCAAGTTCTAGAGTTATTGTTACTCTAGAAATTTTCCAAATCTTTAAAATTAAGTTTGATTAGTTCCATGTTATCTAAAGGGTGTTTAGGGTTTCACCACTATAGTTATCTTTTTTGTGTATTTAAATTAATGCATGGCTAACAATCATTGTGGTTTGTGTGCCTTTGATCACCTCTACTTTAATATTATGGAATAGTAAACACTGGATCCAATGACTTAGTTTAACATGTTTTGTCATTATAATGACAGAAAGTGATTGATCAAACTGTTGCTTAATTCCTGTGGTGGAGACACATCTTCTTTTACACCAATTCAAGCCTTGCAGTTCTGATCATTCAGGTTCCAATTACAATGAAGACAAAAGTGAAAAACTCACAGGCAATATGCTTCATGTTCTTGTTTTTATTCTTCTCATTTAGCAATGGATTTGGATATTACAATGAGCATGAGTTACTTTTATCCACTAAAGCTTCCATCTTTGATCCTTTGAATTTCCTCTCCAACTGGAAGAACTCTTCATCTTTTTGTAGCTGGAATGGCGTTTCGTGTGATTCCAATTCAACCCATGTCACCAGAATCAATCTTTCCAGCAAGAACTTATCCGGAAAGATTTCGGAATCTTTATTCAAGATCTTACATGTTGAAACAATTGATCTTTCCAACAATCAACTCTCTGGTGGGATCCCAACAAACATATTCTCTAGTTCTTCACTTGTTCATCTCAACTTAAGCAACAACAATCTAACAGGTTTGATCCCTAAAGCTTACACTCCAAAACTTGAGAAGTTAGATTTGTCAAACAACTTCCTTTCCGGTGCAATACCGGAGGAAATTGGATTGTTCTCCGAGCTACAATATCTAGATCTTGGTGGAAATACTTTAGTTGGCAAGATTCCAAAGCCTCTCACAAATCTAACAAAGTTACAAGATTTAACTTTGGCATCAAACCAACTAGTAGGTGATCTACCATCTGAATTAGGGTTTATGAAAAGCTTGAAGTTTATCTACTTGGGTTACAACAATTTCTCCGGTCGGATTCCAAACGAAATCGGTGAGCTAACCTTGTTGAATCATCTCAATCTTGCTTTCAACAATCTCACCGGTGAAATCCCACCTTCACTTGGTAATCTTACCGAACTTAACTACCTTTTCTTGTACTTCAACAAACTCACCGGTCCAATCCCTAAAACAATCTATAACCTCAAGAAACTAAAATCTCTTGATGTTAGTGATAATCTTTTGTCCGGTGAGATTCCAGAACTTGTTTCTAATTTTAGGGTTTTAGAAGTACTCCACTTGTTTTCCAATCAATTTTCTGGAAAAATACCAAAATCATTCACCATTTTGCGTCACCTCAAAGTACTTCAGTTGTGGTCTAATAAATTTTCCGGTGAGATTCCCGAGGATCTAGGGTTGTACAATAATCTTACAATTCTAGATCTCTCCACCAACAATCTCACCGGAAAAATATCGAAAACCCTTTGCAATTCCGGACATCTCCAAAAACTCATCCTATTTTCGAACTCGCTTGAAGGCGAACTTCCTAAAAGCTTGAGCCTTTGCAAGAGCTTAGAAAGGGTTCGTCTTCAAAACAACAAATTATCCGGTCAGTTGTCGCCTGAATTCATCGAATTACCGGTTGTTTACTTTCTTGATTTGTCAACAAACAATCTATCCGGTGAGATAAATAAATGGAAATGGAAAATGCCGAAGCTCCAAATGTTAAGTTTGTCAAGAAACAAATTTTCAGGAGAGTTACCAGATTCTTTTGGTAGTAACAAGCTTGAGAATTTGGACTTGTCGGAAAATGAGTTTTCCGGTAACATTCCTCCAAGCTTTGGGAAGTTTCCGGAGTTAATGGAACTGAAATTAAGCAAGAACAAGCTTTCAGGAAAAATACCCAAAGAGTTATCATCATGCAAGAAGCTAGTGAACATCAACTTTAGTTACAATCATCTCACCGGTAGAATACCGGAAACCCTTTCAAGGCTGCCGGTTCTTGGAAATCTTGATTTGTCAATGAACCAACTTTCTGGAGAAGTTCCGGAAACTCTAGGGAATGTGGAGTCACTTGTGGAAGTGAATATATCTCACAACTATTTTCGCGGCGAGTTACCATCCACCGGAGTGTTTACGGCTATCAATTACTCGGCAGTGACGGGAAACAACCTTTGTGGGGGTGCCTCCGGCACCCATTTACCACCATGCAAGATAATTAATATTAAAAAGTTTAATTGGTGGTTCTTTTGGATGGCTTTGGGTGTGGTTACATTTGCTGCTATTTCCATTATGGTTGTCTTGTATGTTAAAAAAAGAAATGAAGATCTGTACAAGACGACCAGAATGGAAAGCGAGATAGATGGAGGTGGGGAATGGGAGTTGCTATCTTTCGAACAAAAAGCTTCAAAAATGCTAGCGATCGATGAAATTCTACAATCTTTGAGAGGGCACAAGAATGTGATAGCAACTAAATATATGCAATATTTCATCAAGGAATTCAATGGGATCAATCTTGATAACAATCTCTTAATCAAACTCAAGGATTTTGGCAAGATTCGGCATACGAATATCGCCAAACTAGTTGCGATTTGCAAGTCGGAAAAGGGGAGATTAATCTTGGTTCATGAATATGTTGAAGGGAAGAAGCTAAGTGAAGTTATGGGAGAGTTAAGTTGGGAAAGCCGGGGGAAAATTGCGATAGGAATAGCGAAAGCGCTACGTTATTTGCATGGTTGTTGCTCACCGGCGCCGGTTGTTGTTGGCAATATGTCACCGGAAAATGTTTTGGTGGTTGCTGGGAAAGATGAGGCCTGTGTAAAACTGAGTCTTCCGGATATGATATTTCCTGACATGAAGTGTTTGGTTTCTTCAGCCTATGTTGCACCAGGTAAATGTCAATTTTAGCCTCAATTACACTGAAGAACTTTCTATAATATTATAAAATCCTCATGGATCATTATTTCTATAAATATTATTTACTTGAAACAAATATATAACCATAAACAACCATTTAAACCATATAGTTTGTCTATAATGGTCACTATTACCCAATAGTTTGTTTTAGTTTGCTAACAGAGAGAGAGAAAGAAATGAAATTTTTTCTCCATTTGTTCTGAATAGCTGATTCTTTAACATGCCCTTCAAAGAATTATTTTTTTTCAAATTAGTAAATTTATAAAAATAGCTCCAAGTCTCTAGAAAATAATTTTACAAATATATTATTGGAATACTGACAGCTAATAAACATGAAAATAAATCTTTGCATAAAAAAATCATGTTTCTTGGACGATTCAAAAGAGAATTCTCTGGAAGTGAAAGAGATGTCATAGGAGCAAGACAGTGTTAGTTAAGAAATTTATAATCCATCTATGTATATATTACTTTGGAAATTAGGTTAAGATTAAGGAATTAAAGAAGGTTTGGTGACAACAATAGGGTTATGTTCGTGGCATTATAGTATTAAACATTCTAATTATTGTGATAAGTAGTTATAATTAACTAGAAAAAGTTCTATTCAATTTAAAAGATTAGAGTCTCACTGTTACATAAAAATAGTATTTATGGGTACGTACTTTTACAAAATTATTTTTAATAAACCTTTGGCAGTAATCCATGCACATATGAATTGAAAAAGGTAAACAAAGCCCCAACAAAGTATCATGAATTTGTTTCCTTTTTGCTTTTACAACTGTGCACATCATAGATAGAAAGAGAAATTGTTTTTCGCTCCCTCCTCTCCCTTTCAAATTGATCAATTTTATTAATAAGTTACACAAAATATGAATAAGATGTAAAATCTAAAACCAAAAAAAAAAGCTATTTTCAAAATATCATACTTTTTATATTTAGAAATTCATTGTTCTTTGGTTCACACTACCCACCAAATGATATTTACATTAGCGTTTACATTTTATGTTAAGAAACTACAATACTCCACTTGACTTATAATTTAACGTTTTCTTAATTAAATTTAGAAATTCATTGTTCTTTGGTTCACACTACCCACCAAATGATATTTACAGTTAGCTTTTACATTTTATGTTAAGGGGAGGGGGTGGTCACTAGTGATACAATTCTATCACTACTAAGCACCAATCAACTCATGCCATGTCATCACCCAATATTCTATCACTAGTGATACAATTCCATCACTCCCAAATGAAAGGTCCAATTAAAAATCCTTGAGTAATGTTGTTTGTCAGCCAACGGTCCAATTCTAAAGTTCCTTTTTTGATTTTCACGCGTTATCTTTTCAACAAGTTAATAATATAACGCGTGATATAAGGGGCGGCGGCGGTGTTCTGTTGTTGTTTAACGCGTGATGGGGTGGTATCACGGACCACCCCGCCTGCTCTAAGAAACTACAATACTCCACTTGACTTATAATTTAACGTTTTCTTAAAAAGTAGTGCCATCTTTTAGGTATCTTATTAAATTCATATAACACTGATATTCTTCCCAATTATGTTTACAGACATATATGTTTCAATATTTAAAATGCACACTTTAACAACCAATGAGGCAATGACCAAGTTTAATTTATGGAGCAGTAGTTTATGTGTTATTATTCTCAAGCATTTGATTGTTAAAAACTTTACTTGCCTTATTGCAGAGACTAAAGAGATAACCGAGAGTAGTGACATATACGGATTCGGCCTAATCCTAATCGAGCTACTTACAGGGAAAACTCCGGTTGATGCCGAGATTGGTTTGCATGAAAACGTAGTCGAGTGGGCACGATATTGTTACTCGGATTGTCACCTCGAGGCATGGGTTGATCCATTAATTAAGGTGCATGCAATGAAAAACCCTAATCACATAGTAGAGATCATGTATCTTGCACTGCAGTGCACTGCTCATGATATTGCTGCACGGCCATATGCAGAGGATGTAGTGAAAAGACTAGAATCTATTATGAGGTCAAGTACTTTATGTTTCTAGTTAAGTATTAATCAAGTTTTTTTTTTATGATCTTGTATTTTGTTTTTATTTTACTTTCTTCTTACTCTTTTAGCATGAAGTTTCCCTTTGAGTGGTAGTGAAGTGAATGTTTTATGTTGGATGTTGTCTTCATACTCCATTGATGATTGTAATTATGAATGTGGATATGTGAAGGAATGTCAAATAGTTGGTTGCAATAATATAAGCTTATGAACTAGTTGACTATAATATATATATTGAGGAATTGTCTTACAAGAATTATTAAATCGTTGAGGTATCTAACTAGTATTAAATCGTTGAGGTATCTAACAAGAGTTATTAAATCGTTGACGTATCAATATGTATAGTAAAGATGTTCATATCCAAATCGTTGAGGTATCTAACTAGTATCACGATGAACATTAGTTTACTTATATTTATAAGCAGGTTCAGAAGGTGTGACGTTATAAAAGAGTGGCATGTATGTTTGTTACATTTCAACTTAGGATTTTCAGAGCGAAACGAGATCATTGAAATAGTTGGAAAAATAATAAGTAAGGCCGATATGTTATCTAATAGTTATATATCAATTTGAAATAAGGCTGATATGAATTATTAGTTTCAAATTAGTTTAGCTAAATAAAAAAAAAATGTTTTTTCAATAATTGAAATACATCTTCAGAGAAACCACAAAAGAAATAAATATCTTACAATAGATTAGCAAGGGTCAATCTATTTGGACACCCTGCTTGCCTATTTGGACACCTTTAAGCCCTAGACGACTCGTATAGGCCTATACGAGGCGTATAGGGTTACATCAAAATCAGTGTCTGACTCAAGTCACTTCTGGTTTGACTGCTTCAAGACGCCTCGTATAGGCCTATACTGGGCGTATAGGACCCCTCGTATAGGTCTCATATATGACCCTTTGCCCCTTATATGCCTCGTATAGGCCTATACTGGGCGTCTTGAAGGGGTTTTTTTTTTTTAACAAACATTTTATACAATATTAATCGTTTTAGCAAACTTTTATACAAAAACAAGTTTTTTTATTTTAAATAATTAATATTAGGACCCCTCGTTGGTTTTTTTTGAGTTGAAAAATGGATGTTTTGGTAGGGTAATTTGATTGTTTTTGGAGGGTGATGTTTTTTGAGTAAAAAAATGGGTGTTTTGGTGGGGTAATTTGAGTTGTTTTTTAAGAAAAGTTTTATTTTTTTATAAAAATATTTTACCGTTTTCAAGATCGGCCTTTAACATATAGTGTAGTATAGGTCTCGTATAGGTCCCTTATAGGTCTTGTATAGGCCTATCGACTTATACGGGCGTTGTATCATATCCTATAGTATCGTATCGTATTGTATTGTATCGTATATTGTAGTATAAGTCTCGTATAGGTCTCGTATAGACCTATATGGGACCTATACGAGACTTATACTATACACTATACGATACAATACGATACGATACAATACGATACGATACAATACGATACAATACGATACTATCGTATCATATAGTGTAGTATAGGTCCCTTATAGGTCTTGTATAGGCCTATCGACGTATACGGGTGTTGTATCATATCCTATAGTATCGTATCGTATCGTATTGTATCGTATATTGTAGTATAAGTCTCGTATAGGTCTTGTATAAGCCTATCGTGTTGTATCGTATCGTATAGTATAGTATAAGTCTCGTATAGGTCTCGTATAGGCATCGTATAATTAATATTAGTGTTATTATAATTAATATGAGTTTTTTATAATTAATATTAGTGTTATTGATATTAATATGAGTTTTTTTATAATTAATATTAGTGTTATTGATATTAATATGAGTTTTTTTATAATTAATATTAGTGTTATTATAATTAATATGAGTTATTATAATTAATATGAGTGTTATTATAATTAATATGAGTTTTTTTTATAATTAATATTAGTGTTATTATAATTAATACTAGTTTAAGAACCCGCGAGGTTCGCGGGTGGACTAAAACACAAATGAGTAACTTTAATTTATTGAACTAATCGTTTGAATTAAATGACCGTTCAAGTAATAATAAATTAATAAAATACAATGAGACAAATAATTTAATATCTCGAGATACATGATGATGCAAATTTGTTTAATACTGTGTTTATGGAAGATAATGGATAGCGAATTATAAGTCAACGTACTGTTTCTTTATGTACCGTACCGAAATTACCGATCCCGAAAAATGTCAAAAATAGGTACCAAATTGATACCAAAATTCAATGGGTACGGTACGATTCGGTATCGGTATTTTCGATACCAAGCACCGATTGCTCATTTCTAGATTTATATAATAGAAAAAATGGACACAAAGTTTATTGGTAAACTTGTTAATCACCCTAAGATTAAAAGTTCATCAACATACTAAAATATCATACACAACAAATATTAAAAGATTATCATAAACACAACATTATTGCAAATTTAAAATACAAACTTCTAAGTTGAAATCGCTGAGGCGATCAAATCATGAACACAAGATGTAAGAAAACACAATGAGACCAGAATTGAAGATTATTCACCAGTCTATCAAAAATCCACTTTTAGAGTACAAACACAAATCCCACCAATTAAAAAGGGAAAATTTAATAACTTCAAACTTTGATTACTATTCCATTACCCAAATCATGACCCCCATGTCCTCTTTTAACTTTCTGTATTGTTTCTTATTGCATACAGATATGGCACCCTATTCAAAATATAATTTAAATGCCATTTAGGGTATATTCGAATGAGATAATATGATAAATATTAGAAATTGTCACTTCATTTGTTTATCAGTAGTCAAAGTCCTATGATATTTGGTAAAAAAAAAAATACAAAAATGTTAAGCACTAACCTGGTAAACACTAATAGCCAAAGCAATAAAAATATGCTATAACGTATTTCTTGTCAGTATGAGTTACTATGAGTCGGCTAACTTGTGTGACTCGCGAATCAATATGACTTTCATAATTTGAAACTAAACAAATAGCCGATTAATACCAAACAATAACTAATCAAATTTCACGATCAACAATATGAGCGGATATGAACCACTTTCAAGAAGTAAAAAAAAGATCTTACCAAGAGTTCACCTGATGAAACTTACAGTTCAAATAAAGTCACTTCGTCAATGCTATCAACTACTGTTAATGTGCATGAACCCTATATTGGTAGAAAATGGTTGATCATGACGTTTTTAGTTATCAACTAAATCAGTCTACTATCTAAATAGAAAAACAAAAACTAATTAATTTAAGCAATGAAATTATAAATCTGGGACCCAATCCAATAACACCAACCTTCTTGAAACCTTTAATGGCATCATGGTAGGTAACAGGTGGAACAAATATTGTCCTCCTGTCATGATATATTGCACAATCATTAAAATAAATTAGATACAAACAAAACATGATTATACATGTATACAGAAAACAGTAAACAAACGTCATACCTAACTTCAAACTGATCTAAGACACATTTGAAGTAATTTAATAAGTTTATGGGGCTTTTAAAATAAAACGGGCTTAAAGCCTTTATTCTTTTATTTAACAAAATATAATGTGTTGGGCGATCCAAGCGCGTTATACTTTTTTCCATAAAACACGCCTTTTTGACATAATCTGAACTCCATGTGAATCTTCAAAACACGAACCAAATATAATTTGCTAACTAAACCCCTTTTAAACAAACAATAAAATCGAAAACTAAACATAGTCCATCTTACCCCTTGTTCAAACATGGTTCATATGGTTCAAAAATGAATGTCAGCATGATAATGAAAGAAATCCTGCTCTTGACAAAGCTTCCAACATGAATCCATCAATCCCCAAAACGTCCAATTATCATTGTTCCATCTCATCACTTCCACAACTACTTGAATTGGTATCCCTCTTTGGTAACACCGTTGCCTCCTTTTTTTCTCGAATGGTCACCGCAAGGCGGCCTATACATCAAAGACAAAAGTATTATGTAAATGGGTCGGTTTGATTTATGTTTTACTTGTACTAAACAAACAAAAAAAACATTAGCTAAAAAAGAAACGGGTCAATTGGTCAAATGAATCAAAAGTTGTCATAAAGTGTGCATACATCATCAAAAAAGTTATATATTAATATAAAAAAAATACCATTAGCTGAAAAGCAAACGGGTCAAACAAATAAAAGTTGTGACAAATTGCATGTCAACAAAAAAATTCCTTTTAATTGAAAAACTTATAAGTTGTGATAAATTGCCTGCACTATCGACAAAATTATACTTTTATTGAAATGCTGAAACATTAGCTGAAAAAAGAAACGGGTCAAATGGTCAAACAAAGGTCAAGCGTAACAATAGGTTTGATAGAGGGCATACATCATCGAAAAAAATATTTTTCGAATTTAAAATGAACTATTAGCCGAAGAAATGGGTAAATTGGTCAAACAAATCAAAATATATTTTTGTAAATGTTAGTAAATCAAAAAATTTAAACAAAAAGTGTATTAGGTCAACCCAAATCGACCCAAGCTTGGTTACCAGTTTTGACCAAGTCTTGTTTTGACCCACTTCCAGTTTTGCATAACTCAAGTGAAGTGTTGTTTCTGAATCGGTGTTATCGGATCCATAGTAGCATACGGTATCCGGCCTAACCCAGTCATGCTTCGAGTGGGCAGCACCGCTACTTGGAACAACAGCAGGAGTGTATTTTAGGAAACCAAGTTGACCAGGTTGTCGAGTCAACGGTATGAAGCGCTTTAAGTTTTCCATCTGCAACATACACTTCAGATTGTTAAAGTTAAACAAACATTTAGCAAAAAAAAAAAAAAAACTTAACAGAATCTGATGCTGTAACGCGATTACCTCTCCTCGAAGAACATCGGTTTCATAAGCAAGTTCTCGTTCCTTTGCGATTTGAATGTTCAATCTCCTCAAACAGCATAGCATCCTGAACACAGGATTCACATTATCAACTAAAAATTTATTAAATTTCCATTAATTTAAAGATAGATCAAAACCTTCTTTTCTTTGATTAAAACTAAGCCATCAGTTAGTTGTTTCTCTAGTTGGTGCAGTTGCTGAACGCTTGCATCACCAAGGTTGTGGCCCATAAGCCGCCTACACCATAAACACAAAAACTATAACAAAAATCACATATATACCCAAAGACTGCATTACATAACATAACAAATAAAAACAAAGATGAAATTAGTGAAAAAGACTAACGCAACAGCAAAAATTAAGGCTGACAACAACGACCTGCTGTTGATCTGATGCGGCCGATGATGATTGACCAAACAATAGCCTGGAAGCTACTGTTGTTGATCGACTATTGCTGCTGCTGTTGTTACATGTAATGGATATCTAACAGTATCAACAGCTATGCATAAAGAGTATTTTTTAAGATGCGATTCTAAGCATACCCTTATTGTTTAACATATATATATAATATGAACTAAGTTTTCTATATAAATGTGTTAGTTTCTAACCACAAATCATTGCAGAACAACAACCTATACACTAAAGATAGATGAGAGCAAACATCAATAATCAAAACATCAAAGATAGATGAGAGCAAACATCAATAATCAAAACACGTAGGTATACATACAACGGTTAGCATAGTATATCAGATGAACAAAAACCCTAAATCAATAATCAAATTAATTAGGGAAAACAATACATAAACCATGCATACAAAACCCCTAATATATTAAAGCATTTTCGCAATGAATTGTGAAGTGATTTTACCTTCAAATGGAAGAAACGATGGCCCTCGAATCAACACGGACACAAATTGAAGATATTCAATAGCAGAAAGTGTTAAGAAACCCCTAATTTCCGCAAAATTAATCTCCAAAATTATGAATTTGTCCGCATTTTTTAAGAAACTGAAGTTTCTTGATGAAACCCTAACAGATCAGAAATCAAAGGTGATGAAATGAAACCCTAACAGATTGTAACAAAAGTTTGATGAATCAAACTTACTTGAACCCGATCATATTCCGTCATCATATGCTCCAATGTTTCAATCATACAGAATTAGAGGAAGATCCAATGCAAAGAGCGAGGAAGATTGAAGACGCAACTTTGGAGGAGATTAAGGGTTTCGATGAAGAAGAACCAAAGACCTTTGAATGGAGAATTCTAAGGAAGAAGCGTGGATAGGAAGCTGTGAATATTAGGGTTCGTTATAGCATATGTATATTGCCGCTCAAATCAACATTCAGAGGTCTAATAAGTTGCCAGGTGGCAATTAGTGGCTTAAGTTTGTGCCAAGTGGCACTAAAATGTATTGTTTTAATATAGATAATAGATGAGTTTTTTATAGTTAATATTAGTGTTATTGATATTTAAAAAGAGAAAAAAAAAATAGACGCCCAGTATAAGGCTATACTGGGCGTCTATGTGGACAAAAAGACCATTATACCCTTGAATTAGGCCTATACTGGGGGCAAAACAGGGCTATAATGGTCTTTTGGACCCCTCGTATACGCCCAGTATAGCCCTATATTGGGCGTCTATTTTTTTTTTCTCTTTTTAAATATTAAAATAAGAAAACAAAAAAAATTAAAAATAGACGCCCAGTATAGGGCTATACTGGGCGTATACTGGTGTCCAAAAGACCATTATATCCCTGAATTAGGCCTATACTGGGGGCTAAACAGGGCTATAATGATCTTTTTTGCCTCTCTTATATGCCTCGTATAGGCCTATACTGAGCGTCTTAAAGGTTTTTTTTTTTTTTAACAAATATTTTATACAATATTAATCGTTTTAGCAAACTTTTATACAAAAACAAGTTTTTTTTATTTTAAATAATTAATATTAGGACCCCTCGTTGATTTTTTTTTAGTTGAAAAATGGATGTTTTCTTAAAAAACAACTCAAATTACCCCCACCAAAACACCCATTTTTTTACTCAAAAAAACATCACTCTCAAAAAACAATCAAATTACCCTACCAAAACATCCATTTTTCAACTCAAAAAAACACCAACGAGGGGTCCTAATATTAATTATTTAAAATAAAAAACTTGTTTTTGTATAAAAGTTTGCTAAAATGATTAATATTGTATAAAATGTTTGTTAAAAAAAAAAACCCTTTATATACGCCTAGTATAGGCCTATACTAGGCATATAAGAGAGGCAAAAAATACAAATTTACCCCCAGTATAGGCCTAAATCAGGGGCTAAATGGTCTTTTTTCGTCTAGACGCCCAGTATAGGCCTATACGAGGCGTATACGAGGCAAATAAGACAAAATATGACATAATCAGAGATTCTCTTGGAAATTGAAAAAGGTTATACGCCTCGTATAGGTCTATACGAGGCGTCTTGAAGGGTGTCCAAATAGGCAATAAGGTGTGTAAATATGTAGACCAATTAGCAATTCTAATCCAGAAAATCTATCACATATATACACACTTTACAAAAGAATTTAAAGTTTACATGTACAATTATGACTTTAATATTTGAATAAGTAATCATGAAAGGAGGTATATGTGACCACATACAGATCATAAATTTCTTCTTATAGATAACTGCTCTAGCTATTTTATCATAAAAATACATATATACCTTAGTCATATAATCGATTATTTAGATAAGCCACGTTGACAAAGACAAAAGAATCTATCATGCATTATCCAAAATATAATATATATATATAACCTACACACTCCTACAACATTTTGTAGATATAATTTGTTTTTTTTTTCTAAAAATAACAGGTTATATAACATCTAACATGAACCAGCTGGTTGGAAGTGGGAAATCATCTTCTATATCTTTAAATGTCCATATGATTTTCCTTGCATTAAACAAGGTTTTATAAGTTTTTCCACAGTTAAACGTAGTTGGTACAAAAAACTTGGTTCTCATGTTTTTTTTTTTTTTTTTTTTTAACTTTACTAGGTCAATGCCACTCCCGAATTTAGATGTTGGGGGTACAAAAGAGTCTATGAAATGTTGTCAAAACAATCTTTAAAAACTACAAGGAATTTTAGAAATTCACGGCTTCGATT
Organism: Helianthus tuberosus; assembly: GCA_030545235.1. Classification (NCBI taxonomy): domain Eukaryota; kingdom Viridiplantae; phylum Streptophyta; class Magnoliopsida; order Asterales; family Asteraceae; genus Helianthus; species Helianthus tuberosus. Next base: position 209,878,379 of record CM060411.1, on the reverse strand, counting down.
GTTCTTCGTTGTCTTCATAGTGAGGCCGAGTTCGATTATCGATTGCAATTAGGGCTGCAAACGAACCGAACGAACACGAACAGGACTTTGTTCGTGTTCGTTTGTTAAAAAATATATGTGTCGAACGCGAACCGTTCACGAACACTTATCAAACGAGATTTTATGTTCGTGTTCGTTTGTTAAGTTAATGGACTTGTTCGTGTTCGTTTTTGTTCGTTTGTTAATTTTAGGCAATGAACAAAAACAAACGTTGACGAACACAAATGAGCACAAACTAATGTTTATGAACACAAATGGAAACAAACGAACACAAACAATCATTCATAAACAAAATATATAATACACTAACACTTATTAGATATTTAATTTGTCGGAATTTTGAAGTATTTAAATACATATAAAAACTAAAAACACTAATTAACTATCGAACACGTTACCGAACGTTCACGAACATAAACGAACGAACATGACCTCTGTTCATGTTTGCTCATTTAACTAAACGAATGAAATTTCCTGTTCGTGTTTGTTTGTTTATGTTGGTGCACTTGTGTCTGTACTTTGTCTGTATTTTGTCATGATACCAAACAATGTCTTTGTTAGTCTTGTAAGTTTGACTAAGTCAACCATCCTCCTGGTTTGTTGATGCACTTGTGTCTGTACTTTGTCTGTATTTTGTCATGATACCAAACAATGTCTTTGTTAGTCTTGTAAGTTTGACTAAGTCAACCATCCTCCTGGTTTGACTTGGCCAAACAGTCAACACAATGGTTGTAAGATGTTCGGGTCGAAGGATGTGTCATCGAAGGATAGTTTAGATCCTTCGATGAGCTCGAAAGATAAACCTCCGATAGATATGGATGGACCTCGAAGGATATCATCCTTCGAGGTATACTTGGATCCTTCGAGCTGTTTCAGATCGACAGATGATCTTTCGATCAGTCTATCTGATCCTTCGACCAGACGAGCTGTGACGGGTATATATATACCCATGTAATGTGTTTCTGTTTCAGGGTAGAGAGCAGAAAACACACACACACTGAAAGAGAGTTTACAGAAGAGATTTGTAAACATTGAGCTTGTAACAGACCTTTCATACGTATTAATACAAGAGGTGTTAATCGTTGAGTCTTGTGTGTTTATCATTGTCGTGTTCTATCTCGGTTTGCATGCTAGCTTGGATTCCGCACTTGCTAGTGTGTTAGACATAACAAGGAATAGGTTTAACCTCAACCTCCGAGGGACCTACAAGTGGTATCAGAGCCGTGGCTCTTTTCCTTGTTAAAAACCGAGTTTTTACAAGACTTTGGAGTGTTTTTGGACAAAACTCACTTGGTTTAGCACCCGTTTTTACTGTTTTTCTCGCATTTCCAGACGTTAAAACGTGTTCTAAACTAACCGGGTGTGTTAAAGGACGGGTTGGGTAACTTAAAAACTTGTTTTTAAGAAGTTTGGTCTTCTCCGGCCAAATTCCGGCTTACTCCGGTGACCGGTTTCTGGGTTGTTACTTCGATTTTCGGTAATATTTTATTGGTTCAAAATCTGTTTTGGCAGAAAGTATGGTCTGAACATACCTTCTGCCGAAAGTTTCTACCAACTTGTCAACTTTTTCACCAACCTGTCACTTTTGTCAACTGTGTCAGACCAGATCGAAGGATATCCTTCGAAGTCGAAAGATCATCTTTCGATCAAAGGAGGTTCGATAGATAATCATCCTTCGAACATCCTTCGAAGTCTGTGACTTATCCTTCGATCCAAGGAATCTTTTCGAAGCATACATCTTTCGGTCTACAGTTCTTTTTCGAAAGATAAGGATCCTTCGTTTGGAGAATCTTTCGAAATCATTGTTCGAAATTCAACAGTGATCTTTCGAACACTGTTGATCCTTCGAACAAGTCTTGATCCTTCGACCTTAGTCTGTTTATGTTTAACAAGTTTGTGATTTTCAGGTTTTATTTTTCTTGATCAAAAATGAATCCAAGGTGGGGTACTCCAGTAAATACAGATATGTATTTTGGTACTCCGATGTAACACCCCGAAAATTCACGTCCTATAATGTAATGACACGTGTCATAAGTTTGAACGTGCGAAAGAATGTTCAGAAAGGACTAAAGTTGACAAACGTGGAAAGTATATGAAAATACGAGTTCTAAAAGTCAACAGTGAATAAAGGTATTGTATATTAACCCTACATAATGTTTATACCCTTAAACGAATGGATCATGGATCATACGAAGCCAATTGTAAAAGAAAGTGAGAGATTACAAACTACAGGGGTTAAATGTGTCAACATGTTAAAGTATGCCTCTGAGTGACCATTTAGCGAACCCGAAGCTTTGTAACGATTAATATTGCTCACTAGAATAATGTGGTAAAATATTACAAGGATTCGATATAGTATGGGAATGTTATGATGATGTTCGTATGCGAGGGGTTAATACCGTCAACATTGCAAATTAAGGCTTTACGAGCAATCACAAAGCAAACCGAGGACTTAACAATAATTGGTTATGTCATGGAACCTTTAAAAGTCAAGTTAGAGGGCCTAATGTACAATAAATCTTGCAAGATCCGAGTGAAAACGATGTTTCAAGGGACCAAGGACCAAACAGCAATTAAACAAAAACATTTCAACTTCTGAGAAGAGGTAGCGCACCGCTACCATATACATGTAACGGTGCGCTACCATGCTGCCAGCACCAGAAAACAGGCAACAGCCTGTTTTGTGCACTTGTGACCCTTTAGGCCGGTTTTTCTTGCATGTGAAGGACCCTTAGACTCCCCTAGAAGACTAGGGACATGTGTTGGATGATTGTGGATGATCATAGAGCTTGTTGTCAATGAATTGTGGTGTATGCGAACACTATATAAAGCCACCAAAGTGCTCATTCATTCTTACAACCATTCTGGTCATTTGTGGGACTTCCAAGCTGAATCACAAGCTCCCTAATCATCATTAATCATTATGTAAGTACCCCTAACCTTTCTAAATTGATTCTAGCTAGGTATTTAGCTTAAAAGTCATGTTATCGTAATTAACATTGACTTAGTGATTAAGTAACGATGGCTCAGTCGTAACCCGAATTAAAAGTACCGTTAGATAGGTAATTATATGGGTATTAAACCCTTGTAAGGGCACGTACCGATTCCAGACCTAACTAGGTCGTTTATCGAGTCAAAGGTTGACCGAAAAAGTCAACAGAATTGTAAAATATGATTTAATGCACGATTTGCAATCCAAGAGGCGTGTAATCTGTTTTAACCTTAATATAACTTGGTAATAAGTATAAAAACTTGTTTACGCTTGTCCGACTCGACAGATATCAGTTTAAACCTGGTTCGGAACCGAAAGGCGAAAAACGTTGACTTTTGCTTTGACTTCGGTTCTGACCCGTTTTAATTTGATTCGGTATTGCCTTAGTACTTCATTAGGGTTGGGTTACATGATAGTATAAGCCTCGGTACTTGTTTCGTTGATTATCCGATGCATGCACACGTTTCCGTTAATCGCTTAAAATAGACCATAATGCCCTTATGACCCTACAACGAGAATTTTGAAAATGTTGAAGTACAATAATCTTAGTTACTGATTATTAAACATGTACGTAAATTTTCACGTCAATCGGAAGTCTAGATTAGGAGATATGCGCATTAGCGTAAATAATAAGCTTTTTATTAATAAAACAGCGCGATTAACGCATAGCCTATCTAAACCCGATTTTCGGTACCAAACCTTTTCCCCACTGATGATAAATAATATTTCGGGATTTTTGAAGATTTTTAATTATTTTTAAACTAATCATAAGCTAGGATTAGTGCCTTAATTCGGTAATACCTAATATACCCTTTTCGCGCATAAAATGAGTTTTATAAATCCTTTTGACGTGAATCCAATTGCTACTGATTTTAAATAATAAATAAAGTATTTTGAACCTTATAAACTGATTAGAAACTCAGAATTCCCATTTAAACCCGAAAATCGCTTTAAACCGACATTTACGCGTATTAAGCGCGTAGTATGCGTTAAAACTATTTTAAACACCTAAGATTAAATACCTACTGGTGTAACTTATTAAAATAAGTTATTTTACTGATTTGATCAGGCCCGAATCATAGAAGTCAAATTAATCCCTTTTATAATCTTTAATATGACCAAAATACCCCTACGGGGCATAATTAAGAATTAAACTCGTTTCGGGCATTATGGAAGGTATCTTAATGATATCACCACATATTTAAAGCGTATTAACTTAGGAAACCTATTCGCGACCTATATGGTTACCCGTTACGCCTCTGGCGCGTTCGGTTCGGTTTATGTAACTAGTTTACATAAATTAGCCGAAACGGGTCAAACCTTATCCTTTTTATCTCAAAATCCAGAATGTGTTTAGTTTACCCATATTATACAAGTCTTCAAACTTGTCGGGTCTAAATCACACTCTATTCCGGTCTTCGCTTAATCGTGCGTTTGAACCGTAAACCTTCCTTAAAACTAACCGGTCTAAGTTACGACTTAAATAAGACCCGTTAGGAATCTAATAGGTTAATAAAACCTTCGTTCCAGATTGAGAGCCCCAGTAGAAGTACTTATGCTTGCTGATTAGAATATACGGCTGAGTATAAATTGCATTGCTAGCTCAGGTAAATACTTTTAACTTATTTTCCCTTATACGGGCTTGGGATACGGTATTATAAAAATACCGCTTGGTCGGGTGTAGAAACCTTTTAATCGGAGATGATTAAATTGCATAATCCCGTTTTAATCTGTATTGATTGATAACAAATAACATTGGGGGTTAATGACCGTGTCCTGGATATCCTTGGCTCATTTTAAAAAGTGAATGGCCACGACGTAAGCACAAGGTGTAGGCAAAACACCTCCTGTTGCATATGTATAACGTATACTCACTCGTAAGGGTATCTTCTTGTGAGATTATATTTGTGGTGTGTCGATTAATCTTGTCCGGCTTGTATTGTATAATCACCGGCCCTAAATGTTGGACAACCATGTAAATCGGATACAAGATTTTTATTAATAAAATTGTCCCAAGTTATAAAAGATTAATTTTGCCTCTGTGCATGTTAATCAATGTGTCAAGATATTTTGTGCCGTTTGCACTCGAATCACTTTTCAAACTCTTTTTCCAAAATGAGTCAGTTAATTGTATTTACCAGTGTAAACTGACGTATTTTCCAAAAGGTTAAGTGACAGGTACTACGCATAATTGGCTGGGAGCTCAGGGTGTCATTAGGGAATCTTGCAAGTTCTAGATGCCTAAAGTCTGTTGAACAGTTCTAGTATCTTTTATTTGATCCGCCTGTGGATCCTTTACTTTCCGTTGTAATACTTTGATATTACTTATATTCGAAATGTAATATATTTATCTTTTGCTTCCGCTGTGCATTTATATATTGTGTTATTTGACCATGATGTTGCCAACCACGTCACGATACTCCCCCACCGGGCCCACCGGTGACACGTGGAAATTTGGGGTGTGACAGGTTGGTATCAGAGCCAACATTGAGTGAATTAAACACTAACTTTTTGTGTTTAATCTCAATGACACAATTGCACATTCCTAAACCTTCTGAGTCTAGACTTAACATAGGAATATTCTCAATCCTAATCTGGAAAATTTTACTTCCAAAATTTTATTTGGATACGTCGCCAAGCGAAGAAGCCATAATAGGAGTTCTCCACACCCGGAGCCCTGAAATGCTGAGCTTCGTAGCGCGGCTGAAATGAAACGAGCATCCAAGGAGAGAGCATTCAGAAATAACTTGAAGAAGAAACTTCTTTTGCTGAAGATCGTTTCCTTAATAGTCCTCATAAGGACATATTTATCTTTCAGTCCCTTTAAGGACACATTATCCCTTCAAAGACCCGCTTAGGGCAACTCTGTACTTCTATTTTCATATAATAAATTGATTAAATTTAGTTTTCATTCTAAACATGAAATCGGAAATGAATGGAAAATAACATCCCTTAGAAGGGAAGTGCCTACGGGCTATAATTAACGTCCTCTGAGACTAAAGACGGTGGTAGCCTACAGCTCCCTGTCAAGAAAAGGTAATGAACTTTGATTCACACCTGAATGCCTCGATCCCAGACGATCTTGGCTTATAAATTAAACTTGTCCACGTGACTAGGCCTTTTGTGCCATTACTAATTCATAAATTGCCCTGATTCTCTGAAATCTTGGCTTATAAATTAAACTTGTCTACGCGACTAGGCCATTTGTGCTATTATTAAATTATAAATTAGGATTTATGATAAAAATCCTGAATAAAATAAATATCCTTCCTTCCCTGCCAGTAGGCATTTTAAAAGGAATCTTAAAGGTGAAATCTAGCCTATGCGGCCAAGATGGTGAAACCTACTCAAGAGATTCAAATCCTTGTTAACACCTAAGAACGTGTTAGCACTCCTGACAAATGTGATTCGATAAAATCACAACAGTCATCCTTATATTAGATTCTTCCAATTTCCTTATATAGCCTATTGATTTAGAAATCATGGCTTGTGTCATCCTATAAGATGATCACATTATAAACATCCTGAAGTGATGAAGTGCCTACGGGCTAAACTTGTTGTCCGATAAGACAACGACAGTGGTGGTCTGTGACCTCCTGTCTAAAAGTATTGGACCAGGTCCAAGCTTAATAGTCGGTAGGATCCATACGATCTCGACTAATAGCATCTGAGAAGATGATCATATTATAACCATTCCTTAGAAGGGAAATGCCCACGGGCTATATCTATTGTCCTAAAAGACAAAAGACAGTTGAAGTTTTTAGCTCTCTGTCAAGAAAATGTAATGAAATATGTTCGAACCTAAATGCCTTGATTCTCTGAAATCATGGCTAATAAATTTAAAATTTGTCCTAGTGACTAGGCCTTTTCGCGCCACTTTAATATCCTTGATGTTTTGTAACTAGGATAAATTATAATGAAAATACAAATTATATATAACTAACAAATTAACCAATATGGTTTATATTACCATGGTTGATGAATCGTCAAGGATGATGATTCCATAATAACCTTGAATAAATCATTGTCAATGTTTATGTAGACATCAAGCTACATGGCTGGATTAGATGAAGTTAACAGCCACATGAAAGAAGACAATGATACTACCAGAATTAATGTAACTGGAGCAGAACTACAGGCAATAATAGATTATGCTGTTACTCGAGCTCTGGATCGGCAGTATGATGAGTCGAATGATACCCATTCTAAGGCTCTATCTGTGGCTCGTAGTAAGCCCCCTTCTAACACACAGGAGTTGAGGGAGGACGATGTTCATGACTTGTCAAATCAAAGGAGTATTCCGCCTAGGCAGGTTGTGTATCATCAAGAGGCACCAGTTAAGACCTGTTCATATAAATATTTTGTCGCCTGCAAGCCCAGAGACTTTACAGGAGAAAAAGGGGCCATCGATTGCATGACATGGCTCGATGAGATGGACGCTGTTGTTGACATCAGCGGTTGTGCGGAGCAAGATGTTGTGAAATTTGTTTCACAATCATTCAAAGGAGAAGCGTTGGCATGGTGGAGATCATTGCTCCAAGCCACGGGAAAGGTTCTACTCTACAACTTATCTTGGGAGCAATTTGTTGCATTAGTCAAGGAAAACTATTGCCCTCAGCATGAAGTAGAAGAGATAGAATCAGACTTCTTGACTCTGGTCATGGAGAATTTGGATTGCCAGGCATATGTGACAAGTTTCAACACTATGTCCCGCCTAGTTCCTTATTTAGTCACCCCTGAACCTAAACGCATAGCACGTTTCATTGGAGGCCTAGCACCAGAGATAAAAGGAAATGTTAAAGCATCTAGGCCAACCACATATAGGTCCGCAGTGGACTTATCCTTATCTCTCACCTTAGACGCAATCAGAATTAAGTCTGTTAAGGCTTCTGGCGAGAGAAGAAGAGAAAGAGAGGAGGAAAACTCTCGTCAAACTAACAAGATGAAGAAGGGAAGCTCGGAGCGCGGGAAGGATTCCGAGTTTAGGAAGAACTCGAGTCAGTCTGATAACAGACCCAAATGCAGTAACTGTAAAAAGCAACATTTTGGAAAATGTACAATCGACCCACGTGCTAAATTGTGTGGAATTTGCAAGACCAAGGGTCACAAAACCTTAGATTGCAAGGGGATGAAGAACGCCACATGTTACAATTGTAACGAGGTCGGGCACATCAAAACCAACTGCTCAAAGCTTATAAAGAAGCCCGGAGAAGCCAGGAAAATAGACGCATGAGTCTTCCGATGAACGCCAGGAGATGGTGCAGAAGGATAACTATATAGCAGGTACTCTTCCCTATCAGGCAGTTTATGCAGAAATTTATTTGATGCCGACACATGTGATTCAATAATGAACGATGACTGTAGCGAACTGTTGTCTCCGTCTAATTAGGACTTCGTCATTTTGTACGAAGTAGAAATTGGCCGATAATACTTTAGAAAATGCTCCAACAAACCTTAGATGAATATATTATATCTAATAGGAATCACTCCTCTCTGATATTCCTACGGCAAGCTTTCAAGCTACCTAAATTCTTAAATGTAATAGAGACAGATGTGACGTTTTGATCCTCTGTCAGAAAAGTGATGGACTAGGTCCAAATCTTTAATGCCATTGATGGTCTTTTGCGACCTAGGCTAAGTAATATTGATATATTTTAAATAATGTTCATTAAGAATGTTAGTGCGATAATAGCCTATATAGGTTATTGGCACTATGGTTAGTATATATTAAAGCCATCAGAATGAAAAATAGCAGTTGTTTAATTTCAACTAAGAAATCGTTTTATTGGTGTTAGGAACCAATAGGAAGTATGGCCAACTCAGATAAGACAACAGTCGATTGCGCCATTTATGGCACGACGCATGCTAATGATGCAGAAATTGTGAACCTTAGAATTTCTAAGGATGTCCTTCAAACTATGATAGACGCAGCTGTTGGGAAAGCTGTGAAGAAGGCTGTGAAAAAGTTCAAGGAGCCCCATGCTGCTCGGTCTAAATTTTATCTAGGACCACATTTCCTCACTCGTAAGAAGGATCTCGTTCATGCCTCTGATGCAAAGGATGAACTAAAAAGGAAAAGGGATTTAGATAACTCCCAGAGTTCTAAGAAAAAGAACAAACAAAAGTCCGACCAGAAACCAGTATGTGAGACCTGCAAGAAGCGCCATTATGGGAAATGCAGGTTCGAACCAAAATCCAAATCGCAGCCCAGAGCATGTGGAATTTGCAAATCTAGGGAACATAAAACCATGGATTGCAAGAAGTTGAAAGATGCAACCTGTTATGGTTGCAACGAGAAGGGGCATATCAAGACCAACTGCCCTAGGAATCAGAAGAAGCCCGAGTAGACCAAGATGACAAACGCACGAGTTGTCAGGATGAACGCCTAAGAGCTAGGGGCAGAATAATAATAGTATAATATGTACCTTTCGTTATCAAGCAGTTTATGTAGAAACTTATTTAATACTGGCACGTATAAATATATTATGAATGATAATGGTTGAGAACTGTTGTCTCCACCTGATTAAGACTCCGGTCATTTAATGCCCGGTAGAAGGTGACGATGTTACGTCGAAAATGCTCCAACAAATCCTATATTGATATTAATATCTATTAGAAATCACTTTTTCTAATATCCTTATAGCAAACTTTTGGTTGCATACTTAAGGACTTAATATAGTGATAAAAATCGATTGGTTGCCTTAAAAATCAAGTCCATATTGTGAGTGATAAGAAGCAATTAATTATCAAGACTCCTTATGAGACAACCCTCGTAATTACACGTGTCCGTGCGATTAATTAATATTAAACATAAAAAAATGGTGGAACTGACCGTCCCCGGAATCGAACCCGGGTCTAGGCCGGCCGCACCCTTTCGCGCGCCTAGCCAACTGAGCTAGGTGCCTAGTTTGTGAAAATCTCCATTCTAAATTAATATAAACACTTGTACAATAAACTTCCTTATCATTTATCAATAATAATTTCTGCTAAAGTGTCCTGTTTTTTTTTATATACGGGCAACAATAAATCTTCATGAACCATAAAATTAGCAAAAATTTTATTATCATCCACAAGGTATAACTACCAAGGAGACCATAGTAACCGATTCGTATAAATCGGCAAGGAATCGTTCCGAAAATCTAAGAGCACTCTTTCTTTGCATAGAGTACGACAACGTATATTATTTTAATTATTTCTCATTGTTTTCTATCGCCTGCGAATGCCAAACTATGTTTGATAAAAGTGTCATATGAGGATTGGCATATCCTAGTGTGTCCCATAGATTATTTCCATGTCTGATCAGCATGGAGGTTTAATACATGGAACCCCTAAGATATCCCAATGATCGTATTGTACTTCCGTCGACTAGTAGTATTCAAAGGAGATATCCGGAATAGAATTATCCAAGTAAATATTCCTCGGTGAAGGAAAATGTGGAATCATAACATGAATGTGTCACTTATTAGACACAAGCGTTGATGAGTGAACTGGAGCTTGAGATATGGAAAATCTCTGTAACCTCCTTGTATCTTGGTTACCTTCTTCTAAGTTTACCCTGTTTACCCCGCTAGAGGCAGGTAGAGTTAAGATTAACATCCCGCTTTGGGTTAGAGTGTTGTAAGAACTTCATGTTTATTATGGAACAACCAAAAACCTGATTAAGAAAATTTTAAGATATAGATTCATATGTCCTAACTCGATATTCTAAGAGTTTGAAATGGTTTGATAAGAAAGACGGTTCATTTTGCTTATGCACTAATTACCGCAACCCTATTTTAACAACGATTAAGAATAACCATCTCACCTTAAGATAAGCTATTCTATAATAGTTAGGATAATGGCGTCAAGGCTGCTCCTTGGAAACCTTGTAAAGATGGAATGTTAAACATCTGTTGTTAAAGCAATAGATTGGTAAGTCTAATATTCAAGATCTGAAAGTTGCATTGGGAACAACAAACAAGATCAATACAAATTCCTAACCATCAGTAAGTTGCCATTATTAGGCAGAGGATACTTCCTTTATTTCGGTAAATCTCGGGGCGAGATTTCTTTTAAGGGGGTGAGGATGTAACACCCCGAAAATTCACGTCCTATAATGTAATGACACGTGTCATAAGTTTGAACGTGCGAAAGAATGTTCAGAAAGGACTAAAGTTGACAAACGTGGAAAGTATATGAAAATACGAGTTCTAAAAGTCAACAGTGAATAAAGGTATTGTATATTAACCCTACATAATGTTTATACCCTTAAACGAATGGATCATGGATCATACGAAGCCAATTGTAAAAGAAAGTGAGAGATTACAAACTACAGGGGTTAAATGTGTCAACATGTTAAAGTATGCCTCTGAGTGACCATTTAGCAAACCCGAAGCTTTGTAACGATTAATATTGCTCACTAGAATAATGTGGTAAAATATTACAAGGATTCGATATAGTATGGGAATGTTATGATGATGTTCGTATGCGAGGGGTTAATACCGTCAACATTGCAAATTAAGGCTTTACGAGCAATCACAAAGCAAACCGAGGACTTAGCAATAATTGGTTATATCATGGAACCTTTAAAAGTCAAGTTAGAGGGCCTAATGTACAATAAATCTTGCAAGATCCGAGTGAAAACGATGTTTCAAGGGACCAAGGACCAAACAGCAATTAAACAAAAACATTTCAACTTCTGAGAAGAGGTAGCGCACCGCTACCATATACATGTAACGGTGCGCTACCATGCTGCCAGCACCAGAAAACAGGCAACAGCCTGTTTTGTGCACTTGTGACCCTTTAGGCCGGTTTTTCTTGCATGTGAAGGACCCTTAGACTCCCCTAGAAGACTAGGGACATGTGTTGGATGATTGTGGATGATCATAGAGCTTGTTGTCAATGAATTGTGGTGTATGCGAACACTATATAAAGCCACCAAAGTGCTCATTCATTCTTACAACCATTCTGGTCATTTGTGGGACTTCCAAGCTGAATCACAAGCTCCCTAATCATCATTAATCATTATGTAAGTACCCCTAACCTTTCTAAATTGATTCTAGCTAGGTATTTAGCTTAAAAGTCATGTTATCGTAATTAACATTGACTTAGTGATTAAGTAACGATGGCTCAGTCGTAACCCGAATTAAAAGTACCGTTAGATAGGTAATTATATGGGTATTAAACCCTTGTAAGGGCACGTACCGATTCCAGACCTAACTAGGTCGTTTATCGAGTCAAAGGTTGACCGAAAAAGTCAACAGAATTGTAAAATATGATTTAATGCACGATTTGCAATCCAAGAGGCGTGTAATCTGTTTTAACCTTAATATAACTTGGTAATAAGTATAAAAACTTGTTTACGCTTGTCCGACTCGACAGATATCAGTTTAAACCTGGTTCGGAACCGAAAGGCGAAAAACGTTGACTTTTGCTTTGACTTCGGTTCTGACCCGTTTTAATTTGATTCGGTATTGCCTTAGTACTTCATTAGGGTTGGGTTACATGATAGTATAAGCCTCGGTACTTGTTTCGTTGATTATCCGATGCATGCACACGTTTCCGTTAATCGCTTAAAATAGACCATAATGCCCTTATGACCCTACAACGAGAATTTTGAAAATGTTGAAGTACAATAATCTTAGTTACTGATTATTAAACATGTACGTAAATTTTCACGTCAATCGGAAGTCTAGATTAGGAGATATGCGCATTAGCGTAAATAATAAGCTTTTTATTAATAAAACAGCGCGATTAACGCATAGCCTATCTAAACCCGATTTTCGGTACCAAACCTTTTCCCCACTGATGATAAATAATATTTCGGGATTTTTGAAGATTTTTAATTATTTTTAAACTAATCATAAGCTAGGATTAGTGCCTTAATTCGGTAATACCTAATATACCCTTTTCGCGCATAAAATGAGTTTTATAAATCCTTTTGACGTGAATCCAATTGCTACTGATTTTAAATAATAAATAAAGTATTTTGAACCTTATAAACTGATTAGAAACTCAGAATTCCCATTTAAACCCGAAAATCGCTTTAAACCGACATTTACGCGTATTAAGCGCGTAGTATGCGTTAAAACTATTTTAAACACCTAAGATTAAATACCTACTGGTGTAACTTATTAAAATAAGTTATTTTACTGATTTGATCAGGCCCGAATCATAGAAGTCAAATTAATCCCTTTTATAATCTTTAATATGACCAAAATACCCCTACGGGGCATAATTAAGAATTAAACTCGTTTCGGGCATTATGGAAGGTATCTTAATGATATCACCACATATTTAAAGCGTATTAACTTAGGAAACCTATTCGCGACCTATATGGTTACCCGTTACGCCTCTGGCGCGTTCGGTTCGGTTTATGTAACTAGTTTACATAAATTAGCCGAAACGGGTCAAACCTTATCCTTTTTATCTCAAAATCCAGAATGTGTTTAGTTTACCCATATTATACAAGTCTTCAAACTTGTCGGGTCTAAATCACACTCTATTCCGGTCTTCGCTTAATCGTGCGTTTGAACCGTAAACCTTCCTTAAAACTAACCGGTCTAAGTTACGACTTAAATAAGACCCGTTAGGAATCTAATAGGTTAATAAAACCTTCGTTCCAGATTGAGAGCCCCAGTAGAAGTACTTATGCTTGCTGATTAGAATATACGGCTGAGTATAAATTGCATTGCTAGCTCAGGTAAATACTTTTAACTTATTTTCCCTTATACGGGCTTGGGATACGGTATTATAAAAATACCGCTTGGTCGGGTGTAGAAACCTTTTAATCGGAGATGATTAAATTGCATAATCCCGTTTTAATCTGTATTGATTGATAACAAATAACATTGGGGGTTAATGACCGTGTCCTGGATATCCTTGGCTCATTTTAAAAAGTGAATGGCCACGACGTAAGCACAAGGTGTAGGCAAAACACCTCCTGTTGCATATGTATAACGTATACTCACTCGTAAGGGTATCTTCTTGTGAGATTATATTTGTGGTGTGTCGATTAATCTTGTCCGGCTTGTATTGTATAATCACCGGCCCTAAATGTTGGACAACCATGTAAATCGGATACAAGATTTTTATTAATAAAATTGTCCCAAGTTATAAAAGATTAATTTTGCCTCTGTGCATGTTAATCAATGTGTCAAGATATTTTGTGCCGTTTGCACTCGAATCACTTTTCAAACTCTTTTTCCAAAATGAGTCAGTTAATTGTATTTACCAGTGTAAACTGACGTATTTTCCAAAAGGTTAAGTGACAGGTACTACGCATAATTGGCTGGGAGCTCAGGGTGTCATTAGGGAATCTTGCAAGTTCTAGATGCCTAAAGTCTGTTGAACAGTTCTAGTATCTTTTATTTGATCCGCCTGTGGATCCTTTACTTTCCGTTGTAATACTTTGATATTACTTATATTCGAAATGTAATATATTTATCTTTTGCTTCCGCTGTGCATTTATATATTGTGTTGTTTGACCATGATGTTGCCAACCACGTCACGATACTCCCCCACCGGGCCCACCGGTGACACGTGGAAATTTGGGGTGTGACATCCGTCATCTTCTGCACCGGTATCTTCTCAAGCTAATGCAATTTCTACCGGTCAATGGGCATTCGTATCAAATCAAACTCCAAGTATTCAAAGCATTCTCTTAAGCGAAAGCGAAACCGGAAGTTTGAATCGGCCTCCAAAGTTGATGCACTTATATGAATATCCAGGATGGATTGACAGATTTCATACATACGTCCTTGGCCAAAATACAGAATTGTGGTTACGGTTCATCACAGATTTCGATCAAACAATAGAGGTTGCCGCATCATCTGCTGCTACGTTTGCAGATCTTACGGAAGATCAGAAGAAGGTCTATGATTTGGAAAAGAAGGCATATGCCATTCTTACTCAGGCGTTAAGTAAAGATATTTATCATCAATTTGTCAGTTACAAGACAACGAAGAGGTTGTGGGACGCATTGAAGACAAGGGGCGTAGGAAATGAAGCGACACGTCAATTGAGAAAAGACTTGCTAAAGAAAGAGTTTGATGGTTTTACTTGTATGGAGAATGAATCTTTAGGAGATTTGACAAGTCGATTTAATCATTTGCTGACTGAATTGGCAAATTTTGAGGTTGTCACAACTCCAGCAGAGATTGTGAAAAAGTTTGCAGATGCGTTGCCACCTCAATGGAATACTTTCTTGGAAATCATGAAGTACAATGGCACTTTAGCTACAACAAGCTTCAATGACTTTGTTCAACTCCTGGAAAACAAGAATCAGGAAGAAACTCTCAAGGCAAAAAGAGTTCACATGCCACAAAATCCTGATATGTATTATGGAACTTCTAGCACTTCTACAAAACCTTCTTCACACGCTCCAATTAAAACAGCGTTTGTGTCTAGCACAGACATGTATGGCAATACTATCCAAGTTCCGGTCAAGCCTCCTCCAACAGACATGTATGGAAATCTGATTGAACCAGTTCCTCAACCAGCACCACAACAGCAAAACCAACGACCTATCAGAGCAACTGATATGTTCGGAAATCCATTACCTGTTCGATCTACCGGACCAACAGACATGTATGGGAATCCACTTCCTCCTCAATCTACCGGACCAACAGACATGTATGGGAATCCACTTCCTCCTCAACAGCAAGCGTGTTATGGAAGCACATCATCTGCTGGTCAACAATCAAAGCCAAATACAGTACGGCTCGACACCTCAAGCTTTTCTAAAGTCAGTGTGGAAGTAGCAAAGGAACACATGGAGCTGCTAAATACTTTGGTGAGCGCATACTGTGGATTAGTGGAAGGTCAGATTGGTAACATTAATCTGACACAAGAAGACTATCAGCAGATCGATAAAGAGGAGATGGAGATGATGGACATCAAGTGGGCCTTTGCCAGTGCTGTTAGGCGAGCAAAGGATTTCATGGAAAGAACTGGCAGAACCAGCTTGGAAAGCAAGAAAGACACCAAGTATGGGTTTGATAAGCAGGCTGTCAAGTGTTTCAATTGTGGTGAACGTGGTCATTTCAAACGTGAATGTACGAGGCCATCTCAACATGGAAACCAAAATCCTTTCAGAGGTCAAGGCAACAGGGCAAATCAGAACCAAGTAAGGAACAATGAGCGCACATTGGTTCCTGTCAACAACCAGAGTCAAGCAGGACCATCTAATGCCAACCAGGCACTTGTGGTTCAAGTAGATGAAGGTTGTGATTGGTCAACTCAGTTGGGAAATGATGCTCCAGATGGAACAGCATGTTTTGCTGAAGTGGTTAAGGATTTAAATCACGCCAGTGGTGGAGAATCTTCCGCCAATGGTGGTGAATCTTCTGAGGATGAAGACTCTTCTGGTTATAGTAGAAGTTCGGATGAAGAATCCTCGATTTCAGGCGATGATCATTTGGATGACACATCAAATGCATCAGTTAATGCAGATATTGATGAGCTTTTGGAAGAAGCTGCAGCAGGAATTCAAAGAAGATCTATTTTGGTGGATCAAGCTGCTTATTCTTCGTCTTCTCTCCATTCAGCCTTTATGGCTAATGTCGACAGTTCATCAAGTCAGGTATGTGTCGATGAACCCGCTTCTGTTAGTTGTGATAACTGTGATAGTTTGCATGTTAAATGTGCTGATTTAGAGGCAAACATGTCTGAGTTGCAAGGCAAACATGATGCTTTACAAGCTAGTTTGTTTGACTTGCAAGACAAACATGTTTCATTGAATGATAAGTGGTGTGAATTGCAAAGCAAACACGAGGCTTTGCAAGAGAAATATGATGTGACATTCATTCACAATCAGAAATTGACCGTTGATCTTTCGAAGTGCACAGAAGCCAACATGTTTTATGAGAAGCATGAAAAGGAGTTTAAGTCGGTAATTGAAAAGTTAAAGAAAGATAAAACCGAGTTAACTAAAATGGTTTCCAGAAAACAAACTGACATTAATTTGTATATAACTCGTCTGGAAGTGATGCAAAAGGAAATGGCTTGTGTCAAAACTGAAAGTGAGGCGATCCAACTTAAGCTAGACAGTTATTTGAGCTCTAGCTATGTGTTGGATCACATCATTGACGTACAGAAAGAGAAACGGGATGTCACATGCCTAGGCTACAAGAAATGTCCACCACCTGTGAGACATAATTATGATGCCATGCCGGATGAGGAAGATAGAGTTTTCTTTGAACCATCTGTTCCTTTAGATGTTGAGGAATTTGCAACAGGACTCGGATACAAGAAGGAAGTATCATCAGATTCAGATGCGTCAGCAGATACCTTTGTAACTGCTGAACAAAATCAGGATCCTCCAGTTGTAATTGAGGATGCTGATTCTTCTGATGATGAATCTGATGATACTAATTCAGCAAAGTCTGATGCGGTAATCAAAGAAGAGGACATACCTCTTGAGAATCATATTCTATGTGATCCTCCCGCAAAGCCCGCTAAGACTGCTGCAACCGAGTCCTCGTCTGCAAAAGAGTCGGAGAGTGTGGATTTGCTGTACACTCTTGTTGGTGATAATAAAATTTATTCAGACAAAGATTTTCCTATTAAGAATGTTAATCAATCATTAATCAGTAAAGTCTTTGAAAATTCAACAAGTAAATTTCTGGGAAAGACAGGATCACATGTTACTGTAACACAGTGTCCTCCTATTCCAAAGGCTGAAGTTAGAAAACAATTTGGCAATCAGAAATTACCAACAGTGCAAAAACAGCAAAATCATACCAAACCAAAAGGAAAAGCAACGACTCAAAGTCAAAAGAAGCCGAATCAAAAGAAGAACAAGAATGTGAACTTTGTGAAATCTAAGGGAACGGACAAAATTGCAACGTTTGAGAACCAATCTAACTTAGATTTTGTCAAGAAAGCAACTGTGATGAAAAGAAATGAACCAAATAGTTCAAAACCTAGTACCTCGGGATCACAAAGTTCATCATCAGCAAGACGATCACATGATACTTCGGGGTTTGTTGAACGAAGATCATGTTTTGAATGTGGTACAATTGGGCATATCGTTCGATATTGCCCGTATCTTCATAAGTTGAAAGGAAAGGATGATGATCCCCGTGAACGCAATCACCAAAAGCGATCTGTTTCTGTAAAACAAGATCCCCGACTTGTAAGAGAAAGGGAAAAGAAACAGAAACGCCAACAAGTCAAGGTGATTGAAAAGGCACTTAAAACTGATGTGGTTCAAAAACAATCTGTTTCAGTTAAGCCAGAAAACTCAAAACTTTCAAAAACTTCAAACAATCACGAAGTTAAATTGTCAAACAATCAAACTGGTAAAACTCAACAGACATGGAAACCTAAATTGACCACAAATTCAGGGGGACCATCACAATTCTTGAATCATCAAAGAATAGAAGTTATTGTTGTTGATGAAAATGGAAGACCCAAGACCACAATGGCTTGGGTCCCCATCTCCAACTAATTATGTGAGTTCATGTGCAGGGTGTTCCAGGAGGAACTATCAGTAGTCATTGGATTGTTGATAGTGGGGCATCCAGGCACATGACAGGCGACATGAAGCTTCTCTACGACGTTAAATCTATTAGAGGAGGTTATGTTGCTTTTGCTGGAGATAAAGGCGGATATATTACGGGTGAAGGAATGATTTCCAACGGGGTTGTTAGCTTTGATAAGATCAACTTCGTACAACAACTTGATCACAATCTTCTTAGTGTTTCTCAAATTTGTGATAAGCAGTTCTTAGTACACTTTGATGCAAATGGATGTTATGTGCTGAAACCCGGCTTCAAAATTCCGAAAGAATGGATTCTCTTGTCGGCTCCAAGGATAAATGATCTGTATGTCCTTGATATGAGCCAAGCTATCACAACGTCTGCACAAGCAACTTGTTTCGTTTCCAAAGCCACAGAAAAAGACTCGATCTCTTGGCACAGACGAATGGGTCACATTCACTTACGCAAAATGAATCATTTGGTGTCAAATGAATTAGTGAATGGAGTTCCTCTTAAAAACTTCCATCTTCAAGACATCTGTGTCTCGTGCCAGAAAGGAAAACAAACGAAGAAGCGACACCCTACAAAGAAAATCAACACGGTGGCTGTTCCTCTTGAACGTTTGCACATGGATTTGTTCGGTCCTGTCAAGCACAAAAGTATTAGGAATGATCAATTTTGCCTCGTGATAACTGATGATTATTCAAGATTTTCTTGGGTGGCATTCATGGCACATAAGAGTGAAACCTTCGGTATTATCAAAAACTTGATCATTCAGATTGTGAATCTATATAAGTTGAAGGTTAGGCGGATACGTAGCGACAATGGTACTGAATTCAAAAATCATGCCATGGCGGAGTTTTGCACTTCAAAAGGTATTCTTCACGAGTTTAGTGCAGCTTATACTCCTCAACAAAATGGCGTCGCTGAACGTAAGAACCGCACATTGATCGAGACTGCTAGGACTATGTTGGTAGAGTCACAATTGCCGATTCCTTTTTGGACTGAAGCTGTGGCCTCTGCATGTTATACGTTGAACCGAGTCCTTACAGTCAAACGGCACAACAAGACCTGCTTTGAGCTTATTAACAAACGGAAACCAGATTTGTCATATCTTGAACCGTTTGGAGCTCCGTGCACACTAATCGATCCTCATGGAAAGTTTGGGGCAAGAGCCATTGAAGGATACTTTCTTGGGTATTCCACCCCGAACTTAAGAGTCTGGAATCTAGAGACTAAAAGGGTCGAGGAATGGTCTGAAGTCAGAGTACAAAGGCACACTTTACCAGTCAAATGTCCTGGTCAGCCTTGGATGTTTGAGTACGATGACTTTTTCAATTCGATCAATGTTGAAGCAGTTGAAGAAAATGCTGCAGCAAGGATGTTTTTCGAGAGTGACAATGCAACAGATTCACCGTTGGTTCGTCCCATTATTGTCAATCAAGAACCATCTTCGGTGAATAATAATGCTCTCGACAATGAGGATTTTCACGATGCTACCGAATTGAACGAATCTTCAGAGGATGATGAATTTCTCGATGCAGATCAAGAAGTTCCAATAACAGCAGTTCATGGTACTTCAGAAGGTACACCTCCAGTGGATGTCCCTAGAACAGCTGAAGCTACTGCATCATCCTCTTCGTCAATTCCAGGCATTGAATTGATTGTTGATCTCAATCTCAACAATCTGGGTACAAATATTCCAGTTCAAGATAATCCAGAAACAAGGATTCACAACACCCATCCTCAACAAAACATCATTGGAAATGTACAAAGTGGCGTTCAAACAAGAAACATGTTGCGAAACAACAACAATGCAGGCTTGTATACGGCGATTAGAGAATCTGGTCAACAAAATGATTGGTCTTTCGCGTGTTATGTCTCACAAGAAGAGCCAAGAACTTGGAAAGACGCTTTGAAAGATAACTCATGGGTTGAAGCGATGCAGGAAGAGCTGCAACAATTCCAGAAGCTTGGTGTCTGGAAACTCGTAGAGAAACCTGCTGGTTACAAGAAGATTGGTAACCGTTGGGTGTTTAAATGCAAAAAGGATGACCGTGGAATCGTTATTCGAAACAAAGCAAGGCTAGTCGTTCAAGGTTTTCGTCAGATAGAAGGGATCGACTACAACGAAGTGTATGCACCTGTTGTACGTCTAGAAGCAATTCGGATCTTTCTGGCTTATGCCTCATTCAAAGGTTTCAAGGTATACCAGATGGACGTCAAAAGTGCATTCTTACATGGTGTGGTGGAAGAAGAGGTGTACGTCGAACAACCTCCAGGTTTTGAAGATCCTATCCATCCCGATCGGGTTTGGTTGCTCAACAAAGCTCTCTATGGTCTTCATCAAGCACCACGAGCTTGGTACGCAACCTTATCTAATTATTTGCTGGAGAATGGATTTCGCAGAGGTCTTATCGATTGTACTCTTTTCATCAAAGAACAAGATGGAGATCTTCTACTGGTACAGGTATACGTTGATGATATTATTTTTGGTTCTACTAATGATGTTTTGTGTAGGAATTTCGAGCGCATTATGCAGGATAAGTTCGAGATGAGTGCTATGGGGGAAATGACTTTCTTTTTGGGCCTACAAGTACAACAAACCGAGTCTGGGATATTCATCCATCAGACTAAATATGTTGGTGACATCTTGAGCCGGTTCCAGATGTCTGATGCTACGCCCATCGGTACCCCATTGCCGCAAAATCACGGAATTACTCCAGACTTGAAGGGTGAAGCTGTTAGCCCCTCATACTACCGCGCGATGATCGGATCTCTTATGTACCTCACAGCATCAAGACCAGACATAATGTACCCAACGTGCCTACTTGCCAGATATCAAGTCAACCCGAAGGCCTCACATCTTGCAGCTGTAAAAAGGATTTTTCGTTATTTGAAGGGTTACCCTGACACCGGTCTATGGTACCCTAGGGATAATAACTTTGACTTGATCGCTTTCAGTGATTCTGATTTTGGCGGATGCAAAATCGACGGCAAATCCACAACGGCTGGATGTCAGTTTTTGGGAAATCGCCTAGTCACATGGCAGTGCAAGAAGCAGACGTGCGTCGCTACATCAACATGCGAAGCTGAATACATTGCTGCCTCAAGTTGTTGCTCCCAAGTCCTGTGGATCCAACAACAAATGCGCGACTACGGTTTTGAATTCCTAACTACTCCTATTTACGTTGATAATTCTGCTGCCTTACAGATCACTAGGAATCCTGTACAGCATTCAAAGACTAAGCACATCGAAATTAAGTATCATTTCATACGTGATTGCTTTGAGAAAAGGCTAATCGATGTTGTTTACGTCCACACTGATGACCAACGTGCCGACCTTTTTACCCAAGCATTTGACAAATCAAGATTTGACTATTTATTATTGGTAAACGGCATTAAGGTCAAGCAAGAGTAAAACCAACATCGGAAAATCATTTTTGTAAATACCTTTGTGTTTTAAATTTATCTTAGTTTATTGATTTTAGGGGGAGTAAATCCAAAATTTGAAAATCCAAAAACATCGAAAAATTTCAAAAACACAAAAACAATAGAAAAACAAAAATGAGTTTCCTGGCGAGCAAAAGAGAAAATGATAGTACATCAGTGGTCTGTCTAAACCTCTTTAAACCTTAAATGAAAAACGATAAGCAGCTCTATATAAGATGTATCGGTAGGCTCACAATCATTTTAAAGTGTGCAGGGTGATATAAACTTAAATTGACTGAAGACCAGGTGGGAACCATTCATTGGCATATGGTCTTAGTACCGAAATTTCGTTTGAGAGATTGCCGAGGTTCTGAGATATTCGGTCTTTATGCTGCTTATCATCTGGGTATCATGGTTGTATCTTTTACCGAAAAATAACGGGGACGCAAGTCTAGATCTTCCATGATACTATACATACGTGTACATATTGCATTCGACCTCAATAAGTGATCAACAATCACATGTCCCTCAAAATAAGTGATAATATATCACATCTATCCGGGTGTCAAGTTCGTCTCTCTGCTGTACGAAAGTACTGACCTGTTCACGGACTTGCTCCTGTGCCCTCATGCATATGAAAATCAAGTTCCTCATCAATAAGTGATTATATCACATAGGGCTTGTTTTCAAATCAAAATAAGTGAGAATCTCACATCATATACGGTCAAACAGATGATAATCGGTATACTCAACGGTAAGATGAACCCTCGTGCATACCTTGATACGGGAATGTGTCGTGATGTGGATGAACACCGGTCGGTAAGTATAAATCATACCTTAACGTATCCCCTCGCCATGATTACATCTGATAAGTTGAGCTTAAGTGGACAACAATACCGATAATTGTTATAGGATGCTTATCTTAATGTTAACTAAAAGAACAACAAGAGCGTTTTGACTTGACCGTACACTGATATGATTCTCTTACCCTCGAAACTCGCAAAAAGAATGTCTGTATATATTTATTTACTGCTTTCAGTCTTTACATTTGAAATATTCAAAAATACCAAAAAGATTTTAGGTGTGTTTTAATATAAACTTTCTAAAAGCCAAAATGATTTTATTTCTATCTTATTTTCGATTGTACGATGTTGGATCTCGAGTCTTCGATACCTGAAACCTGAACGAAAACCAAAACGACTATATCTTCATAAACGGTCGAAATTTGCAAGTTTGGAAAGTTAAAAACTGAAATTGACAAATTTATTAAACTTTCAAACTGTCGGACGGTGATTGATTGAATAATGGTCACATGTGTGTCGTTTACTTATGATATTCCAGGCAGTTGTTCTCATTACGCGTTTAGATTTCTTGCATGTGCAGATTCTAAAGGCAAGGAGAACATGGTCGATGACAAGCTTCGGAATGAAGACACGACGTGAAGGCACTCAAGTGATGAAGATGATCGAGTTGCCGCTGACCATCATCAACACCACAAGGATCTCAATTCATAAAGATCAAGATATTCACGAGCATAACTCAAGGGGGAGCTTCTGTTAAGGGGGAGTTTGTCAACACACTTCCTACATGAAACGGGGAGTTTGTTGGTACACTTTCTGCTTTCAAGACGTGAAGACTTTAAAGATCCTCCGACATTGAAGACTTGAAAGGATGTGAAAGACTTGAAGACACGAGGGACCTACAAGATTTAAGATCGAGACAAATTAAGATCGAGACAAAGCTACAGCCAAGGGGGAGTTTGTTGGTGCACTTGTGTCTGTACTTTGTCTGTATTTTGTCATGATACCAAACAATGTCTTTGTTAGTCTTGTAAGTTTGACTAAGTCAACCATCCTCCTGGTTTGACTTGGCCAAACAGTCAACACAATGGTTGTAAGATGTTCGGGTCGAAGGATGTGTCATCGAAGGATAGTTTAGATCCTTCGATGAGCTCGAAAGATAAACCTCCGATAGATATGGATGGACCTCGAAGGATATCATCCTTCGAGGTATACTTGGATCCTTCGAGCTGTTTCAGATCGACAGATGATCTTTCGATCAGTCTATCTGATCCTTCGACCAGACGAGCTGTGACGGGTATATATATACCCATGTAATGTGTTTCTGTTTCAGGGTAGAGAGCAGAAAACACACACACACTGAAAGAGAGTTTACAGAAGAGATTTGTAAACATTGAGCTTGTAACAGACCTTTCATACGTATTAATACAAGAGGTGTTAATCGTTGAGTCTTGTGTGTTTATCATTGTCGTGTTCTATCTCGGTTTGCATGCTAGCTTGGATTCCGCACTTGCTAGTGTGTTAGACATAACAAGGAATAGGTTTAACCTCAACCTCCGAGGGACCTACAGTTTAATAAACAGACGAACACAAACGAACTTCCCGCCGAACGTTTGGTTCGTTTGCAGCCCTAATTGCAATGCTTCAGTTGTTGCAGATAGCATATTGGTTAATTATATTGATAACTTGATTCTAGCACAAGCAAGAAGTTTCTGAAAAGATTTTTAGTGAACACTTTTTTTTTTTTTTTGCAAATCTTATCTTCTTTTTAGAATTTCCAGCTATTACCAGCAGTTGCTCTCATGGAAGAGATTGTTGAACAGTTTTTTTTTATATTAATCCTTGGTTACTTTGTTTAACCTAATCAGAATTACGTACACACGCACCATGTTGACGAGTTTTCTTTCGATAAAGAATAGAAGTGCACGTTAATTAAAAAATGCAAATGCTTTTTCTTTAAAGGAGACATGTACTTTCAATCTATGCCTTTCTAAGAATTCGGACATCAAATCAGAAGTACGTTGGCTCATTCATTTGTTAAACATCGGGTTTCAAAAGTGTAGTTCGTGTTATAAGTGGGTTGGTATAATCTACTTTGTGACCATTAATTATTTCATTTCATCATCACATCTCAAAAGAAGCCAAACTTCTTTATTTGAGAAAACAATTTATTATCCTTTTATCATAACAATAAATAAAGGGAGGTAACTTGTACGTTTACATCGTATACATATCTATACCTATAAAAATACATTGGAACTGACTTCACCTTTTTTTATTTTTTAAATTTCAATTTCACCATTATACTTTTAATAATATACGCCTTAAACCTGATAGTTTTATTTTTCTCTCATAACATCCGTTCGTTGATTTTATTATTAAGGAAAAATTACAAGTTTTGTCCTTTATCTTAATACCACTTATTAGGCGGCGTCCTTTTTAACGAATTTTGACAAGTTTTACCCTTTATAAGAAATTTTGTTGCACGTTTTGTCTTTTAGGCTTAACCCAGTTAGATTTTCTTGTTAAATCTTGTCACCAAAGGGTATTTTAGTCTTTTTACTCATTTATTTAATACTAAAATACCATTGGGTGACAATATTTAACAAAAAAATACTAAAATACCATTGGGTGACAATAAAAAGGTAAAAAGACTAAAATACCATTGGGTGACAATATTTAACAAAAAAATCTAACTGGGTTAAGCCTAAAGAACAAAACGTGCAACAAAATTCCTTGTAAAGGGCAAAACTTGCCAAAATTCGTTAAAAAGGACACCGTCTGATAAGTGATATTAAGATAAAGTACAAAACTTGTAATTTTTCCTATTATTAAAACTAATATATGCGGCTGCGTTTAATTTTTTGCCCAATATTTCAGATAAAATTGTATTCGAAATAGTAGTACGGTGCCGAACCAAATCTCGTCACTAAAAAATCTGTTTACAAGCTTTCCAAACTCTCGTCATTTGCATTCATTTTACAATTGCTTAAGCATAGTTTTGTTTACTTTAAAAACAAAATCTCTTTTACATCAATTATATATTGATACAGGCTCAGTATGAAGAGATATTGTGTCTACATATTAATA
Source organism: Helianthus tuberosus (assembly GCA_030545235.1). Classification (NCBI taxonomy): domain Eukaryota; kingdom Viridiplantae; phylum Streptophyta; class Magnoliopsida; order Asterales; family Asteraceae; genus Helianthus; species Helianthus tuberosus. The sequence continues at coordinate 209,852,565 of CM060411.1, read as the reverse complement.
TTTGGTACTAGTTTATAGTCCCGTGTCTTACACGGGTTGAATGATAAGATTAGTTGTATTTGAATAACAGAATAATTACAAAATTTGAATTATTCTTGATATTGCACATGTTAAAAATAAGTTTTAATATAAACACATATTGCCCTAACATGAACTATCCACACCAAATTAAAGACAATATAACATTATTTACTATAAATGACACGTTTAAGCAAATATTTTATATTTATTTGTTACCTTAGTAATAATAATAATAATAATTAGATATACATAAAATATATATTTATATAACAATTAAATTTCTATATTATGTTATGATACGATACGATACGTAAAAAAGTGAAGAAAATTCTTAAAGCTCATCCTTATCTTGGGGAATGAGACGAAGTAGAAAAAACCGATGAACACATAAATGTTTCTTTAAAAGTTTAGGATGATAATGAGAAGGCTCTTAAATCATAATTGAGATAGAGATGGTGTCTTAAAGTGGTGGTGATGGAGATGGATTGTGATGGGTAATCGTATATCTAATTCTAATAAAAAATTTCAGTTAATGTCATATAATATTCTTTCTTTCGATTCATTAATAATATTATTAATTAATTAACATTTTAATAACGTAACACCATGTTTCTTAGATAATAGCAATTATTTTTTCTCAAACTTGATTTATGCAAAACAGATAACGTAAACTAACCATATGCTTATCCATTTTAAGAAATAATAAAATTATAGGTTTTAAAATTATAGATAATTTATATATTTTTTAATCATAAATTAGAATTAGATATTAATTAATAATATCATTATTATTAATGAATTGATGGAGAAAACGTCATGTGGGATTATGCTTGTCATTTTAAGAAGTAATAAAATCAAAGGTTTTAAAATTATAAATAATTTACATATTTTTTAATTATAAATTAGAATTAGATATTAATAAATTAATAATATCATTAATATTAATGAATTGATGGAGAAAATGGCATGTGGCATTATGGAGAGTCTTTTATTAGAATTAGATTTTATCACTGCTATATCACAACACTAGGTTAATGCCCGCGTAATACGCAGGTTTCAACCAAAACCATATTATTTACTTTGAAATGAAATATTTGTACAAACGCATACATTGGAAGAAAAAAAACAGAAAACTATTCAAATATGGCACATGCCGCAAACATCACTATTGTCAACACTTCTGATTGTACTCCAGTTGACCAGTTATTTACCCTGTGAAGCCAATCAACTACGCCTTTCCCAACTAACAAAACCAAGAGTCGCACCCAATTGAAAATCTGCATACATATCTCTTTCACCAAGTAACTTACATCTTTACCGAATAAACCATGTAGAGGTCGAAAAATGGGTAGGTCTCGTAGATTGAATAATGGGTCAAAATGGGTTGGTGGGGCCAACCCACATCACTTTGTATATCATTCCTTTTTTAATTATCTAAATAATAATTAATGTGCTAATTGTGATTGCAAAATCTATATTATTACAAACCATAATCTGTAATTTTTTTAATGAATTGGTTGTTAAGGCTTTTATGCATTTGAAAATTTTTTAATACACTTTGGATGATATTTACCCCATTTGACCGGTTCTACCCATTTTTCTTGTGGCATTTCGAATATGCTCTGGATCAAATGAATACTGTTACTGAACATACCAAATGGGTCATAAGCCCTTGAATCTACACCATACAAAAGATAATATATATATCAAAATAAAAATTGCATATGAACTATCCTTAATAAAAATCTATATAAATAAGGAAAATAACATGTATTATGATAGAAATTGTAACTTACATTTTCATTTGCCACCCTCCCTACGCTTTTGTTTACTTTGCGGAAGCTCCTTAGGTTAAGCATCAACACGTTCCATCAGTAAACTTCACTTTGCCCTTGGAAGTAGCAGCCAAACTCAACCACAATTAGACCATTAAATGTAAAAGTAATTGCTAAACCAATGAACCAACACATCAATTTGTCCTTGTTTTAGAAATAAATCGTACTTACAAAATACACTACAAAAAACTAAAAAATTAAGAAAATACCAAGAATCGGACCGGGTACCAAGGGTAAAAAAGCCCTAAGGAAAAACGGGCCTCGGTCGGGGGTGCGGGTTGCCCACCCTAAGGGCCGGCCCTGAATTGCCTATACATTTGTCGTAAAACAATAAGTGACCAACGACTTTTGGCAAGTCATTAGAAGCATTAAGGTTTGATTGTGACCAGCCTGTTTTTTTAGCAAGAAATACATCAAAGTTAACACTAATAAGTGAAATGGTGTTATAACTTGTAGCAATAAAATAAAATGAAATAACCACATCAATTATTCCCATGATCCTTGTTCTGTAGCTTATATTATCAGAATCAACAATGAGTAATCAAAAGAAGGATTTGTTGGAGTTCTTGGATACTTCAAAGCAACTGCGAATGAATAAAAAAAGGCCAAACAGGTCAACAGGAAAATGGCATAGATAATTATTTAGATTACTTGAAATAGACGAACTACCGAGACCAATTGCACTACCAAAAACCATTGGATAATATACAGTTGGAGGATTAGACATCCAACCAGCAAGCGGAGTTAGCTACTGGTGGCAGTGCAAGTTGAAACGGTTGGATATATAGAGCATCCCATAAAGGATCAGAATCCAGGAATGTCGCTACAACAGTAATTTGACTTCACAAATAGTACAATATTATATATGTACCTAGATAATAGTTATTGACAAAAACAACTGATAAAATAGATAACTACCCAGGAACCATTGTGAACATTATCCGAGAATTCTTTTATTTGATCAAGAACTTACCAAACATCGGGTACGACATTCTTCCCATCATTGTTTATCGTAGCGTCCTTTGAAGCATGAAGATTAAGACATGTTCTTCGTGCTATTTATCTGAAGTACAATACATAAAATTAAGACCTGAATCAGCTATCATTCTATTTTTTTTTATAAAATAATAAGTCACTCCATAATATCTAATTGAAGAACTTGATTTCCAACTCATGATCAAAGCTAAACTTAATTCTAAGTCAAAATGGCTTACCAAATCCAAAGATTTCTGTCTCTGTTCGACTGTTCTTCCACTTTAACAGCAATAAAGTTGATAAATATTTCGGAATATTCAACGCCAGCCCCTGCCATTAAAATGTAGCTATATAAGCTAAGAATCATTTAACTATGTTAATAGCAAGATTGTTACAATTTCATTTGCTAACCTGCATTAGATAAGCTCATTTAAAAACCTTTGCTTCGGCCCCTTCACAAAGAATCAACTTCATTATCTGTTAGCGGTTGATACATGTAAGCGTAAACAGTTAGTCCAATTGAGCCACGCACATACCACCCAATAAGTCAACTTACCAAATTTAAAATGTTCAACTAAAACTTAAAAATTGACTCTGAGTTGCTTAATTGCTTGGAAATAATGATGATATAGTATGGCTGCCATGCTATGGGCCAATAATATGTGCATAACAAAGGCTCCACATCTAAATTTCCATCTAGAGAGTTTCTAAAAGGCATATGACCGGCATCAGACGTCATTCCAAGAACCAACTGTTGTTGGTAACCAAATTGAACCAATAAATAAAACAATTAATATAAATAAAACTTCAACAATTACACATTACAAATTCTACAATGTAGGAAGATGTTGCTAAGAAGATTACCAGAATCAGCCATGTAGCTGTGATAAAGGTCTGTAGCCGTTGGTGATGGTGGCACTTTAGCATCCACAGATGTAAACAAATGTTTGCTCGAGAGAACCTACATGTTAAAAAATAATAATAATCAACTTATAATTAATGATAGTACAATATTTTAGCCATATAATCAAATTTCTTGTGAGCAAATATGTCGTAGCTCATAAACCGCCAGAAACAAAAATAAATAAAATTACATATCCTAAATACTTTACACATGTCTACCAAAGTACAAACTGAAACTGAAAAGTATCGTAACAGACCTCATCTTCTGAAGAATCACTCTCGTCTACCACCTCACGAGAATCCTTGCTTGCACTTTGATCTCCTTAATCAAAATTATCAACTCCGTCACTCAGTCCAGCTTCATTGCTTGGGTGCTCACCATCCTGACATTATAAAAACAAAGATAACCAAATACGACATTTATTAAATTTTGGTATTTAGTGCAAGATTTACTATAGATTTCTTATAAATCTACAAATTTTCTGAATTGTGAGATGTATCATTGCAACAAAAAAATACAATTGTGTAAAAATAAAGGTAAATGAAAACACATTTATACATGTTAAGGAATTGATGGTGTTTACTTTGAATTTTGAAAACAAAGCCCATAAAATTTGGCTGATTTGAGATGAAAAGGGAACAAAAATAATCTTCCCGATCACTAACCAGGTAATATCAAAATCCGATTTAATCATAGCTTCAAAATCCTAAAACTGAAACATACTAATATCAAAAATCATACAAAATAAACACAAAATCAGTGGTTAGCCATTAGGGTTTCTGGTCGGTATTGCGAACTGAAATAATGACGGAATCCAAGAATGCTTTCAAGGAAACAAATCACATATATAAACATTCAGACGATCGATTAAGAAAAAATCTAATAATTCTACTCAACAGAGGAATAAAATTGAAGTACAATGGAATCAAGAAACAACGTAGGACGATAGCGATGGTGAAGAAAACTTACGATGGAACCATGAAACAGGTGAGGATTGCGATTTGAAGATAGATTGGAGATTGTTGGCAGACGATTGGGAGAGATAAAGAGGCACACGGATTTTGATCTAGGGTTTGGGTTTAGATTGCCAGTGAAGATTGAAAGAGAGAGAGAGAGAGAGAGAGAGCGAGAGAATGATAATTAGGGTTAAATGTTAGAATGAAGGTTACGGTGTAATAGAAAACGTACCTAAGAAGCCTCTCCAATTCCCAAACCAGAGCTATGCCACATGTCCTCCAATATTGAGATATGCCACATGTATGCTTATGTGGATGCTTAGTTGGCATCAACCATAGGGTGACATGTGTCCTCCAATGGTTTGCTTTATTAGAGATATAGATTAGGCATATGCTTGCATATACATATGTAGTTTAGTCCTTTGATATTTTACCATTTTAAAACTAAGCTTATGTATGTATCTCTGATCTGCATTATTTATTATTACTATTTGCTCACGTCAATTTTATTCATTGTTTTTCTTGAATTTATTGTTTAGGGGTATAACATAACAAGTAACCATGAAAGTGTTTTGTATATATTTAACGGATTTGGTTATTTGGATAACCCACCCCACATATTTATTTGGAATACGCGTCTTATAATGCATGAGGTATTATTTTTGTTTGAAAAAGAGAGGCTGTGGAGAAGGGTTTGAAACTATATGTTGCGTAATACATGATGAACATTTTAAACAAACAACACACACTAGTACTGAAGGGGTAAGGTCCCAAAAACCTCATAATAAATACTTGGGACCATACCACAACCTTGCTTTTCAGCTTTTTTACCTTGCGCGGCCGCGCATCGGTCTTACAAAAGAAAAGCTTAAGAAACAAGCAGCAGCCAACACTTGAGCGCCAAAAGGAAATCATAAGTCCTTGCGCTTTCCCGTACGAGCAAAGGATGAAAATCCTAGATTAAACACTTCTGCTCAATATCCAGACTTGGATATTATTCACCCAGACTTGGGATTTATTTATTCAACTGATTCCACACGATAAGGAGTCACACCAGATTACAGCAGTAATCTTCTAGAAGGGATTCAATCGTGCACCACTAAGACGGTTATAACCGTCTGGACACGTGTTGCCACCTCTGGCCTCCTTGAAATCACAACGATAGCATGTAATTGGAGAGTAATCTCCACTTGATCACTTTACATGTGGCAAATCCCCAGCCATCGATCCAAGCCACGATCCGTGTGCACTCACGTCGGATCAAGAAACTTGACGGAAGGAAATGTAACCGCTTACGGGGTTAGCATCTTCCGTCAACTTTTCACCAACAGGTTTTCCCGCCAAAAAGCTCCCGGTTATAAATATGAGAACTGCTAAGGTATGGAATTCAAGTTAAACACACTTCTTAAATACATCTTCTTCTTCATAACCCACACTTATTCTCTCACCGGAGTCGGGTCAAGGAGACAACCCCTTTCTCCCCTTGGCGAGGCTAACGGTGCTTCTTTTTTGCAGAGTTATCGGAGAAGGAGATCAATCGTGCTGAATCAAACGAGAGAGAACAACCATTTTTATGCAGATCCAAACCCCCTAGATATTACGATCCCGGTCGTTTATCTAGTGTTTCTTCATTGGCGCCCACCGATTTCTCTGTCTCATCTAATTTTCTCTTGATTTTTGATCTACCTTGTTGATTCCATTTGCATATGGAAGAAACGTCGTCTCATCGGCAAACCGGCCCTCGGCCAAACGTCGTAAACAATTTTCAGGTTGAAGGAATTCCTGAGGATGCCTCAGATGACAATGAGGTTCAGTCCAATCGAGTAAATGAACCTGTCACTCCAGGGGTACTACCAGAAAACGTTGTTCACTCAATTCTGCCTCCAGGAGAAACCCCAATCTCCTGGTACGTCAGATCTCAAGGGGCTCTGAATGCAGTATACACACAGCTGTGAGCTCAAACTGCTCCCTTAACCCAATCTCGAAGGCCAGGATCTCGTGCTAATGCTTCTCAATGGGAAGATCCATCCCACAAAAATACAGAAGTTTATTCCAGATCCACATCAAAGTACGAATACACCCAATCGGGGAGTCATCAGAGAGAGTATTGAGATGAACCACACTCTCACCGAAGACAATCAGTTCACACTAGGTTGGGTTCTCAATGAAACACCCACACCGATGAATCTGATACAACTTACCGTTTAAGTGCAAATACCAGTGTGTTCAACCGATTGCAGCCAAAGTACAACAAATCCAGACCTCGTGCGGTTTATAACCCTGAGGCAGAACACAACTATGATTTGATTTACCGCCCTACGGAAGCAACGGAAAATTCAAAGTTCATCATGGAAATAGCTTTGGCTCCGCTTGAGAAAGCTAAACTACCATCCAACGTGGGTAAATTTAATGGGCTGACAGACCCCGATGACCATTTAAGGGTTTTTACAAGTGCAGGGCTAGTAGGTGGCTGGACTTTACCATTATGGTGCCATCTCTTCGTACAGACCCTTACTGGCGCTGCCAGAATCTGGTTCGATAATCTACCCATCGGGAGCATCACATCATGGAAAGACCTACGCAAGAAATTTCTGACTCATTTCAGTCAACAGCGACGATCCATCTGAGACACATCAGATGTCATGAATATTTGGCGTCACGACGATGAAAGTTTGGAGGATTTTATCACTCGATACAATAAAGAAGTACTGGAAATCGGGGGAGTCCACGAGCAACTGATCCGCACACAGTTCAAGTACGCGGTCAGATGTGATGATATGATTAAAGTCCTATCTGGGACGGAAGGACTCCCAACAAGTTGGGAAAAAGTGATGGCGGCCGCAAAGATTTATGCACAAACAGAGAAGAACCTTACCACAAATAGACCGCCACCACCGCATAATAGACCCGCGGACTTAGGCTCCACTGGCAGGAGAAAGTTTAAAAAGTCATGGCGCGACTCTGGCTCGGGAAATCATTCGTCTGAAGATGCCCGGTCCACGATCAACAAACTTACTGCGCAGAGGGAAAACAAACAGGAGAATAGGGAGAGGCAATGGACTCCCCTAACTAAGACCCCGGCGGAAGTTTTAAGTACTGAAGACTATCAGTTTAAACCTCCGATCCCCATGAAAAATAAGCGGGGACAAGATCCAGCCCAATATTGCGAATATCACAAAGACAATGGGCATACCACTAACAACTGCATTTCTTTGCGCACCGAAATTGAGAAAACCCTCAAAAGCGGCGAACTCGCACATTTGCTTCAAAATGTGCGCAAGGAAATAAAGCAGATAACTCGGGGTGAGGAGGGCCCGAGCAAAAGGGCAAAAACTTAAGAGACAACTCTATGAATTCACCGCGGGAAAACATGATTTATCAAACGAAGCGGGAAAAGTAGAGTAAGTTAAGTTTCATAAATTTATTTTAGCAAAACTTTGTAATGGCCTCTGTACCCTATCCCTAAATAAACAAGCAAAGTTTCTATTATTCTTGTGTTTTTCTTACAAAGTGCATGCAATTTCTTTTAGTAAGCGCAAAAACATTATGGTAAATACAAACAAAGCCTCATGAACGGTCAGTGATTGCATCACAAACGACTATAAGTTCATACATGAGCTTTATACCAACTTCATTCGCCTTACTCAATAAAAGTAATCGTACTCATGCAAACAATTGTAAAACGAAAAACATAACATACTATCCTAGGCGTACAAATACGCCTAAAAAACTATCAAACACGGCAGTGTTTTAGTTACTTGCGCAGCAGCGCACCATCAAAGGAAAGAATATACATCCCAAATATTACAAGAAAATTGTTCAATACATTTTCAACCTACACTAAATCTTCCGGAAAGATTTCCTTTAGTTGTGCTACGTGATCATCAGATTGCAGTGCAACATTTATCAGATCCATAACCGGAAGTTGCAAGTTGTTAAATTCTGTTTTTAAAGCAGCAAGCGCAGCATTAGTATCCACGCCATAAGTAGCAGATTTGCTGATATCCCAATCCACCTTCAAAGGGCTAGTTACATGATGAGAACACTCAGCATATCCTTGGGCGTACCCGTCTTTACGTGCGGCAACAACTAACCGCGCAACGGTTTTATCCAACTCCTCAGAGTTTAACACTGATTCAGCAACCTGTGAAAGAAGGAAAGGGTAAATAACAAGAAAGCGCATAAACAGTTCCACAACAGAAAAAGAACAAGCAACTTACACAAGCAATTCCACGGTCTTTCAGCCACGCCATATCACTCTTTAGAGGTTCAAGCTCACTTTCCGCTGTGGCTCGCGCCGTTTCAGAATTTTCCAATTTTTCTTCGGTCTCAGTCAAACGGCGGGAAGTTTCAGCCTTTTCAGAATGAGCAAGCTCCAGGTCCTTTTTAAGTTGTTCCTGATCAGAAAGAAAAGCAGTAAGTTCTTCTAACTCTTTATCTCTAAGAGCAAGAGTGGCGCTAGCTTGTACCTCTCGTTGCTCACTACGCTCCCTATGAGAACGCGCTTCTTCTAGCGCAGCTTCTGCATCAGCTTTCTCCTTTTTCAACCTTTCTATCTCCGCATCCTGTCTCTTCAGTTTTTCAATCTCAGCCTTGAGATTATTGATGATATTGCGAAGATTTACCTTCTCGGCATTATCTTTTTCGTAAATTCTCTTCCAGTTTTTGCGTTCTTCAGAGAGAAGGGCAGCTTCAGCTTCAGCTTCCGCTTTCCGTTTCCAACCAGCAACGGACCATTCCTCAGTTTTACGATCGGCCTCAAACTTGGCTTGATCAGCTTCCAATTTAGCTTTTAGTTGAGCTAAACGCTTTTCATCACTAGCAAACTTCTTCTGGGATACCCTAAAAGTTTCCTAATCTTTAAGCATACTATACCACTCACGCACTATGCGATGAGTGGTAGAAGCATGAGAAGCAGTCTCTTCAAGATAAGATTGATAAGTTTGTTCATACGACCGGCTTTCTTGAAACTTGATCTCTCCAGGCGGAAATATCCCCTGCAACCAATCTTGGCACACATGCCAATCCAAAAAAGTGTCACCTTTCTTCAAATTCCAAACAGGGGCATGAAGCTCAGAAGCATCTTTTTCTGAGTGTGTCCTGTAATAGTAATCCCCCAGGGTTTCCTCTGGACGGATTGGAGAATTTTTATCAACACCAGCAAATGAGCTTTGCTCCTCAGCAGAAGCCTTCTCAACACGTTCGGGCATAGCATCAGAAGGTTAAGGAGAAGAAGTTAGAGTAGGGGTTTTTTCATCAGTTTGTTCTTTCCCCAGGTCTTGAGAAACAGTTTCAGAGGTTCGTGGATTATCAACATCATCCACAACCTCTGGGTCAATAACTTTTTCAACCTCTACAGTAACATCAACAGGCTTATCAGCCTCAACAGTCTTCTTCACACCACCTTCAGGAGCCTCTGTAGTCTTCAACTGATCAACAACGGGAGCACCCGAAGGAGAAGGTGGGAGTTCTTCATTAACCATAGGCTGCGGCTCTGTGGCCACAGGAGAAACAGGAACTTCTGAAATAAAAACAACAAAGTTTGTAAAGATTTAATGCGTATAAAGAAAAGAAGTAAAGACAACACTTACCAGGAGCAGATTCTGAAATAAAAGCATCCAGATTGCCCTTCCTGGTAATTTTCTTCCTTTGGATCTTCTTGGAGGGCTGACCCTCAGCATCAGTATCGGCTTGTTTTCTTTTACCGGCCTTCCTGTGCACCAAGTGTTCAGGACTAGATTCCAAGTCATTGGGATTATTCGGGTTGGATGGAGCAGTATCAGCAGCATCTCTTGGTTCTGGTTTTGGCCTCCTAACAGTAACTGCAGGCGTAAGACCCTCCAGAGAGTCAGAAACCACCACATAATCACACCAGGAGTCAGAGGAACGGCGCATACCTTTCTTCTCTCCTCCAACATTTTTGTCTTCAAAGATTGAGCTTTGTCAGCTTCATTCTTCTTCGGCGCAGAAGTAGAAGTCGTCGCGCGTTTCTTCTTTTCAGGGCCTATGCCCAAGTTTGACAACTCACCTACGAAAGCGCAAAAGATAATTTACTCAGAAGCGCAACAGAAAAAGCAAAGAGTAAATCAATAAGCACATAGCTTACCAGCGCCAGTAGTAGGCTGAACAGACAGATCCGCATCCCGCGGAAGAACAAAATTTCTCACAATTCGGTGGTACCAAAGCTCCTCATCAGGTTTCTTCTTAAAGGTACCCATTCTTCCACCTTCTCTCTTGAACGCAACAACATACAGCGAAACAACTACAAGAGAAGAAAGGCAAGTTCAAAAAAAAAAAAAAAAAGAGAAAAATCCCAATCTTACTATGCCCATCCTCCGTATACACCGGCTTGTCATCACGGTCCATTTTCCAATTCAAGCTCATACCGGCTCCAACAAGAGCTTTATCCGGCAAAGCGATATTAGGAACATCCTTCAGATCTTGATACCAGTTCTCATCAACAGGGGTCTGAACTGTTTCGACAGGAACATCTTCTTTTCCCCTTAAAACCATCCTCACCGGAATCACTCCGGCTTTAATAAAGAAAAATTTTTGCTTCCAATCATGGAAGGACTTCGGAGGATGTTGCAAAATCTTCTTTGCAGATGCTCTCTAAACAAAAGAATAAAATCCTTGAATACAATGCATTTGATAAGAAAAACCCTAAATCGAGGGACCGTCGGCTCGATATGCATCGTTCGGCACACAAATTCGAAATGTCGAACCCTAACCATGCCAATAGGGAGCAATTGGGAAATATGTAACTTGTAATACTCACGGATTTCAAGGAAAAATCTGGTTACAGGCAAACGAAAGTTTCCTTCACAGAAAAAATCCCCAAAAAGGGTAATATACTCAGCCGGTGCATCTGCTGCAGTCTGCCCCTCTTCACGGTACAAAGCACCCCAGTTCTCCGGAAATTTGAGATTCTGAACCAAACCATCGAAGGTCGCTCTAGGCCACTTTAACGGTGGAAGTTCAGTCGACATTTCTTCAGAAAGATCTTCTTGGTGTTCTCCGGTTGACATAAGAGGAAGAAATGATAAACCTTTTCTTAGAAGAAAGGAACAGGAGAAGTTTTCAACGAAACAATGATTACACAGAAAGGGGGTAACTCAAACGTTATATACTCACCTTCATAAATAGCATCGGTAACCGCCACAACACCTTTTTCGGATATCACAGTTCTCCAAGCAGCAGAGCGAGTGAAAACCAATACAAACGGGCTTACACGCGCGCGTGCAAAACACGGACAGTAAAGAACAACTGACAGTGATAGTCTGTCACTTAGTTTTACTGTACCAGTCTCATTTAAAGTCAAAGATTTTCAAAAATCTTTACATTGAACAAAATGAATCTTCTTCCGGAAGTTTCCTTATTTTTCGCGCCAAAAAGCATTTCCCTCTCATAAGTCCAGTGCTCCACTTATTTGCATAAGTACAACACTAGACTGGGGGGACTTGAAGGGGTAAGGTCCCAAAAACCTCATAATAAGTACTTGGGACCATACCACAACCTTGCTTTTCAGCTTTTTTACCTTGCGCGGCCGCGCATCGGTCTTACAAAAGAAAAGCTTAAGAAACAAGCAGCAGCCAACACTTGCGCGCCAAAAGGAAATCATAAGTCCTCGCGCTTTCCCCCACGAGCAAAGGATGAAAATCCTAGATTAAACACTTCTGCTCAATATCCAGACTTGGATATTATTCACCCAGACTTGGGATTTATTTATTCAGTTGATTCCACATGATAAGGAGTCACACCAGATTACAGCAGTAATCTTCTAGAAGGGATTCAATCGTGCACCACTAAGACGGTTATAACCGTCTGGACACGTGTCGCCACCTCAGGCCTCCCTGAAATCACAACGATAGCATGTAATTGGAGAGTAATCTCCACTTGATCACTTTACACGTGGCAAATCCCCAGCCATCAATCCAAGCCACGATCCGTGTGCACTCACGTCGTATCAAGAAACTTGACGGAAGGAAATGTAACCGCTTACGGGGTTAGCATCTTCCGTCAACTTTTCACTAACAGGTTTTCCCGCCCAAAAGCTCCCGGTTATAAATATGAGAACTGCTCAGGTATGGAATTCAAGTTACACACACTTCTCAAATACATCTTCTTCTTCATAACCCATACTTATTCTCACACCGGAGTCGGGTCAAGGAGAGAACCCCTTTCTCCCCTTGGCGAGGCTAACGGTGCTTCTTTTTTACAGAGTTATCGGAGAAGGAGATCAATTGTGCCGAATCAAACGAGAGAGAACAACCATTTTTATGCAGATCCAAACCCCCTAGATATTACGATCCCGGTCGTTTATCTAGTGTTTCTTCAAGTACACAACTCATTTGTTGGTGCTATGGCTTGTTCTTTGATGATGCGGGTCATAAAAAACCGCACCTCTATATCAAATTTCACCAAATTCAAACTCACACCAGCACCATTTGTTGACCCGCACCCTTTATTGAATTTATAAATTGTTTTTTGTTTTTTTTTTCTAGCGGGCAATTAATATAAAAATAAAAAGCAAAAACCTAAATGCATATATGTCACGACACCTTCTTTCCCCCCAATTCCCCCCAAAATTTTCCAGCAAGAGCTTCTCCCCCCCCCCCCCAAACTCTTCCTCTTCCCTCGAACCCTAATCAATCGGCGGCAACCCCCCCCCCCCCAAACTCTTCCAGCAAGACCTTCTTCCCTAATTACTAACCGACGGGTACCAACCTTAATCACCTAATCGGCGGCTACAAACCCTATTCAGAGCTTGAATCGTTCGACAAATGGAGGTGATGTTGCAGATGTTCTACTTTTAGTTTGTTTAAAGTTCAATTGTTTACATATTTCTGTGTATCTATTTTGGTGTGTTGTGCATTTATGAAACACTCATGTGTTTTAAATTTGTTTTACTAAGAACCTTTTAATTAGAATATTTAACATTTATGAAACACTCATGGAATGAAACCCTAAGTAACCATAGTTGGACCGTAGTTGTTATCTGGACAGTACTGATAGATTTGTGTGTGTAGTATTGATGTGTGTATGTAGTTGATGCGTGTTGTGTGTTATATAAGTTTAAGTATATTTTAAGCTCTTTTTACACGTTAGTCAAGTTTTAAATTTATAAAACACGATATTTTACTAACACCAAACACACATATGGGCAAGTGCACCCATCGTGAGCGTAGTATAGTGTTGGCAAGATACCGAGGTCGTCCAAGGACACAAGAGCTTTTAGTACTGGTTTAACCTCAACGTCTAATCAAATCAAAAGTTGGAAAAAGGTTTTTAAACTAGAAAATTAAAAACTAACTAAAATGCTGAAAAATAAAATAAAAGTAAAAACAGATAGACAAGATGAATCACTTGGCTCCGACTCGTGTTTAGTGTAACCTTTGATTATTTCCGCACTTTTGCACTTTTTAAGAGATTATCTTAGTTATTGTAGTAGGCCCCTCTTTTGAAGGTGACGTTACCCTCAACCCAGTAGTTTGAGTCAGCAAGGATACAATCCTAAAGGGTCGGATTATTGAAAGATAATTAATTGAGTTATTAATGCATATTATGGTAGGCCCCTCTTTTGAAGGTGACGTTACCCTCGGCTAAGTAGTCTGAGTCAGCAGGGATACAGTCCTAAGTAGCCGGGTTAAAGTATTAATAGTATCTTACATATGAGGGGATCAAAGAGTTTGGACCCCCGCCATCCAATAACGGTGGGTATTGAAGGAGGTCCTACTAAATTTGACCCAGGTCCTTGCAGGATCTATACACTGAACAAGGCAAGACTCTTACCAAACCGTTCCCTTAACCCCCGACCAGGTAGCCAACATACCTCCATATAGACCGTGGAGATATGAACGGTGAAAATCTTTTATTTTATATAGACAGTAAAATAATGCCAAGACACCACGGACAAACGATAAGGAAGAATCACCTTCAACATAAGAAACTAGTTATTAAAGTCATTAATACATAACCAAGTAAAAAGTGCGAAAAGATTAAAAATAAAAAGTATTACACTACACACTTGTCTTCCCCAAGTGATGTAAGAGACTTAGGCAAACATGGCCTTTGATTGTCAAGAACTCTTACGATCAATCTTGGATCCCGAGACGACTCACACACTCTATGATGGATAATGGATGATGGTGGTGGATGATGGTGTTGTGATGGTGGTGGGTGGTGGGTGAAGTGTAAGAGAGGTGGTGTGCCAAGGGATGGTTTGCAAATGAGCCAAGCATCCCTATTTATATCCTGAACAGCAGCTCGGGCACGGCCCCGTGTCCATTGGGCACGGCCCCGTGTCCATTGGGCACGGCCCCGTGTCCATTGGGCACGGCCCCGTGTCCATCCTCTTCTCTTCCTTCATTAATTGCAGTTTGTCTGCATTAGTTGACCACGCCCCCGTGTTCCCTGGGCACGCCCCCGTGTGCAGAAGCATATCTGTACTATCAAGATTTCCTCAGATTCTGCGAATCTTAGAGTTGACCATGGCCCCGTGTCCGCTGGGTACGCCCCCGTGGTGGGTGATAGAAGCTTCTATAGCTTTGTCTTTTATGCTGGCACTTGGGCACGCCCCCGTGTTCACTGAGCATGGGGGGTGTTCAGTCTTCTGTCTTCTTGATTATGCTTGGGAAGATGCTGTCGGGGGGTCGGACATGCCACGTTTGTTCCTTTTCTTGTATTCTTGTTAGATTTAGCTGCCTTTTTGCTTCTTTTGTTAATTTGAGCTCATTTAATCCTGAAAATACAAAAGGAAGACAAAAAAACACTTTTTCCAACATTAGTACTAAAAAAGGGTTAGTTTTATGCCACAATTGATGTAATTTATATGTTGCATTTTGTGCACATCAGTAGTATAAATATATATGTTAATTGTTATTGTTTAATATTAACTATAGGTATGTTGTAAAGTAAAAGAGGCGAATGTGGTATTGCTTCTTTTTCAGTGAGTATCCTATATTACATTAATTTCGATGAAAATAATTAGATAGGTGTGACACGTAAGAAATTTATGTCATGGTATGGGATGATGGTCCAACATATGTTACCTTATCATATTGAGACGAGTTAAGTTGATGATCAATATTTTAAGGAACTGTGGTTGGAACGAAGGTACGTATTATCATTTAACTTATTAGACATACGAAATCTTTGTTAGTTAATTATTTTGTTTAACTTATTGTTTTGTAAATTCTAGAGGGCGTGGAAAATTATGGACGATTGCATGAAAAAGTTTATGAGAAAGAAAGCTGTGAAACTTGGCACAAATATTAGAAGTCGGTTTGCAACCAAATATGTGTATAAAGGTTTGAACGCTTATGCTAAATATACATTACTGGTTCTTTAGTTTTGATATTGAGTTTATAGGACATACTGGGGTTCATGGTGAATTGTAAAAGAATGTGAACCATGATGGAGGTTGGGCACCACAGGTCGACTAGTGCCACGAGCATGGCCTCGAGTGGTGGATCACGAAGTTGTACATTTTGTTACCGTTTCTATATCGTGGCACATGTATTTCTAAGTTACCATGTTGAGATTAACTTGTATTATTGTGGTTATGACAAAAAATTGATGTTTTTTGGCTGATCTTGATCCATATGGTTGTGTTTTTAAACTCTGCATTCCAATCATTGTTGATCAAGGGATGGTGATGTGCACAATGGATATGGCAGTCTTATGTGTAGGCAATGGACAAATCTACTATTCCAAGTAATTTTCTGTATGTATTAGTACTTTAGATATTGTTTGAAGAAATTCTTTGGCTATTTGCCAAATATTTAACAAACATTTCAACAAAGGTAATAAAGGTAATATTGTGGATGTTGTGGACTGAGACTCATTTGCAAAGTTATAAACGACAAATAGGAATCAATACAAGCGAACATTTGTCCCTTTGTGTGGTGTTTAGATGGAATTTTTTGTTCGTGTATTTGTTCGCCTTGGTTTTAAAAAGCGCGCCTAAGGCGCGTTTAGGCGCAAAGTGACATAAGGCGCAAGCTCCATCGCTTTTGTGTACATAAGGTGCACTGTGTACAAAAGTTGTACTGTAGATCTCTGTGCTTTCATGTCGTATATTTGTATGTGATTAGTTTGTTTATTTATTAACCTTCACTTTGTTGTTTATTTCGTGTAGGTATAACTTTCGGTGGTGCCATGTCACATTAAGTTTTGTTCGGTGGTTTCTACGGACCGGGATGCAAAGTTTTAAGAGATCGTTGAGTCACGAGGCATATGAAGTCGCCGGTTTGACATTTTCGGGGTGCAAACTTTTTTAAGCTTCGTTGGGAAAATATGCACATTTCGTGTAGGTATAACTTTCGGTGGTGCCATGTCACATTATGTTTTGTTAGGTGGTTTCTACGGATCGGGATGCAAAGTTTGAAGAGATCATTGAGTCGCGAAGCGTATGAAGTCGCCGGTTTGACATTTTCGGGGTGCTAACTTTTTTAAGCTTCGTTGGGAAAATATGCACATTTCCTCAAATTGTATACGTTTTGTGTAAGTTAGAATTTTTTGTTTGTTATTTTCTGATAATCCATATATATTTGTGTAATTTCTTGAGTATTTAATTAAATGAAAAATAATGGAAATTATAAATTGAATAATAATATATATCTCTTTTAAGAAACAATGGTGCGGTTCATGTTTTTTAATGATGCTAATGTGGTTGCCAGGTGGAGAGCTGCTGGTGGTTCAATATCAATTAAAAGGTGCGGCTGTTTTGTAAAGTGGTGTGGTTTAACTAACCGCACCTTCAAAAATCTGAATTTAATGGTGCGTATATTATTGAGGCGGCTCCAGCACCGCATTTTCATATCAATTTCACCGCATCTCTAAAGTGTTTGTGTACTAGTGACAAATAAATAATCGAAAATAAAATAGATAACATAATTTTGTACAATATAAATCAAAAGATACAACTAAAACAAATACAAAAAGTACTACGATGACATGTCGTTATCGCAATCAGTGTTGTCACCATTGTCTGCATGACCCAACGTCCCTGCCTGTTTGTCTGAGGAGCCCGCATTCGGATATACTCGTCGCAATGGTGGGTCTCATGGCGGCAGACCCATGAGGCGATACCTCTCCCGCTCGCTCTCTATCAACCAGTCCACACAGTCCTCCACCCGGTAGGTCCACTGATCGTGCTAAGTCAGGAATTGAATCTGGCGCTCTTAACCATCCACAAGCCTCTACAAGCGAGACGTGACGGAAAGAGGCAACCGCCCTTATTATAAACGCATTGAGGATGTTGTAGCTGTTATGGCGGATCCTGTAGGTCAACCTGAGGTTGGACCTCTATCTCAGGTTGGCCCCCTGCTATGCTTTCGTGACAGCTCAACGTCATCCATGTCAACTGGTTGAGCCTGCAACAGTGGCTGATGTATCCGGTATAAAAATCATGTCATCCTCCCAGACAAATAGATATCTGATATCATCAAAGTTCACCGCTATCTTCATCTCCATCATCGTCCCCGTATCTAAAAAATGGCGTTGTGCCGGTAGTGGTAACTTATCACATAAGGGCTAACAGGTACAGACGTCCCCGCCACTGCCTGTGGTAGTATGAGGCAAAATACTCTGCCAGGTAGCGATGGAAGGCACACGGCCTACCTATGAATAGACAATATAAATAAAATAGGTTGGCACTCGTGACCCATTCCTTGCTCCTGCCACGTCTAACGATGAGCGTGGCAAAGCAACAGTGGATATATCAAACTAGTGGGTCTCGAATAGTCGAGACCTAGCCCATCTTATCGGAGTGACCACCACCGATCGTGGAGCCACCAAGTAATCAAATTGTCTGTGAATAGAGATGTGACTGTGGTGGTGTATAATTTAGTGACTAACTTCAGGTCATGGTATAAACCGGAGTAGATTGCAAACCGACGCAACGATGTCTAGCCTCGCTGCTCAAAAAGACAGAAGGATGGTGGGTCATTGAAATCCTCCATATCCGAATTTGGTTGGTCGCCCGGTCATGGAGTAAAATAGAACGTGGAAAGAAACTCCACCTACATCTGATGATGAAAGGATTGAGCTGCAAGGTCATACAATCGATCCCATGGCATATCCTGCTCGATAAATGTCACGGCCCCCGACCCGGTTTGACTCGTTTCAGGAGCCGTGGGACAGAAATACTGCGGTATTTAATTAATTGAGTTTGACAGCGGAAGTTTTCATCAGGATCTTTTAAAATGTAAATATTTCCCGATTATTTTATTTCACAATTCGGGATAAAACCCGGTAATTTACAATAGTTTGATTTCACGAAGAAATCTTTTATTTTTACAAAACATGTTTCTTTATTTTATACTGAGCCACTTCCTTGAGCTTGTAGTGCTATATGGCACTTTTCCTGATTCATAACAGGTTACCTGAAACATGTTTGAAAAAGGTTTTGTCAGCGGGAAATACTGAGTGAATCATTCTATTTTGCATAATGATGCATAGTTATTAATTACAGCATAAGAGCGATTACAATGGCTTTTATCTTATCTTTATCTGGCTCTATGTCACTATGGTGACATGTCACAATGGTGACGATGGTCATACCACTATTAGATCAATGAACCTAAATAGTGATGATTATCCCTGTAGGTCAATGAACCTAACAGTGATTATCCCGAGTAGGTCAATGAACCTAACTGGGAGAAAATTAGTAATGTGCACAATACCCCACTAACCAGTAATTCAAGATATCCACGACTTAGTCCCTGTAATTATAACCTTGAAAATAATTTGAGGTATTGTAAAATAGTTGATAAAAAGAGAAGGACTCACAAACTGTGAGAAAAGGAGAATGACTCACATTGCAGATTTATACGGGCAGAGTTTGGCCTACTGATTTAGCCTTTTTAACCTAAATTTAATAATAAGCACACAATTCGAGGTTAGTAATCAATCCAGCAGTTACGATAACTCACGAGATCAAATTCTCACAATGAACGACAAAGTGCAATACTTTATCCATCGAATTAACGATGATCCGTCAAATTAATGACGAACGACAAAGTATAATATTTAATCCATCGAATTAACGATGATCCGTCAAATTAATGACGAACGATAAAGTATAACCCTAATGTGGGCGGCACTTAAACATTCATTGGATATATTGATCGTCGGAAAATGAATCGTAGCAGCGATTGTGCTAATACCCTGATTGCGGCGTCGATTTAGTGCCTGTGTGTGTTAATTGGAGTAAACAGAGCTTATCTCAGTCTACGAAACGAATTTGAGCGTCGTTTCAACTCCCAGAATCAAGTCCCAATGCCTAATATTTATACTTGAAAAATCCTCCCCCTCGCGTGGCGCGAGAGGGTGTCGCGTGGCGCGAGAGGCCTCCCCCTATCATAGGGTGGCCGCGTGTCTCAGTAGCCTTGCTGAGTTGGTCTTGCGTTCATTTGAAACTTACACGTAAAACTGTGTAGATAATACCGACTAGGTTTTACCCCCCCTGAGTTTTAGGGTCCCTGATCCTGATTCCGATTGTTCTGAAAATTTTAGGGTTTGTTCAGAATCACTTAGGTTTCTCAATTAGGGTTTCCTATTGGTCAAATTATTTTAATAATTATGACTTTTGATGAGAGTCGTGACATTCTCCCCACCTTAATAAAAATCTCGTCCTCGAGATTTACCGGAATAATTGAAGATACTTTCTCTTCATTTCAGATTCCAGTTCCCAAGTATATTAGGGTCCTATCTTTGAATCCTACTTTTCTTAAATTAACACTATTTGTTTACCTTTATATCTTGGAAAGGTACTACCAAAGATTCATCTGATAACCATTTCTTGAGATTGGATATATGAAATACATCATGTATTCTAGCTAACTTTCCTGGTAGTTGTAAACAATAAACAACTGGTCCTATATGTTAGATTACTGGAACTGGGCCTACGTACCTTGGACTTAGCTTTCCTTTCTTACCAAATCTAACAACTCCTTTCCAAGGAGATACTTTTAATAGCATTTTGTCTCCAACTCGAACTCCAACAGCTTTCATCTATTATCTATATAACTTTTTTGAAGATCTCTTGTCGTCTTCATCCTTTCCTTTGTGATACTGAATATCACAGTTGTAGTCACTTAGGATTTTCATCCATCTCCTTTGTCTCATGTTTGATTCTTTTTGCCCAAAAAAAATATATATCTTAAATTCTTATAATCCATATAGATAGTACCCTTACTTCCATACAGATAATGTCTCCAAATCTTAAGGCAAAATTTATGGTTCCTAATTCTAACTCATGAGTGGTATAGTTCCTTTATTCTTTTACCTCGATGCATACGCAATTACCTTTTTGCGTTGCATTAACACGCATTCAAATCCTAACTTTGAAGCATTACCTTATACTTCAAAATCTTTAGTTCATAAGGCTAAGATTGGAGCAGTTTGGTTAATTTCTACTTTAAGATCCTCATTCAAACTTAACTATTTTACAGGTTAACTTAGTTAATGGTATAACTATCTAAAAAAAAAATCCTTAATAAATCATCTGTAGTATCCGACTAAACTTCTAATTTCCATTACGGATTAGGGAACCTTTCATTTGGTAATATCTTATCAGAATTTACGTGAATACCTTCGGGATTCACCATATGACCTAAAATTGTACTTCCAGCAGCCAAAATTCATACTTCGAAAATTTGGCGTAAAGCTTTTCTTTTCTTAACAAAGTTAAGAGTACATGCAAGTGTTGATAATGTTCTTCCTGATTTTTAGAATAAATAAGTATATCGTCGTTGAAGACAATTACCAATTTATCCAAATATGGTTTACAGATCCTATTTATCATGTCCATGAATGCTGCAAGTGCATTCGTTAATTCGAAGGGCAGGACTGTAAATTAGTAATGACTATACCTAGTTCTGAAAACAGTTTTAGGTATGTTTTCTCTTTTACTTTCAATTGATAATATCCGGAACATAAGTTGATCTTAGAAACTATTTATCTTCCTGGAATTGATCGAATAGATCATCATGTAATGGGTATTGATTCTTAATTGTAACTTTATTCAATTCCCTATAATCAATACACATTCTCATCAAACAATCCTTTTTCTTAACAAATAACACTGATGCCTCCCATGAGGATAAACTAGGTTGTATGAAATATTTAATTGCTTTTTCAATTTTAATATTTCTATAGGTGCTAACAGATAAGGTTTCCTGGCTTATCGGTAAAATTCCTGGAATTAAATGAATCCAAATTTTACCTTCCCATCTGGTGGTAATCTTGGTAATTCTTCTGAGAATACATCTGGGTATTCTGAAATTACAGAAATTTCCTTAATTTCTTTATCTTTAGTATTAATGATTACTGAAATCATATATACTATTCCTTGCTTTCGTTCATAACTAACAACTTTCTTTAGATATGAACTTTATGGATTCACATGGCTTATCTCCTGTAATCATTATTACTTCTCCAGTGATTGCTCAAACTTCTATAGAATTCTTATCATAGATAATTCAAGCATACTTGTTTTACTAATTAATCCATTCTTAGCACAACCTTGATTTCAACTAATTTCATAGGTAATAGGGTTGCAGAAAATTTAGAACTTAAAAGTTCTATTTCTACGTTTTGCAGAACCTTATTTACTTTAACTAAATTCCCATCTGCCAATTCTACTGTAGAAATTTATCTAATGCTTGTTAACGGCAAGTTAAGAGTTTGGCAGAGTAAAGTATTTATAAAACTTTGGTTTGTACCAGAGTCAAATAATACTATTGTGTAAACGTTGTAAGCTAAGAACATACCGGCTATCACATCTGGAATCATCTCGGCTTCTTGAGTAGTCAACTGGAAGGCTCTTACATTCCTTTTTGCTCCTTCTGCTGGTTTGGCTTGATTGTCAAATGGTTTATTTAGTTTTGGACAATCTGGCCTAAGATGTCCAGCTTCTTCACAGTTATAGCAGACTGAAAATTTCTTCCTCCTGCAGTCTTCTTCTTGATGCCCCGGAATTTTGCAAAAATTGCAATATCTTTTGCATCTTCCAAAATGCTTCCTTTTGCAGAAATTGCAAAATGTACTAGTAGAAGATTGCCCATTCCCTCCTTTCTTAGAATTGTTATGGTTACCCGAACGGAATTCTTGGGTAATCTTTTGGGCTACTTCCTTCCTTCTATTTTCTTCTCTTGTCCGTACTAGTTCGTCAGTCAGAGTATTGGCTAATTCTACGGCATCATCAATCGTGCGAGGTTTCGCAGCTTTGACGATATTACGGATCTCAGAAATCAATCCCCAAATATAACGAGAAATAAGTACCGGCTCTGGCGAAGCCAGGGTTGGTACCATTCTAGCATATTCAAAAAATGTCGTAGTATACCCTCGACAATCTATATCCACCATCCGGTGAGTTAGAAACTTATTTGCCATTTGATCTTTTTCATATTCGGGACAGAATTTTCTTTCTACAAGACTCTTAAATTCTTCCCAGTTCATAGCATACGCCATCCTTCTTCCTTTTGCATGTAACACTGTGTTCCACCATTCTAATGCTACTTCTTTGAATAGGTTTGATACATACATAACCTGATCATCCTGAGCACATTTACTTATGGCAATTACTGCCTCGGTTTTCTCTAACCAACGCAGTGTCGCAGTCGCTCCTTCATTGCCTGCAAACTCAGTGGGTTTACAAGCAAGAAATTCTTTGTAAGTGCAACCAGGCGTTGCAACTTTCCTTTTCTTAGGGAGCGGAGCTTGCCGTGGTTCATTATCATGATTAACATGATTATTACCTCCGTTTACGCTATTACTGAAATTATCTTCAGAAATACGTTTACTAGGAACAATTTGTTGCGGTTAAATTGGATTTTTAACAGCAGCAATGATTGCTGGAATAGCATTGGCTATCCCTTGAGCAACTATTCCTAGAATAGCATTGGCTATCCCTTGAGCAATGATATTTTCTATATCTTGCCTAGTCACATATTGGTCCCCCGGTTGTTGCTCGGATTGATTAACCTCATTAACTGGTTCATTATTAGCGTTTTCCATCTGATATCTAATTTATAGATAAATAATTAGTATAAAGGAAATAATCCAATGTTACAATTAATTGCACATAATCATGTAAACGAATATACAAACCAAAATTGTAACTTTCTAAAATTTCTTTATATCATGCTTTTATATACAACCGTTTTATTATTTATTTTACACATAATGATTTTACTATTACTATTACATAACCATAGTTTCATAATCCACTATCCTTTGTCAGGTGATGTTCTAGTAACGGCGTTCCTTCTCATCATATTTCCAAGAGATCTGCCCCAAAATCTCTTGAATCCTATTCCCAGCATCCATTTTGTCAAAATGATGAAGTTCAGTCATATTCTCGTTACTTATTGGTGAATTTGATAAAGGTTCTGGATTGAACTTAGGAAAAAGCCTATAGGGATGGTTTTGTAACAGTATTTCATTATTCAACCATTCGTCTATATTCCAGGGGTTCGAAGGGTTTGGAATAGCTGGTTCTAAATTTATAAAATTATTTTCATTAACAGGCTTAATAGTATCATCGGTTGCCATTATAAAATCTAGTTCTTCTTGAGATGGTAATCCCTCAATTTGCCTAGAACTTTCCCCAATTTCCATTTTCTTAGGTTTAGGTTTCTCAAGAGGTAAAGCGTTGAATTCTATAGGTTCTTCTATGTCTGGAATATACCTATTGAAATCTCTGGAAACTTCGATTCTTACTGGATAGAGATTTAAATTCTGAAGGGCTTCCGACAGATCACTCATGCTGTTTATGCAAGATACACACAATTACTAAGTTTAAAAGTTATATCAAATTTCATAGAAAACTTTTAAATATTATTTCATATTGGGTAACTATGAAACAACCGAATATGAAAACATACTAGGTTTTATTTGTAAATTTATTTACTGAATAAGGTTTATAGACTGTAGATAATAAAAGTGCTAAAACTTTGAGTCAAATTATTTTAAAATTTGTATTAATTGCTACATTGGTTAGCATATAAAGATCTGCCCATACTGTATACAATTAGCCAGATAATAAAACATATAATCACAAAATAGCAATTTAATAAAAATTATTAAGTATTTCTAAATACTTAATTGGCTTAAATCAGTGGCTCGATAAGTGGCTCTGATACCACCTTTTTCTGTCACGGCCCCCGACCCGGTTTGACTCGTTTCAGGAGCCGTGGGACAGAAATACTGCGGTATTTAATTAATTGAGTTTGACAGCGGAAGTTTTCATCAGGATCTTTTAAAATGTAAATATTTCCCGATTATTTTATTTCACAATTCGGGATAAAACCCGGTAATTTACAATAGTTTGATTTCACGAAGAAATCTTTTATTTTTACAAAACATGTTTCTTTATTTTATACTGAGCCACTTCCTTGAGCTTGTAGTGCTATATGGCACTTTTCCTGATTCATAACAGGTTACCTGAAACATGTTTGAAAATTGTTTTGTCAGCGGGAAATACTGAGTGAATCATTCTATTTTGCATAATGATGCATAGTTATTAATTACAGCATAAGAGCGATTACAATGGCTTTTATCTTATCTTTATCTGGCTCTATGTCACTATGGTGACATGTCACAATGGTGACGATGGTCATACCACTATTAGATCAATGAACCTAAATAGTGATGATTATCCCTGTAGGTCAATGAACCTAACAGTGATTATCCCGAGTAGGTCAATGAACCTAACTGGGAGAAAATTAGTAATGTGCACAATACCCCACTAACCAGTAATTCAAGATATCCACGACTTAGTCCCTGTAATTATAACCTTGAAAATAATTTGAGGTATTGTAAAATAGTTGATAAAAAGAGAAGGACTCACAAACTGTGAGAAAAGGAGAATGACTCACAAACTGTGAGAAAAGGAGAATGACTCACATTGCAGATTTATACGGGCAGAGTTTGGCCTACTGATTTAGCCTTTTTAACCTAAATTTAATAATAAGCACACAATTCGAGGTTAGTAATCAATCCAGCAGTTACGATAACTCACGAGATCAAATTCTCACAATGAACGACAAAGTGCAATACTTTATCCATCGAATTAACGATGATCCGTCAAATTAATGACGAACGACAAAGTATAATACTTAATCCATCGAATTAACGATGATCCGTCAAATTAATGACGAACGATAAAGTATAACCCTAATGTGGGCGGCACTTAAACATTCATTGGATATATTGATCGTCGGAAAATGAATCGTAGCAGCGATTGTGCTAATACCCTGATTGCGGCGTCGATTTAGTGCCTGTGTGTTTAGTTGGAGTAAACAGAGCTTATCTCAGTCTACGAAACGAATTTGAGCGTCGTTTCAACTCCCAGAATCAAGTCCCAATGCCTAATATTTATACTTGAAAAACCGTCCCCCTCGCGTGGCGCGAGAGGGTGTCGCGTGGCGCGAGAGGCCTCCCCCTATCATAGGGTGGCCGCGTGTCTCAGTAGCCTTGCTGAGTTGGTCTTGCGTTCATTTGAAACTTACACGTAAAACTGTGTAGATAATACCGACTAGGTTTTACCCCCCCCCCCCCCTGAGTTTTAGGGGCCCTGATCCTGATTCCGATTGTTCTGAAAATTTTAGGGTTTGTTCAGAATCACTTGGGTTTCTCAATTAGGGTTTCCTATTGGTCAAATTATTTTAATAATTATGACTTTTGATGAGAGTCGTTACAATAAAACCCCTCGTCCTCTGCTCCTCACCTACAACCCATTCAAGAACCACCGATAGTCCCCTCTACCTAGTGCATACTAGATGTACTCGTACTGAGTATAGTCACACATGGCCATCTCATCGAGTACTGTCAGTATATCCCTTCCTCATCTGAAGACATACCTGCAACAAAAAAAATAGAATATGTGTCACATTTCGATAAACGTGTTAAGTTATACTTGAAACGTTTCACATCTATACATTAAATGTGTCAATTCTCAATCTACATGTCAAGTTCTACAATAGCGGGTTCATCTCGATCTACATGTCAAGTCTAAATTAATGGGCAAGTCTCGTTCTACTTGTCAAGTTCCCAATAATGGGTCCGTCTCGATCTACGTGTCAAGTTCTACAATGGCGGGTCCCCTTCGATCTACGTATCAAGTCTAAATTGACAGGTCCATCTCGATCTACGTGTCAAATTTAAATTAAGGAGTATGTCTAGATCTACGTGTCCGGGTTGTTATCTATAATTTAATTAATTATTTAAATTTTGAATTATTAATTTACATTAATTATATTTAAACATAATTTGTACTTGTCAAATCGAATATGAACGTTTTCGTCTCGATAAACATGTCTCAACCCACCACCGAACCTCCACCACAACCTCCACTCCCACCACCATCGAACCACCACCACGCCCCCCCCCCCCCTAACCCAACCATTACCACCCCACCAACCACCATTGAACCAACACCATAGCCTCACTACCACCACCCTAGCTCCACCACCATACCCACCAACCACAACCACAACCAAAATTCCCAAAAAAAAATACCAAAAATTCGAAAAAAATATATATCCATGAAATATAAACATCAGATAACAAGATTATACTAACCTTTCTTTGATTGAAGCGGCGTATAGCGTTATACTATACGATAGTGAGAAAGTTATACGAGGGAGGGAGAGTGTATGTGTGTGTGTTTGAATGTGTTCAGTGTGTGTGTTTAATCTGATTCCCTCCTCTTGAAGAGTTGAAAAGTGGTTTTTGGTCCTATTAAACGCCTATAGCCATATACGTGTCGTATACGGTGTATTTTAAAAAAATAAAACATGTTATACGATGCATATAATGTTATATATATCGTATACCATGATACATGCTGTACCATGTGTATAATGCTATACACATGGTATAACATGTTTTTTTTAAATAAAATAATGTAAATAACAATTTCTAAAAATAAAATAATGTAAATAACATAATACTACTATTAAAACAATTCTAACAATTTCAATGAAAACCTAAAACAAGTTAATGTATTGTCTTGGTTGATTTTTATTACTACCTACTAGCGTCTTAAACTGTGTGGTACGAGGTATGTATAGAGTCTTCCATTCTGTAACTTTATCACTTCGGTACATGTCCCAAAGTTTATTTCGTACTAGCATCGGACAATCTTTGACTAACTTAACCATGATGAAATAGCGATAGTTCACAAAAGCAAACGACGTGATAAGATGGTTAGGGTAAATGTCTAGACCATCCCATAGGGGGAAGTAAGTTTGACAACAGCCAATGCTTAAAGACTGAACATTCACACCAAAGTTTTGTGCAATCAATAATCCAGTGTAGGGCATCCACATCCAGCGTTCATTTGGTGCAGGTGCAATTTGCAGGCAACTTATGCTTCTATATACTTCGTCGTAACATCCCTGAAGGACCCTGTCGGACATGTGATAATGAAAACCATAAAGAAAGTCACCTAAAAGACGCTCTTAAAATCTATTTTAGCCCTAATACAATTATGCAGTTATACAAAATCAACTTTCTTTCTAAAATCTATTTATAACCTCACATTGTTTCTCTAAAATGTGACATTGAAAATCCTAAAGAAAGTCACCTACTACATGCTCCTAGAATCTATTTATTGCACCTAATATAATTATAGAAAAACCATTTTTCTCTCTAAATTCTATTTATAACACCACTTTCTCTCTCTAGAATAAGACAATGAAAACCCTAGACAAATCACCTAAGGGTAGGGGGTATGGTTCAATCACTCTAGGGTGTTTGAGTGATTCTCTAACCAATAATATTATGTCATGTCAACTCCCCATTCCACTCAACATTTTTCACTCAATCACTAGGTATGGTTCAATCACTCTAGGGTGTTTGAGTTATATATTTTTTATTTTCTAGAAATTATAAATCATTCACCGTTCTCATCAATCACTTCGGTGACTATTCACCGAAAAAACTATTCACCGTTCACCGAATGGGGGTCACCGAAATAGGGGAAATGGTTCACCCATCGGTGAATGGCATCCCAAAACCATTCACCGAAGCCATACCGTGCACCATAATACATGCTCCTGACATCTATTTATAGCCCCTAATACAATTATATAAAATCAACTTTCTTCTCAGAAAGCTATTTATAGCCCATTTTTCACTCTCTAAAATGTGACAACGAAGGCCCTAGAGAAAATCACCTAATACATGCTTCTAAAATTTATTTATCAATTATACAAAATCAACTACACAATCTTAATTGATGTATTGCTACACAAAATTTATCAACATTATATATATCGACTAACACGTAAGTGACGGGAATGTCATACCTGATCGGTTTTAAATGAAATGTTCGGGTTAGGTTCTTCCTCATAATCGTTAGCACCTACCAATGGTTGCAAAAAACATTAGGCGTTCCCTAGTAGGAGTTGAGAGTACTCGGGAAGTACTCTCCTGCCCTAGTCGGAGTTGAGAGTACTCGGGAAATACTCAGCCTTGGCAGAGAGTACTCGGGCCTCGGCAGCCTACCTTGTAGTGATTACTCGGGGTGTACTCAGCCTCCAAGACCTTGTTTTACAACAGTGCACCTTCCTCGTACCTGTTCATGTGTTCTTCTTTCACATGTGAATGGTAAGTCCTGTATGAGTTCTGCGGATAGCTTTGTGCCACGTAAGATGGTTCAACTTCTTATACGAACTCCTTAAACAACATAATAGTGAAACTTTGGTAAAAATAATGGCATCACATCTTATATAGATTTTATTACCCGGTTCAAATCCGGCAACACTCTCTCCTTATCACAACGAACCACAGACACAACCTCCTTAGATCGTTCAACGTTAGATCCGAAAACACTTTCGGAGACCCTTGACTGTTAGGATCTGAGTTTCTTATGACTGTGTTTTTGTTTGATAATTATGAACATGAATGATTATAAGTGCAGCGGAATTAAAATGGAAACAAACTTTCAACACACAATCAATGGAAGAATTGCTTTCAAAAAACATGTTTAACATGGAATCGAATGATTGTATTTATTACAAACTTCAATTACACTTGCATGAATGCATACAATCTCCCCCTCAGCCCGAGCTCACAGAGAATGTTCGTACAGAATGAGTTGTGATGAAAAGAGCTAACAAAACAGTACAGGGTACTGTTCTATTTATAGTACAGAACAAACCACTGAAGCATCTTTGCTGACGTCACCATGAAAGTGACATCTAACCTCCTAACAACCTACAACCACTTATCTATACAAGCACTATTATCTAACCACTGAATACAATACAAGGAGATAAACTAACTACTGCTTCTCATTCCACTGTTATACTCCCAGCAGTGCTTTGTGCCTTCAGCAGTACTTGAACCATGACAGTAGATTGAGCATCAGTGCTTAGTCTTCAACAGTCTTTAATAGTCTTTAGCAGTTGTTGAAGATTAGCAGTTGTTGTAGACGAACAGTGGATGGAGGTCATTAGATGTTAGGGCCACTTCCAAGGGGAAAGACTGATGCAAACATCTGCTTATTGTGAATCCACTTATCTGATCCAATTTGGCTTTATCAACTGTTCCTTTGGTAGGGTTCAATCCCAACAATCTCCCCCTGGAACAGATGACGCAAAACCCTTCATTATTCTTGGATTTTTTATTGCCTCATCAAATATTCCCTGACTTGTCCTTTGAATTGTAAATCAAAGTCCATGGAACTTGTACCATCCTCATCCCTGCACAGTGGAAGCTCAAGGAGATCCTGCAGATCTTCAACACCCAGGCTAAGTGCTTGTTCCCTTGATATGTGCTTCACCTCACCTTTGGATTTGAGCAGAGTCAATACGTGGGTCTGTTTATCAGATTTCCACTTTAGTATTTTTGAATCCAATGGTTTTTTTTTGAGAGTTTTTATTGTTGATGAGTTTGGAGATTGAGGCCTGGTAATGACTGATTGGGCAGTGTTTGTAGCTTTTGCCAATTCAGGATTTTCTGCTATCATCTGCTGAAGGACCATTTTTATAATGTAATCCCCTTGTGCTATATCTGCATCTGTTTCTGCATCCATCTGCTTTTGTTTCCTTCTTTGATAAAGGATGGCAGCAGGTGGAGCAGTGGATCTTCTGATAGGTAGTTTTTGTTGTCTAACTGGAACCACTGCTTCAGGATAAATAGGCTTTTGAGGAACAGTGGGATCTTTCTTTCTCAATTCTTCCAACATCTTATAAGTATCTATCACCTTTTCTTCTTTCCACCTGCTAACCTGATTCCTTGACCCATAATCAGCAGCAATAAGCTCTTCTTTCATTCTCTTTAGCTTTAAAGCCCTTTCTGGTACATTTTTCTTGTACTTTGACCAAACAGGAGGAGTGTGTTTTACTTTGTCTTGGTTCATTTTTTGCACTCTTTCTAACTCCTCTTTAAGCTCACCAATGGTCCATTCTTTATATTGAACTCTTTCTGCCTTGTATTTCTTGAAAGCCACGATGTGATCAATGTAATCTTTTCTCATACTTTCATCATCTCTTTCTGATAGTTTCTGACAAAGATCTTTTGAAAACTGCTCCAAAGTTCTGACTTGAGTGAGCAGGTATTGAAAGTATCTTTGAATCTCTTTGTCAGATTTTCCCTCTGTATTTTCTTTTAGAGATATCCTCTGCTCGTTGAGCCTTTAACTTCAAATATTCTTCTATGTTATTAGGCCTAGGATAACCTTGAAGAGATGGCAGCTTTCATTTTGCAGGGTCATCTTCAGAGTAGAAGGATTTTATCTCCTCTCTAACTGCTGGAAGATCTAATGGATACTAGACTCCTGCAGGAACAATGGTAGTGTTTGGATTTAGAGCTTGTACAGAAGAGAGTGGAACAGGGTTTGGAATGGTAGCAAGGGTCTGTGGTTGTGAAGATGTTGGAGGTGGTGAAGAGTCATCATCCAGTATTATCCTTCTCCTTTTGGGTTTAGGAGAGGTTGGTGGTGTTTTGGTGGATTGAGTGGTGGTGATTGGAGCAGTTGGTGTCTGACTAATAGTTGTTGAAACAACTTGTGTTTCAACCACTGTTGCCATTACAACAGTTGATGTGTCAACTGTTGTCTTGTGCTTTTTGGCAGGTGTTGTTTGTGGTGGTAAGGTTGTTTTTGGTGTGGTAGTGGTTTGAGTGTGGATGGTAGTAGTGGTTGCAGTTGTTGGGTTAACATCTGCTGAAACAATTGAAGTACCAACAACTGTTGATACAACAGGTGTCTTAACATCTGTTGGTTTGGAGGTTTGATGAGAGGAGTTTTTAGGAGTTTGGGGAGTATGTTTTGTGATTCTGGAAGGTGTGGATTTGGGTTGCCTCACTTTTCTAGTGGGCTGTCTTCTTTTAGGCTTAGGATTTTCCTGCTCATCCTTAGGCTCAGAAGTGCCATGTTCTTCCATCTCCATTAAAACTTTCTTCTCCTGCTCAAACCTTTTAGCCCCTTTTATCTCCAAAGTCTCTTTTATGCCTACTTTTGCTACAGCAAGGGCATTTTGAGTTACATCAACCTTTTTAGAACCATCTGGCTTAGGCATTTCAACAAATAGACTAGATTTTGCATCTGGTTCAATGTATAAACCATCTTCATATCCCTTCTTCTTTTTCTCCCCCTTTTTTGGCATCATTAGGAGGATTATCAACAAAAATGATTGAAGGAGGAGCAGAGCCAGTGGTTTTCAGCAAATGGGCCTTAATTGCCTTGATGTCTGCTTGTGTATCCTTGAACCTAGCTTCCATCAAATTTCTGATCTTTTGAGTTTGAACCTCATGTTGTTGATCAGCATATTCTCGTTGTTTGTGAAGCAGATGTTGAAATAGATTCCAAAGCTCAATGGGAGTAGGAGCAGATGATGGAGCAGATGTTTGAGCAGGTGCAGCAGTGGGTGTTGCCTTTTGTGCTTGTAACAACTGTTACAGCATAGTTTTGATTTCTGCAACAGATGTGTCAATCTTGTCAACCCTCTCCATCAATTCTCTGTATTTTAAATCATCACCCAACTTAATGGGATCATCTGATTTCCCACTGGCAGTGGTTGTATCAGCAGTTGACTTAGGGAAAGTGTCCCAAAAATGATCCATTGATGCCCCTTTTTGTTGGTACTGGGGACTTCTTCCTTCAGCAGGGGTAACCAGTTTAAGTGAACTAGTGAATACTGGAAACACTCTGGTTCCCAATGAAGAAATTGCCTTCAAGGGAGTCTCACTTATGAAACTACTGTCCAAGTGTAAACCAATGGGTTCAACACTTGTAGTAGCTGCTCCACTTTAACTACTGACAGGAAGTACTTGTACTTCCTGCAGTGTAACCTCCTCAGTTGTTGGTGGGTTAGCAATGATAGGGAGCTCAGACTCAGTCAATTGTTGAGGCATATTCTCAGTTATAGGTGGTTGAGAAGAACTGATTTCTGTCTGAGCTATATCAAGTGCATCCAACAAGGGTAATATTTGTGGTGAAATTTGGGCAGTGCGTATGGGTGTGGAAAGAGAATTTGCCCCGGGAGCTGGGCTGTGGATGATGGAATCAAGTGATTCTAGAGCATCATAATGTGGTTTCCCTGTTCTTACAACCTGATCTTTTTGAGAAGAAGCAGGAGGAGTTTGAGGCTCAGGTTGAGATCTTTCATCCAACTGCTGTGAGGAAGTAGCAGTAGTGGTTATTGGTGACTTTTGTGTTGTCACAGGTATAAACTCTGGGATCTCATCTTCCAGAGTTACCTTTTTTGTGGGTTTGGGGGGCTTTTGTGACTTTTTCTGTGTTGGTCTTTTGGTGGTTTTAGGTGTGGGTTTCACAGCAGTGGTTGTGTTGCTGTGATCACCTTAAGCAGTGGGCTCAACAGCAGGATCCTGAGGAGCATTGGTTGCTGCTAAAGTCTGCTCAGGAACCTCTGCTTGTGTTTTGGAAGGTTTTGACAGCCTTGTGAAAGTTTCAGAGGTTAGGCTGTTTAGGCTGTTTATTGGAAAAGGATTTCCTTGGATAAGCACATGAGCATTATCCTTTGAGAATTTCTTTTGAAAATAGTAACTTAAAAACCTTGGAAATAATAAAAAAATGATTTTTTATTAACATTTTTTACAAGATCATTGAAGATCTCCTAGGAATAGTTAAAATTTTCTTTATTCAGTATAGCATAACCCAGGTATTGGATCTTCAATGGAATCTCATTGAAAGCAGTGGTTTTATTTGACACACACATGAGGAGGGTATGAAATAAAAACCTTGTGGCAGGAGGAAAACTGCCCTTTTGTAAAGTATCTTTTTTTCATTTCATCTTCATACCCTCTCTCAAGAAAATCAGTTTGATACTCTGTTTTTGGAAAAGAGGTTTTACCTGTAAGATCATCGAGTTCAAAGACCTCCGAAATGGTTTGAGGTGTGATGGTGACTGAAATACCCTTTATTGACGAAGTAATGGCTAAGGGCGTTTTGTCCTTAGTTTCAAGTTTAGCATTTTTCCAGAATTCTTGTTGGGTATCCAGGTAAATCGGAGCATCATAGGTTTGATACAACAGAGCATCAATTACAGAGTTGAAGGTGGTGGTATGACTTGGTTTTTCAAGTAAACCCAAGTAATTATGAGGAGTTTTTAATGGAAAAGCCATGATTGAATCGAAGACGGTGAAGAACGAATGAAGAAGATGAGTGATTTGAGAGAGTATTTTGGGAGAAACTGCTTTGAGAAAGGGGTTTTGATCAGGGTTTTATAAGTGGAAAAAGTGTATGCTGACATGGCAGCGGTTACAAAAGATCTGACGCCCAAGTACTGTCCACGTGCTAACCTCTGATGAGAGTGGAAGACAGTTGTTTAGGAAACCACTGATGGATCAAGTATCAGCGGTTTTCAGTGGTAAAATGAAAACAGTGACTGGTTTTTAACTATCAGTGGATAGCCATCAGTGGATTAAAACACTGATGTTTGATCAACAATGATTAACAAAGAAAATGAAAGAACAGAGGTTGACTTTCAGTAGTGGACAACATTTAGCAGAACAGATGTTTGAACCAAAAACAGTGGTTATGGCAGACTTTTAAGGATTAATGAAAATTTTCATTTTTAGCCATTTTTAAGGATGGATTTTTTATTTTCTGAAAATATTTTAATGTTTTTATTTATAGAAAAACATGGTTTTGCCTGTTATTCCATGTTTAGCATGCCAATCCTAGAGATCAAGCTTTCAAAGGTGGATGTGTCTAATGCTTTTGTTAGCACATCTGCCAGCTGATCTTTAGTTGGAACATGATGCAGAGAAATCAAACCTTTTTCATAGCAATCCCTCACAAAGTGATGTCTGATATCAATGTGCTTGGTGGTTGAATGGGAGACTGGATTTTTGTTGATATTTTATGCTGCCTGACTGTCCAACATGAGAGGTGTCTTTAAGGCAGTGATACCAAAATCCAGCAATTGATTTTGAAGCCATAACAGTTGGGCTGTATAGCTTGCAGCAGCTATATACTCTGCCTCAGCAGTGGATGTTGAAACAGCTGCTTGCTTTTTTCTTTGCCAAGACACTAAGCAACTGCCTAGGAATTGGCACCCTCCTGAAGTGGACTTCCTTGTTGTATTACATCCAGCAAAGTCACTATCTGAGAAACCTGAAAGCTTGATATTTCCATCAGCTGGATACCAGATACCAAGTGTGGGAGCACCTTTGAGGTATCTGAATATCATTTTTACAGCAATAAGGTTTGACTTTCTAGGGGCTGATTGGGATCTTGCCAAACACATTTTGCAAACATGATGTCTGGCCTAGATGCAGTTAGGTAAAATAAAGACCCAATCATGCTTCTATAAAGAGTTTGATCAACCAAATCATCCTTTTCATCAGACATGACTATTTTTTGTGGTTGCAATGGGTGTACTACATGGCTTGCAATCATCCATCTCAAATTTCTTTAAAAGTTCTTTGGCATATTTGCCTTGATGGATGAAAGTACCATTTTGCAGTTGCCTTACTTGGAGACCAAGAAAGCACTGGAGTTCACCCATTGCACTCATCTCAAACTCAGCTGTCATGAGTTGTTTGAACTCTTCCCACATTTTAGAACATGTGCTTCCAAAAATGATGTCATACACATAGATCTGGACAATCATCAAGTCTTTCCCTATCCATTTTAAAAACAATGTTTTATCAATTTTACCTCTTGTGAAACCAATGGAAAGAAGAAAAGTGGAAAGAGTTTCATACCAGGCTCTAGGTGCTTGTTTTAAGCCATACAAAGCTTTATTTAGCTTGTAGACATAATTTGGATTAAATGGATCCTCAAAGCCTGGAGGTTGACAAACATATACCTCTTCTTGAATTTTACCATAGAGGAATGCACATTTAATGTCCATTTGAAACACCTTTATATTGTGGTTGACAGCAAAGGCCAAGAACAGTCTAATAGCTTCTAATCTTGCTACAGGGGCAAAAGTTTCATCATAGTCAATGCCCTCTTCCTGTCTGAAACCTTGAACCACTAGCCTTGCTTTATTCTTGACAACAATGTCCCTTTCATCAATTTTATTTTTGAAGACCCACTTTGTGCCAATAGGACTCACACCCTCTGGCAGTGGTACAAGCTCCCATACTTGTTGTCTTTTAAACTATTGGAGCTCCTCTTGCATGGCCTCTACCCAGCTGTTGTCTTTTAGTGCCTCTTGGTACTTGACTGGCTGATGGAGTGATAGGAAACCAGCAAAAAGACAGATGTTTTGGGATTGACTTCTTGTGAGCACCCCTTCACTAATGTTGCCAATGATTTGGTCAGGTGGATGAGACTTCAAGAAGATTAAATCTCCTTTGTATGGAACAATGGCATTTAAGGTTGAGGGTTGCAGATGTGAATCATCTAAGCTAACCACTGTTGGTGACTTTGATGATCCAACAGTGGCTTGAAATGGAGGTGGACGAATAGGAGGAAGTGGTGCGGACAGATGTTGACTTTTGTTCACTGTTTGAGGACTTCTATCAACAGTGCTTGAAGATGTGGAAGCAGGGGTTAATGGGCTACTTTCGTCAACAACTGTTGAGGTAGCAGTGGTTGAGTTTTGACAGCTGTTTTGAACATCTACTGCTCTACCATTTAATGCAGACTTTTATTGTGGAATGATGACTTCATATCCATAGTCTGATGGAGGACTTTGTGATGGACCTGCACTGTTAGTCTTGACAGAAATATTTTCAAAAGTAAATTTATCAAGATCAAACAATTCTGCAGGATTTGCAAGGATTTTCATTGAAGAAAGTTCATTGAACTTCACATTCAAAGTCTCTTCCACTGTTTTGGTCCTCGTGTTAAACACTTTGTTAGCCTTAGCAGTGGTTGAGTATCCCAAATGATATCCACTGTCTACTTTGGCTGCAAATTTTGAAATTGAGTCTTTTAGGTTCAAAATAAAGCATGGGCAGCCAAATACTTTAAAGTATGAGATCAGTGGTTTGATTTTAAATAGAAGTTCATAGGAAGTCTTTTGATGCCTGTGGTTGATTAAAACTCTGTTCTGGACATAGCAAGCAGTGTTTACTGCCTCTTCCCAGAAAGTTAATGGCAAACCTAAATCAGCAAGCATGGTTCTGGCAGCCTCAATCAATGTCCTGTTCTTTCTTTCAACAACCCCATTTTGCTCTTGTGTCCTTGGAATGCTGTACTGCCTTACAATTCCTTTTGACACACAAAACTCATCTAACTCCCTATTTCTGAACTATGTGCCATTGTCACTCCTGAAGACTTTTACTGGCAAGTCAAACTGCTTTTCAACCTGTTTGACAAAGTCTTGCAGAATGCCTGCAGTCTCATCTTTGGAATGTAAACCTAGAAAAGTCATGTACAATTACCAAACAATATCTTTTCTTTTTAAGACTCATAACTTTAACTGGTCCAAACAGATCCATGTGAAGCATTTGCAAGCACTTGGTTGTTTTGGACTCTTCAATGGACTTAAAGGAGCTTTTATGTTGTTTTCCTTTTAGGCAGGAAACACAATGCTCAGGACAGGTGAACAGTTTTTGAGGAAGACCTCTTACTAACCCCTGTTTTGACAAAGCAGTGACTGTCTTGAGATTTGTGTGCCCCAATCTCCTGTGCCAAAGTTATGTCTCTTTGTTAGAGGCAGCTGAGAACAGACAGGCATCAGTCCTAGGGCTCTCTTTTGACAAATCAACTACATAAACATTGCCACTCCTTTGAGCAACAAGTTGGGGTTTTCCATTTTTTATTATTTCGTCAATATTTTTAACCATTTCTGGTCCAACAATCCTACAACAATCCTTAGTAAAGAATGAGCCATAGCCCTTATCACTCATTTGTGAGACACTAAGGAGGTTGAATTTTAGATTGTCTATCAGATTGACATTTTCAAACTTAACATTTCCAGACTGTACTGTACCTGTACCCATCACCTTCCCTTTACTATTATTACCAAAAGATATATCACCCCCTCCATGAGTTTTGAATTCTTTGAGTAGGGCTCTACATCCTGTCATGTGCCTGGAGCCTCCACTATACATACCAAAGACTATCTAAGCATGCAGAAGCTCCCTGCACATCAAGTATAAGGTTAGTTCATGAGAGTCTTTAAAGCCAATAAGGCTTTGGATGGGGTCTCAACAGTGTCTGTGTTAAGTTCAGGTGGATGGACAGTGGTTAGCTCAGGGGTTTGGACAGTTTTGGAACTGTTTTTCTCTAACCACTGTTGGGGGTCTTGCCCTATCAGTTGTTGATACCCAAAGGGATGCCTGTTCACTCTTGGTTTAAAAGGCCTTTTGTAAGCCTCATAAACATGTGGAACCCTTGGGTATGGTGATTGACCTTTACCTCTTCGGTATTGGTTTGCAGGGGGTGCATCAGTCACCTGAACTTCTCTTTTAACAGAGGTTTGGTTCAGCTATTTTGTAATAGCTGTTTGAACTGGCACAAACAGTGGTTGGTTCTTGACAGATGGTTTTGATGAACTCATTGGTGTTTTTGAGATGTACTCTCTCTTTTTTACCTCAAAGGATTTTAGGTACACACGCTGCCGAGTAGAATGGTTGGTTTTACACAGATGGTGCAGCTGTTTATAGGCACAATGGTACTTGTTTTGTTAAGATCATAGGCTTTTAAATGAAAACAATCTTTGGTCAAGTGATTTTTCTTTTCACAAAAGTCACAAAACAAGTTTTTTATCTTTTCTTTTTTCTTCCTCTTTTCAGATTCCTTTGCAACAGAGTTTTGAACTATTGTTGGGATGTCTTTAAGAGGAATAACCTTGGCCTTAGGAGCTTTGACACCATCTATAGTTGTGAAGTCCATTGGTTTGAAATTTTCAAGGATGCCACACTCATCAGACCATGTGGGTTTAAATTGGTATTTCTCAATTTCCTCAAAAGTTGAGGACCCCACAGATCTTTCCAGAGTGATTTTGTTACCAAGTTTATCAGTTATTTTAACTTCTTGGCCATCTTTGTTGGTTGGTATAATTTCAACAGAACCAGCTTGATTTGCAGCAGTGTTTTCAACTTGGTCATTTTTTCTAAACCCTATGCCAAATTTTACATTACTTTCAAGCTGTTTTTCAAGCATAATTTCATAACCTTTGCAGGATTCCACCTATTTTTCACAAGTGATTTGGGTGGCTTCCAACTCCTTTTTGCAGACTTGGTATTTTTCTATCATTGTTTGGAGTTGGTCCTTGGTTATGCTATGCTCTTGTTTCAGACTGCATATTTCATTATCTTTTTCAGCCAATTTGATTTTCAGTTCTTTTAAAGACTTTTCAAATTGTACTTCATCATTTAACACTCTATCCCTAAGGTTTTCATTCACCTCTTTGATGTTTGCAAATGCT
Source organism: Helianthus tuberosus (assembly GCA_030545235.1). Taxonomy (NCBI): domain Eukaryota; kingdom Viridiplantae; phylum Streptophyta; class Magnoliopsida; order Asterales; family Asteraceae; genus Helianthus; species Helianthus tuberosus. The sequence continues at coordinate 209,813,063 of CM060411.1, read as the reverse complement.
ATGATGCATTTGTCTGAACAAAGGTTTTTAAGAACCTGAGATGATACCTTAGCTGCAGCCATCATGGCACAATCACAACCATGCTCTTTCTCATCTGGCTCTTTCTCTTCTTTTTCACCTTGTTTCTTTTCTTCTTCTTCAGACCAGGGGTCAGACAGTGGTTCCAACAGGGGTTCTGAATTTTCTCCCAACAGTATTTCACCAGCGACAGCAGTAACCACTGCTTCAGCAATTTCATCCAGTATTTTAGCATTTTACTATCCTTCTTCAGTTTCCAGCCCTTCTGGTATTGACTCCAATGCCATAAAACAGTATTCATCGTTAAAAACATCATTAGTAGCATAGAGTGAAAATTTTTCATCACCTAGCTCATCAGGTAAGCTGGTCCAGTCAATAAAGCCTTGGGTGAAAAAGCTTTGCTGATCTGGTTAAACCACTGTTGGTGCAGCTTGTTGAGGTGCAACTAGTTGCACCTGAACCTGAGGGACAGGGGTTTGGACATACTGAATTTGTGGGACAGTGGTTTGGACATAATGCACAGGAACAGGGGTTACAGGATGTGCATAATGGGCAGTGTTTACATGGGCAGAAGGGGTATATTGGGAATTTGCACAGTGCTTTGGTTATTTTGTGGTCTTGGACTAGGGTGAGTGATAATAGGTCCATTGGTTTGACTCCTACATTCCCTAGCAAAGTGACCTAACCTGTTGCACTTGTAGCATTTGATTTTTGACTTATCCAACCCTACTTTTAGATTCCCATGCAACCCTGGGAATTTTCTCCCTGTCCTTTTGTAAAACTTGCTGGTTCTAACACTCAGCAGTGCAAGTTGGTGTAATATGTCCATTTCCTCTAATTCAGTTGGATCAAAATGCTGAAGATCATTGAGTTCAAAGCATAGATTGTCAGAGTTCTGGCTATCTCCATTTGTTGTGAAAGCATAATTGGATTAGTGAGCATCAGAATTGAAGTTTCCACCAGCAGTTATGTCAATAAAGTGATCATAACGCTGATCCTTACTACTGCCAGACTCTTCCTGACCCAAAAGAGCTGTGTTGCCAAATGAGTAGTCATCTGCAACTTTGCCAGAATCTTGCAACTTCTTTTTCTTGTTTAACTCCCTTTCATAGGTCAGGAGTCTACCATGAAGTTAGGTCAGTGTTAGATGTTTGAACTCAACAAAGTTTCTGGTTACAAAAGCAATTGTATCCCATTTTTCAGGAAGTGACCTTAAAAACCTGCTGTTAACAGTTGTTTTAGGAAATTCAGTTTTAACAAGCTTAAGTTCACTCATGAGACAGCTAAATCGCTCAAACTGTTGTGTTAATGTTTCACCCTTAATGTGACAAAAGGTTTCATACTGTTGGTTCAAAATTTCCCTGTTGTTTTCAATTACTTCTTCAGTTCCCCCAAATTGTTCCTTAAGTGCATTCCACAATTCCTTGGCACTGTTACAGTGTAACAGCCCAGCATAGATTTCATTGGGAAGTGCAGATACAACGATGCTAAATGCCTTGGCATCCAATTCAATTTTCTGAAAATCCTTATCAGTATAGTTCTCAACTTTCTTAGGTTCGAACTTTTTTGGATCCTCAGCACTCAACACCATTGGAACATGTGGTCCAAAGATAACAGACTTCCAACATCCAGTGTTCTGTTGAGCTAAGATGTGACTCATCCTTCGCTCCCAGATGTTGTATTCATTTCTCTTCAACATAGGTTGTTTGAAGAGAGAACCAATGTTATTGTTCATATCTTGTGATCGTGACGTCATCCTGGTTGTTTTACAGGCACTGATTAACCAACTTTGCTTGTGATTAACCCTTACTCTGTTTTTCAACGAAACGAACAATTAATAAGTATCAACGATTTTGAGCCGAACTTTTACGTCAAAATGATTGTTAGATCAAGTTTGACTGTCCAAGCTCAGATACCAATTGTTAGGATCTGAGTTTCTTATGATTGTGTTTTTGTTTGATAATTATGAATATGAATGATTATAAATGCAGCGGAATTAAAATGGAAACAAACTTTCAACACACAATCAAATGGAAGAATTGCTTTCAACAAACATGTTTAACATGGAATTGAATGATTGTATTTATTACAAACTTCAATTACACTTGCATAAATGCATACAATCTCCCCCTCAGCCTCAGCTCACAGAGAATGTTCGTACAGAATGAGTTGTGATGAAAAGAGCTAATAGAACAGTACAGTTATAGTACAGAACAAACCCCTGAAGAATCTTTGCTGACGTCACCATGAATGTGACATCTAACCTCCTAACAACCTACAACCACTGATCTATAAAAGCACTGTTATCTAACCACTAATTACAATACAATACAATACAATACAATACAATACAATACAATACAATACAATACAATACAATACAATACAATACAATACAATACAATACAATACAATACAATACAATACAAGGAGATAAATTAACTACTGCTTCTCATTCCATTGTTATACTCCCAACAGTGCTTTGTGCCTTCAGCAGTACTTGAACAATGACAGTAGATTGAGCATCAGTGCTTAGTCTTCAACAGTCTTTAGCAGTTGTTGAAGATCAGCAGTTATTGTAAACGAACAGTGGATGGAGGTCATCAAATGTTAGGGCCACTTCCAAGGGGAAAGACTGATGCAAACATTTGCTTATTCTGAATCCACTGATCTGATCCAGTTTTGGCTTTATCAACTGTTCCTTTGGTAGGGTTCAACCCCAACAACGACTCGTTTGAATATTTGCCAAAAACATAGTGTCACACGCCAACCGATGGCAAAAACATCAGGGCATGGCACTGAGCGAAACAGATTGTCCAGAAGTTTCCATAACAACTATATTTACCAAATATTTAAAGCAACACGTCCCATACCATGTCATAAATGATAATACAATTATTACAGAAAAGATCTAGTCAAATTGTTCTGTTCCGACAACTCAGATTTTTATTACACACAATTGTTTATTGTTGACCTAGGTCTTTCCTAGCCTCGATTTCACTGCAAAGAAAGCAAATAAGCATCCTAAGCACCTGTCACATACGTTAAAGTAAAAGTCAATACACATAGTGTAAAGGTGAGCATACAAGTTTGATAATAGCATATAGAGTTTGAAAGCTTTAGGCATAACCGGCACGTACACAGAGTGAAATGAGGCATGTTAGTTATGGACATGAACCTATCGATACTAATGACTGCGGGTTGACTGCCCAGGGCAGTTCGCGATACATACTCACCACTGTGAGCCATGTAGGTAATTGTCCTTAACAACCCCCGAGTGAACGGGTGCTGAGTCCAAACTAATAGTACTATCGTTGCTAAGGCAGGTAGACAGCATTCTATGTGTAAACATAACAAACAAGCATTAATTAAGTCACGTATACATGCGATAGCGGTTAGCGTTTAAAGTATTGCGTAGTGTGTTCGATGTGATTTTGTATAAGTAACGTATGTAACACTCAATAGTGCGTAAAGCAAAAAGGGATCGAGTATACTCACAGCGGTTGATGGATTGAAGGGAGCGCTAGAGAGTAGGGTTAGCCTGAACAGATTGATAGCATAACGATGAGCGACGCGTAAAACGATGCAAAGTGCAAGTGAGTCGGACAGCAGTTCGATCGGATGGTAGTCCGATTGGACGGCCGGTCGTGCGAGTGACAGTCCGTTCGGACGGTCGTCCGGTCGGATGACCGTTCGAGTGGATTGTTTCTTCCTTTGAGAAGGATGTGTTTGTGTATGATGGCTTGACTTTTGAAGTTTTCATTGTAGTATTTTGAAAACATAGAAGTATCTCTACCTTTCAGGTCAATCGATCGACCGACCGTTCGATCGGGCGACAATCTGATAGGTTGGGCACTTCAGCGAGAACAAGTTCACAGCAGGTTGTCATTCGATCGAACGGTTGTTCGATCGGGTGGCATCCTTTGTGCATTGAACATGTTGAAAATTGTTTAGGTGTGGAAGTTTAAATGTCTCATGATTCGAATGGCAATTCGATCGGATGGTAGTCCGATCGGACAACAATTCGTTCAAGATTCAGACTTCAAATGTTGGAAAAAATGGTTAAGTATGGGACCCAAGGTGCATGTCGATCGGATTGGCTGTTCGATCGGATAGCAGTCCGATCGGACGGCACCCCCTCCTGGTCATCCTGTTCGTCTTACACTTGGTTGATTTGATTGTTTGTCATTTTATCGAGACGTTTTGATAACGTATTAAGCAACAGAAACTTTGTCAATACTTGGTACCCCTGATCGGACAGGAATCACCCAAATCCAGTCAGTTAACGGTTCGAGACGGTGTTCTATGTTTAACCCGAAATCAGTAGTCTCGTGGATAGAATCCAGATCTTGAGCCAACACAACCACAATAATGAGTAGCAAGTCGGCACAAGCTCCGATTCCATCGGTTTTGAATGCATTGAGTGTAAAAGAGTTGAAAGAAAGTTGGAAAACCATCTTTCAATCTTTTTCATTGTGAATATGTCTAGATCTATGAAAGATCTTTGTTTGTTTCTGTGGAAATCGGTTAGATCCAAGTTATTCTTGGTGGATTGAGGCCAAAGCATGAAGTTCTTCAAGAACACATGATGACGTCATCCTAGAATACCTTGAACCTTGATGATTTCACGGTTAAAAGTTAAGATTCAAAAGATAGAAAGGTGTAGGAGTGCGTGTAGATTAAGGAAGTACAAGATTTAGAACGAGATCTTTCCGGAATTGCGAGAAATCGGAGAAAAAGTACGGTTAGAGCGCTGGTCGAACGTCAGTTGCCAAAAGTGGAAAGTTTGATGGCGACAAGGGGTATTTATAGGGTTACCCAAAGTGGAAAGGAGTGGAGAGGGGCTGGTCAATCGGTTAGGCAGTCCGATCGGACAGCTGGTCGATCGATCGAGCGGCTGTTCGATAGGCCGGTCTTCTGGTCGATCGGCCACCTGATTCGTGTGTTTGGTGCGATGAATCTTGTCGTTTCGATTGCGATTGCGAACGTTGCGATGTAATAAAGTTTCCTAGTCAAATTACTTTTTATCCCAAGTACTATATCAACATACAAGCATCCTTATTTCGTATTCGTTTAGCGTTTGCGATTCGATTGCGATTGAGTTTCGATTGCGTTTCGATTGATTACCACACATAACAAAAATAAACATGCACAAGTAACACATAAGGCACACACACACCTATAACAGTAACCAAAATGCGTAATTCGAGTTGCGAGTGCGATTGCGATAGCGTTAAAGTGATTAACCATGCGATTATTAATAGATACTCCACATAATACAACTAAAGCGATAAATAAAATATACTAATTACAAGTCAAAGAAGTCAAAACAGGAATTGAACAAGGAGAGACAGATCGCAATTAGCAATCTTTTCTTCCTTTGACTTCAATCTTGACTTTGACTTTGACTTCCAAAACACGGGGTGTTACAGCCTCCCCTAGTTGAGGGAATTTCGTCCCGAAATTAGGCCGAAGCCGTAACAAACAACTGCGGGTACTTCGCCTTCATGTCGCTTTCGAGTTCCTAAGTGAACTCTGCGCCTCGTTTGCCTTCCCATCGGACTTTCACAATAGGAATGCGCGAGCGTCTGAGCTGCTTGATTTGGCGATCCATGATTTCGACAGGATTCTCCACGAAGTGTAGTGTTTCGTTTACTTGGAGGTCATCGAGAGGTACAATTAATTCATGCTCAGCCAGGCACTTTCGGAGGTTTGATACATGGAAAGTCGGGTGGACATTACTAAGTTCCTCCGGTAGTTCGAGTCTGTAGGCGACTTTTTCGATCCTTTCCAGAATCTTAAAAGGTACAACATATCGAGGCGCTAGTTTCCCTTTCTTGCCGAATCTGACCACACCCTTCCAAGGTGATACCTTTAGGAGTACGTAGTCGCCAACGTCAAATTCAAGGGGCTTGCGTCGTCTATCGGCGTAACTTTTCTGTCGACTTCGAGCTTTCAACAAGTTGTCTCGAATCTGGAGGACTTTGTCAGTCGTTTCTTGCAATAGCTCAGGACCGGTTAATTGCGAGTGACCGATCTCGTGCCACACAATAGGCGATCGACATTTTCTTTCGTATTAAGCCTCGAATGGTGCCATTTGTATGCTGGAATGATAACTGTTGTTATACGAGAATTCGACTAACGGCAGGTATGCATCCCAATTACCACTGAAATCTATGACACACGAACGGAGCATGTCTTCAAGAGTACGAATCGTTCTTTCAGTCTGACCGTCGGTTTGAGGGTGGAATGCGGTACTCAGATTAAGCGTAGTACCGAGAGCCGCCTGAAATGTTTCCCACAGTCGCGAGGTAAACCGAGCATCACAGTCAGAGATGATGTCGCGAGGCGTCCCATGTCGACAAATGATCTCATTGGTGTAGATTCGGGCTAATCGTTCTACCTTGTAGTCTTCCCGTATTGGCAAAAATTGGGCTGATTTGGTCAAACGGTCAACAACAACCCAGATGCTGTCGTGACCTGATGACGTGTGCGGAATCTTGGTTATGAAGTCCATGGCTATACTCTCCTACTTCCACATAGGGATTGGGGGTTGTTCGAGTAAGCCAGAGGGTCATTGGTGTTCATCCTTGACCTTTGAGCAAGTCAGGCACTTCCCAACGTAGAGAGCAATATCCCTTTTCATGCTCGGCCACCAGTACTTGTAGCGAAGGTCCTGGTACATTTTATCGGCACCGAGATGAATAGAATACCGGGATTTATGGGCTTCGTCCATCAATATCTGTCGCAAATTGGTCCGTTTAGGGATCCAAATTCGGTCCAGAAAGTGGAATATCCCATTCGACTTATTCACAAGCTGGGCTCCATCATGATAGATCCTTTCCTTCTTCAGAGTGCGTTCATTAAAACAGGCATGCTGGGCTTCGCGATTGAGGGTTTCGAGATCGTATTGGGCTTGGACATCTCGAATGCTGAGCAGATAGCTCCGTCTGCTGAGAGCGTCGTCAATGACATTTGCTTTGCCTGGGTGATAACGAATCTCACAGTCGTAATCGTTGAGAAGTTCTACCCATCGGCGTTGACGCATATTAAGTTCTTTCTGATCAAAGATATGTTGTAGGCTTTTATGATCGGTGAAGATCGTACACTTGGTACCATACAGGTAGTTTCACCAAATCTTTAACGCAAAAACAAATGCGCCTAGCTCGAGATCATGGGTTGTATAGTTCTTCTCATGGATTTTGAGCTGACGAGATGCGTAAGGACACAACCAAGACCAAGGTTGGAAGCATCACAATAGATAATGAAGTCGTCGTTTCCGTCGGGCAATGTGAGAACAGGAGCATTGCAAAGCATGTGCTTGAGGGTTTGGAAAGCAGACTCTTGTTCAGTTCCCCAAACAAAAGACTTTTCTTTATGCGTAAGAGCGGTAAGCGGCACAACGATCTTTGAGAATCCTTCGATAAAACGTCAATAATAGCCTGCCAATCCGAAGAAAGAACGGACTTCAGAAGGGTTCTTGGGTGTAATCCAACTCTTGACTGCTTCAATCTTCGTGGGATCGACGTGAATACCTTGACTATTAACAATGTGACCCAGAAACTGAACCTCCTCCAGCCAAAATTCACACTTGGAGAACTTGGCATAGAGTCGATTCCCCTAGAGTAGCTCTAGAACCAAACGTAGATGCTGCACGTGTTCGACTTTCGACTTGGAATAGATCAAGACATCGTCGATGAACACGATGACGAAACGGTCGAGATATGGTTTACACACGCGATTCATTAGATCCATGAAAACCGCGGGTGCGTTGGTTAAACCGAAAGGCATAACAACGAATTCATAATGGCCGTATCGAGTGCGAAACGCGGTTTTGGGTATATCCTCCTCTTAAATGCGTAACTGGTGATAGCCTGAGCGTAGATCGATCTTCGAGAAACACGTAGCACCTTGTAGCTGATCAAACAAATCATCAATGCGAGGCAGGGGATAGCGGTTCTTGATAGTTAGCTTATTCAATTCCCGGTAGTCGATGCACATCCTGAACGACCCATCCTTCTTTTTTCCGAAAAGGACCGGCGTGCCCCAAGGAGAGGTGCTCGGGCGAATGAAGCCTTTCTCAAGTAATTCCTGAAGCTGACTCGAGAGTTCACGCATTTCGGACGGTGCGAGTCAGTAATGAGCTTTGGCAACAGGGTTGGCTCTAGGAATGAGGTCGATACGGAAGTCGATATCACGACTTGGCGGAAGTCCAGGAAGATCCTCAGGAAGAACCTCAGGAAGAACGCTAGGAAATTCTCGAACCACTGGAACGTCGTTTACTTCTGTCTTTCCTTTCTTTTCCTTCTCCGCTACTACAATGTTAGCTAAGAAAGCTATGTATTCCTTGCGGAGGTACTTGCTAGCTTGGACACACGACATGAGTTTGAGACCTTTCGAAGAAGTTTCACCATAGACACACAATAAATCACCATTCGCGAGCGAGAATCGAATCATCTTATCGAAGCACACAACTTCAGCATGGTTTTCGCGAAGAAAGTCCATGCCTACTATGAGGTCAAAACTTCCGAGTTGCATCGGAATAAGGTCGATTGGGAAGATGTGATTGTTGAGCTCAAGAGTACAATCACGAAGAACAGAATTAACGGCGAAAGTTCTTCCGGTGGCGACTTCAACATCGAACGTCGAGGGGAGATGGGAGCGCTTACGACTAAGGAGTTTCTCGAATTCAAACGACACAAAGCAGTTATCGGCTCCTGTATCAAACAAACACGATGCATAAATACCATTCACAAGGAACGTACCATTGACCACGTTGTTGTCAGCCTGGGCTTGGCGCACGTTGATGTTGAAAGTTCCGGCGCGTGCGGCTTGTTGCTGCTGGTGAGGCTGTTGCTGCTGGTGAGGCTGCTGCTGCTGGGGCTCTTGTTTCACAACCCTGTTCCGGCATATGTTCGCAAAATGGTTGGGATCACCACATCCGAAGCAGACTCGGGCGTTGACCGCGGGTGCCTGAGCCGCTTGTTGGCCTTGTGGGGCTGGGAGCAGAGCTTGTTAAGCAGTGGCTTGAGCTGGTGCTTGACGGGGACCAGTACGGAAGTTAGCAGTGAAGTGGCCGTACATATTGCAGTGAGCGCAGAAACGGCAGGCGAGACCCACCGGGTGATGATAGGAACATGTTGGGCAGGCAGGGTGAGGGCCTGTGTATGCATGCTTTGCAGGTGGTGCATAGGTAACTGGTTCTGGGCGGTGGTGAGATGGCTGCTGAGCCGGTACGGCTTGAAGTGGAGCAGCATTGGTAGTGGCAGCACAGTTCTTGTTGCTGGTGCTGCTGTTGTTGTTCTTCTTCTTGCGGTGTGAGGACTTTAACGATTGAGCGGCAGCGGTTTCACCGGCTGGTACGGTGGTGACTTGGTGCAGGTTCTTCGAAGTTTTATCCCAAAAACCAGCTTTTACTCGCTTGTCGTTGATTTCGGCGGCGAGCAAGTAAGTTTCTTCGATCGTTGCTGTCTTTGCGGCATGCACAAAATCCGCAACACAGTCGGGTAAAGCTCGGATGTACTTCTTGATTGCCATGTCGGGCGTCTTCACTTGATCGGGACAAATGATGCTGAGCTGCTTAAAGCGAGCAGTCAGGGCAGCGTTGTCACCTTTCTTCTGCTTAATGTGCCAGAACTCGTCCTCCAGCTTCTGGCGCTCATGGGGAGGGCAGAACTCTTCGAGCATAACGTTCTTCAACTCGTCCCATGACAGACCGTAAGCTGCATCATTTCCGCGCTTGTTCCTTTCGGCCGTCCACCAGTCTAGAGCGCGGGACTGGAAGACGCCGGTCGCGTTCAGTGTGCGAAGATTATCAGGACATCCGCTCTGACGCAGGGTGACTTCGATTGAATTAAACCATTGAAACAAAGCCATAGGGCCTTCTTCGCCGGTGAACTCTTTCGGTCCACATGCCTTGAACTGTTAGAAGCTGAAAGAAACTTTGGGAGTCCCGGTCTTGGATTCCTCAGACGATTTGCTCATGTTTTCGTACAGTTCACTGACGACTTGGGGTACAACCTTTGCCATTTGCTTTGTGATCATGGCAGCGAGGCGTTTATCTGCTTGCTTTCGGCGAGCATCATGGGTAGCGCGAGATCCAGATAACGACATTGTCTGCAACAGACATCGCCACAGGACTCAACACAATATAATCGAATCTCACCTCACACGCCTAATACTAATAAAACTCGGGTACACGTACAATCACGTAAACACATAATCACAGATTCACATAAACACAGAAGCACATAAGCACGTAGGGCACAGAAGCACATACGTATGTAATCACAGAGGCAGTCAGAATACATAAACCTATCATTCAAAGTTCGCGAGTGTCCGAATACAGTGGTCGCGAATAACTTATCGAGTAGTATAATATAAGCGAATAATATAGCGGGTAGTATAGCATAAGCGTATCATAGGATCGTCCACAATTTAGCGATTTGTCAACGATCTGTAGTGTGTTGTGTGATTAGCGGAAGCACAAAGGCGTTAGATCGAAACCAGTAGTACCTCAAAACGCTAACAAATAAACATAGACCACATAAAACACATAAAATCGACGAGTATCAGAGTCAGCAGTTGCGGGTTCAGAATTAAAACATATAAAATCGAGAAATAGATCGTCTGCGGCTATTAGACATTGACTAACCAAGGTGGTTCGACTATTCTCAAGGACTTGTTGCACACATTTGACCTTCAGGACCATGCTTCTGCCTCGATTCTTGGGTGTTTGGCATGCATCCCTTTAGTCATATCATGACTTCAAGTCGTTGGAGTCCGTCGAGACTTTGGTGAGAGTTTTGTAAACCAAGTAAAGGTCGGAACAAGTCGTCAAGGTTAGGGTTTCACCCCTGGCTTAACAACTTCGTTCCTGTTTTGATAAAATAAAAAAGAATTATGCATCGAAGTATGGATTTCACTCCTATTTCAACGCAATTTCTCGTGTTTATAGATAAAAATATGGGTTGATCAAGCAATTCAGTCGAGAGTTTGCGGTTTTCACACCTAATCTTGACTTAATCGCTCATTCATAATTTGAAAATTCGAGTGTAGTGATACTGCAGCATAGGCGAGAATAGCGAGAAATAGCAGTATGCTCACACATAATCCCTACTGGACATGCACGAGTCGGTCTGTTGGTTCCTAACTATAGACTAGGTCTCTAAGACATCGACCAAAACTAGGTCGAGTCTTGCCTAATTCCCTATAGTTATGGCTCTGATACCAATCTGTCACACCCCAACCGATGGCGGAAACATCAGGGCATGGCACTGAGCGAAACAGATTGTCCAGAAGTTTCCATAGCAACTATATTTACCAAATATTTAAAGCAACACGTCCCATACCATGTCATAAATGATAATACAATTATTACAGAAAAGATCTAGTCAAATTGTTCTGTTCCAACAACTCAGATTTTTATTACAGACAATTGTTTATTGTTGACCTAGGTCTTTCCTAGCCTTGATTTCACAGCAAAGAAAGCAAATAAGCATCCTAAGCACCTGTCACATACGTTAAAGTAAAAGTCAATACACATAGTGTAAAGGTGAGCATACAAGTTTGATAATAGCATATAGAGTTCAAAACCGTTATGCATAACCAGCACGTACACAGAGTGAAATGAGGCATGTTAGTTATCGACATGAACCTATCGATACCAATGACTGCGGGTTGACTGCCCAGGGCAGTTCGCGATACATACTCACCACTGTGAGCCATGTAGGTAATTGTCCTTAACAACCCCCGAGTGAACGGGTACTGAGTCCAAACTAATAGTACTATCATTGCTAAGGCAGGTAGACAGCATTCCATGTGTAAACGTAACAAACAAGCATTCATTAAGTCACGTATACATGCGATAGCGGTTAGCGGTTAAAGTATTGCGTAGTGTGTTCGATGTGATTTTGTATAAGTAACGTATGTAACACCTAAAAGTGCGTAAAGCAAAAAAGGGATCGAGTATACTCACAGCGGTTGATGGATTGAAGGGAGCGCTAGAGAGTAGGGTTTGCCTGAACAGATTGATAGCATAACGATGAGCGACGCGTAAAACGATGCAAAGTGCAAGTGAGTCGGACAGCATTTCGATCGGATGGTAGTCCGATCGGACGGCCGGTCGTGCGAGTGACAGTCCGTTCGGACGGTCGTCCGGTCGGATGACCGTTCGAGTGGATTGTTTCTTCCTTTGAGAAGGATGTGTTTGTGTATGATGGCTTGACTTTTGAAGTTTTCGTTGTAGTATTTTGAAAACATTGAAGTATCTCTACCTTTCAGGTCGATCGATCGAACGACCGTTCGATCGGGCGACAATCCGATAGGTTGGGCACATCAGCGAGAACAAGTTCACAGCAGGTTGTCATTCGATCGGACGGTTGTTCAATCGGGTGGCATCCTTTGTGCATTGAACATGTTGAAAATTGATTAGGTGTGGAAGCTTAAATGTCTCATGATTCGAATGGAAATTCGATCGGATGGTAGTGCGATCGGACAACAATTCGTTCAACATTCAGACTTCAAATGTTGGAAAAAATGGTTAAGTATGGGACCCAAGGTGCAAGTCGATCGGATTGGCCAGTCGTTCGGATTGGCTGTTCGATCGAACAGCAGTCCGATCGGACGACACCCCGTCCTGGTCGCCCTGTTTGTCTTACACTTGGTTGTTTTGATTGTTTGTCGTTTTATCGAGACGTTTTGATAACGTATTAAGCAACAGAAACTTTGTCAATACTTGGTACCCCTGATCGGACAGGAATCACCCAAATCCGGTCAGTTAACGGTTCCAGACGGTGTTCTATGTTTAACCCGAAATCGGTAGTCTCGTGGATAGAATCCAAATCTTGAGCCAACACAACCACAAGAATGAGTAGCAAGTCGGCACAAGGTCCGATTTCATCGGTTTTGAATGCATTGAGTGTAAAAGAGTTGAAAGAAAGTTGGAAAACCATCTTTCAATCTTTCAATCTTTCAATCTTTTTCATTGTGAATATGTCTAGATCTATGAAAGATCTTTGTTTGTTTCTGTGGAAATCGGTTAGATCCAAGTTATTCTTGGTGGATTGAGGCCAAAGCATGAAGTTCTTCAAGAACACATGATGACGTCATCATAGAATACCTTGAACCCTGATGATTTCACGGTTAAAAGTTAAGATTCAAAAGATAGAAAGGTGTAGGAGTGCGTGTAGATTAAGGAAGTACAAGATTTAGAACGAGATCTTACCGGAATTGCGAGAAATCGGAGAAAAAGCAAGGTTAGAGCGCTGGTCGGACGTCAGTTGCCAAAAGTGGAAAGTTTGATGGTGACAAGGGGTATTTATAGGGTTACCCAAAGTGGAAAGGAGTGGAGAGGGGCTGGTCGATCGGTTAGGCAGTCCGATCGGACAGCTGGTCGATCGATCGGTGGCTATTCGATCGGCCGGTCTCCTGGTCGATCGGCCACCTGATTCATGTGTTCGGTGTGACGAATCTTGTCGTTTCGATTGCGATTGCGAACGTTGTGATGTAATAAAGTTTCCTAGTCAAATTACTTTTAATCCCAACTACTATATCAACATACAAGCATCCTTATTTCGTATTCGTTTAGCGTTTATGATTCGATTGCGATTGAGTTTCGATTGCGTTTCGATTGATTACCACACATAACATAAACAAACATGCACAAGTAACACATAAGGCACACACACGTATAACAGTAACCAAAATGCGTAGTTCGAGTTGCGAGTGCGATTGCGATTGCGATAGCGTTAAAGCGATTAACCATGCGATTATTAATAGATACTCCACATAATACAACTAAAGCGATAAATAAAATATACAAATTACAAGTCAAAGAAGTCAAAACAGGAATTGAGCAAGGAGAGACAGATCGCAATTAGCAATCTTTTCTTCCTTTGACTTCAATCTTGACTTTGACTTTGACTTCCGAAACACAGGGTGTTACACATAGCTAACGTCCTAAGACGACATCATGATACGAAGGTTTTTATCCACTTAATTTTGGTGTGAATTTTCGTTTGATTCAGAATTCTCCATGATGGCATAGTTTGAGAAAAATGCTCGGATAGTCCCTGTGGTTTGCTCATTTTCCACCTTTAGTCCCTAACTTTCTAAAATTACAGTTATAGTCCCTAAATTTTGCAATTTCGTTCCCGGATAGTCCCTGGCGTGGATGGGTGTTAGTTTTCTCAGTTAAGTGGATGTGAAATTACTAAAATGCCCTTGTTATTAAAAACTCCTAAAAATCCCACTTTTCTCTCTCGTAAACCTTTCTATTCAAAACCCTAAAAATCCCTCATTTCCTAACACTGTTCCGTATACCTTTCTCGGTGAAGACATCTTTTTGCAGATCCATCAACAGTTAGATATCGACCAATTCATAATCTTCGTGTTTGAATGTCGTTGCTGAGATCAGAGATTTCTAAGAGAGAAAGTCAGACTCCACATCGAAGAGAGAAATTCAAGGAGAATAATCGCTGTTGTTGAGGAAGGAATCTCAAAGCGATTGAGAGCCAAAGAAGAAGAAATCCTCAATATCGCCAAATTGAATTGGGCGTTAGAAGAGAAAGTCAAATCCCTGTGCTTAGAGAATCAAATCTGGCGAGAATTAGCTCAAAAAAACGAAGCTACCGCCAACGCATTACGAAGCAACCTGAAGCACCAGAACCAGAATGATGATTGTAGCAGCACCAGAACCAGATTGTGCAACAAGTATGGGCAGGGAGAATCATGCGTGTTGCTTCTTCCTTGCAGGCATTTGTGCCTGTGCACAGGATGTGCTTCCTCCTTAACACTTGCCCCATTTGTAGATCCACAAAGAATATCAATATTAATGTCAACGTTTCACCATGATCTTTCCTTTAATTCAATGTTGTAGTTGATTTTGGTAGGTACAGTGAAGGAGAGGGAAATGAGAGATTTTTAGGGTGTTTAATAGAAAAGGTATTATAGTCATTTTACACCAATCTAACTGAGAAAACTAACTCTCATTCACGTCAGGGACTATCCGGGAACGAAATTGCAATAGTTTGGGACTATAGCTGTAATTTTAGAAAGTTAGGGACTAAAGGTGAAAAATGGACAAACCACAGAGACTATCCGGGCACTTTTCTCGCATGGTTTTATAAGAATTTTCAAAACCTATACGACACGTATAGTACTATACGGGTCGTATAGCAGGCTTTAATGGTACACCTACCACCCCCTGATTTCCAGAAAGTACACATCAGTCAACCCCATATGTTCTGTATAGCGCTATACGTGTTGTATAGGGTTACTTTTTCCAGCATGATTCCTGGACGTCAGGCACATCAATCAATTACCTCATACCTTATACGATACGTATAATGCAATACGCGTCATATATGTTGTGCATTTAATGCAAGTTAAACCGTATACAACAGGTATAGCTTTATATACGTTGGATAGAAGGGTATCCAAACAATTTTAGGATGGTGGAGTTACCATCACCTGTATTAAAAGCAATAGTAAGTATATGACACCATTAAATATATACGATGAGAAGTAGTATACATCACCAATGTACAACATATTCCATAAAACTTTGTTTACTTGAGTTAAATAATAAATTTGATTATACATAGATTTGACCGACAAGTTCCTTTACTTGGAATGCTTAGGATTTTCAAACGTAAAAAAAGAAAAAAGTTACTTTAACAGTTGAAAAATCAAGAGGTCAAAGAGTTCTATAACTTTTATCATATCTAACAGTGGACACCACCCTCCCACTTGTACTTGTATTATAAAGTCAAAATTACCAAAATAGCCAAGAAAAATGTTGACTTACCAAATAGCCATCTCATGAGTTTTTGGATAGGGGCATCACACCTTCTTATGCCCCTTAATTCTTTTATATGGATGCGTGCATGGATGAAGCAACAAGTACAAAAATGGTATGCATGGGATGAGTCAGGGACGCATGGGATGAGTCAGGGAGGCATGGGATGAGTCACGGACGCATGGGATGAGTCACGGACGCATGGGATGCCTCAAAACAGACGCATGGGATGATGGGATAAGTCAAGGACGCATGGGATGAGTCAGGGACGCATGGGATGAGTCAGGGACGCATGGGATGCCTCAAAACAGACGCATGGGATGATGGGATGAGTCAGGGACGCATGGGATGAGTCAGGGACGCATTAGACGCATGATGTCACTAAGACACGTGTCACTTCTACATTGGTGGACGCATGAATGACCCTGCAGACGCATAAGCTCTCTCGTAAGCAGTGATGCCCCTCTCCAAAGACTCATGAGATGGCTATTTTGGTAAGTCAACATTTTTCTTGGCTATTTTGATAATTTTCTCTATTATAAAGCTTTCTGGGTGTCAAACAATTAGGGTAACAAATGCCAAGCTCCTCAATTATAATATTTATTACACACAGAGAGATACACACAAATACACACATGTTGCGTATACATACGTACATGAGAATGTTGTCTCACATAACCTAATTTTCATATTTAAATTTTCACCATCTTAAGAATTTTATTTTATTTTTAAACAGCAAATTTCTTTTATTCCTTGTTGTCTGCGGGACTTGAATCCAAGACCTCCCCCGCCTAATATGTTTAAATGTGTTGTCTTTGTCAATGGACCACCACCCTATTAGCTTAAGAATTATTTTTTAGGTCCGGTTCATCTCTAACAATGTGACATCTACCATAGACACTTGCTCCTTACTGTCCCATTTTTCATTTTATAATTAAATTACGTATAATGTGAATTTCCTTTATGAACTTGAAAAATCTAAATACAATATTATTTATGAACATTTTAATATAAACTATATTAAAAACCGAGTTCTTTTGAAAACAATGCATTTCTTATAAATAGAAAATTTTGAAAAACCTCAGTTGTTAACTAAATTTATATAAGAATGTTCAAAAAAAATAAGAAAATATAAAAAATGGGTCATGCTAATTGCACACGGCCAAAATTATTTTCACACCTCAAAGCGCCGCGCTTTGGCCATAGCGCGGCGCTATGCTCGACAAAAGGTGCTTCGATTGACGTTTGAGACATTCGCTACTGTTTGAGAGACATAAAGCTGATTATGATGTTTTGTCGTTAACCCTAAGCGCCGCGCTTTGGCCATAGCGCGGCGCTTCGACCCCAAATTTCACCCATTTTACCTTTTAAAAGCAACCTCTGAGACAGACACTTCGATATACATTTTCATTCACAGACACTTCGATATACATTTTCATTCATTTCAGATCAAAGGTCTGTATTGCCTTTATTCCCCATCCGTTGTGTTTCTTCAAAATAACGCGCGGTTTTGCTGTATTAGTTACATCTCTTGAAAAAACGATGTCGTGGTTAAACAACTATATTTTCGGTCAATATTCTGACGAGACAGTTGTTCCTGATTGTTACGATGGGACCGCTATTTCTGACTCGTATGAGAAACCGGTCTCGTCCAACTTGAGGGAGGCAGAGGTTGTATCTGGCATTCGTTATCGTGATAACACGGTGACGCTGGATTTGAATACCCCTGTGGAGGACCCTTACGCACAACAAGGTTATTCGAATTTTGGTTACGGTGGCGAGTACAGCTTTGTACAGCAGGAGTGTGGTCCAAACGACAGTTACGGTTGTCAACAGAGCTTACAAGGTTATTCGAATTTCGGTTACGGTGGCGAGCACAACTTTGAACATCAAGTATATTCGGACCTCGGTGACGATGGTGAGCCGGGGGATGTGTCTGTTGACGAGGAAGGCTGTTACCCGGTTACGTTTTCGTTTGATACGACGCAGACCTTTTCGTCACGTAAAGAGTTGGTGCGTTGGGTACAAGACACGGCAAAAGACAACGGTTACCTCATTGTGACTAAGAGGTCGAATAAAAGAGGAAAGAATTACAAGATTTGGTTTCAATGTACTTTTGGTGGGGAGCATAAGAGTATAGCTACACAGAGGAAAACGGGTAGCAAGAAAATAGGCTGCCCGTTCGAGATGATCGGGTTTTCGGAATCATCCGGAAGTGTTTGGAGGATCGAGGTGACGAAGGCGAAGCATAACCACACTCCTATTGAAAACTTAGAGGGTCACGCGTATGCGAGAAGGCTTTCTTCGGAGGATACAAAACTGGTTAAGGAGCTGGCAGAGCAAGACATTCCCAACCAAAGTATCTGGCGAACGCTGACAAAAAACAATCCGGCTAGAAAGCTTATTCCGAAAGATATACACAACGCTGTTCAGAAGATCAACGCCGAAAAAAATGTCGGTAAGTCTCCGATGCAAAAACTTGAAAGCATTCTTCTCGAAAAAAATTACACTTATTACATGCGCACGAATGAGATATCAAACGAAGTTGAAGATGCCTTCTTTGTTCACGAAAGATCATTCAATATGTGGTGTGCCTTCCCGCATGTGCTAATGATTGACGCCACCTACAAAACGAACATGTACAACCTGCCATTTGTTCAGGTCGTAGGCATGACGTCGACAAACAAATCGTTTACGGCTGCTTGTGCGGTAATTTCCGCTGAGAAATCAGAGAACTACCTATGGGTGTTGCAGAGGATCAAGTCTATGCTGGTAGGATGTATGGAACCGCGCGTGATTTTAACAGACAGGGATTTTGCGCTAATGAACGCGTGTGAACAAGTTTTTCCAAAAGCGCATAAGTATCTTTGTCGGTTCCATATTCAACAAAATATTAATAAGAACAGCAAGAAGAAATTCTCTGACAAGGATTGGAAAGAATTCGTACGTAGTTTTTGGTTATTGTGCGAGTCTACGACCGAGGATATATACAGGTATAACTTGGAAAACCTTGAAGCACAGCTGAAAGAAGATGACCGTGAACGTAGGTATTTCTTACATAATTATGTTCAAATTTTATATAATAACAAAAACTGACTATTTACGTTTTTTTTAATTTTAGAGGTTTTTGATTATATGAAGAAATCCTGGTTGGATCCGTACCGTGAAAAGTTTGTATCATGCTGGATTAACAAAACTATCAACTTTCACCAAACTACGACCAACAGGGTTGAGGGCATGCATGCAACACTAAAAAATCACTTTCCAAGTCATCGCAACACACTGGATAAACTTGTACTGTATGTTGATCATGTTGTTGATAGACAATACACCGAGATTAGTAGTAGCTTTGAAACAAGCCTCCGAAAAGTGTTGACGCACCACAAGAAGCAGCCCATGCTTGCATATATTCTCAGAAAGGTTTCAATATATGCGATTGAGCTTTTGAGTAGGGAACTAAAACGTAAGGAAGACGGGTTGAGAGCCTACGGTGCAAGCTGTGGTTGCTAACTTTTTACCAGCTGTGGTTTGCCATGTGCCTGTCGTTTGGAAAAGTTGGAAAATAAAGGTAATTAATATCTTTGACCTTTCTCGTTATGATTTTGCCACCTAATTTGTTTTCATCCACAGGTCAGCAACTCCGGATCACACACATAGACGTGTTCTGGAAGAAGCTTAACTTCAAGCCTACAAAGAAAAACATAGAGGATATCGATGTAGACGCGGAATTTGAAAAATTGAAACAAAAGATCGATCCAACACCCCCTCAGGTGAAAAGGAGCTTCTTTGAAAAGTTTCAGCAAATCTTCAATCCAGGGAACAATAACAAAAAACCTCCTGCTGTTTTGAAGAAAACTCGTGGTCGCCCAACATTGAAAACGCAGGAAGAAAGAAAGGTTGAAGCCGCTAGAAAAAGCGCGTACATTCCGTCGGGAGAAACTTGGGTCGAGGCCTCAGACGATCTTCCCCGTCACAGCTCGTACATATCACCGTCACAACCTCAGACGATCAACCTACACCCTGATTTCCCGATGATCAAGCTCGGTCCTAAGACGGATATAGCGATCCGCAACTACGCATCTCAGATTCCCGAAGTGATCCATCCATACATCGTTAGAATAAAGGACGTGAAACCAGATGGTCATTGTGGGTTTCGATCGGTGGCTGTTGGGTTAGGAGTGAAACAAAATTCATATTTGATGATCCGGAAACAACTTATAAAGGAGTTACGTACGAACGAATCGCTTTGGAGGCAGTTTTTCGATCCGGAAAACATAGGACATTATGATGCGCTGCTTAGACGGATCGATTTCAAGGGGGTGGGACGAGCAGATATCGAAAATTACATGACGATGCCTGAGACGGGGTTTCTTATTGCCCAACAATACGGTGTGATTGTTCACACCTTCGACATGCGTGGGAGCTGTACAATTTTCCCTCTGCTGGGCGGGCCAAACGAAGCTGAGGAACCTCACCTGGTGGTTGCGGTTGTGTTCGTCGACCATGGGCATTTCATACATGTAGAGCTTGGAGGTTGTTATCCAATGCCTCCCCCAAACCCACTCTGGACAGCACACAGAACAGAGCGCGCAGCAGCCTGGCATACATTATACAGGGATCAGATCAACACGTACGAAATGCTTACGTATCGTGCCCCTGACCTTAATGTAACCCCATATGTTCACGATGTAGGTTAAATGTGTTTAATAATAATCACGTTTGTGTTTGTTCAATATATGCGTTACATCACGTTAAAAACCGAATGTCACCGACACGACCCAATCAGATTCAATAAGCACTTGTACGACCCAAAATGACCATATACATCATAATACTACAATTAATGAAAAAACACGTGATGTTCATGTGCGGTAGGCGGTTGATACACATAACACTTCTTACAGGAGTACTTGTGCTTTCAAACCAAAATGATACGATATAACGGAATAAGACATCACACGTAACCGATTTGATCCGGAACTTGCAGTATAGTCCATATATAATAAAAAATGATGTATAATGGAAAAAACGTAAAATTTAGACTATTATCGACGCGGTTGTGAATTAAAAACAATTTTAAAAAATTTAAAAAAGGCCCAAAGCGCCCCGCTATGGCCAAAGCTAAGCGCTTTGCCCTTAAATAAAAACAGAAGCGCCCCGCTATGGCCAAAGCGGGGCGCTTTGGTCCCTCGTTATACCTGAAGCGGGGCAGCTTCTCCCCCATTTCAACACAAAACACACACAAAAGGTGCGATTTACACACACTTGAGCCGGATCATCAACGTTTTCAAGCTTTCAACCGCTAAAAGGTACGATCTAACTTCATTTATTGTTTTGGTTCAAGTTACGTGTTTCAGTTTGCTTTATTTTTGTTTGATTTGGGCGTTTGGATCGATCGGGTGGGGCTGTTCTTCATCAAGAAGAACCAAAGCGCCGCGCCGAGGCCAAAGCGCGGCGCTTTGGTTCATGTTTATTTTTTTTAATATTATTTGTTTAATAATATTTGTTTAATATTATTTGTTTAATATTATTTGTTTAATAATATTTGTTTAATATTATTTGTTTAATAATATTTGTTTAATATTATTTCTTTATTATTTATATTTAATATTATTTGTTTATTCTTTTATATTTAATATTATTTGTATATTATTTATATTTAATATTATTTGTTTATTTCAACGTGCAGGGATGGATTCCTCCGATGACGAGATTGAGCATATGGAGGCTGAGGGAGAGGTGGGAGATGAGGGAGAGCAGGGAGAGCCGGCATGTCCGTACCTGCAGTTTCCGCCGGGGTCACGGGCGAGGGGGAGATGCGCGAGGTTGCGCGCCATCCCCATTGGGGAGCATGTAGGGATAGACTGGGGCCTGCTGGATACCGTGGGAGAGGCCGCGCGGGCGCGTGAGATAGTTGGACTAGATACTCCTTGGTCGCGCCTATTTGAGTTAGCGATGGAGAACTCGTACCCTGAGCTTACGTGGGAGTTTCTTTCCACGTTTACATACGCGCCGCATCCGGCGGATTACGTGGAGGACCCGGATTTTCCAGTCCACGAGGTTACATTCCGTCTCGCCGGTCAGGAGTTTCAGATGAGTGTGCGGCAGTTTGCTGTCCATACAGGTTTGTTTAAATAATATTATTTATTATTTTATATTTAATATCATTTGTTTATTTAATGTTATTTGTTTATTTAATATTATTTGTTTATTATTATTATTTGTTTGTTTAATGTTATTTGTTTATTTAATATTATTTGTTTATTATTATTATTTGTTTATTTAATATTATTTGTTTATACAGGTTTGTACACAGAGCCCGAGCTTGATACTGATTTATATACGCAGGCGGTTACGGCGATGGACAGGCAGACGCTTATCAGTTTCTGGAGGGCCATTTCCAGGGTTCCCTTTGGGAAAACCTGGCAAAAGGCCACCACCATTAAAGACCCCTTGTTCCGATACCTGCAACATGTTATCGCGGGAACTATGGTGCCGCGGGGTGCCAGCAGGGAGAAGGTCAACCTCAGTGACCTTTTCTTTCTATACTGCCTACTGCGCCGCCATCCCTGCGATCTAGCAGCCTGCCTGGCAGATTACTTTGCCACAGCATACCACCGGCAGCTCCGCGGGTTCGTGCACACTGGCTCATACATCACCGCCATTGCACGCTCGCTAGGGCTCGTGCCCGAGCATGATCCGGAGCTGTCCGATCCGGTCCCGTCTACCAGGTTGGGCCGCGCGTCAGTATCTGCCATGCAGATTACCCGTACCTTTGATGTTGGTCTGAGGTTTCGGGGACGTGACGGGCTGATTTGGCATCCGGCGGTGATGCCGGAGGTCATCCCGGTTGTTATTGAGGTGAGGCCTGGAGTGTTAGCCCCTCCTGATGTTCAGGCGGCCGCTCGGCAGGCTCAGCTACAGGCTCTGGGACTCGATGAGTTCCCGGGCCAGCCTCAGGCTGAGGCTCAGGCTCAGCCTCAGGCTCAGGCTCAGCCTGTATTAGAGGATCCGGCTCAGGAGGAGCATATCGAGGAGATCCCGGTACCACCAGTTCAGCCAGCTCCTGAGCCGCCACAGTACCCGCAGCACGTTTACGCTGACCTGCCTCCGGTAGCGCGTGAGGTGGCTCGGGACTTCGACCGGCGCCTCAGACGCCAGGCCGCACACCAGGACTGGATCATCGAGACGCTCGTTTCTCTACGAGAGCTCGCTGGGTTGCCTCCACTTCCCCTCACACCGTCCCCACCGCACGAGGATTAGTACCTTAGTTTGTTTGTATAGTGTTTTGTTATGTATTATGTACTCAGTTGTACCTTTTTGTTTTGTATGTACAAACTGATATATATAAATATATATATTGCAGTTAATCTTCTATTTACATCACGTTGGTTTTGGATTGTTTACGTTTAATTCTTATGGCTTTTTATACATTTTATTTAACGTGTTCGTTTAATTTAACAAAATAAACAAGGTTAATAGTTTATAAAGACGCACTTATATTATATACGTTCTATAAAAATAATGACGTAAAAAAACGTAATTATAAAAAAACGTATTATAAAACTCAAATACAATTTTTTCCTCCAAAAAACACTACCAAACTAACCCACATCCCACCTATTTCAAAAAAAAACAACACAAAGTCCAGCCCACGCTTTTTGTCTTTTTGCACACTCAAAGCGCCCCGCTTTGGCCATAGCGGGGCGCTTTGGCCAAAGCGGGACGCTTTGAGTGTGCAAAAAGACAAAGGCCGTGTGCGAATAGACCAGGCCATATAAAATATGTATTTAGATTTATTGATAAAGGTTAAATATTACAGGTTGTTAGAGGAAAATCATATTATATGATTAAATAACTATAAGTAAGAAAGTAAGGAAAAATGAAAATGGCACATTTGCCAATGTGAGGAGCAAACGTGTCTGATCCGTTAGTTCAATTAGCGGATCTTTTCGTTCAGTGGTGTCTATGTACCATTCGTATAATTTTTTTTAGGTGTATACGTTTTTGACCTCTCGGTTTTATAATTTTTTTATACATATACGTTTTCGACCCAACGGTTGGAAATCTCAAGCTTTGCCACTGCAAAAATCTCCAAGTTTTCTGAACCACCTAAATAATAAAAATCCTGTCTTGACGCACATAACATGTCAAAAAATTCTTGATGAAAGTTTTAACTCGTTGGGAGTAGATCATATAAATTTTACTAAAGAAGATTCAAAGCTGAACATTAATGCATCTTACCAAGAATTCCAAGCAAGTTGGGACCATTGGAAGTGTGTTGAATAGTGCACTGATAACCTTCAAAATCTTTATTTTATGTGGGGTATTGTTAAGATTATTGAGATGTTTTCGAATAGTAAGGTGATACCCAAATATAAATATGCGATCATAAGGTGACACCCACATATAAATTGTAGCTCAATAATAAGGTGATACCCACGTATAAATATGTGATGATAGCATCCAGAAATGTTTATCTCATCGAGTAGATTTAACTGGTATTTTTGTGTATTCCCGACCAGAACTGAATGAAAATAATTATAATCGTTATAAAAGTTAATACAAAATCATCATTCTTCATTAAAAGTTAGACATTATTAAATTCTCAAGGAATTAAACTTACCTAAATATTAGTTGACGAGAATAAGGGGCTGTTTGGCAACATCTGAATGGTTAAGTGCTGAACCAGTAAGAGCCTGTATAATTAGGGCTGCAAACGAACCAAACGTTCGGCGAACAGTTCGTGAACCGTTCGGCGGAAAGTTCGTTTGTTTTCGTTCATTTATTAAACAAACGAACACGAACAAGAAATTTCGTTCGTTTAGTTTAATGAACAAACATGAACAGAGGTCGTGTTCGTTCGTTTACGTTCGTGAACGTGTTCGGTAACGTGTTCGATAGTTTATTAGTGTTTTTAGTTTTTATATTTGTTTAAATACTTCAAAATTCCGACAAATTAAATATATAATAAGTGTCAATGTAATATATATTCTCTTCCTGAACGATTGTTTGTTTTAACTTATTTCCATATATGTTCATGAACATTAGTTTGTGCTCATTTGTGTTCGTCAACGTTTGTTTTTGTTCGTTGCCTAAAATTAACAAACAAACACGAACAAGTTCATTTCCTTAACAAACGAACACGAACATAAAATCTCGTTCGATAAGTGTTCGTGAACGGTTCGCGAACACATATATTTCTTAACAAACAAACGCGAACAAGGTCTTGTTCGTGTTCGTTCGGTTCGTTTGCAGCCCTATGTATAATGCTTAACCGTTCAAAGGCAAATGTCTGACCAATTCAGATTAGAGGTCTTAACCATTCAGACTCTGTATAAATTTTAACCATTCAGAGACAAATGTCTAAACCATTCAGACATCGGCTCGTGAAACAAACAGTCTGAACCATTAAGTGCTGAACCAGTAAGAGGTCTGAACCATTAAGAGCCTCATTAAGAGGTAAACAAACAACCCCTAAGTACGTAACTATATAATGAAAAGCCTTAATAAATTATATGTAATAATTTAATGATTTACCTAACTATTAGATGAAGAGATTGACTAAATGTCTAAATATATATTAGAAAGCCATAACCCATAAGCATTCATAAAAAGTTAAAACATTGTATAACAATTCATACATTTTTAGAAGACACTACAAATTTATTATCACTTACATTGTAAGACTTACGTCCTTAATTATTATTGTAGTTTTTTAAGTTGATCTGTCTTACTCAAGAAAATATGTATTCCAAAAATCACAAACACAAATTGATTTTTTTTTTTTTTTTTTTGTGGATTCATTACTTAATAAAAACAAGAAATAGACACCACAAAAAAACAAATGGAATATTACTATTTGATTCACGACTTATTATATAAAAAAACAAAGTAAAGTGTAGGGCATGAGTATGTTCATTTACTTTTTTATATTTTACATGATGTTATTAGAATGTGAATTGAAAGTAGGATTTTGAAGGCGATTGAAGAACGAAAAGAGCTTTTGCATGGTCTCCAAGAACCAATAATTGACACATTTGAAGCTTTTAAGATAAAAAGGATTCAAGACTTCAAATCAAAATTCATGATTGTTTTTGCCACTAAATTTTGTAGGTCAGCTGATTTATATTTATGTGTTTATCCCCATCTTCAGGAATGGAATCTTCTAAACATTGTCATCTCAAATCGGTCTCATCCTGCAAAAGTTCAAAAATATTATCATAATTGTTATTCGATCAAAATGTATGATGACGGCCAATAATGGTTGTCTTAACGGCATTGATATTTTAAACTAGAAAGTAACAAGACCCTAGACATTACATAGTACATTGCTATATTCCATAGACAAAGAGCCACACCCAAATGCTATCCCTCTAATTAACCAATAATAGGTTCAGAAATATTATTGTTACTTCTTTAAAAAAAACATTAAATAGGTCATGTGGAGGGGTAAGATCCCAAAAACCTCGCTTTGAGTACTTTGGGACCATACCACAACCTCATCTTTTAACCTTCTTTAGACCTTCCGCGGCCGCGCACTGGTCCTACGAAAAGAACGTAGAAGAAAAACAGCAAGCAACACCTGCGCGCCAAAAGGAAATTAATGCATCATTGTGCCTCTCTCCATAACAAACAGAGATAAAAATCCCAATAAGCACTCTCGCTTAAATAATACCCAGACTTGGATATTATTTACTTCACTGATACCACACGATAAAGAGTCACACTGGATTACGGCTGTAACCATCTAGAAGACTCAATCGTGCACCACCAGACGGTTATAACCGTCTGGCCACGTGTCATCATCCCGAGCTCCCCTGAAATCACGATGATGGCATGAAATTGAAGAGAAATCTCCACTTGCCCACTTTCCACGTGGCAATACCCCAGCCGTTGATCTAGATCGCGATCCGTGCGCTCTCACACTTGATTAAGAAATTAACGGAGGGAAAAATAACCGCTTACGGAGTTAGCATTTTCCGTCAACATTTCAATAATAGGTTTTCCCGCCCAAACTTCGGCTATAAATAGAAGAGTAATTCAGGTACAATCTTCAAGTTACATTCACTTCACTTATACTTCTTCTTCAAATACCGATACTTATTCTCACGCCGGAGGGTGGTCACGGAGAGAACCCCCATTCTCCCCGTGGCGAGTCTAACGGTGTCTGTTTTGCAGTTATCGAGAAGAGAAGGAGATTTGTCGTCCCGGAACCGAGCGAGAAGAAACCAACCCTTTTATGCAGAACCTAACCCCTTGGTTTGTCTGATTCCGGTCATTTAACCAGTGTTTCTTCATTGGCGCCCACCGATTTCTCTGTTTCATCTGTTTTTTCTCGTTTCGATTCACTTTGTCGTTTCCATTTTTAAAATGGAAGAAACTTCGACCCATCGTCAAACTGGCCCTCGGCCAAACTTCGTTAACAATACCCAAGTTGAGGGAATCGTAGAAGAAGCGTCGGATGACAATGAGGTGCAATACACCGATAATCATCCGAACGATCCTGTCACTCCAAGGGTACAGCCTGAAATCCTTGTATGCTCAATTTTACCCCCAGGAGAGACTCCTATCTCCTGGTATGTCAGATCTAAGGGAGCGTTGAATGTTGTGTATGCACAACTCTGTGCACAAACTGCTCCTCCTACCCAATCACGAAGGCCTGTGTCCCGTGCTCGAGCACCATCGGTACCTCATGTTTCTCAGCATGATGGACCATCACAGGTTCAGGTAGAAGACACGGAGGTGTACTCTAGATCTCCAGCAAGGTACGAGTACACCCAATCTGAAAATGGAAGAAGAGAATATCATAATGAGTCCCACTCTCATAGAAGGCCATCGGTTCACTCCTGGTTGGGCCCATCACGGGACACCCACACCAGGGAGTATGATAGAACGTACCGTGAAGGAGACAGTGCAAGTGTGTTTAGTCGGTTACAACCAAATTACAACAAATGTAAACCCCGCGCGATTTACAATCCCGAAGCTGAACACGATTATAATCTAATCTACCGCCCTGCGGAAGCTGCAGAAAACTCCAAGTTCATCAGCGAAATTGCTCTGGCTCCATTAGAGAAAGCGAAACTCCCGTCCAACGTAGGCAAGTTTAATGGTATGACGTACCCAGATGACCATCTGCGGGTCTTCACAAGCGCAGGATTGGTGGGAGGCTGGACTCTACCGATGTGGTGTCACCTCTTTATTCAAACCCTTACAGGCGCCGCAAGGCTCTGGTTTGACAACCTGCCTGTGGGAAAAATCACATCATGGGTAGACTTGCGCAAGAAGTTTTTGGTACACTTCAGCCAACAAAGGCTGTCCATCCGCGATACAGCGGACGTAATGAATATCTGGCGACGCGATGACGAAAGTTTAGAAGATTTCATTACCCGTTACAACAAAGAAGTGCTCGAGATAGGAGACGTCCATGAGCACCTAATCAGAGCCCAATTCAAGTATGCCGTCAGATGTGACGACATGAAAAAAGTCTTGTCTGGAATGGATGGACACCCAAAAAGCTGGGAGAAATTAATCGCGGCGGCTAAGGTCTATACCCAGACGGAGAAAAATCTCAGCACCAACAGACCGCTGCCACCACACAGTCTCCCAACAGACTTGGGCCCGAGCAGCGGGAAAAAGTTTAAGAAAGGTTGGCACGATTCGAGTTCAGGAAATTATTCGTCTGAAGATGCACGAGCTACCATCAACAAACTCGCTGCACAAAGAGAAGCTAAACAAGAAAACAGAGAGAGGCAATGGACTCCTCTGACCAAAACCCTAGCAGAGGTGCTAAGTACAGAGGACTACCAGTTCAAGGCACCACCACCTATGAAGAACAAACGCGGCCAAGACCCAAGTCAATACTGTGATTATCACAAGGACAACGGGCATACTACCAATAAATGTATCTCCTTGCGCACTGAAATCGAGAAAGCGCTTAAAAGCGGTGAGCTCACTGTAACGACTCACACAAAATCGTCCTAAAAACGTTCCGTAAGTATGAACCCGGACCCCTGATAAAACAACCCTCATTAAAAGTCCTATTTATATTATTATATTATTCAATAGGAAACCCTAATTGAGACACCCAAGTGATTCTACGCAAACCCTACAAATTTCAGAACAATCAGAAACAGGATTAGGGCCCCTAAAACTCAGGGGGGGCATTCCCTACTTTACGATTATCTGAATTACGTGCTCCCCAAGCTGAATTTTTAGAAAGTGTCAAGTCATCAGAGCTAGTCCCACACGTGGCTACACTATAGCAGCTTTGTGTCCCATACGGACCGTAAAGCTGTGAGTCTTACGGTCCGTAAGCTATCATACGGACCGCAACATCAGCAAGCTTACGGTCCGTAAGCTAGTCAATTTTCGTGTATAAATAGCAGGCTTTGGGACAGACTTCTGGGCAATTGTTCGACGAAAGAATTCGTAAAATTCTTCGAGTTCTGTCCAAATTACTTCAAATAACACCCACAAAACTCAAATTAAGTATAGCGGGGTGCTGCAGAACAGGGTATTAACTCAATCGCTTTTACGATTCATTATCCGATCGATTAAACTATCCAAAGGATGTTTAAAGTGCCGCCCACATTAGGGTTATACTTTATCGTTCGTCATTAATTTGACGGATTGTCGTTAATTCGATAGGTAAAGTATTATACTTTATCGTTCGTTGTTAATTCAACGGATCATCGTTAATTCGATGGGTAAAGTATTATACCTTGTCGTTCGTTGTTAATTCAACGGATCATCGTTAATTCGATGGGCAAAGTATCGCACTTTGTCATTCGTTGTGAAGGTTTAATCTCGTGAGTTATCGTAAAGGCTGTATTAAGTTATCTACCTAGTTCGTATGCATTAAGTTACAAGGCTAAGTAATAGGCTAAGCTCTGCTTGTACAAATCTGCAATATATCAAAGGCTTATCTGTAGACTAAACTTTGTCCGTATGAATCTGCCTGATTATTTGTGAGTCATTCTCTCTTTTTATCAAATCTATTTACAAAATTATGTTTATTTTCAAAGTTATAATTACGGGGATTAAGTCTTTGTAATCACCAATTTACAGCCGGTATGTGGGGTTTTGTATACATTACTTGATAATCGTCACCATTGGGGCAGCCAGTGGGGGATATGACCATAGTCACAGACACCATTGGACGAATGGGCCAATGGGTCGAGTGGCAAGTACCGTGGGTAGTTGGCTTGATATCAGAAACATTGTAATCGCTCTTAATACTGTATATTATAACAAACGGGTCGTTTTAGTAAAATGAATGAACTCACTCAGTATTTCCCGCTGACAAAACCTTTTTAAACACTTTTTCAGGTAATTACAGTAGAATTGGAGTAAAAGATGGATACGGCACTGAAAGGCATCAAGAAGTGGCTTATTTTATTAATTAAATTTTTAGAAATATTGTTTTATATAATAAAATTTATCTTTATTAAAGCTACCATTATAAAACATGGGTTTATCCCATTTATTTATTAAAATAAAATCCGGTGTTTCTAAACTCTGATATTTTTCCTAACTCACGGTTCTGAGGAAATTTCCGCTGCAACGTTTTCAAAATAATCACCGGTACCGCTGGACTGTTCGCGGCTCCCGATTCCGTCCAGGGTGGGTCGGGGGTCGTGACAGAAGGTGGTATCAGAGCCAACTCAAAGAGCCACTAAGCAAAGCCACTGCTTTACGCCTTTAGGTGTTGTAATAATAATACCTAAATTTATATAAAAGAGTTAGGGGATTGATGTTAATTGGTAGCATTTAGACTCAAACTTAAGAAAAGATGCCTTAATATTAGCTTCACAATAAGCTAAGTATTTGTGTAAATAAATATGATGGATTTTGGTAAGTTCATTTCTTTTCTCACAGTCTGTAAGTCCACTCTATTTTCATAGTTTTATCACCTTTTTTTTTTTGTGATACAATTATAATTACAAAGATTTTTCAAAATCCTAAAATATTTATCAAGTTATACTTACAGTAATTAAAGTTATATATATTTTCTAATAGAAAGTTAGCTAATAATAGCATAACCACAATCACAATAGAAACTACGTATCAGTAACCATAGCCTATGACTAATATTTTTTTAAACATTGAATCATTAATAAAGTTAATAAATGTTTAAAATAAATTTAATTAATGTATCCCATAATAAAATAGTCAAGTATAATATATTCTACTATACGGAGATTATATTTTTTTAAATTAAATCAAATAACGATATTACAATTATTTAAGTAAATTAACATATTATATTTGATAAGTTATAGTAGTTTGAAATAAAATGATATATGTCATTCTCTGGGTTAAATGGTTTTGTGCCATAAGTAATATATTGATAAAGTAATATCACGGGATAACTAAGTCCAGAATTACTAGTTGAAAAAAAAAAAAAAAAAATGATCAACAGTAATATGACCTGAGTCACTAATTGGAAAAATGATCAAATTGACACTGTCACCGGAATCGTGTAGTGATCAATATAATAATAAGATATGTTATGGAAATACAAATTTCCTTAATTCTGAATAAAAGCCCTAATAAGATAGGCACTTTTTGAAAAGATACTATTTATGGGAAATAGAAAATTTTCTCCGGCAAGACTGGGTATGATGTAGTAGACTCTCCAGTTTGTTCGGATATATTGGAATCACCGCTCCGGCGCGAATCGGATAAGACGGAATATATAATATGTCAAACGAGTGACAAGATTTCCCTAAATAGTATCATAATCAGATATTTGACTGGTTTTTGGAAATATGAATCTGTTAAATACATTAACCTGATAGATGGTATGTTTAATTCAGCCTGTAAAATATGTGATTATATAGATAGATATATCTATAAAGAAATTCCAAAAGTCAAGTAAGAATAAAGCACTTGCATCTGTGTCTAGATTTCTTTATTAAGAATCTCTTTTCCGATTATTTCGTTTGATTATCTGTTTAGTAACTCAAGCGACAATAATAAATAAAAACCCATTAAGTTGGGATACCATTGAAAGTATAAAGAATTTCTAATACGTTACCATAAACTATTAACGCAAGTAAGAAGTATGAAAAGTTGTGCTAATGCACATGAAAATTTAATTATAAGTCCGCAGACGTTAAAATATATCACACACAACTTTCGAGGCAAGATCTTTGGAAAATATAAATTGGGCACAATGACACTAATGTTAAAATTCTGTCAGTAGAAGAACTAAAAAAAACAACACTTTATCACATGATCCTACAACCAACATAAAATTTCGCTGAGGTATATTAGAACAAGATTTCACAAAAACATCGGTGCACAGTCTAATCAGAGTCATAAGTATTAGCACTGAAAAAGGAGTCATATACTTTTGCAAATTCTCTATTTTCATTTTATTTTTGACATTCCCTGATAATATCATTTAAATAACGGTTATCATTCGAAATTCCAGATAGAAGTTCTTATATTTCTTTTGTTGAAAATTTTGACTTCTGCATATAAAAAGTTGACTTTCGCATTTCTACTTTTCCTAACAGTCATCATACCAGAAGGATTTATTTCATAGTAGCGGATATTGATTCATTTCATTTCTTGGTAAAACCACACATACACCGTTTGTTACACATATGATTCGTTTAATTTCTAAATTTCCACTAAAAGGATTCATTCTAATTTGTCGTTTTATCCAAACTCAAATATCCTTTAGTTAGACTTGATTTTGGTACGGTAAACCACATTATTGTTAAACAATGACTCAGAATATCAAGTCAATAAATTTTTGAAAAACTCAATTTTCTTTGGCATCCATGGTTTCTATTATGACCATGTCCGAACTTTCTTATTTAAACTCGTTTTGTTTAAACCGATTTCAGTTGTTTAAACCTGCTCATTTCAAATTCCCATATGATGGATTTAAAGATATCATATTCTCCAACAAACACTTCAATTCTCTAGAACTATAAAATGCCTAATTGGTCTTCGACTTCACTAAAATCATTTCTTTGATCACGGTCATCTTGTACTAACGTTTTCATAAAATTTAAAACTTGCACTAATCTCATTTTATATATATCATATACGAATATTTATAAAAGTTATCTTAACACAAATCGTGTGATAAGATAATGATACACAAGTTCCTGACATATTTTAATATATCTTAAATCTCTTAAATGAAATTTTTTACAAATATCAATCTAGCCTTTTGTAATAATTATTACTTTAACATCTTCAATCGAAAAACATTATTTTTGGAAACTTACATAAGTGATTACCTAATAGTATTACTATATTCTTATTAGTCACCATAAGGAGGATAAGCAAATACTTAGTCAAAATAAGTGAGTGACTTATAATAAAAAGTACCAAATTTATTGTGCTTATATTTAACTAAAATGGAAATTTTCACAAACTAGGCACTTAGCTCGGTTGGCTAAGAGCGCGAAAGGGTGTGGCCTAGACCCGGGTTCGATCCTGGGGACGGCCAATTTCACCATTTTTATTAAAAATTTTTCCATTTAAGTATGTAATACTAATATCAGTTTTATTATTAGTAAGAAAATATTAATAATAATAAGTGTTAGTATTATTTTAAAATACTAGGATTATTGTCAAGGGCAGATATTGGGTAACCTAGCCTTAGTTAGGCATGGATTGGCCACCTATGCTTAAACAAGGCAGCACTAACCAATATCCAACCATGATAATGACTAGTCACCATACATATTTAGTAAATTTTAATTTTATATGGAAATATATATACATGGGAGAAAGATATATTTTCATAAAACAATACCAGAATTAGAGGGACAAATAAAATTATATAAATAATTATGTATCACATATTTTGTGGTAACTATGTACCATAACACTCGGGTAAGAAAATAACCATATAAGAATAATACAAAAGTCATCAACTACGCTGGGTTAAGGGAACCTTATACTATATAAGAATAGTCTCTGTTTTCACTTATTTACAACATTTGTAAATACATTCACAAAAGTTATATGATTTCCAAAGGCAAATAAGTAATCCCATAGAATCAACCCACTAAGTATAATATATGTATAAATATTTTGTATAAATATTTTTACCAATCTTATTTAACGTTATAAATAATAAATGATTTCTTTTACAAAATAATATTTTGTAAACATAATGACTTCATTACGATACTTTGTAATATATCTTACATAGTATGATAAAATACTAAAATAATATTTATTTAAAAGTGGTGACCATTTACATATAGTAAAAATGCATAACAAATAATATATATATTCAAATTGCTTTACAAAAGTATAATGATTGGTTAAACCAAAATAATTTGTTCTTATTATATTTCAATTTCTAGGAAATAGTATGAAAAGTATAGTCATTAAAAGTGTACTATCACAATGTTTCACAATTAAAACAATTTGAAACTTTAAAATAATACACTAACTCTATTATCTTTTGATATATCTTTGCAATTCATTCTTTTCAACACTTTGATTTCTCATATCATAAATATTTGATAAATCATTTTCCATGCTTTGATTTCATTTGGAACCTGTCAGTTCTACGTCTTCCTCAATCAAAGTAAGCTTTCTTTTGACAAAGAATTTTATTGATTCTAAAAGTCCTTCACATTCATTTTAAAGAATCTATTGATCATATATCTTTTGGTTTGAACCTAGTTACTTTAAACATTTTATCATTTCATTTCATTCGTTTATCATCAATTTCTTGAACTAATTCCGTTGAACCATTGAATCCTACTTATGGTACAACTCGTATTCACAAAATTTGATATTTTAATTCTATGTCATCTACCCTAATACTATTAACTAAAAGGTGACATAATTCCAAAAGAAATATCATAAACCAAATACACTTGGAAGCTGGAATCTGAGATGAAGAAAAAGTATTCCTATTTATTCCAGTAAATCTCGAGGACGAGATTTTTATTAAGGTGGGTAGAATGTAACGACTCACACAAAATCGTCCTAAAAACGTTCCGTAAGTATGAACCCGGACCCCTGATAAAACAACCCTCATTAAAAGTCCTATTTATATTATTATATTATTCAATAGGAAACCCTAATTGAGACACCCAAGTGATTCTACGCAAACCCTACAAATTTCAGAACAATCAGAAACAGGATTAGGGCCCCTAAAACTCAGGGGGGGCATTCCCTACTTTACGATTATCTGAATTACGTGCTCCCCAAGCTGAATTTTTAGAAAGTGTCAAGTCATCAGAGCTAGTCCCACACGTGGCTACACTATAGCAGCTTTGTGTCCCATACGGACCGTAAAGCTGTGAGTCTTACGGTCCGTAAGCTATCATACGGACCGCAACATCAGCAAGCTTACGGTCCGTAAGCTAGTCAATTTTCGTGTATAAATAGCAGGCTTTGGGACAGACTTCTGGGCAATTGTTCGACGAAAGAATTCGTAAAATTCTTCGAGTTCTGTCCAAATTACTTCAAATAACACCCACAAAACTCAAATTAAGTATAGCGGGGTGCTGCAGAACAGGGTATTAACTCAATCGCTTTTACGATTCATTATCCGATCGATTAAACTATCCAAAGGATGTTTAAAGTGCCGCCCACATTAGGGTTATACTTTATCGTTCGTCATTAATTTGACGGATTGTCGTTAATTCGATAGGTAAAGTATTATACTTTATCGTTCGTTGTTAATTCAACGGATCATCGTTAATTCGATGGGTAAAGTATTATACCTTGTCGTTCGTTGTTAATTCAACGGATCATCGTTAATTCGATGGGCAAAGTATCGCACTTTGTCATTCGTTGTGAAGGTTTAATCTCGTGAGTTATCGTAAAGGCTGTATTAAGTTATCTACCTAGTTCGTATGCATTAAGTTACAAGGCTAAGTAATAGGCTAAGCTCTGCTTGTACAAATCTGCAATATATCAAAGGCTTATCTGTAGACTAAACTTTGTCCGTATGAATCTGCCTGATTATTTGTGAGTCATTCTCTCTTTTTATCAAATCTATTTACAAAATTATGTTTATTTTCAAAGTTATAATTACGGGGATTAAGTCTTTGTAATCACCAATTTACAGCCGGTATGTGGGGTTTTGTATACATTACTTGATAATCGTCACCATTGGGGCAGCCAGTGGGGGATATGACCATAGTCACAGACACCATTGGACGAATGGGCCAATGGGTCGAGTGGCAAGTACCGTGGGTAGTTGGCTTGATATCAGAAACATTGTAATCGCTCTTAATACTGTATATTATAACAAACGGGTCGTTTTAGTAAAATGAATGAACTCACTCAGTATTTCCCGCTGACAAAACCTTTTTAAACACTTTTTCAGGTAATTACAGTAGAATTGGAGTAAAAGATGGATACGGCACTGAAAGGCATCAAGAAGTGGCTTATTTTATTAATTAAATTTTTAGAAATATTGTTTTATATAATAAAATTTATCTTTATTAAAGCTACCATTATAAAACATGGGTTTATCCCATTTATTTATTAAAATAAAATCCGGTGTTTCTAAACTCTGATATTTTTCCTAACTCACGGTTCTGAGGAAATTTCCGCTGCAACGTTTTCAAAATAATCACCGGTACCGCTGGACTGTTCGCGGCTCCCGATTCCGTCCAGGGTGGGTCGGGGGTCGTGACACTCACTAACCTCTTACAAAATGTGCGCAAAGAGATAAAACAAATTACTCGCGGCGAGGAGTGTCACGGCCCCCGGCCTGGTTTTACACGGTTCACGAGCCGCGGGACAGAAATCCCGTGGTATTTATTAAATTGTGTTGACAGCGGAAGATTTTAGCAGGATCTTTTATAAATACCCGATTATTTTATTTCATAATTCGGGATAAAATCCTGGTAGTTTACAATAAGGTGATTTCACTGGGAAATCTTTATTTTACAAAACATGTTTCTTTATTTATATTGAGCCACATCATTTAAGCTTGTAGTGCTTCGTGGCACTTTTCCTGGATCACAACAGATCACCTGAAACATGTTTGAAAAAGGTTTTGTCAGCAGGGAAATACTGGTGAATCATTCTTTTTACTAAAAATGACCTGTTGTTATAATTTACAGTATTAAGAGCGATTACAATGTTTATACATATCAACCATCTACCCACGGTATTTATCACTCGACCACCTATTGGCTATCTCGTTGTCCAATGGTGTCTGTGACTATGGTCATATCACCCCTTGGCTAACTCGTTGTCCAATGGTGACGGTTATCAAGTAATGTATACAAAACCCCACATACCGGCTGTAATATGGAGATTACAAAGACTTAATCCCTGTAATTATAACTTTGAAAATAACATGATTTTGAAATCAAAGTTTGATAAAAAGAGAATGACTCACATTGCAGATTTATTTGAGCAGAGTTTAGCCTACTGATAAGCATGTTAAACTAATTTAACAATAATGCACACGAAACTAGGTTAGTAACTAATACAGCATTTACGATAACTCACGAGATTAAAACCCTCACAACGAATGTCAAAGTGCGATACTTAAACATCCATCGAATTTACGACGAATGACAAAGCATAACCCTAATGTGAGCAGCACTTAAACATCCATTGGATAGTTTAATCGATCGGACATTGAATCGTAGCAGCGATCGAGTTATTACCCTGTTTTGCGGCAGCGATTCGTGATTTGTGTGTGTTTTGGGACT
Organism: Helianthus tuberosus; assembly: GCA_030545235.1. Classification (NCBI taxonomy): domain Eukaryota; kingdom Viridiplantae; phylum Streptophyta; class Magnoliopsida; order Asterales; family Asteraceae; genus Helianthus; species Helianthus tuberosus. The sequence continues at coordinate 209,775,572 of CM060411.1, read as the reverse complement.
GTTTATTGTAACACCCTTAAAATTTCTACTTGAATTTAGTAATAATTCATAATATTTTATACAAAAGATGTCTAAATTAATTCCTTAGTTTCAAGAACCAAGTTCTAAGTTAACAAACACTGGTTATCTACCGACTAATTAAAACATCCATAAGTTGTTTAACAAACGGTTTACATCATAACATTGTTTACACAGAGTTAATTTACGCGGAAGCTTCAAAAGTTTGTGTTCGGTTCTTCAAAAGCTAGCTTGACTGTCATCCGAAATCCTTGGATACCTAAAAACTGAAATGTTTACATTAAACATTAGTATTAGAATACTTAGAAATAATACATATTCGAAACTACGTCTAAAACGGATTCGATTTAACAAAGAAATACAAAATTTATCATAAATTCTAAAGCTCTACCGTAACTTACGGTAGATACCATAAGTTACGGTAGCTTCTGGGAAATTCTGGTTCCACCGTAACACAGGGGAAACCCATCGTAACCTTCTGGTCTCTACCATAAATTACGGTATATACCGTAATTTACAGTAGACGCTGGAATGTTATGTTTGGTTTGATTTATTTGTTTACTTGAATCAAGTTCTCGGATTTCAATCCTACAAATCAACATGTTTAACCCTCGTATTCTAATATGTCATTTGTCAATAATAACAAGAGACCGAGTAACCATACTACAACATATTACCATGCCTTACTTGGTTATTCGACCCGTTTGGCTCATCTAAGGAATTCTCCATTTTGATGACTACCAACGAGGTCTAACCAGATTCTTGGCCTATTATTCGACATAGCGAATATCATCGCTTTAATCCAACTCAACTTTTAATACACAATCCAACTACATATATGCTAAATATCAAAATTTACCCAAATGTAACGAATCATGTTACATACCTTCAAAGTAAGCCTTTCAAACGAGATTCGCCACCCGCTTGTCCACTTGACGCTCTTGCGTCCTTTCCTATAGAGTCCATTTATAACATGTTTAGAACTCCCTTTTAAACCATGTATCGCATAGTAAACTGAAACATCATAATTGTGTGTTTCAACTTTGAATTTCAGTTTTAAGCCTTCTTTGAGGCATTTTCACAAACACTTTAAGAGCAGATTTTTACATGATTAAATATCAAGTCTCTAGCTTATCATTTAGCCTTAATTTCACATCAATCAACCATTTTACATAATTGTTAGCTTCTAGAATTCAGAATTCACTTCAAAATTGCCAAATTACACTAGAACCACACCCAATTTCCTAGTGTTTATCAAGCTCTACAAAACCCACTAATCACCTACAATGGTGTTCATGGATTTTACTAAGATTTCACATGATTTCAACTTTTATTTGTCTAGGGTTTGTCCCTAGACTCTACATTGTCCCTATTTCATCATAAAACAAACATGAAACCCTAAATATCAGATTTTCCCAATTTCATGAGAATGTCAAGTTGAGAGTTTTCATCAAATTTTACATACCTTGTAATCCTCTTGTGATGAGGATCAGTAATTTACATTCGGACTTTGATTTGGACTGATTTTGATCCTTCAATTTAGAGATTTTGTGAGACTTAGGGTTTTGATGAACTTGGTCGCCCCCCTGCTCCTTGTCTGATCGATCTCACACACGTATGTGTGTTTGAGATTTTTATTTTTTTCTTTTTTAATTATATTAGTTTCAATTTAAGCACTTTCAGCCCCTCAACTATCATTTGGTTCTAACTTTTAGTGTTTTAACCCATTGTAAGTCACTACAAGGCTTTTACCTAACTAGGTTATTTTAATCCTAGTTAGTTCACTGGTTTATTTAGCAGCATTATATTTAAAATAAATGATTTGCATTTTCGGGGTGTTACAAGTCCACCCCCCTTAAAAGGGTTTCGTCCCCGAAACCAAAGTACGTACCGAATAATGTGGGGTAGAGACGTCGCATCTCTTCTTCGGATTCCCATGTAGTGTCCGAACCTTTCCTATGCTCCCACTTGATCTTGACTTGATCGATTTGTTTATTTCGCAAGTGCTTAACCTTTCAATCTAAAACTTCTATGGGCCTTACAATATAATTCAAGCGATCATCCACTTCGATATCATCGTAGCGAATATAAGTTGTCTCATCCGCTAGACACTTCTGAAGATGTGACACATGAAATGTGCTATGAATTCCGCTTAGTTCCTCCGGTAGTTCAAGGCGATACGCTACCTTTCCTACCCGTTCTATAATCACAAACGGCCCGATAAACCTCGGACTTAATTTTCCTCTTTTTCTAAACCTGATAACCCCCTTCCATGGGGATACTTTGAGCATGACTTTGTCACCAACCTGGAATTCGATTGGCCTATTCCTTTTGTCAGCATACGCCTTTTGTCTATCTTGAGCCGCCTTCAAGTGTGCCCGAACCACATCAATCTTTTCATTAGTGGCTCGTACTATATCTTGGTGGGCGAGTTCACGTGGGCCCACTTCACCCCAACATACCGGGGTTCGGCATTTCCTACCATAGAGCATTTCGTACGGTGCCATCTTGATACTAGCATGGTAGCTGTTGTTATACGAAAACTCGACCAATGGTAGGTAAACATCCCAACTTCCTCCAAAGTCAATTATACACGCCCGTAGCATGTCCTCCAATGTTTGTTTTGTTCTTTCACTTTGTCCATCTGTTTGAGGATGGTACGCAGTGCTAATGAACAATTTGGTTCCCATCTGCTCTTGGAAATCTCGCCAGAAATTTGAAGTGAACCGAGTATCCCTATCAGACACGATGGATACCGGCACTCCATGACGTGCTATTATTTCATTAGTGTAAACTTCTGACATCTTTTCTGACGTATAAGTCTCACGAATCAGAATGAAGTGAGCACTTTTCGTCAATCTATCCACCACTACCCATATGGCATCGAAACCGCGGTTTGTCTTTGGTAGTTTGGTTAATAGGTCCATCGTAATATGTTCCCATTTCCAAACCGGAATTTCCAACGGTTGAAGTTTACCGTATGGTTTTTGGTGTTCTGCCTTGACTTGTAAACATGTCAAGCATTTTTCCACGTACTTCACCACATCTCTCTTCATTCCGGGCCACCAATAGTTTTGCTTTAAGTCGTTATACATTTTGGTCGCTCCCGGATGGATGGAATAACGGGACTTATGAGCTTCATCGAGTAGAAGCTTTTTAACTCCACATGTGTTAGGAACCCAAATTCTGTTGAAACGTGTTTTCAAACCGTGGTTGCCTACTTCAAGATCTTTAACTTGGCCAACAATCCTTTCTTTTCTCCAGTTTTCCGTTTTTACTGCTTCATCTTGTGCTTCTCGGATTCGTTCGAGTAAAGCCTGAGGCCACAATGAGTTGTAATGATCGTACTCGTATCGGGACATAATCTGCCTTTCTGCTTAGGGCATATGCCACCACGTTTGCCCTTCCGGGGTGATAGTGTATTTCACAGTCGAAATCTTTCACCGTTTCTAACCATCGCCTTTGTCGCATATTTAACTCCTTCTGATCGAAGAAGTATTTTAAGCTTTTGTGATCGGTGAATATGGTGCACTTTACTCCATATAAATAATGCCTCCATATCTTTAATGCAAATACCACCGCAGCCAACTCGAGATCGTGCATAGGATATTTCTTCTCGTGTATCTTCAATTGCCTCGAGGCATAAGCTATAACTTTGCCCCGTTGCATCAAAACGCATCCGAGCCCCGATAGTGAAGCATCCGAATAAACCACCAAGTCTTCGACCCCGTCCGGTAACGTCAATACCGGAGCTTGAGTTAACTTTTCTTTTAGCGTTTAAAACGCTCTTTCTTGATCGACACCCCAAATGAACTTTTCTTCCTTCTGGGTCAGCTTTGTTAGCGGCGATGCAATCTTGGATGAATCTCCTATAGTATCCCGCAAGCCCCAAAAAACTTCTAATTTCCGAAGGGTTCCTCGGGGGATTCCATTTCGACACAGCCTCGATCTTTGACGGATCTACCCATACTCCATCAGCACTTATTATGTGGCCGAGAAATTGCACTTCTCGTAGCCAAAAGGCACACTTAGAGAATTTCGCATACAACCTCTCTCGTCTAAGTGTCTCTAACACCTCTCGTAAGTGGTGTGCATGTTCAGCTTCGCTTTTTTAGTACACCAAAATATCATCGATAAACACGATGACTGATTTATCCAACATCGGTTTACAAACCCGGTTCATGAGGTCCATGAAAGCCGCGGGTGCATTTGTCAGCCCAAATGACATCACGAGGAATTCGTAATGTCCATATCGGGTGCAGAAAGCCGTCTTCGGCACATCTTCTTCCTTGACCTTTAATTGGTGATACCCCGATCTAAGGTCAATTTTTGAAAAGCAATTCGCACCTTGTAATTGGTCGAATAAATCATCTATCCTCGGAAGCGGGTATCGGTTCTTTACCATGAGTTTGTTTAACTCCCGGTAATCGATACACATCCGCATGCTTCCGTCTTTCTTTTTCACGAACGGTACCGGTGCGCCCCAAGGAGACACACTCGGTCTTATAAATCCCTTGTCAAGCAGGTCTTGAATTTGGGACATCAACTCTTGTAATTCTGACGGTGCGAGTCGGTACGGTGCTTTAGCTATGGGTTTTGCGCCCGGAATCAATTCGATCCCGAACTCTACTTCCCGTTTAGGCGGTATCCCCGGTAAATCCTTCGGAAACACATCTTCATATTCTCGTACTACCGGTACATCTTCAATCTTCCGTGATTCTTTCTCGGGCTCATTCGCGTATATCATGAATGACTTGCATCCTCGCTTCATAAGCTTGTGAGCTTTCAACATTGAACATACTATGGGGTTACCTCCTTTTTCGCCGTAGATAGTGACGTGTTTCCCGCTCGGAGAAGTTAGTTTTATCTCTTTACGAAAACACGCGACCTTTGCATGGTGCTGAGATAGCCAATCCATCCCAACGACTACTTGAAATTCCCCGATTGACATCGGGATTAGGTCTATCAAGTATTCTTCATCGTCAATGCTTAATTTGCAGCCTCGACAAACATCACAAACTATAAAACTTTTGTTGTCCCCTATTTCAACTTCTAAGGGCACAGATAACTTTGTTAATATAAAAGAAGGATGTCGAATAAATCCATGCGAAATGAAGGATTTATTCGCACCCGTATCAAACAATACACGTGCAGGAATTGAGTTAATCGTGAATATACCTGAGACCACATCGGGTTCTATCTTTGCTTCAGCCGCGGTAAGTTGGAAGGACCTAGCCTTCGCCTTTGGAGCTTCCGTTGAAGACTCTTTTGTGTCTCTCTTTCCAACCAACTCAGGGCATTCAGACTTTTTGTGGCCGGGTTGATAACATTTGTAACACACGGAAACTTTTCCGAGACAAAGCGATGCAGTGTGCCCCGTCTTCCCACATACCGGACACGGCTTGTCTTTGAAGCGGCACTCACCTTTGTGCCCTTTTCCACATACCTTGCAACTTGGCGACCCGCCTTTAGTCTCCACTTTCTTCCCTGATTCAGCAGTTCTAGCTTTCTTTGTACGGCTTGGATTCACATCTTGTGCCCTTCGCTCACCCCTCTCAACTTGCTTCTTTAACTCGATTTCCCGCTCCCGGGCGGTGTTGATGATTTCTGTGAGAGTTTCATATTTTGAGGGAGTCATAAACTCCCGGTATTCAGCACTCTGCATGTTGTAATAATAGTATATCTTCTGCTCTTCAGTGGTGACTAACTCGTCACAAAATCTCAGCTTATCCATAAAGATGCCCGTGATCTTATCAATTGATTCTCCATTTTGTCTTAACTGGATAAATTCCAATTTGATCCTGTTGATAACTGCTTTGGGACTATGGTGTTTAAGGAACGGCACCTTAAACTCATCCCAAGTCATGACCCTTGTCGCTTCGGCTCCCATTTCCTTCTTTTTATTGTCCCACCAATCCTTGGCTTGATTTCTCAATTGACCCGTTCCGTAAGCAACAAAGTCACCTACGTCGCAGTGTGTTCGTTCAAACACTCCTTCAACGTCACTTATCCATCTTTGGCAGATTATCGGGTCAACTTCCCCGTTATAGATTGGCGGTTTGCACGCCATAAATTCTTTATATGAGCACCCTTTACGATCTCCAGTTTTCTCCTTCATAAGGTTGACACTATCCTCCAACCTTTTAACTCACTCTTCAACAAGCGACAACACCGTGCTTTGAATTTTGTCTATAAACCCAGATAGACTACCTTCAACTGCCTTCCCTACTTCTTCGGCAATTATTTCTTTCATTTGTTCGGTGCTTGTTTGCACCGTATTATCATCGTTTCCATCAGACATCTTGAAACTGAAATGTTTACATTTAAGCGTTAAACATTTCATTTATAACATTACTTCATTTGTTTCGGTTTAGCCAAGTTCCCAACTTGCTTTAACCGTTCACATTCGGTGCACTTTCCGGGTTTGAGTGTGTTAAAACGCTCTTCCCATGCACATCAATTCCTTTCTTATTTCTTACATAATTATAATCTGTTAAAATAATAAGTTAATTCTTACCGGACGATCGATCAAGCTTGAACCGAACACTTGTTGACAACCTTAAGCTCGGATTACCAACTTGTAACACCCTTAAAATTTCTACTTGAATTTAGTAATAATTCATAATATTTTATACAAAAGATGTCTAAATTAATTCCTTAGTTTCAAGAACCAAGTTCTAAGTTAACAAACATTAGTTATCTACCGACTAATTAAAACATCCATAAGTTGTTTAACAAACGGTTTACATCATAACATTGTTTACACAGAGTTAATTTACGCGGAAGCTTCAAAAGTTTGTGTTCGGTTCTTCAAAAGCTAGCTTGACCGTCATCCGAAATCCTTGGATACCTAAAAACTGAAATGTTTACATTAAACATTAGTATTAGAATACTTAGAAATAATACATATTCGAAACTACGTCTAAAACGGATTCGATTTAACAAAGAAATACAAAATTTATCATAAATTCTAAAGCTCTACCGTAACTTACGGTAGATACCGTAAATTACGGTAGCTTCTGGGAAATTCTGGTTCCACCGTAACACAGGGGAACCCCATCGTAACCTTCTGGTCTCTACCGTAAATTACGGTATATACCCTCGTTGGAATGTTATGTTTGGTTTGATTTGTTTGGTTACTTGAATCAAGTTCTCGGATTTCAATCCTACAAATCAACATGTTTAACCCTCGTATTCTAATATGTCATTTGTCAATAATAACAAGAGACCGAGTAACCATACTACAACGTATTACCATGCCTTACTTGGTTATTCGACCCGTTTGGCTCATCTAAGGAATTCTCCATTTTGATGACTACCAACGAGGTCTAACCAGATTCTTGGCCTATTATTCGACATAGCGAATATCATCGCTTTAATCCAACTCAACTTTTAAAACACAATCCAACTACATACATGCTAAATATCAAAATTTACCCAAATGTAACGAATCAAGCTACATACCTTCAAAGTAAGCCTTTCAAATGCGATTCGCCACCCGCTTGTCCACTTGACGCTCCTGCGTCCTTTCCTATAGAGTCCATTTATAACATGTTTAGAACTCCCTTTTAAACCATGTATCGCATAGTAAACTGAAACATCATAATTGTGCGTTTCAACTTTGAATTTCAGTTTTAAGCCTTCTTTGAGGCATTTTCACAAACACTTTAAGGGCAGATTTTTACATGATTAAATATCAAGTCTCTAGCTTATCATTTAGCCTTAATTTCACATCAATCAACCATTTTACATAATTGTTAGCTTCTAGAATTCAGAATTCACCTCAAAATTGTCAAATTACACTAGAACCACACCCAATTTCCTAGTGTTTATCAAGCTCTACAAAACCCACTAATCACCTACAATGGTGTTCATGGATTTTACTAAGATTTCACATGATTTCAACTTGTATTTGTCTAGGGTTTGTCCCTAGACTCTACATTGTCCCTATTTCATCATAAAACAAACATGCAACCCTAAATATCATATTTTCCCAATTTCATGAGAATGTCAAGTTGAGAGTTTTCATCAAATTTTACATACCTTGTAATCCTCTTGTGATGAGGATCAGTAATTTACATTCGGACTTTGATTTGGACTGAGTTTGATCCTTCAATTTAGAGATTTTGTGAGACTTAGGGTTTTGATGAACTTGGTCGCCCCCCCTGCTCCTTGTCAGATCGATCTCACACACGTATGTGTGTTTGAGATTTTTATTTTTTTCTTGTTTTAATTATATTAGTTTCAATTTAAGCACTTTCAGTCCCTTAACTATCATTTGGTTCTAACTTTTAGTGTTTTAACCCATTGTAAGTCACTACAAGGCTTTTACCTAACTAGGTTATTTTAATCCTAGTTAGTTCACTGGTTTATTTAGCAGCATAAAATAAATGATTTGCATTTTCGGGGTGTTACATTTATACGATATCTCAGTGCATGAATCGAATTTTAACCTCGAACCAACGCGTAATTGCAAGTGCCAAACCCCTGAATATATACTGGAAAAGGGTGCCCTCGCGTGTCACGAGGGGCCTTCGCGTGGCGCGAGGGGTACTACCCTATCATAGGGTAGCTCCGTGTCCCAGTAGCTCAGGTGAGTTGGTCTTGCGTAGAAATTCGTTGTACACGTGAAACTGTCAAGATAATTTCAACTAGGGTTTACCCCCCTGAGTTTTAAGGGCCCTGATCCTGATTCCGATTATTCTGAAAATTTCAGGGATTATGCAGAATCACTTGGGGGTCTCAATTAGGGTTTCCTATTGAACCAAATAATACTAAATAATAGGTTTGGTGAGAGTTGTTACATTCTCCCCACCTTATAAAAATCTCGTCCTCGAGATTTACTGGAACAAGTGAGGATACTTTCGCTTCATTTCTGATTCCAGTTCCCAAGTGTAGTCAGATCCTCTCTTCGAATCCCACTTGACTTTGACCAGCACGAGCCGCTTGTGTTTGAGAAACTTGATCTTTCTATCTTCTATTTGTAATGGCTTTTCAACAAACTTTAACTTTTCATTTACCTCTATATCTTAAAGAGGTACTACCAGGGACTCGTCAGATAGACATTTCTTGAGATTGGATACATGAAATATGTTATGTACTCCAGCTAATTCTTCTGGTAGTTGTAAGCGATAGGCAACTGGTCCTATACATTGGATTACTGGAAATGGTCCTACGTATCTTGGACTTAGTTTTCCTTTCTTACTGAATCGAACTACTCCTTTCCAAGGAGAAACATTCAAAAGTACCTTGTCTCCAACTTGGAATTCTAGTGGTTTGCGTCGATTGTCGGCATAACTTTTCTAGCGATCTCAAGCCGTCTTTAATCTTTCCTTGATTTGAGTGATCTTATCGGTAGTTTCTTGCACAATCTTGGGACCTGATAATTGACTTTCTCCTATTTCTGCCCAGCATACGGGAGTTCTGCACTTTCGTCCGTGCAGTGCTTCGAATGGGGCAGCTTCGATGCTTGAATGATAACTATTATTATAGGAGAATTCAATTAAAGGTAAATGATTGTCCCAGTTCCCACCAAAATCTATTACACATGCCTGGAGCATGTCTTCTAGGGTTTGTATCGTCCTTTCACTGTGCCCGTCTGTTTGTGGATGATACGCAGTACTTAAATTTAGTCGGGTTCCCATTGCTTCTTGAAAACTTGTCCAGAAGTGGGAAGTGAAACGACTATCTCTATCCGATACAATGGAGAGTGGAACTCCATGTAAGGATACTACTTCGTCTACGTACAGCTTGGCTAACCTTTCCATGCCAAATGTTTCTTTCATGGGTAGAAAATGAGCTGATTTGGTTAATCGATCCACAATTACCCAAATAGCATTATTACCTTTTCTAGTTTTGGGTAACTTAGTAACAAAATCCATTGTTATGAGTTCCCATTTCCATACAGGCAATTCTAATTGTTGAAGTAGACCTGAAGGTTTCTGGTGTTCTGCTTTAATTTATGAACAAGTAAGACACTTAGAAACATATCTAGCTATGTCCTTTTTCATTCCTATCCACCAGAAATTATTTCTTAAATCTTGTTACATTTTATTGTTTCCTGGATGTATGGTATATCTAGATTTATGAGTTTCTTCTAAAATCTTATTTCTTAATTCTCCTTGCTTAGGTACCCAAATTCTTTTCTTGTGGAATCTCCAAATTCCATCACTTCCTTGTTCTAATTCTTTTATTCGTCCCTTCATTCCTTCAGCATCGTCCTTGATTGCTGTTTCTTGAACATTCTTTTGTTGTTCCATTAAATCTAACTGTAGATTTAATCTAAGAGCACGGACACGTCGTTGTTTCTCATGATACTTACGACTTAAGGCATCTGCGACTACATTTGCCTTTCCTTCGTGATACTGAATATCACAGTCGTAGTCGCTTAGTATTTCCATCCATCTCCTTTGTCTCATGTTTAACTCTTTTTGCCCAAATATGTACCTTAAACTTTTGTGATCCGTATAGACAGTAAACTTACTTCCATACAGATAATGTCTCCAAATCTTGAGGGCAAAAATTATGGCTCCTAACTCTAAGTCATGAGTCGTATAGTTTTCTTCGTGCTTTTTCAATTGCCTTGATGCATACGCGATTACCTTCTTGCGTTGCATTAGTACACATCCTAATCCTAGCTTAGAAGCATCACAGTAAACTTCAAAATCTTCTATTCCTTCTGGTAAGGCTAGAATTGGAGCATGGGTTAACCTTTGTTTCAAAATTCTAAAAGCCTCTTCTTTTCTAGTTCCCCATTCAAACTTAACCGCTTTACAGGTTAACTTAGTCAATGGCACTGCTATTTTGGAAAAATCCTTAATAAAGCGCCTATAGTATCCAGCTAATCCTAGAAAGCTTCTAATTTCCATAGCTGAATGTGGAACTTTCCATTTGGTAATTGCTTCTATCTTAACAGGATCTACATGAATACCTTCATGATTCACCATGTGTCCTAAAAATTGTACTTCCTGTAGCCAAAATTCGCATTTTGAGAATTTGGCGTAAAGTTTCTCCCTTCTTAACAAGGTTAAGAGTGCATACAAGTGCTGACAATGCTCATCCTGACTTTTGGAATAAATAAGTATATCATCAATGAAGACAGTTACAAATTTATCCAAGTACGGTTTACAGATTCTATTCATCATGTCCATGAATGCTGCAGGTGCATTTGTTAATCTGAAGGGCATGACTGTAAACTCGTAATGACCATACCTAGTTCTGAAAGCAGTTTTAGGTATGTCTTCTTCTTGTACCTTTAATTGATGATATCCGGAGCGCAAGTCGATCTTAGAAAAATATCTAGCTCATTGAAGTTGATCGAAAAGATCATCAATCCTAGGTAATGGGTATCGATTCTTAATTGTAACCTTATTCAATTCTCTATAATCAATACACATTCTCATTGACCTATCTTTCTTTTTCACAAACAACACTGGTGCTCCCCAAGGGGATGAACTAGGTTGTATGAATCCCTTACTTAGTAATTCATCTAATTGCTTTTTCAATTCTAGCATTTCTGTGGGTGCTAACCGATAAGGTGCCTTGGCTATTGGTGTAGTTCCAGGTATTAAATGAATTCTAAATTCAACTTCCCTCTCGGGTGGTAATCCCGGAAGTTCTTCTGGGAATACATCTGGGTATTCTGAGACTACAGGATTCTCCTTAAGTTCTTTATCCTTAGTACTAATGATTATTGAAATCATATATACTATTCCTTGCTTTCGTTCATAACTAGCAACTTTCATTACTGAAATGAACTTCATGGGTTTACGTGGTTTATCTCATGTAATCACGATCACTTCTCCGGTAGGTGCCCGAATTTCTATAGAGTTCTTATCACAAAGGATTTGAGCATTGTTGGTTACTAACCAATCCATTCCTAACACAACATCGAACCCAGCTAAATTCATTGGTAATAGGTTTGCATGAAATTTATGACCTGAAAGTTCTATATTTTCTTTTTGCAAAACCTTATCTATGTTAATTGAATTCCCATCTGCCGTTTCGACTGTAAATATTTGCCTAAGGTTGGTCAAAGGTAAATTAAGATCTTGGCAGAATGAAGTATTGATAAAACTTTGGTTTGCACCAGAGTCAAATAATATTTTTGCGTAAACGTTGTGAACTAGGAACGTACCAGCTATCACATCTGGAATGAGTTCTGCCTCCTGAGTAGTCAATTGGAAGTCTCAGACATTCTTCTTGGTAGCTCCTTCGGCCGGTTTGGCTTTATTGTCTGCTGGTTTAACCAATTTAGGGCACTCTGGTTTAAAATGTCCCATTTCTCCACAGTTATAGCAGATCCTTGTTTTCTTTCTGCAGTCTTCTTCACGATGTCCTACAAATTTGCAAAAGTTGCAAGTTATATGGCATTTTCCAAAATGTTTCTTTCTGCAATTTCTGCAGAACGGTGGAGTTGAGGATTGCCCTGTTCCTTTCTTCTTGAAGTTGCTATTATTACCCACACGAAATCATTGGGTAATTTTCTGAGCCAGTTCCTTTTTCCTATTTTCATCTCTTGTACGTACCAGCTCATCAGTTAGGGTGTTAGCTAATTCTACCGCATCGTCAATAGTGCGAGGTCTCGCAGCTTTAACGATATTACGGATTTCTCTAATTAATCCCCAAATATAGCGAGAAATAAGTACCTGTTCTGGCGAAGCCAGCGTTGGTACCACTCTAGCATATTCGAAGAATGTCGAAGTATACCCTCGACAGTCTACACCCATCATTCGATGGTTCAGGAACTTATTTGCCATTTGTTCTTTTTCGTATTCAGGACAGAATTTTCTTTCTATTAACTGCTTAAATTCCTCCCAACTCATGGCATAGGCCATATTTCTTCCTTTGGCTTGAAGTACAGTATTCCACCATTCTAGCGCCCATTCTTTAAAAAGATTTGACGCATACATGACCTGGTCTTTTTCAGCACATTTACTTATCATAATTACTGCTTCGGTTTTCTCTAACCAACGCAGTGCTGCAGTTTCCCCTTCATTACCTGCAAACTCAGCTGGTTTACAGGCAAGAAATTCTTTGTAAGTGCAACCAGGTGTTGCAGCTTCATTTTCTTAGGAAGTGGGGCCTGTCGTGGATCTTTATCGTGATTAGTATGGTTGCCGCCTCCGTTTACACTATTACTGAAGTTATCTTCTTGGGTACGTTTACTAGGAATGATTTGTTGAGGTTCAACAGGTTTTTGGGCAGCAGCAAGGATTGCTGGAATAGCATTGGCTATTCCCTGAGCAACGATATTCTCGATATCTTGCCTATTCAGAAATTGATCTTCCTGGTGTTGCTCAGATTGGTTAACCTCGTTAACTGGTTCATTATTAGCGTTTTCCATCTGATAATTAATATATATAATTTATTAGTATAGAGTAAATAATAATTATATACAAAACAATCATACAAATTTCACAACACACACATAGAGTCAAAATTATCGATTTCTCGATTCCCATTTTATATATATATTATTATGCGTCATTACACACCGTTATCTTACAAAGTTTTTATTTATTTTACAGATTTTATTTTATTATTATTATTACTATTATACAATCACAGCTTCGCCACCATCCTATCCCTGAGTACTTTAGTAGCGAGGTTCCCTCTCGTCGTACTTCCAAGAAATTTGCTCTCCCAAATCCTATTCCCTGCACCTATCAGTTCCTCACCAAAATGGCGGAGTTCAGCTAAATTTTCATTGCTCATTGGTGGGTTTGGTATAGGTTCTGGGTCGAACTGAGGGAAAAAGGTATAAGGGTTGTTTAGGACGTTTTGAAACTGCCAGTCATTGGTCCACCACTCGTCCATTTCTCCTAGAGGTTGGGTGTGGATCAGAGGATCTGGAATGGCTGGTTCCAAATTTATTGGAAGTTGTGTTTCGGCAGGATAAGGGAAAAGATTGGTATTGATAGGGCTAATGATATCACAGCCTGCCAGTATGTGATCCAATTCCTCCTGTAGAGGTAATTCCTCGGCTTGCCTCGAACTTTCCCCAAATTCCATTTCTGTTTGCCTAACACCTTCCCCGATCTCAATCCCTTTTCCTTTATCTATGAGATTCTCTATTTTGGGAACTTTTCTAGTTGCTGGTTTCCTTCTGCGTACACGCCTCCAGCCTACTAATCTTCTCCTTTTCTTAGGCTTTGGTTTCTCCAGAGGTGGGGCGTTGAATTCCATAGGTTCTTCCACATCGGGTATGTAACCAGTAAAGTCTTTGGAAACTTCTATTTTCACCGGATACAGATTGAGATTCTGAAGGGCTTCAGATAACTCATTCATGCTGTTTAGCATATATGCAAAAATACTAAGTTAAAATTTGATAATAAAATTTCACAGATAACCTTCAAGTATTATTGCTAATTTTAATACGAAGAACACCTGATAAATACAACATACTAGGGTCTATTGTAAACTTATTTATTTACTGGGTAAAGTTTCTGGCTTGTAGGTGATAAGGGTGCTAGAACTGAGTCAGGTTATTTAAAGATTTGTATTTACTGCTACAGTGGCTAGCATATAAAGATCTGCCCATTTTTCATCTAACTTGTCTTCCCATGGTGGGTTACGGCCTAATTCATGGGTTTCCTGATTAACTCTCCTTTCTCTTGGTTGTTATTTCTTTATTTTCTCCTGGCTTTTCCTAATAATCAAACTTCTTTTATTAGGAGAAAGTGGCTCCTCATATTGTGCCTTTCGAACAAATATTCCTTCCTCAGTATCTACTGAGTATCTTGAGGAATTTGATTGGGATGAACTTCCCTTTTCTTTTGGTGAAATTTCTAATTTATGGTAGATATCCGAAAGCCTTTGCTTACCCATACTGTAAACAAATATTCAAATACATAATCACAAAATTGACAATTAGTAAAAATTAAGTATTTTCTATATACTTAATTGGCTTAAATCAGTGGCTCTGCTACCACCTTTTTCTGTCACGGCCCCCGGCCTGGTTTTACCCGGTTCAGGAGCCGCGGGACAGAAATCCCGTGGTATTTATTTAATTGAGTTGACAGCAGAAGATTTTAGCAGGATCTTTTATAAATACCCGATTATTTTATTTCATAATTCGGGATAAAATCCCGGTAGTTTACAATAAGGTGATTTCACTGGGAAATCTTTATTTTACAAAACATGTTTCTTTATTTATATGGAGCCACTTCATTTAAGCTTGTAGTGCTTCGCGGCACTTTTCCTGGATCACAACAGATCACCTAAAACATGTTTGAAAAAGGTTTTGTCAGCTGGGAAATACTGGTGAATCATTCTTTTTACTAAAAATGACGTGTTGTTATAATTTACAGTATTAAGAGCGATTACAATGTTTATACATATCAACCATCTACCCACGGTATTTATCACTCGACCACCTATTGGCTATCTCGTTGTCCAATGGTGTCTGTAATTATGGTCATATCACCCCTTGGCTAACTCGTTGTCCAATGGTGACGGTTATCAAGTAATGTATACAAAACCCCACATACCGGCTGTAATATGGAGATTACAAAGACTTAATCCCTGTAATTATAACTTTGAAAGTAACATGATTTTGAAATCAAAGTTTGATAAAAAGAGAATGACTCACATTGCAGATTTATTTGAGCAGAGTTTAGCCTACTGATAAGCCTGTTAACCTAATTTAACAATAATGCACACGAAACTAGGTTAATAACTAATACAGCATTTACGATAACTCACGAGATTAAAACCCTCACAATGAATGTCAAAGTGCGATACTTAAACATCCATCGAATTTACGACGAATGACAAAGCATAACCCTAATGTGAGCAGCACTTAAACATCCATTGGATAGTTTAATCGATCGGACATTGAATCGTAGTAGCGATCGAGTTATTACCCTGTTTTGCGGCAGCGATTCGTGATTTTTGTGTGTTTTAGGACTGTTTATATGATATCTCAGTGCATGAATTGAATTTTAACGTCGAACCAACGCGTAATTGCAAGTGCCAAACCCCTGAATATATACTGGAAAAAGGGCGCCCTCACGTGGCGCGAGGGGCCTTTGCGTGGCGCGAGGGCTACTACCCTATCATAGGGTAGCCCTTTGTCCCAGTAGCTCAGGTGTGTTGGTCTTGCATAGAAATTCGTTGTACACGTAAAACTGTCAAGATAATATCAACTAGGGTTTACCCCCCCCCTAAGTTTTAGGGGCCCTGATCCTGATCCTGATTCCGATTATTCTGAAAATTTCAGGGATTATACATAATCACTTGGGGGTCTCAATTAGGGTTTCCTATTGAACCAAATAATACTAAATAATAGGTTTGGTGAGAGTTGTTACAAGGAGGGCCCGAGTAAAAAGGCGAAGAATTAAGTAGCAGGTCTATAGTTTCCTTGCAGATTGAACAAAACTCTATAGTTTATCAATTCTCAGCAAGGACTATAGTGTAAGTTAAGTCCCATGTAATTATTTTAATAGACTTTGTACGGCCTCTGTGCCTTATCCATGAATAACAAACAAAGTTTCTATTATTATCGTGTTTTTCTTACAAAGTGCATGCAATTCCTTTCAGTAAGCTCAAAAACATTATGGTAGATATAATACAAGTCTCATGAGCGGTCAGCGATTACACACATCGCGCAAGACCTTACGTTCACACATGAGCTTTATACCACATTTATTCGCCTTACCTAATCCAAGTAATTGTATCCATGCAAAATATTGTAGATCAAAACACATATCATACTACTTCTGGCGCACCAAAACGCCTTAAAAGTTATTAAACTACACGGCAGTGTTTTAGTAAACGTTACTTGCGCGACAGCGCATTAACAAAAAGGGATACACATCCCAAAGAACTACAAGATAATTGTTCATACAACCACAAGAGAAAACCTACGCCAAGTCTTCATCTTCATCTTCTCCATCTGGGAAGATTTCCTTCAGTTGCGCTACATGATCTTCAGACTGCAATGTAACGTTTATAAGATCCATGACAGGGAGCTGTAAGTTGTTAAATTCTGTTTTCATAGCTGCAAGGGCGGCATCAGTGTTAACACCATGAGTAGCAGATCTACTAGTATCCCAATCATCCTTCAAAGCACTAACTACATGGTGCGAGCATTCCGCATATCCTTCAGCATATCCGTCATTTCGCGCGGCAATCACCAAGCGCGCAAGTGTTTTATCTAGCTCTTCAGAATTCAACACCGATTCAGCAACCTATAGAAATAGGAAAGGAAAATAAGGAAAAAGAGAAGAACATCTCCACAAGAATTACAAACAGGAAGCAACTTACACTGGCGATTCCACGTTCCTTCAACCATATCATGTCACTTTTCGAAGGCTCAAGTTCCCTCTCCGCCGTGGCCCGCGCCGTTTCAGAATTTTCTAGCATTTGAAGGTTGATCTTTCTCAGCGTCATTCTTCTTTGGCGCGGCACTAGTCGCAGGCACACGTCTTTTCTTCTCAGTGCCTATGCCCAAATTTGACAGCTCGCCTACCATAAAGCGCAGAAGATAACTTAATTCAAAGAGCGCAAAAAACGGCAAGCAAATAACATCACGACAAAAAAAAACGTACCAACACCAGCAACAGGTTGCACATTCAAATCATCGTCCCGCGGAAGAGCAAAGTTTCTAACAATACGATGATACCAAAGCTCCTCATCAGGTTTTTTTGGCAACTGTAGCCATCTTTCCACCTTCTCTATCAAACGCGACAACATACAACGAGACACCTGCAAGGAATAAGAAGAAAAACCAAATTAAAAAAAAAGGAGAGACAAGGACAAATCCCAAATCTTACTTTTGTCGCCTTCCATATACACCGGCTAGTCTTCCCGATTCATCCTCCAATTCAGACTCATGCTAGCACCAACAAGGGCCTTCTCCAGCAAAGCAATAGACGGAACGTCCTTCAGATCCTGGTACCAATTTTCATCAGCTGGAGTTTGAATAGTCTCTGTAGGGACATCCTCTTTTCCCCTGAACGTTATCTTCAATGGGATAACCCCTACCTTGATAAAGAAGAATTTTTGTTTCTAATCATGAAACGATTTTGGAGGATGAAGCGAAATCTTCTTCGCTGATGCCCTTTGTACAAAGGAATAGAACCCTTGAGAGCAATGCATTTGATGAAAGACTCGAAATCGAGGAACTGTCGGTTCAATACGCATCGTACGGCACACGAATTCAAAATGTCGAACCCTAACCATACCGATAGGGTGCATCTGGGAGATATGGAACTTATAATAGTTGAGAACATCAAGAAAGAATTTCGTTGCAGGTAATCGGAAATTGCCTGCCGAAAAGAACTCCCAAAACAAAGTTATATACCCGGCCGGAGCGTTCGCAGCCGTCTGACCCTCATCAGGGTATCGAGCACCCCAATTTTCCGAAAACCTAAAATTCTGAATCAGACCATCGAACGTCGCCCTGGACCACTTCAGCGGTGGAAGTTCGGCAGCCATTTCTTCAGTGGAGTCTTCGTGATGATCTCCGGTTGACATAAGAAAGGAAAATTGCAAGTTCTTCCTAAATAACTGACAAAGAAGACGAAGAAGAAAGGGGGGTTTTCAAGAAAGTAATGATTACCGAAAATAGGTAACTAAAAACACTTATATACCCACCGCCATAAATAGCATAGATAACTGTGATAGCACCATTTTCGGGATAGCATGGTTACCCAAGCATCAGGAGCAAGTGGAAAGGAACACAAACGCGAGTCCACGCGTGCGTGTAAGACACGGTGGGTAACGTACAGCTGACGATGACAGCCTGTCATACATCAACAGTCATTACTGTACCCTTTCGTGCAAAAGTCAAGATTTTCAAAAAATCAAAAATCAATAAGCAAGAGTACCTTCTCCTAGAAGATGCTCCATTTTCGCGCCAAAAATTTTACAGCAAAAAGCAACTCTCTCATAGTCCAGTGCTCCACTTATTTCCATAAGAGCAATACTAGACTGGGGGGACTTGAAGGGGTAAGGTCCCAAAAACCTCGCTTTGAGTACTTGGGACCATACCACAACCTCATCTTTTAACCTTCTTTAGACCTTGCGCGGCCGCGCACTAGTCATACGAAAAGAACGTAGAAGAAAAACAACAAGCAACACCTGCGCGCCAAAAGGAAATTAATGCATCCTTGTGCCTCTCTCCATAACAAACAGGGATAAAAATCCCAATAAGCACTGCCGCTTAAATAATACCCAGACTTGGATATTATTTACTTCACTGATACCACACGATAAAGAGTCACACTGGATTACAACTGTAACCTTCTAGAAGACTCAATCGTGCACCACCAGACGGTTATAACTGTCTGGCCACGTGTCATCATCCCGAACTCTCCTGAAATCACGATGATGGCATGAAATTGAAGAGAAATCTACACTTGCCCACTTTCCACGTGGCAATACCCCAGCCGTTGATCTAGATCGCGATCCGTGTGCTCTCACACTTGATTAAGAAATTAATGGAGGGAAAAATAACCGCTTACAGAGTTAGCATTTTCCGTCAACATTTCAATAACAGGTTTTCCTGCCCAAACTTCGGCTATAAATAGAAGAGTAATTCAGGTACAATCTTCAAGTTACATTCACCTCACTTATACTTCTTCTTCTTCAAATACCGATACTTATTCTCACGTCGGAGGGTGGTCACGGAGAGAACCTCCATTCTCCCCGTGGCGAGTCTAACGGTGTCTGTTTTGCAGTTATCGAGAAGAGAAGGAGATTTGTCATCCCGGAACCGAGCGAGAAGAAACCAACCCTTTTATGCAGAACCTAACCCCCTGGTGTATCTGATTCCGTTCATTTAACGGTGTTTCTTCATCGTGTCACTCGATTACCCAAGTGTTAGATGTAACCATAGGTGGAACTAGCATTCAACGAGCCGTAAATTTCGTATAGGTAGTTTTTTTTTTTGGTTTTATATAGAGAATACACCTAAACAACTACGAGAATACCCCTGACAAAAAAAAGATACATTAGCCCAAAAGAAATAATAAACCTTTGAATCTAAGCTCAGTTGTTATGTAAGCCCAAATCCCAACCCAAATAATATTTTAGCCCAAAACAAATAATAACCATTTAAATATGGGGCGGGGGTGCGGCAACAGATTTGTGGAAACCAAACGTCGTACAAGGCAGAAACATCAGAACTCCATAACATCAGCAGCGTCAAAGTGCAGAAATGATCAAAATTCGACAAAGTGTAACCTGTGTGAAACTGATTAAAAAATCGAACAAGCAATCTAGTAGAACTGATCATAATTTTGATTTTCGAACAAGTAGAAGCAGGAGTGCAGTCGCATAACTGATCAAAATTCAAACCAACATCAACTGATCAAAATTCGTAGATTGTTTGTGAGTATTCTTTTCTTCTTGTGCTTTGATAGTTTGATTTCTTGGTTAGTTTGTGCTTCGATATTTTCAATTTTGCTTGGTTATTCAAAATTTTGGTGATGATGATATAACCCTGAATGAAACAACTCCGAATGTTGATAATGATAATATTGATGCGAGTCCGATCTAAAAAAAAAAATAAACCTAGCCCAATCTAAAATCTAAAACTTATTGCCAATATTAATTCATAAAGTCTAGCCCAAATGTAAAATGTTTAATATTGATTCATTAACCTAAATACTAATAACATTAAAAAACTACTTTATAAGATTTAAATCGGTAAAGCCTAAGGGCCTTTTTTGGCTCTCCCAGGGCACTTGGATTTTTAGGATCGGCCCCGCCCCGTAACGTAGGTAAAAAAAACCATTCTGGTCTATAAATGTACAATAAAAATATTGGGATACCACTGGATATTTCTTCTAGTCCCGCAACTGGATGTAACACCCCAAAAATGTAATAAACGGTATTGGATTTAAATTTTGAAAAAAGTCAATCATGAAGAACATGAAAAGACCCTTGAGGGTAAGAGCATTCACATTCATTCCACCATATTTTCACCCTAAATTACACTAAAAAACTACATTTATGTCTCTTTTTCAATTAAATAATATTTTTATACCTTTATCATTACATTTTCTCTCTCCTCCACTCACAACCACTTTCAAAATATATTAAAAAAATTATAGGGGGTGATCATTGTTCCCCCAAATATACAGATGACCAGTAACTTTTTCTCTCTCCTCCACTCACAACCACTTTTTATACTCTTTGTATTATAAAAACTCCACACACAAACTTTGATGGAATGGATGTGAATGCCCTAAGATGGTTAAATTAAGAAAACCCTAATACGAAATGGAATACCTAGCCGCCTCCATCTATCTTTTTCCATCATTCCATTTTAAGGGCCATAGAAAGAGATAGAGATGACAATGGGTCAGGTCTGGGTCGGGAATTGGTAATCTTATACACATACCCGGTTATAAAATCGTGTCTCATACCCGACCCAATACTTGTCGAGTATCGATATACCCATTAGTTTGTTAAAAGATATACGTTGGGATTTCTAAATACATTTTTTTACTATTATAATTATTTTATAATTTTATTTATACAACAATTATGATAAATTAAAAATGTATATTACTTACATATAAGTTTTATCATAAATTAATAATAACTTTATAACACTTATACTATGACAACAGTCAAAAATTCAGGTATCCATACAATTAATTAATCATGATTAGTGCTTAATGACTGTGCTGAATTTACAATTAACTGCTTTCTGATTACTGCATTATATTAACCTGTGCATCACTTATTGCATAATGTCATTTCATTACTGCATGCAAACATATTGGCATAAAGAATGCATTAAGTACAGTTAGCACAGTGAGCGGATAAATCAGGAAAATGCTGACAGAACTCAGCACGTAGGCAGATAGTGTCTTGAGACCCAGTATAAGCCAGAAACTAAGTACTGCACTAGCATAGTGTGTAGGAAAGTAAGGATCCCAAAACTGCCTTTCTAAGTGATAGTTTAAGTGCCGGAAAGTGACTAAAACTCACCCAAAGTGCTCAATTCAGCAAAATTCAGCAAAAAATCAGCATTTTAACGATCTAATTTCATGCGAAAATATGCTTAAATGGTCCTGAATGCTTTCCTAAGTGTCGGGAATTAAAAGTGTCACAAAAGGGTACATAAAGAACACTAAACCGTATAATTTAGCACTTTAACGAACCAGTATCTAACCGAACAACCGGACACTACCCGAAACATCAAAATTACCCTAGAAGCACTGTTTTAACATTACTAAGCTAGTTATGGCCCCCGAACAACATAACACCTCCTAAAAATATCTAATAACCAAATCATGTAACTAACACTTAAGATTGAACTAGATGGTAACTAACTAAGTTAACCCCTAATCTACTACCCCCCCCCCCCCTAGTAATTGGCCATACAAGGGCCCCACACCAAGATTTGTTTTAATATTTAATTAGATCATGTTGTATCTTTAAGAGGCATATTATACATGAGGTAAGAGCATGAAATGGTTATAAGTAGTATACATGAGGAACTTGATCTCATATCTCATACACACTAAACACACACAAAACACTCCTCTTCCCCTTCCTCTTGTTCACGGCCGAAGACACCACCACACACCATCACCTTCATTCATCAAGTCTCATCCAATCCAAGAGCATACAAAGGTGCTAGAGATCATACAAGGAAGCTTGTTGGCCTTGGATCTCGAAGGACCTCTCTTATTTTCTTTTATCCTCTTTATTTCTTCACTTGAATCATCCCTAGCCTTGTGCTAGTGGTAAGAACATTGATCTATCTATTTCACATCTATTTTAAGTGGTTAATGACGAATCATGATCAAAAACATCAAGAACACTAAAGATCATAAGCATGAAGCAGAAACATAAGCTTGTTTAATGAAGATATCTTGATGAATATAAGTTGTTATGCATGTTGATATTTGATTGTTTGTAGAAATGATGTTGATCATCATATGATCTTGCTAGATCATGATTAAAAACATAATCTAGCAAGATGAGATGATGAACTTGATGAAAGTGAATGGATCATCCTTATGAAAATCATGAACTTGAAAGAATACTTTGTTTTCTTGAAAAGTAATGAACAAAGTAAGATGTTAAACATATAGATCTCTAAATATTTATGAATAATTTTTAAAGAAACCAAGTTAAAAATATAAGTTTCATTAAATCTTGGTTCTTACATAAACAAATCCTATTTTTAGTGGTTAAACAAGTGTAGAAACACTTGTGAAACAAGAAGATTTCATAAAGAAATATTTTTAGAAAATATGTTCTGAAGTTGTAAACATCCAACTTCTTTAAAAATGAAGTTTTTAAAGAAGTAAACACATTTTAAAGGGTAACAAGACTTACTAAGAATACTAGTAAGTTACTACAAATTTTTACAAATATTCAAGTTCATGAAGTAGTAGAAAATGCATGATTTGGGCAAGATTGGTAAGTAAAGGTTGTTAGTTGATAATTGTAAATTGATTGTGATGATTTTTACAAAAGAAAATGATATGCTTGAAAGCATGGAAACCTTCATTTTTAGGGGAAACTATGGCAATATTTTCTAAAAATATAAACACTTAGAAAAATATTTTTAAACAAATATTTACAAGTATATTGTAAACCAGAAATTGTTAAATAAACTTTGCCATAATTTTTGGTTACAAAATACAAATATTGGAGGTTGGTTTTTAAAAATAAAAGTGACTAAGTATGTATTTAGAAAGTATATAATTAGAAGACACATGTGTGTGATTATTTGTATATTTTGTGTATTAGTTATATTATTTTAGTACTTGAAATATTATAACTCACAAAATACTAAGAAATTACTATCCAAAATATTACCAAAGAATAAATATACAAGCTTACACAAAAATATTGGAGAATCGAACTATGAAATGAGACTTACAAAATATTCAGGAAAGATTTATTCACAAAAAGAATATTTTGGTAAATAATATTTTGGACACCAAAGAAGTAAAAATATAATTTTTGAAATTACTACAAGAATATATCATATTTTTTACAAGTATGAAATATATACTTTCTTGAAATTTAGGAAGATGTGTTATTTTTAAGACATATATTTTCTTACACAAACATGAGATACAATACTCTTGGGAAAAATATACACTTTCTTAAATAAATGTGAAGTATGTCATTTTTGAGAAAAATGAGTTTATATATATATATTTTCCAAGTGGACTTGAAAACATATTTTTTTTTTGAATTTATAAGGGAATACAAATATTTTTGCCAAAGAAAAATTATAAATAATTTTTCTAAGTAATATTCCTTAAAGTATATATTTTGGAAATATATATATAGGATTCTTATTAAGGATACTATTCTGGAAAATTTAATACGAAATTAAGTATAAAGAATTCTTATGAATACAATAAAAATACGTATCCTTGTTCGTATAAACACACACCGGAATACGACCCCAAAACATGGCAAAATGTACATGTATAATATACCCCCATCCTTGGGTAGGAAATACAAGTGGAAATACTTGGGAAGTATTATTACGATAATATTGGTTAACGATTATTCCAAAAATTTATAAATATAATTTAAGTTAAAACATTAATTATTTTAACAAATAATTATGTGACTTGGAATAATATCGAAGACACAAAAGAAACGTAACTCAAGAACATTAATGCTAAGTCAAGGCACGTCCCGTTCGTCTAATAGACATTAGTACGTTGTAGGTAGTCGTGTTCACCGAAGAAGCTAGAGTTACGATTGCTGAAGACATAAGACTGTGAGTTCATTTCCCCCTTTTCTTTTAACTGTTTTCGTTTTAAAAACTTCGGGGGTTAAGTACATGTTACAAATGATTACGATTACAAATGATTTGCAAATGAAATGAACTGCTAGCTCATGTGAAAGGGTTGAGACCATTAATCCTTTAGAAGGACCGAGGGGCATGAGTGATAGATCTATTTGGGTGTTGCGAGCCCCACCCATGAGTCCACGAGTTGGCTCATGTGGTGACTATGTCGTTCCAGCCGGGAGGCCCGGTGCGAAATACGCAAAGGATTGAGCCTTCCTACACCGGTTCACACATGTTAATGTATTAGCTACACATTAATTGATCTGTTCATTTGCACAAACATACTTACAAATGATTCAAAGGTTTATTCATAAACACACACATGAACTCGATCAACTTTTGTTGATGTTTTCAAAATACATGTATTTCAGGGAATTAAAGGTGGATCTGGCGGGCGTTCGAAAGTTTCAAGTGTTGTAAGAATAAAAGATGTCATCCATGGTCTTGAGATTTGGTTTGGGTGTCCTATCCTGGTCAAGACACTACTCCCAAATCTCAGTTTTTATTTAAAGTCTTTTGATGAGTCCTTGTGAACTCTTAAACAATTTGCATGGGTTGTAAAATTTGAATTTGGAGTCTTGTTTAAACAATGATGTTTTCGAATTTATTTAATGGATGACGATCTACGGTTTTATCATATAGATGTTGTTATGATTGAATGCAATGGTATTAAGAAAGTCACACCATAATCACGCTTCCGCAATATTCAGGGTGTGACAGCTTGGTATCAGATCTTCGATTGTAGCAAACTAGGATTTCTTCTTGAGTCTAGACTACAATCATTTGGGCTCTCACGAAAATATTTTTACAATATGTTTTCATTGCATACACAAAACGCCCAGATCCAGAAAACAAATATTTTTACAAACAAAAGGCACGAAACACATTTTCAAAGTTTATGGTTATGGTTCAGTCTGGGAGACTGGGTGGTTCAGTCTGGGAGACTGGTTGGTAGTCTGAGAGACTAGTTAGTTTAGTCTAAGGGACTAGTTGGTTTAGTCTGGGAGACTGGGTGGTTCAGTCTGGGAGACTGGTTGGTAGTCTGAGAGACTAGTTAGTTTAGTTTAAGGGACTAGTTGGTTTAGTCTAGGAGACTAGGTGGTCTAGTCTGGGAGACTAGGAAGGATAGGAAGGATACATGATTACATGATTACACTGATTTGATTGCATGCTAGATGATAGATGTTAATATATGTGCATATGTTGTGATTGTTTTGTTACAGACGCTATGTCTTCCTCTGAGAGTGGACTGTCTGACATTGTTGACCCCATGGCTATTGTCTCTGATGATGAGATTATCCCTAAGCCAGAGATCTTTACCTTCGATACCGAGAGTGACCCGGAGATGATGTCCGACGACGACGACGATTTTCAGCCATTTGCGCTGCCCGACTTTGGCGATAATGTACCGCATGCTGATGGTATCCCCGACGAGGATCCCTTTCTTATTCCTATTCCTGTCCAGGGCCATCTCATCCTCGGATATCCCGATGGTGAGCATGTCGTGGCTCTGATCCTCGCCCCTCTGCCTCTTGCGGCCTTTCCTTTCGAGGATTTGCCTTTTGATGACTTATTTGATGATGATGTCGATCTTTTTGATGGTCCCCCTGATGATGCCCAGGGTGATGGAGTTGTAGCTGAGGATGCCATTGTTGTTCCACTTCTTGAGATCCCTATTATTGAGATTTCTTCCGATCCTAGCTTACACTCTGTCTCAGACTCTTTTGCGTCTGTGACTTCCTCCGCCTTACAGGCAGTTGGTTTGCGACGTTACGCCACTGATACCGATGACGATACAGCCATGTCAACTGCACCGATTCCTCCACATGACGTTGAGCCTGGACTTGAGCTTGATTTTATTCCTATCGATCAGCCTGTTGATGCACATGCTGATCCTGAGCCGATACCCGCTCTTGAGCCTTTACCTGATTTTGATCCTATCCCTTTTGGCACACCTGACATTGCACCACTCATACCAGATCCGGTTCCTGCACCCGCTGACCCTCCTGTTATCGAGCCCGTTACTCCCCCACATGCACATACACCTGCTGACGTTGCTTCTTTTCATCCGGTTGAGTTAGATGTTCACCGCACTGACTTACCTATCACTTACTTGCAGGACAAACCGGCACCCCGTCCAGGGGAAGGCCCTTCTAGCCAGCCGCCTGGCCACGACCCTCGTGTCTCAGCAGCTTTTTCTCACATGCCTCAGTATACATCTACTGCTCATTTTACTTCTTCACCACTGGATGAGCCATTTAGATGGTTCCCACCCTATACAATGCCGATTTCTGATCGCTACCATCCCTCACACTTTACTGGCTACACACGGGATAAGTTACTTCTGTCATTACAACTTCAGTATGAGATCATGAGTCGTAGAGTTTTGGAGCTTGAGATGATTCCACATCCCCCACCTTGTTCATGTCCGTCACCTTTTACGACTCCACCTGCTCCTCTTTTGCCTTATCCAGATTTTGATGTTCGATTTCTTACCATGGAGCAGCAGATCAGTTATCTGTTGTGGCGCGTTTACGATCTTGAGGAGGAGCTTGCTTGTGTTCCTCCACTTCCTCCTCCACCACCATCAGCATATCTAGTTTTTGGTTTTATGTAGGTAGCTTGCTTTTGATGAGAGCACTGCTCTTGAGCCTAGCTTACGAAGCCTTTTGGAGACCACTTTTGGTTGTGTGACTTATGGTAGATTGATAGACATTTTGGGCAAGGGTAGTGTAACCCTGTGCTCCCTTTTGATACGATACATTTGTAGAACATGTAACTGTATTTATGGTCGATGATTAATGAAAGCTCAATCGCAATGTTCTCATTATATACGTTGTTGAAATGCATGTTGTGCTGTGATTGAGATCTTATATGCTTGCTTACTTGATAGATGCTATTACGTATACATACTATATACTTATTATACTATTTAAGACCTGACCAATACCATCTTCTTTATAGAAGATGCCTCCTCGGAGAAACAATCAGTTGCCCACAACAGAGGCAGAATTGCAAGAACGGATTTCACAAGCAATCGCACAACATGAGGCCTTGCGCTCTGAGCACAGCGGAGGTACCTTAGGAAATAACCCACCTCACGGTAATGTTTAAGTCATTAAGGACACATTACGTTACGTTTGGACTTTCCATGTGCGTTTGCTAACGTTTTCTGTGAATGATGTTGCTTGTACAGGCTGTACTTACAAGCAGTTTCTTAACTGTAAGCCTCTGAACTTTGACGGCACTGGAGGTGCTGTAGCTTTCGTCAGATGGGCAGAGAAAACCGATTCTGTGTTGCGGATGAGCAAGTGTGCGCCAGAGCACCAGGTCACCTACATTTCTGGACTCTTCCTAGACGGAGCTCTATCGTGGTGGAACCTACAAGTTCAAACCCTAGGTGAGGCTGCAGCGTATGGTTTGACATGGGATGAGATGAAAGAATTGATGCGCAAGAAGTACTGCTCGAGGGCTGAGATTCAGAAGCTGGAAACTGAGTTCTGGAATCTTAAGATGGATGGACCTAAGATTGTTGAATACGTGCAAAGATTTCATGACTTATCTCGCGTTGTCCCCTACATGGTTGAACCAGAGTTCAAGCCAATCGAGCGTTTCATTTGGGGATTGGCACCCCAAATCATGAGCATGGTGACGACATCGAAGCCTCCAACAATCACTGAGGCCATTGATTTCAGTGTGGCATTGACTGAAGAAGCGATTAGGCTGAACAAGTTCTCAACTTCTGATGGAAAGAAGAAGGAGACTCACGTCGAGTCATCAGGAGAGAACAAGAGGAAGTTCTCCAACTTCAAGAAAGGAACCCAAGGAAGCAGTAGTGGTACCAACAAGAAAAGAGATGCTAACCCACCAGCAGAGGTCAGGACTGGTGTTGCAAGTTCGGAAAGCAAGGGGAAAGGTAACATGGGCACCCTGCCCAAGTGTGATATTTGTTAACACCATCACACGAGGCGATGTAGGTATGGGAAATGTGAGAATTGTGGCAAGGTAGGACACGCCAGGGAGGCATGCTGGTATGGTGCTGGACGAAGAAACGGCGGATCCGATGGGAATGGTAATGGAAACCGTGCTGGAAACGGTAATGGGAATCAGACTGGGAACCGCAATCAAGGAGGAAATGGCGGTAATGCGAATCGTGGTGGTACTGGAAATCAAGCTGGGAATGGAAATCGCGGAGCAACCAACAACCAGGGTGGAAATGGAAATGGAAACGGGAATGGTAGAGGCCAAGGTTGTTTTGGATGTGGAGACATCAGGCATTTCAAGCGAGATTGCCCAAAGAACAACCAAGCTCAAGGCAGAGTCTTCAACATTGGAGCTAGGGAAGCTCGTCAAGATCCGAACGCAGTCACTGGTACGTTCCTTATCAACCAACATTTTGCATCTGTATTATTTGATACCGGTGCCGATTATAGCTTCGTATCCATAGAATTTAAGAATGTACTTGGGTTAGTTGCAAGTATGCTAAATATTCCGTACTCGATAGAACTAGCCAATGGAAATCTAGTAGAAGCGAATGAAGTCATTAGAGGTTGTGTGATAAAACTCGGAGAGCGTGAGTTTATGCTTGATCTCCTGCCAGTCGAGTTGGGAAGCTTTGACCTAGTAGTTGGAATGGATTGGTTATCAAGTAACCGAGCTGAGATCATATGTCATGAGAAGATAATCCGTATTCCGTTGGCGAATGACGAGACGATTGTAGTGCACGGAGAGAAGCACGATACTCCACTAAGGATTATCAGCTGTTTGAAGGCCTGAAAATCCATGCAGAAGGGATGTGTTGCCTTTTTGGCTCACATTGTTGATAAGGAAGCTGAAGAACCGAAGTTGGAAGATATCCCTGTGGTAAGGGAGTATCCTGAAGTCTTCCCGAAGACTTGCCAGGGTTTCCGCCGCAACGGCAAGTCGAATTCCATATTGACTTAGTTCCAGGCGTCGCGCCTGTAGCCAAGGCACCTTATCGACTTGCACCCTCAGAAATGAAAGAGTTGTCGACGCAGCTCCAGGAGCTTTTGGACAAGGGATTCATTAGACCAAGCTCCTCGCCTTGGGAGCTCCAGTTTTGTTTGTTAAGAAGAAGGACGGTAGTTTCCATATGTGCATTGACTACCGAGAGCTAAACAAGTTAACCATCAAGAATTGGTATCCTTTGCCGAGGATTGATGATCTCTTCGATCAACTGCAAGGTTCGAGTTACTACTCCAAGATCGATCTTCGATCAGGTTATCACCAGTTGCGGATTCAAGAAGAGAGTATTCCGAAGACTGCCTTCAGAACTCGTTATGGACATTATGAGTTTCTGGTGATGCCGTTTGGTCTGACAAACTCGCCAGCAGTGTTTATGGATTTGATGAACCTAGTTTGCAAGCTGTATCTCGATAAATTCATGATTGTATTTATCGATGATATTCTGATCTATTCGCGGATAAAGGAAGAGCATGAGCAACACCTTAAAGCCATTCTAGAGCTGCTCAAGAAGGAGAAACTATACGCAAAGTTCTCGAAGTGCGAGTTCTGGTTGCGTGAGGTACAATTCCTTAGACATGTAGTAAATGAGGATGGAATCCATGTGGATCCCACCAAGATCGAGGTGATAAAGAATTGGGAAACTCCTAAAACGCCAACCGAGATCCGACAGTTCTTGGGTTTGGCAGGATACTATCGCAGATTTATTGAGGATTTCTCTAAAATCGCTCAACCGTTGACCTCCCTTGCTCAAAAGGATAAGAAGTACGAATGGGGAGATAAGCAAGAAGAAGCTTTTCAGCTGCTAAAGAATAAGCTCTGCGATGCACCTATTTTGTCCCTACCCGAAGGCACCGATGACTTCGTGGTATACTGTGACGCCTCGCGTCAGGGATTGGGCTGCGTGCTGATGCAGCGACAGAAGGTTATCGCTTATGATTCGCGCCAGTTGAAAGTTCACGAGAAGAATTACACCACGCATGATTTGGAACTAGGCGTAGTGGTGTTTGCTTTGAAGATTTGGAGGCACTACTTGTATGGCACCCGATGCACCATCTTCACCGATCACAAGAGCCTTCAGCACATATTCAACCAGAAGGAGCTTAACATGCGACAACGACGATGGGTAGAACTGTTAAACGATTATGATTGCGAAATCAAATATCACCCAGGAAAGGCGAATGTGGTGGCAGACGCCTTGAGTCGAAAAGAGAGGATTAAGCCCATAAGGGTTTGGGCTTTAGAGATGATCATTCAAACAGATCTCTCGTTGCGTATCCGTGCTGCTCAGAGAGAAGCTCTTAAGAAAGAGAATCTTAAGGATGAATATCTCCGTGGGATGGAGAAGAAGTTGATACCCAATGAGGAAGGAACTTTATGTTTCATGAAGCGAATTTGGGTTCCCCTCTTTGGTGGTCTTAGAGATGTGATTTTCGATGAAGCTCACAAAGCGAGGTACTTGATCTACCCAGGATCAGATAAGATGTACCAAGATTTGAAGGATTACTACTGGTGGCCAAGATTGAAAGGTGATGTTGCTACTTACGTTGGAAAGTGCCTAACCTGTGCCAAAGTAAAGGCCGAATATTAGAAGCCTTCAGGACTTCTGCAGCAACCTGAGATACCCATGTGGAAGTGGGAGCAGATCTCAATGGATTTTATAACCAAGTTGCCAAAGACACCTAGAGGTCATGATATGATTTGGGTAATCGTAGACCGTCTGACAAAATCTGCACACTTTTTACCGATCAGGGAGAAGGGTAACACAGGTAAGCTGGCCGAGCTATACCTAAGGGAGATAGTCACACGTCATGGAGTGCCTATCTCGATTATATCTGATAGAGATGGAAGATTTGTGTCAAGGATTTGGCAATCTTTCCAAGAAGCATTTGGTTCACAGCTAAATTTGAGTACTGCCTTTCACCCACAAACGGACGGCCAAAGTGAGAGAACGATTCAGACGCTTGAAGATATGTTACGAGCTTGTGTAATGGACTTGGGTGGCAGTTGGGACACTCACCTGCCTTTGGTTGAGTTCTCCTATAATAACAGCTACCATACAAGCATTCAAGCTGCACCGTTTGAAGCTCTCTACAGATGAAAGTGTCGATCGTCGTTGTGCTGGGCAGATGCAGGCGATAGACAGCTGGTTGGTCCTGAATTGGTTCAAGAAACGAGAGATAAGATAATGCAGATCCGAGAGCGCATTAATGTTGCTCGTGATCGACAAAAGAGCTATGCGGACCAAAGAAGGAAACCTTTGGAATTTGAAGTGGGAGATATGGTCCTATTGAAAGTTTCACCTTGGAAAGGTGTGGCACGCTTTGAAAAGCGTGGGAAGTTAAACCCACGATATATTGGACCGCTCAAAATCCTGGAAAGGATTGGTACTGTAGCATATAGGTTGAAACTACCTGCAGAACTTAATGGCGTTCATGATACATTCCATGTATCTAACCTGAAGAAAAGTCCAACACAAGAAACGGTGGTTATTCCTGCTGACGAAGTTCACATTGACGACACACTCCACTTCACCGAAGAACCTGTTGAGGTTACCGATTGGAAAGTCAACAAAACTCGAAGGAGTAGTGTTAAACTAGTCAAGGTTAGATGGAACATGTGTCACGGCCCAGAGTTTACTTAGGAGCGTGAGGACCGCATGAAAGCAAAGTACCCACATTTATTCCCCAACACCCCTGCAGCTAGTAGTAGAGCTTAAAATTTCGGGACGAAATTTTCTTAACAGGGGGAGAATGTGACAACTGTCAAAAATTCAGGTATCCGTACAATTAGTTAATCATGATTATTGCTTAATGACTGTGCTGAATTTACAATTAACTGCTATCTGATTACTGCATTATATTTACCTGTGCATCACTTATTGCATAATGTCATTTCATTACTGCA
Source organism: Helianthus tuberosus (assembly GCA_030545235.1). Lineage (NCBI taxonomy): Eukaryota > Viridiplantae > Streptophyta > Magnoliopsida > Asterales > Asteraceae > Helianthus > Helianthus tuberosus. Next base: position 209,742,874 of record CM060411.1, on the reverse strand, counting down.
TGCAAACATATTGGCATAAAGAATGCATTAAGTACAGTTAGCACAGTGAGCGGATAAATCAGGAAAATGCTGACAGAACTCAGCACGTAGGCAGACAGTGTTTTGAGACCCAGTATAAGCCAGAAACTAAGTACTGCACTAGCATAGTGTGTAGGAAAGGAAGGATCCCAAAACTGCCTTTCTAAGTGATAGTTTAAATGCCAGAAAGTGCCTAAAACTCACCCAAAGTGCTGAATTCAGCAAAAATCAGCATTTTAACAATCTAATTTCATGCAGAAATATGCTTAAATGGTCCTAAATGCTTTCCTAAGTGTCGGGAATTAAAGGTGTCACAAAAGGGTACAAAAAGAACACTAAACCGTATAATTTAGCACTTTAACGAACCAGTATCTAACCGAACAACCGGACACTACCCGAAACATCAAAATTACCCTAGAAGCACTGTTTTAACATTACTAAGCTAGTTATGGTCCCCGAACACCATAACACCTCCTAAAAATATCTAATAACCAAATCATGTAACTAACACTTAAGATTGAACTAGATGGTAACTAACTAAGTTAACCCCTAATCTACTACCCCCCCCCCCACCTAGTAATCGGCCATACAAGGGCCCCACACCAAGATTTGTTTTAATATTTAATTAGATCATGTTGTATCTTTAAGAGGCATATTATACATGAGGTAAGAGCATGAAATGGTTATAAGTAGTATACATGAGGAACTTGATCTCATATCTCACACACACAAACACTCCTCTTCCCCTTCCTCTTGTTCACGGTCGAAGACACCACCACACACCATCAGCTTCATTCATCAAGTCTCATCCAATCCAAGAGCATACAAAGGTGCTAGAGATCATACAAGGAAGCTTGGTGGCCTTGGATCTTGAAGGACCTCTCTTATTTAATTTTATCCTCTTCATTTCTTCACTTGAATCATCCCTAGCCTTGTGCTAGTGGTAAGAACCTTGATCTATCTATTTCACATCTATTTTAAGTGGTTAATGATGAATCATGATCAAAAACATCAAGAACACTAAAGATCAAACGCATGAAGCATAAACATAAGCTTGTTTAATGAAGATATCTTGATGAATATAAGTTGTTATGCATGTTGATCTTTGATTGTTTGTAGAAATGATGTTGATCATCATATGATCTTGCTAGATCATGATTAAAAACATAATCTAGCAAGATGAGAGGATGAACTTGATGAAAGTGAATGGATCATCCTTATGAAAATCATGAACTTGAAAGAATACCTTGTTTTCTTGAAAAGTAATGAACAAAGTAAGATGTTAAACATATAGATCTAAATATTTATGAATATTTTTTAAAGAAACCAAGTTAAAAATATAAGTTTCATTAAATCTTGGTTCTTACATAAACAAATCCTATTTTTAGTGGTTAAATAAGCGTAGAAACACTTGTTTAACAAGAAGATTTCATAAAGAAATATTTTTAGAAAATATGTTTTGAAGTTGTAAACATCCAACTTCTTTAAAAATGAAGTTTTTAAAGAAGTAAACACATTTTAAAGGGTGACAAGACTTACTAAGAATACTAGTAAATTACTACAAATTTTTACAAATATTCAAGTTCATGAAGTTGTAGAAAATGCATGATTTCGGCAAGATTGGTAAGTATAGGTTGTTAGTTGATGATTGTAAATTGATTGTGATGATTTTTACAAAAGAAAATGATATGCTTGAAAGCATGTAAACCTCCATTTTTAGGGGAAACTGTGGCAAAATTTTCTAAAAATATAAACACTTAGAAAAATATTTTTAAACAAATATTTACAAGTATATTGTAAACCACAAATTTTGCCATAATTTTTTGTTATAGAATACAAATATTGGAGGTTGGTTTTTATAAATAAAAGTGACTAAGTATGTATTTAGAAAGTATGTAATTAGAAGACACATGTGTGTGATTATTTGTATACTTTGTGTATTAGTTATATTATTTTAGGTCTTGAAATATTATAACTCACAAAATACCAAGAAATTACTATCCAAAATATTACCAAAATTCCAAAGAATAAATATATAACCTTACACAAAAATATTGGAGAATCGAACTATGAAATGAGACTTACAAAATATTCCGGAAAGATTTATTCACAAAAAGAATATTTTGGTAAATAATATTTTGGACACCAAAGAAGTAAAAATATAATTTTTGCAATTACTACAAGAATATATCATATTTTTGACAAGTATGAAATATATACTTTCTTGAAATTTAGGAAGATATGTTATTTTTAAGAAATATATTTTCTTACACAAACATGAGATACAATACTTTTGGGAAAAATATACGCTTTCTTAAATAAATGTGAAGTATGTCATTTTTGAGAAAAATGAGTTTATATATATATATATATATATATATATATATATATATATATATATATATATATATATATATATATATATATATATATATATATTTTCCAAGTGGACTTGAAAACATTTTTTTTTTGAATTTATAAGGGAATACAAATATTTTTGCTAAAGAAAAATTATAAATAATTTTTCTAAGTAATATTCCTTAAAGTATATATTTTGGAAATATATATATAGGATTCTTATTAAGGATACTGGAAAATTTAATACGAAATTAAGTATAAAGAATTCTTAATGAATACAATAAAAATACGTATCCTTGTACGTATAAACACACCAGAATACGACCCCAAAACATGGCAAAATGTACATGTATAATATACCCCCATCCTTGGGAAGGAAATACAAGTGAAAATACTTGGGAAGTATTATTACGATAATATTGGTTAACGATTATTCCAAAAATTTATAAATATAATTTAAGTTAAAACATTAATTATTTTAACAAATAATTATGTGACTTGGAATAATATCGAAGACACAAAAGAAACGTAACTCAAGAACATTAATGCTAAGTCAAGGCACGGCCTGTTCGTCTAATAGACATTAGTACGTTGTAGGTAGTCGTGTTCACCGAAGAAGCTAGAGTTACGATTGCTGAAGATATAAGACTGTGAGTTCATGTCCCCCTTTTCTTTTAACTGTTTTCGTTTTAAAACCTTCGGGGGTGAAGTACATGTTACAAATGATTACGATTACAAATGATTTGCAAATGAAATGAACTACTAGATCATGTGAAAGGGTAGGCGTTAGCTTGAGACCATTAATCCTTTAGAAAGACCGAGGGGCATGAGTGATAGATCTATTTGGGTGTTGTGAGCCCCACCTGTAACGACTCTCATCAAAAGTCATAATTATTAAAATAATTTGACCAATAAGAAACCCTAATTGAGAAACCCAAGTGATTCTGAACAAACCCTAGAATTTTCAGAACAATCAGAATCAGGATCAGGGCCCCTAAAACTCAGGGGGGGTAAAACCTAGTCGGTATTATCTACACAGTTTTACGTGTAAATCTCAAAAGAACGCAAGACCAACTCAGCAAGGCTACTTAGACACGCGGCCACCCTATGATAGGGGGCGGCCTCTCGCGCCACGCGACACCCCCTCGCGCCACGCGAGGGGGGAGGTTTTTCATGTATAAATATAGGACTTTGGGACTTGCTTCTGGGAGTTGAAACGTCGCTCAAATTCGTTTCGTAGACTGAGATAAGCTCTGTTTACTTCAATTAACACACACAGATCACTAATTGATGCCGCAATCAGGGTATTAGCTCAATCGCTGCTACGATTCATTGTCCGACGATCAATATATCCAATGAATGTTTAAGTGCCGCCCACATTAGGGTTATACTTTATCGTTCGTCATTAATTTGATGGATTGTCGTTAATTCGATAGGTAAAGTATTATACTTTATCGTTCGTTGTTAATTCAACGGATTGTCGTTAATTCGATGGGTAAAGTATTATACCTTGTCATTCGTTGTTAATTCAACGGATCATCGTTAATTCGATGGACAAAGTATTGCATTTTGACATTAATTGTGAGAATTTGATCTCGTAAGTTATCGTAAATGCTGGATTGATTACTAATTCCAAAATTATGTGCTTATTATTGAAATTAGGATAAAAGGCTAATCAGTAGGCAAGGCTCTGCCCGAATTAAATCTGCAATGTGAGTCATTCTTCTTTTCTCACAATTTGTGAGTTATTCTCTCTTTTTATCAAATTGCTTTATACAACTATTCTCACCGTTTGTGAGTGATTTTTATTAAATATTTTACAATACTCCAAATTATTTCAAGATTATAATTACAGGGACTAAGTCGTGGATATCTTGAATTACTGGTTAGTGGGGTATTGTGCACATTACTAATTTCTCCCAGTTAGGTTCATTGACCTACTCGGGATAATCACTGTTGGGTTCATTGACCTACAGGGATAATCGTCACTATTTAGGTTCATTGATCTAAATAGTGGTATGACCATCGTCACCATTGTGACAGAATGCCAGATAAAAATAAGATAGAAGCCATTGTAATCGCTCTTATGCTGTAATTGATAACTATGCATCATTATCCAAAATAGAATGATTCACTCAGTATTTCCCGCTGACAAAACCTTTTTCAAACATGTTTCAGGTGATCTGTTGTAATTCAGGAAAAGTGCTGGGGAGCATTTCAAGCTTAAGATAGTGGCTCAATATAAAATAAATAAATGATTTTGTAATATCACACTTTTATAGTAAAAATATAATATTGTAAATTATCGGGGTTTTATCCCGAATTGTGAAATAAATAATCGGGGAAAATTTTTAGCTTTAAGCGATCCTGTTTCCGCTGTTAAACTCAATTAAATCAATACCGCAGTATTTTCTGCCGCGGCTCCTGAAACGGGTCAAACCGGGTCGTGGGCCGTGACAGAAAAAGGTGGTATCAGAGCCACTGGGTTAAGCTAATTAAGTATTTAGAAATACTTAATTTTTCTTGATTACTATTATATGATTATGTGTTTTATTAACTGGCTATTTGTTAATTTTAATATGGGCATATTTTTAAATATATTGTAATATTTGTTGCTCTATCATCGTTAATCGAAAAACATTATATAAATTTATTTGATTAATATATGGAATTACCTAATATAGTATTACTATATTGTGGTAAAGAAATTATACTCTTATTTAAAATTTTGCTAGTTATTTATTATTAATAATTTTATTATTAATAATAATATATTAATGGTAATAGTAGTATTAAGATTATTTTTTAAATACTATGGTTATTATCAAAGGCAGATATTGGATAACCTAGCCTTAGTTAGGCATGGACTGATCACCTATGCTTAAACAAGGCAGCACTAACCAATATCCACCATGATAATGACTAGTTAATATATATAAATTAAGTCATCATACTTATTTAGTATATAGATTTTTATATGTTAAATACTGTAATAGTAAATATAAATCTTTAAATATTCTGATTTAAAGTTTAGTATTTTTTTATTATTATCTACAGTCTAGAAAATTTATAAATAAATTACAAATAAAACCTAGTATGTTTTAATTTTCAGTTGGGTTGGTAGTATGAAATACTATTTAAAAAGTTGTTCTATAAAATTTTATATGATTTAATAATTATGTGTACTTTGTTAAACAGCATGAGTGATCTGTCAGAAGCCCTTCAGAATTTAAATCTCTATCCAGTAAGAATAGAAGTTTCCAGAGATTTTAATAGGTATATTCCAGACATAGAAGAACCTATAGAATTTAACGCTTTACCTCTCGAGAAACCTAAGCCTAAGAAAATGGAAATTGGGGAAAGCTCTAGGCAAATTGAAGAGTTACCATCTCAAGAAGAACTAGATTTTATAATAGCAAACGATGATACTATTGAACCTGTTAATGAAAATAATTTTATGAACTTAGAACCATCTATTCCAAATTCTTCAAATAACTGGAATATAGAAGAATGGTTGGATAATGAAATACTATTACAAAACCATCCCTATAGGCTTTTTCCTAAGTATAATCCAGAACCTTTATCAAATTCACCAAGAAGTAACAAGAATATGAATGAACTTCGTCATTTTGACAAAATAGATGCTGGGAATAGAATCCAAGAAACTTTGGGACAAATCTCCTGGAAATACGATGAGAAGAAACGCCGTTACTAGAACATCATCTGACAAAGGATAGGGGATTATGAAACTGTGATTGTGTAATAGTAAAATCAGTATGTGTAAAATAAATAATAAAACGGTTGTATATAAAAGCATGATATAAGGAAATTTTAGAAAGTTACAATTTTGTTTATATATTTGTTTACGTGATTATGTGCAATTAATTGTAACATTGGATTATTTCCTTTATATTAATTATTTATCTATAAATTAGATATCAGATGGAAAACGCTAATAATGAACCAGTTAATGAAGATAATCAATCTGAGCAACAACCGGGGGACCAATATGTGACTAGGCAAGATATAGAAAATATCATTGCTCAAGGGATAGCCAACGCTATTCCAAGAATAGTTGCCCAAGGGATAGCTAATGTTATTCCAGCAATCATTGCTGCTGTTAAAAATCCAATCGAACCTCAACAAATTGTTCCTAGCAAACGTATTTCTGAAGATAACTTCAGTAATAGTGTAAACGGAGGCAATAATCATGTTAATCATGACAATGAACCACGGCAAGCTCCGCTCCCTAAGAAAAGGAAAGTTGCAATGCCTGGTTGCACTTACAAAGAATTTCTTGCTTGTAAACCCACTGAGTTTGCAGGCAATGAAGGAGCGACTGCGGCACTGCGTTGGTTAGAGAAAACCGAGGCAGTAATTGCCATAAGTAAATGTGCTCAGGATGATCAGGTCATGTACACATCAAACCTTTTCAAAGAAGTGGCGCTAGAATGGTGGAATACGGTGTTACAAGCAAAAGGAAGAAGGATGGCGTATGATATGAACTGGGAAGAATTTAAGAGCTTTGTAGAAAGAAAATTCTGTCCTGAGTACGAAAAGGAACAAATGACAAATAAGTTTCTAACCCACCGGATGGTAGATGTAGATTGTCGAGGGTATACTACGACATTCTTCGAATATGCTAGAGTAGTACCAACCCTGGCTTCGCCAGAGCCGGTACTTATTTCTCGTTATATTTGGGGATTAATTTCCGAGATCCGTAATATCGTCAAAGCTGCGAAACCTCGCACAATTGATGATGCAGTAGAATTAGCCAATACTATGACTGATGAGCTAGTACGGACAAGAGAAGAAAATAGAAGGAAGGAAGTAGCTCAAAAGATTACCCAAGAATTCAGTTCGGGTAACCATAACCATTTCAAGAAAGGAGGGAATGGGCAATCTTCTACTAGTCCATTTTGCAATTTTTGCAAAAGGAAGCATTTTGGAAGATGCAAAGGATATTGCAATTTTTGCAAGATTCCAGGGCATCAAGAAGAAGATTGTAGGAGGAAGAAATTTTCAGTTTGCTACAACTGTAGAGAAACTGGACATCTTAGGCCAGATTGTCCAAAACTAAATAAACCATTTGACAATCAAGCCAAACCAGCAGAAGGAGCAAAAAGGAATGCGAGAGCCTTTCAGCTGACTACTCATGAAGCCGAGATGATTCCAGATGTGATAGCCGGTACGTTCTTAGCTTACAACGTTTACACAACAGTATTATTTGACTCTGGTGCAAACCAAAGTTTTATAAATACTTTACTCTGCCAAACTCTTAACTTACCATTAACCAGCATTAGATGAATTTCTATATTAGAAACGGCAGATGGGAATTCAGTTAAAATAAATAAGGTTATATAGAACATAGAAATAAGTTATAAGTTTTCTGCAATCCTATTATCTATGAAATTAGTTGAATTTGATGATGTGATTATTATCTGTGATCAGAATTTCTTAGAAATTCAATCAACCATCGGAGAAGTAATTATGATTACAGGAGATAAACCATGTAATCCTATGAAGTTCATATCAGTAATGGAAATTGCTAATTATGAATGAAAGCAAGGAATACTATATATGATTTTAGTAATCATTAATACTAAAGATACAGAATATAAGGAAATTTCTGTAGTTTCAGAATAACCAGATGTATTACCAAAAGATTTACCTGGATTACCACCAGATATAAAGATAGAATTTAAGATTCATCTAAATTCCAGGAATTTTACCGATAAGCCAAGGAACCTTATCGGTTAGCATAATATTGATTGTTAAGAAAAAGTATGGTTCGATAAGAATGTGTATTGATTAAAGGAAATTGAATAAAGTTATAATTAAGAATCAATACTCATTACTTAGAATTAAGGATCTATTCGATCAATTTCAGGAAGATCGATAGTTTTCTAAGATCAATTTATGTTCCGGATATTATCAATATGTTTTCAGAACTAGGAATGGTCATTACTAGTTTACAGTCATACCCTACGGATTAAAGAATGCAACTGCAGCATTCATGGACATGATAAATAGGATCTATAAACCATAAATTGGATAAATTGGTAAATGTCTTCAAATGACGATATACTTATCAGGAAAAATATTGTCAGCAATTGCATGCACTCTTAACTTTGTTAAGAAAAAGAAAAGCTGTACGCCAAATTTCCGAAGAATGAATTTTGGCTGCTAGAAGTGCAATTTTAGGTCATATGGTGAATCATGAAGGTATTCACTAAGATTTTGCTAAGATAGCAGTAATTACCAAATGGAAGATTCTGCAATCAGCAATGGAAATTAGGAATTTTGTAGGTTTAGTATTATAGACAGTTTATTAAGGATTTTTCCAAAATAACTGTACCATTAACTAAGTTAACCTGTAAAACAGTTAAGTTTGATTACGGACCTAAACAAGAAGAAACCTTTAAGTATCTTGAAACAGAAGTTAACTAATACTACAATCCTAACCTTACCAGAAGGAACAGAAGATTTTGAAGTATAAGGTAATACTTCAAAGTTAGGATTTGGATATATGTTAATGCAACGCAAAAAGATAATTGCGTATGCCTCAAGGCAATTGGAAAAATATGAAGAAAAAAAAAATTTATCACATATAAAAAAATTTAGAGCCATAATTTTTACCTTAAAATTTGAAGATATTATCTGTATAGAAGTAAGGGTACTATCTATATGGATTATAAGAATTTAAGGTATATATGTGGGCAGAAAGAATTAAACATGAGGCAAAGGAGATGGATGAAAATCCTAAGTGACTACAACTATGATATTTAGTATCACAAAGGAAAAGCTGAAAACGGCAAGGGATAGTCATAAGAATTATGCAGATAATAGATAAAAGCCGTTGGAGTTCGAGTTGGAGACAAAATATAATTGGAAGTATCTCCTTGGAAAGGAGTAAGAAAGGAAAGTTAAGTTCAAGGTACGTAGGACCATTTTCAGTAATCCAACATATAGGACTAGTTGCTTATCATTTACAAACTACCAAGAAAGTTGGTTGGAGTACATGATGTATTTCATGTATTCAATCTCAAGAAATATTCATCAAAATGAATCACTGGTAGCACCTTTCCAAGATATAAAGGTAAACCAATAAGTGTTAGTTCAAGTAAAGTGGGATTCAAGGAAAGGACCTGAATACACTTGGCAGCTAGAATCAGAAATGAAGAGAAAGTATCCTCATTTATTTTCGTAAATCTCGAGGACGAGATTTTTATTAAGGTGGGGAGAATGTAACGACTCTCATCAAAAGTCATAATTATTAAAATAATTTGACCAATAAGAAACCCTAATTGAGAAACCCAAGTGATTCTGAACAAACCCTAGAATTTTCAGAACAATCAGAATCAGGATCAGGGCCCCTAAAACTCAGGGGGGGTAAAACCTAGTCGGTATTATCTACACAGTTTTACGTGTAAATCTCAAAAGAACGCAAGACCAACTCAGCAAGGCTACTTAGACACGCGGCCACCCTATGATAGGGGGCGGCCTCTCGCGCCACGCGACACCCCCTCGCGCCACGCGAGGGGGGAGGTTTTTCATGTATAAATATAGGACTTTGGGACTTGCTTCTGGGAGTTGAAACGTCGCTCAAATTCGTTTCGTAGACTGAGATAAGCTCTGTTTACTTCAATTAACACACACAGATCACTAATTGATGCCGCAATCAGGGTATTAGCTCAATCGCTGCTACGATTCATTGTCCGACGATCAATATATCCAATGAATGTTTAAGTGCCGCCCACATTAGGGTTATACTTTATCGTTCGTCATTAATTTGATGGATTGTCGTTAATTCGATAGGTAAAGTATTATACTTTATCGTTCGTTGTTAATTCAACGGATTGTCGTTAATTCGATGGGTAAAGTATTATACCTTGTCATTCGTTGTTAATTCAACGGATCATCGTTAATTCGATGGACAAAGTATTGCATTTTGACATTAATTGTGAGAATTTGATCTCGTAAGTTATCGTAAATGCTGGATTGATTACTAATTCCAAAATTATGTGCTTATTATTGAAATTAGGATAAAAGGCTAATCAGTAGGCAAGGCTCTGCCCGAATTAAATCTGCAATGTGAGTCATTCTTCTTTTCTCACAATTTGTGAGTTATTCTCTCTTTTTATCAAATTGCTTTATACAACTATTCTCACCGTTTGTGAGTGATTTTTATTAAATATTTTACAATACTCCAAATTATTTCAAGATTATAATTACAGGGACTAAGTCGTGGATATCTTGAATTACTGGTTAGTGGGGTATTGTGCACATTACTAATTTCTCCCAGTTAGGTTCATTGACCTACTCGGGATAATCACTGTTGGGTTCATTGACCTACAGGGATAATCGTCACTATTTAGGTTCATTGATCTAAATAGTGGTATGACCATCGTCACCATTGTGACATGTCACCATTGTGACAGAATGCCAGATAAAAATAAGATAGAAGCCATTGTAATCGCTCTTATGCTGTAATTGATAACTATGCATCATTATGCAAAATAGAATGATTCACTCAGTATTTCCCGCTGACAAAACCTTTTTCAAACATGTTTCAGGTGATCTGTTGTAATTCAGGAAAAGTGCTGGGGAGCATTTCAAGCTTAAGATAGTGGCTCAATATAAAATAAATAAATGATTTTGTAATATCACACTTTTATAGTAAAAATATAATATTGTAAATTATCGGGGTTTTATCCCGAATTGTGAAATAAATAATCGGGGAAAATTTTTAGCTTTAAGCGATCCTGTTTCCGCTGTTAAACTCAATTAAATCAATACCGCAGTATTTTCTGCCGCGGCTCCTGAAACGGGTCAAACCGGGTCGTGGGCCGTGACACCACCCATGAGTCCGCGAGTTGGCTCATGTGGTGACTATGTCGTTCCAGCCGGGAGGCCCGGTGCAAAATACGCAAAGGATTGAGCCTTCCTACACCGGTTCACACATGTTAATGTATTAGCTACACATTAATTGATTTGTTCATTTTCACAAAAATACTTACAAATGATTCAAAGGTTTATTCACAAACACACACATGAACTCGCTCAACTTTTGTTGATGTTTTCAAAATACATGTATTTCAGGGAATTAAAGGTGGATCTGGCGGGCGTTCGAAAGTTTCAAGTGTTGTAAGAATAAAAGATGTCATCCATGGTCTTGAGATTTGGTTTGGGTGTCCTATCCTGGTCAAGACACCACTCCCAAATCTCGGTTTTTATTTATAGTCTTTTGATGAGTCCTTGTGAACTCTTAAACAATTTGCATGGGTTGTAAAATTTGAATTTGGAGTATTGTTTAAACAATGATGTTTGTGATGTTTTCGAATTTATTTAATGGATGACGATCTATGGTTTTATCATATAGATGTTGTTATGATTGAATGCGATGGTATTAAGAAAGTCACACCATAATCACACTTCCGCAATATTCAGAGTGTGACATATACACTTACATGTATATAGTTCACAACATACAAAATATAAATGCTATTATCAAATGCATATACTAAAAGTAAATTTATTTTTTCACATTATGAACATACTAAAATAAATCAACAATAGACAAATGTTAATGGAATATAAAAATAAAAATTCAAAAAAAATCAGGTATATAGTTCGGGTAAACGGGTATGTGGTTTCGGGTAATCGGGTCGGCTATCACCTAATCCCATACCCGACCCATACCCGCGAAATTTTTTAAAACTAATCTCATACCCGGTCCCATACCCGTCGGGTATCGAGTATACCCGTCCCATTTGTGTCGGGTTACGGATATACACATCGGGCTCGAGTCTTTTTGCCATTCCTAGAAAGAGACACTACTAGTGAGAGAAATCTCCATTTCTGGTTCAAATCCTCCAAGTTGATTCACAGTATTCATCTAAAGGAAGCATGATGAGGAGCAAGTTATCATCCACGAGTGTTCACACGGTTGTTACAAGCAAAAAGGGGGAAAACAAGATGTTAGCTCGGATTCGAACATGACAGTTTAAAGGTATGCTTCATGGTAAAGTTTGTGTTTTCGCGAAAAGCTTGGCATGGGAACATGATAGATGTGTATAGGGGTGTGCAAAAAACCAAATTAACTGAACCCTAACCGAATTAACCGACAAAACCAAACCGAAAAACCGAACCAAATCAAAAACCAGTGGCTCGGTTAATGGTTTTTTTGAAAACCGAAAGTAGCGGGTCGGTTATGGTTATCAATGTTTCCATAACCACCGTAACCGAATCGACATGTAATAAATCTTTGTAAGATTTAAGACTTTTCACCAGTTTTTTAAATATTTAATGTTTTTTTATTAAAAAAATCGTATTTATTATTATTTCATATCGTTTTGCGGTTCTGATTGAATGTTTATTTGAATTTATGGAATATATCAGATCACTTTATTTGAATATTTGGTAATAATCGGTATTAATATTATAGATTATATGTATTTTTTTAATACTATGTAATATACTAATATGTACAAATATGCAATAACAATTTATTGCATGTTAAAAAACATTGAGCTATTTTTAGCTAGCCTAAATACACGGTTAACCACCCACAACCGACCCGCTATAACTATCAAAACCGATTAACCATAACTGCCATAACCGATCGGTTATGGTTATCCATTAACCAATATAGCGGTTATGGTTTTAGGCTAAAACCGACCCATGCACACCCCTAGACGTGTATATATAAGTGTTTGGGTTTATAAAGTTTGTATCTTGATGTGTTTACAGTCCTGCACCATCATAGCCGCCATTGCAGCTAGGGGTTCTGTGTGAAAAAGATTATGGGCCTTGCGAAAAAAGAATAGTATTCGCACAAGAAGTTTACGATAATAGTATAGTATTTGAATGAATAGTTTTCTTGTACATATAGTTTTCACAACTCTGTTATTGAAAATAGTTATTGCAAATAGTGTTTGCAAATAATTTGTGAATAGTGTTTGCAAATAATATTTGCGGGTAGTATTTGTGAATAGGTATTGCGAATAGTATTTGTGAATAGGTATTGCGAATAGTTGTTAGGGTGTACGGTGTGGAAGTGGGTAAACCCACTTTACCGATTGGCAAACCACCGCCAATATGTTTGCCGAACATATATTGCCGAAAATGGGGACAAAATCGGTGAAGGTATACCGATTCGGGGAGAGGGAGGAGAGGGGAGAGAGTGGGGTTGTGTGGTGGGGTCCATGTCATCTCAACCAATCACACATTTTTCCTTTTTTTTTAAATAGTTTACCACTTCACCAAGTGTCTAACCATTGCCAACATTTTGAGCATAGTTTACCACTTTGACATGGCACACTCTCATTGGTTGATTTTTTTAGTTTGCCACTCAAAGTGTTTAACCACTCCCTACACCCTTAGCAAATAGTAGTTGCAAATGGAAAGTATTAGCATGGTCAAATATTTGCATAGATAGTTTTGGCAAGGATTGATGTGAAAAGTTGGCCATTTCACATACGAGCATTTGCTCAGATTTGTCATATTGTCCTGGAATTTAAAGAGGGTCAATACATCAAGCTCATAGTATTTATAGCTAGTTTCACAAGTTCTAGACCCCTCTTTATAGACTATTTTGGGGCGGTGTACATAATCGATAAAGCGTTTTAAAACATTATATGATTTTTTTAAGAAGACATAATTGTAAATAAAATAATAGTTTGGATTTTAGCCTTATAGGTGTCTAGAACCCTTACACATGTATAGACTATAGAGGACTCCATTTAGTCTAAAGTTAACACTCCACAAACACACATGACTATATGTCTAAAGTTAACATTTCTCTAAGATGTAACCCTGACACAAATAGAGGGGACTCAATGTCTAAAGTTAACATTTCTCCAAGATGCAACCGTGACATGTGTAAAGAGGACTCAATTTAGTCAAAGCTCGGATTCCACAAAATACACCGTAAATTTGTAACAACGCCCATGTTAAGGGGCAGAATTTTGTGTTTAACAGGGTAGAGTTTGCTATTCAGAAGGGGGTAGCGGCGCAACTTGTTGCTCGTCTACCTGCTATTAGTCTGTAATCTTCTCTGTTTTTTTAATTTATTTTGAAAATATAAGAAACTCTACTTATATTAAAATTTGTATTGGAATTGCCACTCAACCAAATTCTCTCATCCTCGCTACAAAAACTCGAATAAAATGACATGTTTCCAAGCTACAAAAAGTTGGATTATAAGACAAGATACATTTATGTCGTCTTATAATCCCACTGCAAAGACCTTGATGCCACTCCATCGGACCAACTGCGGACAACTTGATCACACCATTGCCTCTTGAGATAACATACGGAACTTTCATATGAAATTATAATGCTTGCCTTGGCGACGACTACTATTACTTTCATTATGATTGTGTTTAAAAATTGTAACCAAAACCATCACTTTCATTATATTGGTGTTGAAAATTATAACCAAAACCATCACATCAAACCATCGTTAATCATTTATTTCACTAATCATTTTCTAACTACTATCCAACATATGATTTTTCATCATTCGTTATCAACATGGAGATTTTGACTAGGCTCAGTCCAGATATTTTCAAACAGGCCTATTAACTATGGGCTTCAATCTGGGCTGGGCTGGGCTGGGCTTGGCATTAAGACAACCATAAAGTATAAACGTTAATAATAAGGGAAATACAATAACTTTGTAACTTTTTCATAAATATTTTATTACTTTATATAGTTTGTTATATTTTCAGGTGATGGTATAATGTTTATTTTTCTAAAACTATTTCATCATGCCCTCCCTATGTTTAAACAAGGGCTTTTGTGTGATGGGTCCAAAACCATACATTTTTTTTAAATAAAATAGTAAAATAATATTGAACTATAATATAAACATCTTATGTCTTAAAAACAAAATAAACGAAAATAATAACCACGGATTCTAAAAAATGGCTAGATGGAGAGCAGGTCCTAAAGATTTAAAGTGCTTTGTACGAGCCGAAAAAAAGGCACTTAGACCCTAAAGAATTAGATGAGCTATAATTTTTTTAACGGTGAATAACATTATAGCAATAAACATAGAAAAATTATAGTATTAGAATGACATATCGTAATAGCTAACCGATGAATCGTAAACTCTCCTAGCATTCTTGATAGCAAATTTGTAACACCCCAAAAATGGGTTTGGTAATTTAAACCCGGTTAATATAAAGGAACGGGTAAAATACCGTTAGGGGATAAAAGTGAACCCGTAAATGAACATTTACTAGGAATAAGTAACCTAGTTGAATGTTAATATCGTGGGTATTAAACGAAGGGTTGTAGCCTTATTTAATTTAAAACGAAACATGAGGGACCAAAGTGAACAACTTGAAAGTTGTGGTTTTAAAAGTAAACAACACACACACAAACACACACATCGTGTGTGTGTTCATCATCGAGCAGGGAAGGCTCCCATGGAGCCAAAACCCTAAGTTTCATCAAATGCTCCAAATTGAAAGGCTAAACGAAGCCCAAATTCACAACCGAACATGAATTAACGATCACCTTCACAAGGGGATCATAAGGTATGTCTTAAAACTTAGATTTGATGATCTTGTTTAAAGTGGGTTATGATCAATCCATGAAATTGTATGAAATTAAGCATGTAGAGGTGTTAGAAACACCAAATAGAACTTGTGTTATGAATAATTTCAAGTAATTGGGTGATTTAGAATGAAACCCATTGCATGAGTGTGAAGATGATGATCATGATGAACTTGTAGATGTTATAGTGTGATCTTTTGATGTATAAGGTGTTGTATGATTGACTAAGATAGATAAACTTGATGTGGAATTTATGATTATGAGATCTTGCTTGAATGAAATGGTTCATAAGATGAAATAAGGAAGAACATGCTTTAAGCACTTGTACATTATGCTTAGAAAGTGTTATGCACACCAAGTGTTTGATGAAATGCTTAGGTGAAAATGATAAGTGAGATTGTATGCTAATAATGAATGTGATGACATGTATGGATAGGAGTCATGTCAACATGGACACAAGCTTGGAAAGGCAACGGGCCAAGGATAAACACGGGAACTATGCTTGAACTCGGACGCACGAGGTAAGTGCACTCCGAACTTACCTTTTTGTTTGGTACCGTAGTTGTGATATATGGTATTTATTGAATGTAGTGTGAGAAGATATGAATCGATGTTATTTGTAAGTTAAGTTTTGGTACAAATGAGTTGGGAGTGTTTAAGAAAGAGATTCGATTAAGTTTGGGTAAGAAAGGGAACTTACATAATGAATTAGTCATAAAGATGAGTTATGGGTATTCGAGAATATGTTCATATGAAGGGAAGTTAATGATACTAACCGTTTCTATTGAGAGTTAATGTAAAGTATAGGCATGTCTCCAATGAAAGTGAAGGTTAGCTGCGCAATCCGATGCTAGTGAAGGAATGGATTTATGAAGGGGCTGGTATAAGAGAAAGCAGGATATGTTGACGCCTTACTATGCATGTGTTAAGATTTATTTCTATATTATGTCACCGTTGCTGATGATTTGATTGAATGTGGTGACTGCAGGCCGTACAGGGTTTTGGATGTTTCACCAAGAAGTGTACGCGGTAGAAGATCGAGTCAATACATGGATTGTACGTGGGTGTGTTTGTGGTCACTTAAATCGATATAAGTATGTTAGTTTTTGATTAATATTCAAAAGGGATTAATGTATTTGAATGAAAGAAAGATTATCATGAAAGAAATTTTAGGTATGTACTTTCCGCTGCGATAAATTGGGTTAAAACGTTTTAGGGCGTAACAAAATTGTTTGATCACCTATACGCAGTATAAACTCTCTTAGATTTCGTTCTCGATAGCTATCATCGTCAATCCATTCAATTAAGGATTAGTATTCAACAAAACATCCAATTTAGGGCTCAACAAAACACGCAATTCTAACAATTAACAAATAACGAATGATCGATTCGGGCACAACATTCAACAAAACACTAATTTTAGGGCTCAACAAAACACCAAATCTTAACAATTAATCAATTAGAGCTCAACATTCAACAAAACACCTAATTTAGAGCTTAATAAAACACTCAATTCTAAAAATTAACTATTATCAATTAGGGCAAAATTATAGAAATCAATTTAACAATTATCAGTTAGGGCAAAATTATAGAAATCAATTAAGTAAAAAAAACAAACCACACCGTACTTCTTGGTGGTCGACACAAGTTCGGGGTGGTGGGTGGCTGGTGGTTGCCGATCGTTGGTAATGGTAGTGGCCAGTGGGCTGTAGGTTGGGGCTAGGCCGCGTCTATTGTTGTCATCGCCCTTGTTTCTTTTTTTTAAATGATGTTAAACGTTATTATTATTATATATTGGGGAAAGTGAATATGAGCCTGTCACACACATAAGCTTAGATGTGAAACCCCCCAAAACTACATCGTTTTGTTTGAAATCCCTAAAATTTAAATTAAAACATACCTTTTACATCTTTCTTTCTTTTTTTTAACCCCAGTGAGCTACAAAATTCAAACATATTTCAGAACTGCATGAACATCATGACATCTTTAATTGATTCAGGAGATATAGACTAATGATATCTTAGAGGTGGTATAAGACTTAGGGACCATTAGGTCCTGGGTTCGATTCTCACAAAAGAATTAATCCTTCGAACAAAGAAACTCATTCGGTATGAGACTAATGAGTATACCTAATTCTAGTTCAAGTAATCCATGTTCGGTTGGAAACAATTTTTTATTTGACAAACCCATTTTCTATTTACCTATTATTACAATATTTATAAAATATACATTCTTAAATCATTGTATTGTTTTGTCTTATGAACACTTATCTCCAGGAAGGATGTTAAAATCAAAATCACTCTACTTAAACAAAAATTGATCATACACAACTTGAACTTGCAATAATCAAACAGAAAACATACATCCAAAACTTGTTTGTGATACCCATGCATGTATTAGGAGCATATTGGAATGCAATCTTAACTTCAAGTCTGACCAGTAATTATGCTTAACACTAAAAAGGTACACATTCAAGACGTGAGAGCACTATCAAAAAAAAAAAAAAAATCATCGTGGACATACTATGTCAATTACTCTCTTCGTATAGATATGTTTTGACTTGTATACATTTAGAAAGTATCAATTTAGATGGTGATTAATCTTTAGTATATTAGATAAGCTAGACCAACATCTTTCCACCAACAAAAAAACTAAGTAAATGGGTCACATAGATTTTATGCAATGCATAAATTGTTATTGTAATATTATTAGGTCACTCGTTGTAGAGTGGCGCCCCGCCACTTCACCACTATTTTAAGTAAAAAAACCACGACTATCACTTTGGACGTTAGTTTCTTAACGTCCTCATCACCCACTTCGCCAACCCAATTAATTTCTAAACCCAATAAAAAATTTACCTCACCCACTTTTATGTTAGTTTAGTTTTTATTTTTTTAATAAAAATGGCCAATCAAATTGTAACATGATAGTTAAAAGTTGAGTTAGTTGTATATTTAGTAAAACCACATCATATAGCCTTACCTTTAATACATTAGCTATTTATTAGAAGATACCAATTAAAAATTGCTAACATACCTATGTAAGTTAATTATCAAGACATGTGATTAAACTTGTAAACTCAATCACTTTTTATTTTTAATCTAAGGAAAGTACATACATCCTCATCACTTTTCGAAACCTTGTAGGTAAGAATGAGTTCCTTACGCTCTACATTTCCCGTCTTTCTAATGTGGACCGAACTAGACCCAAGTAACAATAACACCAATGTTCTACATTTCCCGTCTTTCTAATGTGGACCGAACTAGACCCAAGTAACAATAACACCAATGTTCTACATTTCCCGTCTTTCTAATGTGAACCGAAGACACAAGTGACAATAACACCAAAATGCTATATCACTACAAGAAAGGGCCACTTTTAGCGACGACGGTCGTCGCCGGTATTGGTCTCGTTTGTCGCCGCTATTGACCTTTACCGGCGACACGTCGTCGCTAATGTGTCGCCGGTATTGATCGGCCGGTATTGACCACCGGTCGTCGCTAAAAGTGCTCTTCGTCGGTATTGTTCTTGCACCTTTAGCGACCAGAATTGCCGTCGCTAAAGTGTCGCCGGTATTGCTCTTGCCGGAAAATTTGCAGCAAAGTTATAAAAAAAACATTCAAATCTCATATCAAAACATTCAAAAAAAAAATTTGCAGCAAAGTTATAATAATTTGAATCTTATAAAAAAAATTTGCAGCAAAGTTATAAACATTCAAATCTCATATCAAAACATTCATATCTCATATCAAAACATTCAAATCTTATAAATAAATGAATTCTACCTAGAGTTACACTATATATTTTCTACATAAAAAAACAAAGCTGGCCGGAACTTGATGGAGCTTTAGCTTGTTGAGGTGGTGGTAGCTTCACGGTGGTGGGGATGGCAGACTGGTAGTTAGGTGGCGGTGGTGGTAGCTTCATGGAGGTGGTGGTGGTAGCTTCATGGAGGTGGCGGTGATGGTGGTGGTAGCTTCACGGTGGTGGGGATGACAGTTTGGTGGAGGTGGCGGTGGCAGTTTGGTGGTGGTGGTAGCTTCATGATGGTGGTGGAGGTTGTTGTTGGTGTAGTTGAAATTGGAGAAGATAGGTGTATGTTGAAGAAAGTGGGTTTAAAATGAAGTTTGTGTTTGTTTGAAGGAGAAAAATCAGGAAAGTCTCCACGCCGTTGGATCATCTTCTCATCAAGGGCCAAGATCTGCCTTTTTGAGGTGTCACACGGATTGACTATTAGCGGCGACACACTTGTCGCCGGTAATGCCCTTCCCGTCGCCGGTATTGCCCTATCGGTTGACCAGAGGTTAGATTTGTGTCGGTTGACCAGATAAGAGTTAAAGTTGTCGCCGGTATTGCCCTTGACCCGTCGCCGGTATTGCCCTGTCGTATCTCCAACCGTCAGATCAATATTTTGATCAATGGATGAGGTTTAGTTTCAGATCTGGGGACGCGGATCGACCAATAGCGGCGACGATTGACGTGTCGCCGCTAAAGGTGTCCCTTTCTTGTAGTGATATCGCTTCAAAATACCTTCATCATGTTAACCTATTAACCTATGAACACATTGGTTCAAATATCATTAAAGACCCCAATGAGACTACCATGAACACAAGCCTTTTTTGTCAAAAGAAAAAAAAAACAAAAAAAAAAAAGGTTGCAAAGTATCTAAAGTTACCACATTCATGTGTCTTGTGATTTACAACCGAAGGCTCCTTCCTAGTCTTCAACTCCCCACTTCACCAACTTCCACGTGAGTTAAGCACGTGCATCCCACCCCAAATCACGTGACTGAAGCAACACATGTGCTCTCACGTTCAAGAAAAGAAAAAACTAAACAAAATATACTAGAAATAACATTTGCATAGACAAACCATTCAATTTTAATTTTTTGTTTTTTTATACTAGAAATAACATTTGCATAGACAAAGCATTCAATTTTATTTTATTTTTTTTTTTAATTTTTTTGTTTAAATGCAAAGCACCTCAAGTTACCCAATAGGAAAATGCCACGTAGGTTGACCCACCGCTTATTGGCTTCTGAATCCCTCACATGCCTTGCTGAGTGCTGACAGACACTCCCCTCACCCGATGGGAGTCACGTGCTCTTTGGACTTTAAATTGTATTCGTTGATTTTTGCTTCACTCTTTTTTCAAACTTGTAGTTTAAGCGTTTAAAAGAATTAATATTATCTAAAGTTTTTCTATATCAATAAAGAGTGTTACGTTTTTTACAATGGTTGATTAATATCGTAAAATAAACAAGCAGGGGAAGGATCCACTAAAAAATGAATTTTGCCTAAGTAGCCTAAGAAGGAATCTTAACCATTCATTTTTCAAATCAATGGTTAAGATGAAAGGGTAGGAGAAAGGAGGAGTGGAAGGGTATCTTGGGAAAATCATATTTATGGACTTTCTCTCTCCACATGCAAGTCACATGCATATTCCACCCTCATTTTTTAAACGTTCATAACTTTTTTATACGACATTATTTTTACATAAAAAATTCACCGTAAAATCGAGCGTCTTTTTATCTTTAATTTGAGTACCATATTGCTATATAAAATATGAAGACTAAAAAAACCCACCAAAATGTGTTGTATTTCTATGTTGTATAACATTTTTTTGTGCTGTATTTTTATACTATATTTTTGTGCTAAATTTTTTGTGTTGTATTTTTTTGTCTTAAATTTTTTTTCTTGAATTTTTTTTTTCTCATTTTTTTGTGCTAGATTTTTTTGTACTACATTTTTTTGCTGACTTTTTTCGTGCAATATTTTTTTGTACTATATTTTTTTGTGCTATATTTTTTTGTACTACATTTTTTGTGCTAGATTTTTTGTACTAGACTTTTTGTGCTAGATTTTTTTGTACTAGATTTTTTTGTTGTATTCCTAAAAGAACAAAACAAAAGAGGTGCCACATGTCATTTTCACTCTTATTTATAAGGACCAAAATACCCTTCCTTCGTACTAATTAGGTGTGCCACATGTCATCACCACAATCCTTCTTAGGCTACTTAGGCAAAATCAACTTTTTAGTGGATCCTTCCCCTAAACAAGCATACAATTATATTTTCATTTAAAGTTTATATATTGATTCTCTAAATTTGTTTAAAATATACTACATATTTATGATTTGCTTGAAAAAAAAAATATTATAACCCTTAAAGTAGTCAAAATTTAAGAAGTTAATCTAAAAGGTTAAGTACTAGGGATGTTTATTGAATCGAATATAAGTTGAACTTTTGGCTATTGGAATTTTGACTTTCAAAATTCTGTATTTTGAATTCTCTTGAAATTCGACTTATTTGTTTCGCATAAGCTTATTTGAATTTGAGTCGAATTTAGGTTTATTCAACTTATTAGAATTAGAAAAAAAAATATGGAGAAATTAAAGTTACAATGTTCATTAAGTTTAATAGTGTTCCTACTTGTTTATGAATTTACATCGAGATAGTTGGTAAACGAGCAACAAGCTGCGTCGCTATCACTTTTTGAATAGCAAAACTAAGCCTTTTAAAAACTACGTCCATAGATTTACACATACATAGTAAAAACAGCTCAAAAAACATAACTAAAAGTTAAAAATGGTAATAACAACGATGATAAACAGTATGAAAACATAATAAAACAGCAACCCGAAACAACAAATAAAATGAGTGTACACAATTGCGAATATCATTTACTAATATTATATTAGGTTAAATTCTAGAGCCATTAAATGAAATAAAAATAATTAAGTGCAAAAACAAACTATAGAAACCCAACCCAACACAACTAAACAAATGTTATATATAATACATAATAAATAAATAAATACATGGGTTATTCGAATAGGTTCGAATAATAAAGATTCAAATTTGAATTTGAATCGAATTCGAATTATTTGTTTGATTCAAATATTTATTCGATTCGAATATTCAAAAATTCAAATCGAATTTCGAGTTAGTCGAGTGTGATTCGAATAACTAACACCCTTATGTTGAGGTGAGTAATTCTTTTATTTATAACATTTTATGAATTTATCTTTAAAGTGGTCAGGATTTAAAACTCATAAGGTAGAAATTCATTTAAGCAAAATAGTCTATACGATATTTACGTCAACAAAAGAAAATAGAATCCATACTCTTTATACGTGTAATGATTGTACAAGTAAAGAAATTATACTGTGTATTTTTGTGGTATTATCCCTTTTAGTTATAAGATAAATATATTTTTAAATTATATGTAAAGTAGAAAAAACGTATATCAGATACATAGTTTTTTTAAAACAAACATGCTATAATAAAAAAGAACAAAACCTTAAAACAAACATGCTATAGCTTTTATTCGTTCTATTTACCCTTTTAAATTATTAAATAAATCTAATTTAATTTCATTTTCATCTATATTAAAAATATATATTAATTATATAGTTTTTTTATATTATTATTTAGGGACGGAGAGAGTAAATGCAAAATGCAAATTGCAAAGGACAATTACCAATGAGGAGGTGAGTACTACAAGAATTATTCGACATCACTCCTAGGGATCGTTCCATTCACCTTTGGCCCCACTATGGTCTGATGTAGGCAGATAATCCAACGTGGCATTAATACATGTTTATAAGAAATTATCTTTTCTCTAGATATATATTAGTTATAAATTATAAAATACAAATGAGATGGTGATGGAGTGGTAAGGGAGAGACTTGATATTCTAAGGGACTAAGTTCGATTACTGTTCTCCCCATTATTTTCTGCAGCACTGTTGTGCAATCAGGCGAGTGTTCGATCCTTGAACTGAGCACCTGGTGATGATGGGAGACTAGTCGAATAGGCGGACATCGCTAGTTCGATCCTTGAACTGAGTGGATTTTATCCCACAGCACTGTCGTGCAATCAGGCGAGTGTTCATGGGCTTCGGCCCTTGGTGAGGGTTTTTCCCGGTTTAGCGGCGAGTGTATTCTGATGTGGTGAATTTTGTTGGTCGTTAAAAAAAGTTATAAATTATAAAATATAAATGTAAGCATTAAATACGGTTGGTGATTTATATTTTAGTGTTATTATAATTTTATATTTTCATGTCTTAATTACTTTAACATTGTTGAGTAATTTTTTTTTTTCAAAAATGTTATAAAACGAACTACAAAATATGATCCATATAATTAATTGTATGCACAAAAAGTTTTTTTTTTTTAACGGCCAACAAACTCAATCTCGAGCACTCTCGGGCACCCACTGGACAAACGGAGTACTCCGAGAGTAACCCGAGTCCACCACCAATTCCGGGGAAAACCCGGTAACCCACCCGCCCGTAGACACGACAGTGAAATTACCAGTAAAACCCGTTTGGCTCAATGATCCAACCCAGATTTCCCTGAGTCTTCTATCATTGCCCACCAGTGTCTCACTCTGCTCCAAGTGGGAGTCGAACCTGCATCTCTCAAGAGAAATGCAAGCTCCTCCACCACTTGATCTAGAGATCATTGGCAATCACAAAAAGTTTTAGATTCTGTTTTGTACCAATTAATGACATTAAATACGGTGTTAACCGTATTAAAACACCGTTAAAACAAATTAAACCATCTAAAATGAAGCAAGTTTTTGATATCCAAACAATCCAATCTCATGGTTTAACGACTTAGCTAATCTGAGACACGAATGTCTAACCTATATTATTCATATTACTTTTTTCATTTATACAATATATTTCGTTGTTTATATGTATTATAATCATCGCTTAGTTTTATCATGTTTTAACTTTTAACACAAACTAATTATAAAAAAAAAACTGTTTTACCATCAAACTAGTGAAAATGACCAACCCGCTCATTTGGTTGTTTCGTGTGCCGTTTCTCAAAACTTTGCGTAGTTTGGATACGTCTCAATTTTTTTCAAAGTCATCCAAATCATACCATAAATACCTCTACTAGTGTTACTCATGTGAAATAATATCTTTATATTTATTTTTAACTATTATTATTGGTGTACTATTTAAAAAGAAAAGATGATAAAAATAAGTTTATTATTTTGTATTTTACTATTGACTATAATAATATTACAATCATTTTTAAGCACATTCCTTTTATTTTATAACTTTTAATATACAATATTTTATAAAGCTCCATATATACCGTTACGAATTTATTATTTTTATCCACTTTCCAATATAATAGCAAGTAACGGTATCATGCTAGTACCATAACGATCCGAACTTTACCAACCAACCAACATCAGTACAGATCTTAGTATCATCGAAACCAGTATCACTATTCATTTTCATTGTTTTCGTTCGATATAAAATATTTTTTTCTTGTTCTATCACTATAACGAATGCCAACACCTTAACAAACTGAAACAATACTGACCAAATTCCCGTCAGATAGTGTGGGCAAACTCAAATAATCTTAAATAACCTTACTAGTTAATATATTATTGAAACTTGTATCGCTATTCATTTTCATTATTTTCGATCGTTGTAAGATATTTTATTCTCGTTCTATCACTATAACAAGTATCAGCACCCTAACAAAATGAAACGATACTTGCCAAATTCCTGTCACATGGCATGATAAACGCAAATAATCTTAAATTATCTTAAATAATCTTACTAGTTAATATTAATTTTTTTTTGAACGGTAACTTTCTTTTTGAGTGACCCATTGTCACACCGCTTAAACGGCGGCCCTAGCCAAGATCTGCCCAGACTACGTTGCCTTAACCGGACTCGCGTTGGATTGGTCAGACTTGGTTACGGTATTTCCCTAGAAATCGTACTGCCTCCACACGAGATGTCTCGCTGAAGTAACAACCGGATAGTTAATATTAATATTATATATAAATGATATGTTGTGATATATTATGTATGTATGTATGTATATAAAATAATAATAATAACCTTCGTCAAAAAAACTTTCCATATTTTTAGGTGTCCGCCATCCCCCTTCAAACGCAAATAAACTCTCTCTTCTCTCTACCCTCACCTCTCTTCACTCCTCAACTCTCTCCTCCTCCACACACTTTCTCTCTCTATAACTCTCCCTTTTTCTACGTTCATTTCACCATTTCCTTTCCTTCCATTCCCACAAATGGAAACCACTCCTGATCATTTCTTCCATACTCAATTCACTCCCGAAAAACAATTCATCATTGACGACCTCCTCAATTTCCCCACCGACGACACCACCGCGCCTCTCGACGAGGCGTACGATGTCGTCGGTGGTGACATCGCCAATGCCGGTACCTCCACCGACTCGTCGGCCGTCACTACGGCCGCTGACTCTTCCGGCGACGGTGGTCGCCGGAGCGTCAATGACGCTCAGTTTTCTCATGACCTTGGTGTCCCGGTAATATGTTGTTTTTTTCATTAATTGTGTGTTTTTAGTTTTTTTTACTACACTGCATTAGTCACTTGTACGGTACAATTCACTAATGCACATCAGTCCCATGCTTTAAATTTTTTCTTTTTCTTATTTTATTATTAAAATTTAAAATTCAAGTTTTTCAACATTTTGAGTTGCTCATTAATTAGTTTATAGTTTTTTTTTTCTTTTTTTAACGTCAAATTAACCTACCTGGTTCTAAATTATACTTCTCTGACTCCGTTATGCATGATTTGAACTCTCTACCTCGTTAGACACGTTACTGCGTTAGTCGCTTGTACCGTGCAATTAACTAATGCACATTAGTCCCATGCTTTATTTTTTATTTTTTTTCAAGTTTTTTTATTAGACTTTGAGTAGTCATTAATTAGTTTAGTGTATAATATAATATAATTTACTTTTTAGTTTTAAAGTAACATTAATTATCAATTGAAGTATTTTTTACTTTTCATAATAAAAGAGTTATATATATATTTATATTTAGTTTATTTGTACAATAAAAGTTGTGAATTATTATATTATATTATATTATAATTATAATTATAATATTAATATATTCATAATGTTATTGTTTCCACAGTATGAGGATATGGCTCAGCTAGAATGGTTATCAAATTTTGTGGAGGATTCATTTTCATCTGAAGACATGGAGAAGCTTCAACTGATTTCTGGAGTGAAACCGCGACCCGGTGATGCATACGAGACTTCGAAATTCCAGCACGACGCTGATAACCGAACCAATAACGCGAAATTTAACACTGAGATGACGGTCCAATCAAAGGCGCGCACCAAGCGTTCTCGTGCTGCACCGTGTAATTGGACTTCTCGACTCATTGTTTTGTCTCAACCATCTAATGGTCCCGCTAGCACGATTTCCTCGGAGTCCGAGTCCGACATTGTCTCGAGTTCAATTGTTAAGAAAGCGCCTCCCAAGAAAAAGGAAGTGTATGACAATGAGTCTCACAATGGAGAGGGGCGGAAGTGTCTCCACTGTGCCACTGATAAAACCCCTCAATGGCGTACTGGACCATTAGGTCCAAAAACGCTTTGTAACGCATGTGGGGTTCGCTACAAGTCTGGTAGACTGGTCCCTGAGTATAGGCCTGCTGCGAGCCCCACATTTGTTCTTACAAAACACTCGAATTCGCATCGTAAAGTACTTGAGCTAAGGAGGCAAAAAGAGATGCAAACTTCACATCAACAACCATTCTTTCATCATCAAAATATGATGTTTGATGTATCCAAAGGGGATGAGTACTTAATCCACCAACATGTTGGTCCGGATTATCGACAATTAATATAATTAATTTGATTAATGGCGGTTCAGTTGAGAAAAAAAAAGTTATTTTTCATAATTTTTTTTCTAGTTTTTGAAAATTAATCTAGTCATTGTTTGAATTTTCAAACCAAAATTTCATAGGGTTAAGATTGAGCTTATGAACTTTAGATGCTTGTAATTTCAGTTGAATTTTCATTGCCAAATTTTGGCTAATTCTTGAATCAATTTTGCATTTTAGTGTTGCAATTTCTCCTTTTTTATGTTTCATTTTCATGGCTTATATTTAATTAAAAAAGTTGTCATTTGCAATAAATCAAACTAATATAGGCAAATAATCTTTGCTCTTTTGTTTCACTTTTTTGGGTTTCATCTTTGCTACACATGCAATACTGTTGTATAATATACAATATATATAGTACTAGACACTGTATTATGTAATATGCACTAGTCTGCAGCATAAAACAGACATAAGACAAAAAAAATAAAATAAATAAACAGGTCTAATCTTGTAGGCAGTAACATAGTTTGTTAAAGGGTAATTCTATACACTAACCCCTATAATTTTATTTTCAGTGTATACGGGCCGGCCGTATAACCTTATACGGCGCGTATAAAATGTTTTTGAACAGAAATAAGTGCAGTGGATTTTTTTTACATGTATACGGACAGTATAACCGTATACGAGCCGTATACAATTGTATACGAGCAATATAATGTTATACGCCCAAATGTATATGGGCAAGAGAAATTAGTGGAACTCGATATATACAAGCCGTATAACATTATACGGCTCGTATAAACATACGACCAAATTTTTTTCACATAGTTTATACGGGCCGTACAAGGTTATACGACCCGTATAGAATAAAAAGTCAACTGACAAAAGCTGCTGGTATAAGCTTTGTCAGTTGACTTTATCATATACGGGCCGTATAAGTTTATACGGCCCGTATACACCATTTGAGAATAAGATTTTACCATGTGGGATTATTAACTCCCTTGTTAAACCAAAAATTATTATTTTAAAACCTGTTATTAACAATTTGGTCCTATATTTCAATCATTTTAGAAATTCTAAGTAGACTCGAGAGTTTTTTTTCTTGACATATTATAGATAATTTCTATATAACATGTTTTTACAAATGTCCTGCTAATGTTAGCTAGCTATCTGCGTCTGTAGAGTTTTTTGAGTAGCTATGTACATATTTTTTTACGTATATGACGTGTTATGATTACGGAGTTGGGTCACATTAGAAACAATCTCTCTGTCCCTTGAAAGAGAGACAACTCTTGCTTATACCTCACTCTCCTCAGACCTTAACCGATAATTTCGATATAAGTGAAATTTTACTCGATATCTTGTTGTTGATATATTTTACAAAATTTATTAGGACCAACAAAGGTAAATTAGGATAAACAAAATTTTCTGATTATATAGGATAAATGTAAATTAGGATAAACAAATTTGTTTAAAGAAAATTAAACAAATTAAATATATTTCATGTCAGTAAAATAATAGTATTATCAACCTTGCAATTAAGGGTGGAGGGTATAGTCAATCACCTTAGGGTGTTTGAGTGAAATCCTACCCAATAATATTATGCCATGTTAACTCCTCATTCTACTCCACATTTTACACTCAATCACTAGGTATAGTCAAACACCCCTGAATTAAAAAAAAAAAAAAAACTTGATTGGTCTCTCATCTCTCTCTCCTCTCTCCTCTCCTCTCAATCACACTCAATCCAATTCGGTGAAAGTTCACCGATTTTTGTTGCCTCTCTCTTGGTCACCGCACATGTTCAAACACACGGTATAGTCACCGATCGGTGACATACCCTCCCCGCTCAAGTCCCCGATGATTATACCCTCCACCCTAATATGATAGTAGTTTGGTTAAGCTATATGATAAATATGATTTTGTAATAAGGTCATATTTTTCTAATGAATTATCCTTTAATCATAAAGTTAGTCACGTGACCATGTGCACAACTTTAATTTAATTTTGGTAAATTTAATTAAAGTAAATTAAAGATAGAAAATGTGATCATGTGCCTTACTCCATCAACCTAAAAGATGAAAAGAATTTATGACTTTAACCCGAACAGTATCCAATGGGTGTCGTCGTAATTAAGCTCATATTTACATGTTTAACAACCAATTATCGATATTATGCATCTTAAAAAATAGCACATTTTATTATTAAATTCCTGGGATATTTTAATAACACATAATTATGCAATGAAAGTAATAAATTAAAAGGTTACATGTTTAATCCATAAACTTCACATGTACTCTACCTGGATTGGTGAATAACACAAAGTTTAGTGGTTAATCTAAATGAAAAATAAAATTGTTGAATATCCATTTTCATACCAAACTCACCAAGAGCATTTATCCATTGATAGCACACATTACACATATATGGATATATACTACACACAATTTCTTGTTTCCTTTTTCCTACCTGTTTTGTTAATTTCAAAACTTAAGCAAAACTTGTATCTTTCTAATGAAGAAAATCACATGTGTTATTCAATACTTCATAATTTGTAAATTATTACATTAACTAGGCTTGTTGAAGTCGCGTGTTACGGCGAAACGGAGCAAAACGATAATGTAAAACAAACGTTATTTTAAAATGAATATGGTTTTTCGAAAGCCAAACCGTTAATCGATGCAGTTCATCATTGTATTCTTTTACGATATGAAATAAATACTCTGTTCCGAATACAAATTCAATTTTAGCAATATTTAATGTAATGTCGAGAGAAAAAAAGAAGCAAAACTACATACTTAAGTAGTTAAGTTTTTAGAAAAAGTTAACGAACTTAAATAGTGAACACTAGTGAACTAATCATAGGCCTTGATTATCAATACACCAGTGTATAACAAGTGTAAATCAATGGCCAGAATTTGATAATGAAAATACACTAGTGTATTTTACGATTTGATGATGTAAATCAACTGTCAGGATTTGTTCACTCAGTACACAAATACGCTAGTGTTCACTCTAAAACCTCACTCACCTAAGCTATTAAAGAAAAAGTTAGCAATTTTTAGAAAATGTTAACGAACTTAAGTTATTAAATAATCTATTCTGAACAAAAATTCGATTTTAGCAATATTTATTCTGAAATGTCGAGAGAAAAATACAAGCAAAACTACGTACTTAAGTTTTTAGAAAAAGTTAACGAACTTAAATTATTAAAGAAATATCAAATTAAATGATAAAGGTTACATGATAAAAAAAAGGAAAAAAGATTTGGAAAAAGAAAAAGGAATTATTAAATAAAGGAAATATGATTTAAAAAAAACAATGATTTAGAAAAAAAAATATTTATAAAAACGTGAAGGGCCATGTACCAATGATATATATAATTAAATATAAAAGAAATATGATTTAAAAAAACAATAAAAACGTGAAGGCCATGTACCAAGGATATATATAATTAAATATAAAGGAAATATGATTTAAAAAAATTAATTTAGAAAAAAACTATTTATAAAAACATGAAGGGCCATGTACCAATAATATATATAAAACTAGGTTATAATCCCGTGTATTACACGGGTTAAATAAATGAATGTTATATAATAAATAATAAAATAATATATTTTTAAAAACCCCCTTTATTGCACTGGTTGAATAAATGTAATTTTATATATTAAATAATAAAAAGTTATAGTTGTAAGAACCATATGTATTGGAGATGTTTAATAAATTTAATTTTATATACCAAATAATAATGAAGTTATATTTTAAAGTCATTTGTATTACATGGGTTGAATAAATGTAATATTTTTTACCAAATAATAAAAACAGTTATATCTTTAAAAACACTCGTGTATTACACGGGTTGAAAAAATATTATTTTATAAAAAATAATAAGAAAATTATAATTAAGAAAACTAATGGATATACTCGGTATGCGATAGATATGGTTATTACGGAGATAACTATTGAAAAGAAGACACAGTGGTCAAACATGTTATTCAAGAAGCAAATAAGCGGCCATTTAAATGATAAAATATATATTATATTATATTAAAAACCGTAATAAATCTAATTATGTAAATAAAGTAATATTGAAAGTTCTATACAATTTGTTTAAAAATTATGTAATAAAATCAATATAATAACTTTTTTAATATTGAAAATGAAAATAAATAATATATTATCACAAAGTTTGGTTTTGGTGATAAATAATTTGGCTATTTAAAAATCTCTTAAATTAACAATTTAAAGGATAATATTTTATTAGAAAAATAGAAGTATTTTATTCGACTTTTAAAGTAGGATAAGATTTAATACTAACTTTTTTATTTAGTTAATATAAGATAGAAAAAAATATGATTGAATAGTTGAGGTAAAAGGAAACTAAAAATTGTATAAGATAGAAAAAAAAATATGATTGAATAGTTGGGGTAAAAGGAAACTAAATAATAATATTTAGTTGGGGTAAAAAAAAATACATTAAACTAAATAATATTTAGTTATAGAATTATCTATAATTAATTTGAAGAGATTAAACTAAATAATAATTATCCATTAGAGATTAAACTAAATAATATTTAGTATGTGGGTTATCTATAATTAATTAGAAGAGATTAAACTAAATAATAATTATCCATAAGAGACATGACCTAATATGATGGCAAGTGTCACTCAAATGATTTCTTTTATTATATAGTACAAGTAGTAAAACCCGTGTGCAAACACGGGTGGTTTTTAGAAAATCATGCATAAGACGTTTTAATAGAAAGTATAGATATTGTACCAAAACTTGTTATCTATTATATATAATAGACAACTATAAACATAGATCATATCCTTAACATTCGATGTACAAAGTATTTCACCAAAAGAAAAAAAAATTAAAAGACATGAATAATTGTCGTTACAACTCTTCAATTTCAATTGAAAACCTACACCGGCACCGTTTTGTCCTTACAAAACTGTCTACATCCGAACCAGTATCATTTATAAAACACACATGCTCATGGTCTTCTTCAAACAATGGTTGTAACACAACGTCAGATTGACCAATATCTTCATTTGTGTGGTCAGCCATTTGTTTCTGTATATACTCACTTGTATGATGAAATGCATCTTCATCGGTCATTTGTTTCTGTATATATCCTCACTTGTATGATGAAATGGATCTTCATCGGCCATTTGTTTCTGTATATCCTCACTTGTATGATGAAATGCATCTTCATCGGCTATTTGTTTCAGTTATGTCCCAAATATATTAATAGCAATACAACAAAAAAGGTTTCAATTGATAAACTAAAAAGTAATACAATTTTGCATAAACAAAACTTCCAGCTGTAGTAAACAACTAAATGTATGAAAGTAGAAAACTAATTTACCTAATAGTCAAACCACTGTTTGAACAAAGTCTGTTTGAGCAAAAGTCTGTTTTGAACAAAGTCTGTTTGACCAAAGTCTGTTTGAACAAAGTCTGTTTTAACCAAAGTCTGTTTGACCAAGGTCAAACCACTGTTTGACCAATGTCAAAGCGCTGTATGACCAAAGTCTGTTTGACCAAAGTCAAACCACTGTTTGCAAAAAAAAGCCAACCACTGTTTTCTCCACAAAACACTGTTTTAACCCAACAGTGGTTTCAAACATCTGTTTTCATCCATCTGTTCACCAAAGTCAACAGATGCATCAACCACTGTATCAACTATGTTAAAACAGTGTTCTTCGCTCGCTTGTAGATAACAAATACTGGGTGAATGTGATTTATTATGTAATGTGTCGCAGAAACCCGTCTTTTCACTACAATTAAGCGCCAAATTAAAAGGAATCAACATGCTTAAAAAATTCTAAGATTTTATAGTATTTAACTCTCTCAAAAAATTACATCAGTTTGTAATATTTATCCCAAAAGAACCATCCAAAAGTATTAGTTCCCACAAAAACCTACCAGAAGTAGATTAGTTTGCAATTGATTTAAGGTTCCATTATGATCATAATATTATGTAGCATAACCCTCTGAGGTTATATTACATGATCATAATAGTAATCTGAGGTTATATTACAACTCAAAAAAGTTCAGCGAACGTTGATCAAAATAAGCAAAAGATGTCACACTCATTTCTAAGGCGGAAGCACGAGGTGTGATCTTGAAATGTTCTCATTGCATACGAACAGTAAACATACTACACGATCATAAAAACAAACTGCAATATGGCATTGACATTAAATATTCAAAACAAAATTTAAGTTAAGTGTTTACATCACACGATAGATAATTGTTCAAAAGTTTACAACTTTATTTCCACAACACACATCAAGGTTTTGATCATTATATCACCACATGAGATGGAATATAACAACCAAATCCCACAAAAGAGGCATTGGAGTCTTGACACGACATAACTAAAACATAAACAACATCCTTGAGCAGGAGTGAGACCGCACGTACATCCACTTTAGTTACCTGAAATACATGTAAGTTTTGGAAAATCGTCAACATAATGTTGGTGTGAATTCATGCAGTTTTGTGTAAAACATTTAAGTGTTCCTTGTAGAAAACATGGTATGTAATTGTACTTGAAAAAGTATTTCTGTAAATGTAAGGAATACGAGATCGCTAATGGTCCGCGAGGCCACTAACATATGTAACGACATATGAAGCATCCAAACCATAGGCATTTTACTTGTCGATTCACGACTAGAAACACAAAAGCACTCTCGGTAAAAGTGCGGCCAAGAGTGTGGCTGCCTGAAACCCATTAGATCTAACCTTTTGTTCTGTGGTCTAGGTGTATAGTTAATTAATGGTGCTTATGGCACCCTATAAGTCACATGAGCTATGTGTCATTCCTTAGTTTTGTATTCTACATACCATAGTACATGTATTTTTCCCAAGTTTAGAAAACAAGTAAAAGCTTAAAGTGGGGATATGAACTCACAATTTTGCGTATCATGCGTCGTAAACTTCACCGGGTTTGCTTAGAGCGTGTCGTATCACTACCTACACACGTACTATGTTTTATTAGACGGCTAGGTCATGTAACGACTCTTAGTCTTATTTGTTTATTAAGACTTATTTTTGAGTTACATCTTTGATGTACATTATATAATTCCAAAGTGTATAATTATTACTAGTTAAAATAATAACATTTTAACTTAAATTATATTTATCCAACTATTTGGAATATTGTTAAAGTAATATATTTTCAACTTGATTTATTATATATTTCCACATATGTATTTTTCTCAAGCATAGGTATACTTGTATTTGTGTATATTCATACTTGTGTATTTTGTCAAGTATTGGTGGTATATTCTGGTATGCAATTATACGCATGAGGATACGTATTTTCTTGTATTCATTAAGTATTTTATACTTAAATTTGTGATTATTTTTCTGGAACATTATTTTTAGACAACTAAACATCACCAATTTATATTCTCAAAATATACATATTTTGAGAGGGTTTTTTTAGGAAATTATCTATAAATTTATTTTGGCAAAAATAAATATATTCCCTTATAAACTTAAAGTACAAAGTCGGTGGCTTTTGCCACCGACCAACTTCTCCATTTTTGTCTTATTCTATTTTCAAAGTAGCTCAAAGCATTTGTTCCATATCAACTAAATTCAAAGATGCTGGTGAGAAAACCCAGCCAAATTGAGGTCAAAATTGAAGACAAAGAAGAAATCGAAGAAGCACGCAAACGCACCACCACCACCTCCACCTCCGCCGCCTTCAATCCCGCCGGTGCCACCTCTCTTCTCCACCACTTCAACAATTCCTCCGCCACTTCCAAAGCCTAACGCATCGGCCTCCAATCGAGCGATGATGAGGTGTTGCATGGGTAGATCGAGCGACCCGAGGGTTTAGTAAAGTGAGGAATCAACGGTGACTTGGGAGCTAGGATTCAATGGATTCCGGCGATGGGTCAACCTTTCTATATCTTCTCTTATTCATCGGGGAACAAAGATAAATAGGTATGGATTTTTTTTATTTTGGTCAAGAAATTAGAAGATATGTTGATTAAGGGTCTAGGGTTTTGAAGGTAGGTTGGTGACGGTGAAGCACTGGGTTTCACGGTGGCCAAGGTGTGATGGACTTTTGTATGATTTCGTTAGAAATACTTGATATTTGGCAACCTTTGATTATGGTAAGCACATGAGTTTTGAACATGGTTTTTTGGGCATTTTTTTAAAGTACAGTTATTTGATAAATGAATGTAGACCAACAAAGTCAAGAATGAATGGCTTAACATAAATCATATGGTGACAAGTTTAATTTCATGGTTGATGGCTATCATATATTGTTAAACTCAAACACTTTAATTGGCTTTTCAATGCTAACGATGGAATTTTATTATAGGATTACTTGATTGTATATACTTGATACGGTAGATGCTATCATGAATCCACTTGACTTAATAGTAGAAGATTAAAAATGGACGTTTCCGTATGCGTGTAGTTGGGAGCAGCCGCATAGAACGCAAAGGGGTATTTCGGGCTTATGAGTTCAAATTTGTGTTACCGTATTAAACTGTGGTTATCGACACTTATCCGGTTAGCTTACGCATTGGTGTTTATTGTTGCTACGTATATGCTGCCTTAGTTCTTTATGTTTTTACCCTTTGATGGATTTTCTTTGTGTTATGCCTTTCAATATTATAGCCGATTTAAATTTCGTAGTGGGATCAGTTATCCGCATAATATGTCTTTGGTTTATGGTATTAGTTTGTGCTGTTTGCTACTCCTAAGAGTTTGTTATTTTTTTTAGCGACAAATTTCTGTCGTCTGTGGGACTTGAACCCAAGACCTCCCCCTCCCAAGTTGTTTAAAGGCTTTGCCTTTGCCAATGGACCACCACCCCATTGGTCCTAAAAGTTTGTTATTAAGAGTAAATTAGCAATCTATTCATTTGTGTGCCCTCCTTTAATTATCTTGAATTATTTGTCCAAAAATTTAATGTGGGGTTCAAGATGCTGGTGTAATGTAGTTTTTGTTAATCTTTATGAAACTCATTTTTAATATTCTAGATCTAATATCCATATTTAAAATGAAATAATTTTCAGTAAAAATAGATGATTGGCTAGACGCTTTAGTTAATTAGGAGGAGGGGGTGGTGATCACTCATCACTCACAACATCCAATCAAGTTCCGCCATGTCATTAACCATTATTCCATCACTCACAACTTTTTTTAGTGGCAATGGTCATCACTCACAACACCCAACAATAAACCCTCACACCCCCTCACATCCTTCCATTTATCACGCAAAAATTGCTTCACGCGTTAAACATGTTGGTGGCGGTGGAAAAATGGAAACTTCCACGCGTGAACAAAGTTATCACGGGGAAAATTTTAACCACCCCGCGTGCCCTTATCAGAGATGAACATCCCGAAACTTTAATTGTAGGGTTTTCCATTCCACAAAGGAATAGCCACAATCTAAATTAAATGGTATACATGTAATTGTATGACTTCTGCACAAGGGAATAATTACAAGCTAGCAATGAAATTACTGTAGTTTCAAGATGACAAATTGTTGATTTTCTAGATGTTAGATATGAGAAATCCTAGAATAAAAGTCCTACTAATTTTTTTAATACTCTACAACCATGTCAAATTTAATTGTATTTTGGTACTTTACCTTTGTAGGGTGGTCTTTGTCCAGTAATGTGTATATGAAGTATTTTGTAGTTTCAAGATGTGCTCAAACATATACACTTTTCCCAGACACGCATCACTATTATCATCACCACCA
The DNA here is from genome assembly GCA_030545235.1 of Helianthus tuberosus. Classification (NCBI taxonomy): domain Eukaryota; kingdom Viridiplantae; phylum Streptophyta; class Magnoliopsida; order Asterales; family Asteraceae; genus Helianthus; species Helianthus tuberosus. Next base: position 209,705,541 of record CM060411.1, on the reverse strand, counting down.
GATATCCACGCGTTGCGTTCACCGACTCCTCCCAACCTTCGTCAGCTTGCTTCTTCTTACATTGCGTTCTCCTAGCGTGGCATACATGTGGAAACAATGTCTCCTCCATTAATAAGGGCATGCAAGACAATCAAAAAAGTTAAACAAGATGAATGGTTAGTACTTTACATCACTGCTTCCAAGTTAGGCTAATTTTATATTCATTTAACTTAAAATATTCACATTACTTGGATATCATAGACATTGAATGACAGTTGCTTGTACAAACTACTTTGGAGCTTTCATAACAGTTATTTTTCATGCAAGTTTTTGAATGATTTTTCTTAAATATACATGCAGCGATAAATTTCTACTTACAAGAAAAACATGACATGGTTGGCCTTCAGTCAGCTTTAGCAATCGACTCTCTTAATTAATGAAAACGTTATACGTTAGGTGATCCCACACGTACCCGCGCCGCAACGCACGCGAGTCTAATTACTAGCTATATCTTAAAAGAGAAAGTCGATGACAAAAGCCACCGACCACCCCCAAGTTTTTTAACCTATGGCATAAAGCACTAAAAGGTAACTGCCTCCGCTGCCATGAACAATCTCCAACAATTATTAGCCACCACCATCATCATTAGATTACATTAGACTGGGACGTAGCTTTTCAAGGGACGGGAAGTGCACCCGCCTCTCTCCCCTATATGTTTCGGTTAGAAGTGTAACAATTTTGATTTTTCAAATTCGATTTCGTGTAGTTAAGGCAACACATAACGCTTGGATCAAATCGCAATGCTTATGTAGGTTACATTAAGATCAATCGGATGCGTCGAAACACGCATTTTCGTGTGGTTAATGCAACACATAATGCTTGGACTAATCCATTCGATGTTTGCGATGTACACGTGCTCAACGCGCGCGGGCATTATTACTAGTTCCCATATAAATCTCAAAAATAATATATATTTTTAAGATTAGCTTTAGAAAATATATATTTCTAGTTTTCACCCAAAATATTATATTTTAACTTGTTTAAGGAAATATATATTTTTTCTCCATCCAAAATAATATATTTTCTATTTGACAAAAATATGATATATTTTGTAATACTTGTAAAAATTCATATCTTGCCATTTCATTGGTTTCAAAAATACCATTCGTCACATTTGTTAAGTTGCGAATTTATTTCCGGAATATATATACTTATAGTCCATAAGTCCGTTTGTCCGATTGTCCAATATTCGGGTATAAATTATATATTTATTTTTCTTGAGATTTTGGTAGTATTTTGTATTCCAAATTTTGGTATTTTGGTGTGTCATATTATTTTCATGCTCCTAAAATAATATAACTAATACAATCAATATACAAATAACACACAATTTGTGACATCTAAATATATATTTTCCTAAATATATACTTAGTCATTTTAATTATCAAAAATCAACCTCCAATATTTGTAATTTTTGTAATAAAAATTATGGCAAATTTTTATATGAAAACCATGATCAAAATTTACTTGTAAACACTTGTTTAAAAATATTTTTCTAAGTGTTTAATTTCTACAAAAATTTTGCCATAGTTTCCCCTTAAAAATGGAGGTTTCCATGCTTAAAAGCATATAATTTTCTTTTAGAAATTCATCACCAATCATCAACAATTTACACATTACTTACCAAGAGCCAAAAATATGCACTTTAACAACATGTCATGAACTTGAAAGTTTGTAAAAATTTGTAGTAACTTCACATGTTGTTTAGTAAGTTTAGTTACCTCTAAAAACATGGTTTTTAGTTTATAAAACTCATTCTTGTGAATTTTGGTCCTTCACAAATTGTATGATGATTTTTCAAAAATAAATATTCTTGTGTTTTTCTTGTTACCAACACTTTTCTAGCTTTGATTTAACCCTTAATACATGATCACTTTCTTTAAAAATCATGATCATGTTAAATCTTGTAATAAACTTTGGTTTCTTGAAAATATTATCTTTGAAATCTTTGATTCTCAAGACATATAACTTGTAGACACAATCATCATACACTAAAACAAGTTCATATTCAAGTTCATGATTCACATAAAGGATGATCATCATGACTTTCTCAAGATCCATCCTTATACTTGCTAGCCATGTTTTTAATCATCATCTAGCAAGCTTCTTATGGTGATTTACACCATAAACACAAGAAATCAACAAACAAGTTTCATACATACACTAAAACAACTTTGATCTTCATGTTTTTAAGCTTTATGTTAGTGTTCATGCTTATGTTTCTTTGAGATTCTTGAGTTTAACATATTACATAACACTTTAACCACTAAGATTTGAAGTAAAAACAATATCAAGAAGCTTACTACTAGCTCTAAGGCTAGGGAAGAAACAAAGATGAAGATGAAAAGTGACGGTTAATAGCTCCACAAAGAGGTCCTTCAAGTTCTAGCACCTCACACCTTCTTTGATAAGCTTCTTACACCTCTAGATCACCTTGGATTGCTAGGAAATGAAGTGAAAATGATGGATGTATGTGTGTGTGTTTGAGCCGAGACCAAAGGAAGAAGAGGGAAAGAGGATGAAGTTTGTTGAAGTGTTGGTAAGTTAAGAATGATAGTCTCTTGGTTTATAACACATGTCTTCCAACATGTAATTAACTAATGGTAATAATGTTCAATATCAACATGGCAAATCCATTAAACTACATAAAAGAAATCCCCATGTGGGACCCTTGTCTCAACCGTCCAAAGGGGGGGGGGGGTGTTGGTTTCATTTCAAATGTTGGTTACAAGTTCTAGTTACTTGTTAAGTATTTAGTTTAGGGATTTAAGTGTTTAGTGATATTAGGATGTAATATGATGTTCGGTGACCATAACTAGCTTCGTAACACTAAAACAATGTTTCTAGTGAAAATTTGGTGTTTTGGGTAGTGTCCGGTTGTTCGTTTCGTTACGGTTCGTTAAAGTGCTAAATTGCGCAGTTTCACTAAGTATGAAGCACCTTTTGTGACAGTTTCAATTCCCGACACTTTGTAAGTTATTCTGGGCAATAAAACATAAATTCTGCAAAATATATTGGTGTTAAAATGCTGTTTATAGCTGAATTATTGTTGAATTTTGAAAAATTCAGCTTTTACAGTGAGTTCCGGGTGTCTTTTAATGCATAGTTTAGCTTCCGGAAAGTTTATATGTTAACCCTTGTATCCATACTTGGGTTTTAATGTATTTTAAGTATTGGACCTACTCATAGGCCCTAATTCTATTGTCTGACTGCTTTCTGCAGAAATGTTGACATCGTGTGTCTTACCGGTGAGTTTACTAGTCTTTCTGAAGCAACGCTTAAAGTAATGCCCAAAGCAATATTTGAAGTATAAAACATGCATGAATTTATATGTAACGTAAGTAATCACATAATGTTGATGTTAAGCACATAATTGCAGATAATAAATAATAATTAAAATAGTACGGATATTACCGGTTTTGTGCCAGTTGTCACAAAAGTTTGTGAAATGGTAAACGGATATTGAAAAACCGACTTTGGTAGAAGCCAACTGAGGCTCGTGGTGGCCTTTTAACTTGCTTAAATTCTCCATTAACGCAGCTTTTTCGTGTTCCACTTTGCTTAGGGTCCCGTTGGTTTGATTAAGCTCTGTTTGCAGCTTACTGTTGTATTGTTGTAAGTCCGTGTTGTACTCTTGTAATCTTTTGTACATATCATTGAGTGATATTATCTGTAAAACCGACAAAATTTACAATATCTCACATAAATATACAAAATAATGGATTGTTATTAAAATTTAAAGATTCAGATCTAGTTTAATAATAACCTTCTATTTTCGCGCTTAAACACTCGCTTTGAGCTTTTTCGAGATCTTCAAAGAGGAAAGCTTGTGACATTTCGGCTGTCGTTCTAGCATTCTTCTCCGAATCATACCAGTTTTGATCCGCTCTTACACTCCCCTAATTGGAAATTAAAATGACAGTGGTATGAAAGAACTCTACAGATGCATTAATCATCATTTGATAAATTCTTTAAGGGCTTATAACTTGGGCCAGCTATCGACTGGACAGTTCATTAGAATTGGAGAGGATTGCCTGAGTAACATGCGCATGGTTGAAATAAAAACTACAAAACCATACCATAATCATCATTTGATAACTTTTGTTTTAGATTTTTTAAATTCAAAACAATAATATGTCTCAAAGACTTGCAATCAAAACATCTGAACTATAATGGTGTATTTTTTGTAGTCTGTATTAAAAGTAAAATGGTTCGGACTTTTTTTTTTCAGATTTCACCAAATTAGTTGTACTTTGTAATGTTTTTTCTTTTCAAAGTAAAATGTTGTCAAGTTTGAAAAACCTCTTTCAAACTAAAATATTGTCAAGTTTGAAAAACCTTGAATGAAAAACAAACCACAATTGTAAAGCCAAGAAGATCTGCTAAAAGCAAAGTTAATCTTTGCAATGGTGACCATTATTATCTCAATATCTGTTGTGAATCATCCAATAGATATGCAAAAACCTACATATAGGACAACTATATAAAAATGAAGCTAAAATGAACAAAAATCCATTAAGAACTAATGGATACTCACCAAAGGAAGCTAAGGCTTTCTATTCCCAATTGCTTTATTCAACATTTTCAGCAAAGAATCAGTTACATCAAGATGATAGGTACAACATCCTCTAAGGCTGTTGTCAAGTGTAAACCTCTAATTATTACCTAAATAATCAAAAGCACATTTGGGAACTTAAAATATAGTCTACTAATAATAAAGATATTTGTTAATTAGGATTTTAATATCTAAAGGTAATTTTCTTGAAGATCCCAACTTGTTATGCCAGCATGGTTCTTCAAAACACAAAACAAAGTCATAATGAAATTGAAAAGTTTTTTTAGTACAAAAACGAAAGGTAAATTTTGATATTAACCACTAAAGTATTAAAAAAAATTCAGTACAAAAGCAAAAAGTAAATATTTTGACAAAAAATGGATGAAAAAATAAATAAATAAATAAATATAAAGACGAGTAAAAAATATGCTTGCAATTCATTCGCTTCTTGGTATGTATAGCTGGAAGCAACAGCCAGAAGTTGTCCACTACATTTGTAAGCTAATGAAGCAATACCGTGTTCAAACTTTGGCATCTGACATAACAGCAAGATCAAAATTGTGTCAAATCCTTTGAAAAACATTTTAAAATTGCATATTTAATTATTTAAAGCTCCTTTAGTGCCACTAAAACTTTAACTTTAGTTCATAAGAACGTATCATCGAATAAAGAAAATTACCACAAAAACTCTTTTTTTTACTTTGATCATTCCATATGGTGACATAACCGTCATTGTCACCGGTGATAAAGGCACCATTAGTCCTAAACACACAAAAAAAATTAAAAAGAACAGTGATATAAAGTTTTATGAAATTTCATGATTATTGAGTAGATAAACAAAGGCTTCATCACCTTCTTGAAAACCATTGAAACCATCTAGGGCACCAAATAGAAGCTTTAAATAAAAAAGATAAATAAAAATTTCGAAATCATTGTTTACCTATGCAGATTTGATGGGCAATTTAGAACCAGAAATCCTCTTGAAATACTCCTTCACGAATCTCTTGGAATCATACTCTCGGATCTTCTTGCGTGCCATTTTCTTTCCCTTAATACCCTGTTATCCAAAAAGAAAAAAACACAATAGATCTCAACTCAGATCGACATTACCTCTACATCAGATTCATAATAAAAATTCAAACTTTTGTTTGGAATTTTTGAGAGTGATGATGATTAATTTGAGAAATGTACCTGGTGACGAAAGGGTAGAGATGTTTCTAGAGAGAGAAAGTGGTGAATGAATATAGAGAGAGAGTAATTGATTGAAGAAGAAGGTATGTTATATATCTATATGGTTTAAATTTTGAATCTGGAGTCATAATTTTGAATTTTGAATGTGGGGCAGAACTTTTGAATTTTGAATGGTGAGCAGAGGTTTGAATGGTGGGCAAGGCTTTTAAAATTGAATGGTGAGCAGAGCTTTTAAAATTAAATGTATTTTAAAGTGATTTATATATTCCGATTTATGATGCAATAATGACATAAGAAAAGCCTTGTTGGACAGCTTCTATGGCTGCCAACTCAGCTTTTCTTATGTCACTGCATTTTCTCCTTTTATTGATAGTATAGATAGATGGTCAATGTCATTTTCTTAAAACTATTGATTTTGTTTCCATAAATGTTTTAGGATCCAGTCCATCCTTAGGGTTTAAGGGGGTGGTAAACTATTCATCTAGGCAATCACGTAAAGCTACATCAACTCTCCTCTCTACTCTCTGTTTTGCACTCAAACATAAGGGGTGCTCCCCACGTGGGGAATCCATTTCTTTTTTTTATTTTTACAAATTATACATTAATAATTAAAACATATTTTAAACAAAGTAAAATTACATTTAATTAAAAAAAGACATTACATTAAATTAAAATAAATAAAATTACATTATAAATAAAAAAAGACATTTTAAAACTATGAAAAACCATAAACCATAAAACTAAAACTAATTTTACTACTTGTTATCGGAATCCGCTAATAAGTGGGGGTAAATCTAGTCATTCAAGATGCTCACCAAGATCATGTTTTAGTCTCTAATGCGTATCTTCGTCAACGAGCTCATTAAAAACAATATCATCGAAAATGGGCTCGATTGGAAAATCCCAAATGTGTACCGCTGCTATCGCGTTTCCGTCGTGTTTTAGAATCATGTTATGTAAAATGATACACGTATATACGACATACTTAATCTTTTTTCACCGTTTTAGCACACATTGGTCAATTAAGTAAACGCCATTTTAACTTTAAAATACCAAAAACCCTTTCCACGTTCTTTATTGCCGCCTCGTGTTGCCTTTTAAACTTCTTTTCATTTGGAAGGTTAAGATATGGAAATGATATCACAAACATGGACCAAGTAGGGTAGATTCCATTGGTAAGATAGTATCCACGTTTGTATAAGTGGTTGTTTACGTAAAATGGACATTTTGATGCAGTTCCATTTCGTTGAGTAAGAAATAATGGAGATTGCTAGAGCACATTGATGTTGTTTTCTGAACCTGGTGGACCACAAAAAGCATGCCAAATCCACAAATTTTGAGTGGCCACCACTTCGAGCATAATTATCGGGTACATGTGATCTCCTCTCATATATTGGCCTCACAACTCTGTGGGACAAATTCTCCAAACAAAATGTGTACAATCAAGGCAACCCAACATCCCAGGAATGTAATGTTTCTCCTCATGAGCTAGGTACAAAAATGCAACATCGTGGCTTATTGGTCTACATATGAACTCGGGAGCATATAAATTACATACCTTTTCGCAAAAAAAAAATATTCTAGGCATTCACGGGAAGTCTTTTCAGCCATATTTAAATACTCGTCGTTCTCGTGTGGAGGGTTACCGGTTGAATGTTGTTTAATCGTCGATGTAACTTTTTTGCAGCGTTGTAAAACTCTTCTTCATTCTCCCATCCAAACCCTCTTAAAACCACGGGCTATTCTCTTTCACGCCGGTCACAATTTTTAAAAACAATTTTGACGTACGAAACATATGACAAAAATATCATCATTGTAGTTTGCCTCCTCGACAAAATAATCTGCCATAAGAGTTTCGTGGCTTTTCTCTCGATCACGACGGACATATCTTTTTTTACTGGATGTGCCCGTGTCTTCTAGTTCGGCTTGCTTGATGAGATTTTTGAAAAAATTAAGCTATTATCGCTTGAAGATGAATCATTGTCACTAACGTTGGGTGGAATAAATAACGGTATTTCATCTGCCATTTTAAATAACAGGGGTAGAGATTAGTTTTGGATTTATGAGAGGAATGGTTTGGTGAGATTTAGGTTTCAATTGTGAGAGAAATGGTTGGTTTAAATAAAGATAACTGTCTATTTTTTTTTATAATTCAACGGCATTATAGGCGTTAAGCTTCCAACGGTTGAATTGTTCATAATTTTCATGCAGTGACTACTCATCGATTTTGTTTAATCGCCAAGCTCAAGGGAGAGTCGGCGGCGGTGTGCCTGTGCGACAAACCCACTCACCGCCCCCTTCCTGCTTACTCCCCGTATACCCATATGCTGTTGGTTTATGTCACACCCCCAAAATACCACTTTGCGGAGACACCGTAGGACGTGTGACGTACCAGGATCTAGCCACCAATCACATTGAACTCATAATAATATTTCAATTAAACTTTCATTTATTAATACAAAGCATTACATAACATTATTTATTAATCAGCGGAAGCATAATACAATCGTCATTAAGTTTCGTAACTCATGTGTATAAAAGCCATTAAACTTGTCTTGTGTTTCCTTGTAACTTGACCTATGACCACTCCAGCCTCCCAGACAGCAAGTTCCAACGATATAACCCTATAACCTACAAGCATGCAGACAAGTGTGTCAGACAACGCTGGTGTGTTCAAAGTTTGTTAACGTGTTTAGTTACCAGTTACCAGATTAAAACGTTTCACAGATTCGATGTTGTTAATAACTCGATTACCGCCGATGGCTCCAGATTATTTGCCCTATACTCCAATACCTCTATCAAAGCAATGGTCAAGACTGGGGTCATTAGTTCGCTCCCGACCTCCCCGGTGCTGTGTGAGAGTGCCAAACCTAAATAGCGCTATTAACTAATACCCCGTTGTCTCCCCGGCAACAATCGGTAGAAGGGACATGATTGATAGATATGAGTGTATTAACCAACATCCCAATAACCCGACATTCCTCCCCGAAACATTTACCAGATGTCCCTCCCCGGGACGCATGCTTGGAAAAAGAGCAGTGAACTCACCTTAGATTGCTCGGTTTGTTAAGTTACTTTACCCGTTCCAAGTTGGTCAACCAAACCCTACCGTGGTTACCAAGGATAGCCAGTTTCGTAAACACATATCCAATTCGCGTATACATCAAGACACACGTAGTACCATTGTCACATAACACAATGGTGCGGAATCCCCTTGATCAACCAAACAAACAAGGGTGCGGAATCCCCTTGATCAACCAAACAAACAGAAACAAGATTATCAAGATGAAGAACACGAAACAAATCACTTTCAATCCGGTCTTCTATTGATTATCCAACACAAAAGTTTGCAATCAATTCAAGACCACTCGAAATCTCCTAGCCACTCTCTATAGATTTCTCTCTAACTCTCTCTTTCTCTAAGTGTCCACCAATTGTGGATCGTAACGAGATTGATAATCAATCAAGGGTGCGGAATCCCCTTGATTAATCTTTGAACACAGAAACAAGAATAAAGAAGATGAAGAACACAAAACAAATCACTTTCAATCCGGTCTTCTATTGATTATCCAACACAAAAGTTTACAATCAATTCAAGACCACTCGAAATCTCCTAGCCACTCTCTATAGATTTCTCTCTAACTCTCTCTTTCTCTAAGTGTCCACCAACTGGCTAACCTAAACCCTAATGCTAAGCCTTGATTATATAGGACAAGCTTTGCACCTGAGCTTTGGTCTGGGCTTGGCCATTCTCCTAGCCCATTACAATAATTAACTCCCTAACCAATATGCTAAGCCCATTACAAAATATCCAAAGACTAAATAATCAAACTAATAAGCTGTTGTCACAGAATATGCAGTAACAAGTAACATCAGTTTTTACAACCAATCAAGTACACAGTTTACATCTATCACCAGGTCACCGTACAACATGCAACTAATACACATTTCATTAGGCAAGTTGTAAACAGAGGTCATGTAACACAACAATCAATCTGTAACTAATATTCAAGTCATACAAAGTTCACATCACATGTTTATGTTTTGTCAACCATCTAACTATTTCTGATCATTCATCATCCTACCCATATAATTACTCATACATCATGTCAATCCACTATCACTATGCAACCTAGACAGATACGCATTTCAAACAATTGTGCGGCCTAGCTTTTAATGTGCGACTTATTAGCGATGCAGGCCACCCCGTGTGCAGCCCAATTACTGAGTAAGGCCCACTAGCCGCATCTCCACGAAAAAACCATATTTCGTCTAGTAGTGGTTCCGACGAAAACCACAATGATTCGCCACTGGCCAGTCGACGAAAGATGTTTTTCGTCAAAAGCTTAGTCGACGAAACATAATGTTCGCCGTCCTTGGTTTTTCGTCGCTGTCTTCAACAGACAGTTATGGTTGTCCTAAACCCTAATCATGAGAGTTTCATATTATCGTGTAATCACCATCATTCGAATCATGCAAGTTCTAGTTCATCAGTCCACATAATCCTCACACAACTAACCATTACCAGCGATACTGACAAAACTCATGAACACCATATCACAAGCACTGTTATATCAATTTTACGATGGACCTTCATGAGCCACATTCTAACTAATTCATTAACACAATACTAATCATTTAACCAAATTCTAAAGATCAATTAGGTTCAATTTGGTTTCTAATATAGAACTCAAAATCACTTTTGAATCTTAAACACATCAACATAATTCATCGTGTAAACACATAACCAAGATTAATAGCAAATATAAGTCAATTTAGCGATGAATCGCACTAACCGAATTGGATGATGAAGACGAGTACGTTCAGCACAAGGAGGCTTCGAACAGGAGTCATGGGGGGTTGCCGGCTTCGAGCGAAAGGAGACTTCGAACCGGTAACTGCCGTCGAGTGAGGGAGAGGGAGAGATAACATAGGGTTTCTAATTATCCTCACCGGTTACGAGTTACATGGGTTTTAACAAACACACATGAGTTGGGCCTGCTCTGGTCTGTGGGCCGAAAGCCCCTACTCGACGAAGAATGCCCATACATTGATGACGAAATACATGTTTCGCCATATATGTTTCGTCGGGCACAATGGTGACGAAATACATATTTCGCCAGGTCCCATCATTAAACAATTAGTAAGTCTTCATAATCTTTCAATAGCCAATATCCTTGCACCATTAAATCCACTAACCATCCAAACACTAATTTTCGAACAATTACCCATTTCATAACATAAAACAATTTGTCAAAACTGAAATACTTAACAAGTGATACGTCGCTGAAAGAACTTGAAATCTCGGGTTCTCACATCATCCCCAACTTGAAAGAAATTTCGTCCCGAAATTTGATAAGTAATCCCAAGCAACACAGTGCTAAATCAGGATGACTGTGGATTTCCCCCAGGTGCCACATCATCCCCAACTTGAAAGGGAATTTCGTCCCGAAATTCACTAGTGGCAGCAAAAGTTGATTCAACCGTCTGAACAATTGAGGATACCAGAGCTTTATCAGATCTTTGCGTTCCCGCGTGGACTCCGATCCACGTCTTGAGTTCCAATGAACTCTTGCGATCAGGATTTGACTATGCTAACGAATCTTGATGTCCTGGTCCATGATTTCAGTAGATTCCTCGACAACTGCAACTTGTCATTAACCTCAGACTCTAGTAAGGGTATCACAAGCATTTCGAGACAAACACTGCCTTAGATTCGAGACATAAATGATATCATCCACATTACCTAATTCGTCGGGTAACTCGAGTTTATGAGCTGTGTCACCGATTGGTTCCAGAAATCCAAATGTCCCAACGTATCGTAAACTAAGCTTGCCACGTTTTGCATAGCGTACCACACCCTCCCATGGTGAGGCTTTCAATTATAACACGTTTGCCTACAACAAACTCCCAACGTTTCCTAAGCTTATCAGTTTTCCTGACGATCACGCGCTGCCGCCGAACGATTTTCCAACCTGAACAATCTTCCCAAGTGGTTCGAGTACCGGTCCTGGACCTGTGATTAGGTCGTCACCCACTTTAGTCCAACACGGAGATAGGCATTATCGTCCATACAATGCCTCAAACAGAGCTATCTGATTACTAGAATGGTAACTGTTGCGGTAGAACTTAACCAAAGGTTAGTATCCTTCCAATTCTTACTAAAGTCGATCACACACATACTCACAGCACGTCCTTGAGTGTCCGGATGGTTCGTTTATTCTGACCATCTGTCCTATGGTGACAAGTAATGCTCATGCCTAGACGTGAGCCAAGAGTGCTGTGTAGTGCCTGTTATAAATCAAGTATAGTTCAAAATCAGGGGTAACCTCATGCCTAAAAGCCGCCTCTTAGAGGAGTATTCACAAGCTGTGATGTCTCGTCAGTTTCCTTGATTGCAATAGAGTGTGCTGGTTATGTGAGACAATCAACGATCACTCAGGTGATATCGGTTCCGTTCTGAGATTTAGGTAGGCCAGTGACAATATCCACGGCTGTCTGTTCCAACCTCCGAATAGGTGTTCGGATTACTGATGCAAACCAGAAGGTTTCTGATATCCCACCTTGATTTTTGAACAAGTTAAATGTCGTTCACATGCTTTGCTGTGTAGGCCTTCAAGCCCAGTTGCCATTACATGATCCTTCAATCCTAGTATATTCCATCAAAATTCAGATGACTAGAATATCGAGGCTAATGTGCTTCGCTCAACACAAGTTCCCTACGATTGCCGTATAGTGGGATCCATATTCGTTCCATGAAGTAGCGGATATTGTCCGACTTGCCAAAAGTTGCTCTTCCATGCCCTGCATGGAGTGCTTCGGGTTGAACAGGGCAACTCTGATCGGATAGGCTAGAGTCGATGGTGAGCTGCAAGCTCATACGCGTTTAGGTTCCGCAGTCAAAGTCATCCAAAAGTTCCATCCAACGATGCCATTAGCTGATTTAGCTCTTTCAAAACCAGGGTACACGGGAGGCTCTTGTGATCGGTCTAAATAGTACATTGGTGTGGTCCAGGTAATGCCTCCAATTTACATCCAAAGACCACGGTTTTCACCGCAGGTTGTGTGTCGTGCAGTTTCCCCTTCTTAACTCCATTACGTAAGTCATCGCCTTCTCGTGTTGCATCGGCGCGTATCTGGGACTCTGATTCGAACCTTCATGGTATACCACTAAATCACCCGTACCCTCGGGTAAAGACAATACTCAGTGCATCGCAGAGTTGGTTTTCAGAAGCTGAAAAGACGTCCTCATGTTTTGTCTCCTACGAACACACAACACCTTGCTGTGTTAAGAAGATTAGAGCTGCGCGATCTTCGAAAATCCCGTGATGAATCTGCGATAGTATCTAGAGAGACCAAGAAATTGTTGTATCCCTGAAGGGGCCTTTGGTGCCGATCGAGTTCTAATAAAATGGATCTTAG